>OY293304.1:76425583-77174381 GCA_958502075.1 Orchestes rusci | reverse complement strand
CTAGTTGGGACATGAGGATTTTCTTGAACAGAGAGAAGTACATTAATTTTGACCTCTTCATTGAGCGCACTTTGACGATGATTATTTGTTTATCTTAAATGTCCGTTTTCCCGAAACTGTTTTTCAATCTTGCTTACGGTACTTTGTGATATGGGTGGTAAATCAGGATACTTCTCTCTGAATAAATGAATAACTTCATTTTGTGTTCTTGTCCTATCTCCGTAGCCAATCATCATTGAAATTTCAATTTTGTGGGTTTCAGTTAAGAACGGCATGTTCGTGAATTTTTCAAAAAACGGTGTTTCTCACAAAACCACAAACTAATATTGTTCTCGCTCAACAACTCGAATACGATGCAGCTCTTCTTACTTGTTTTTATTAACTTGTTTTCTTGTTTTTATAATATTGTGATAAGACGTCAAACCGATTTGACAAAAAAACGAATACCTTTTGACGTGCCATTTTTAAACTGCATAAAAATTTTATTGACTTGAATCAGATTTCTTCAATTTTCAAATTAGTTAATGTTTTTGTTAAATATCTTTTAAATGACAAGGAATAAAAACTTGAAATTTGGTACGCATGTGTAACTCGATATACTCTTTAAGAATGGTCATAAAAAAATTAGGGCTACCATTTAAAAAAATAGTCGATGACGTCATATCTCAAATTTGGGACACACTGTATAAAATTTTTCTACATAATTTTACACATAATAGATATGTGAATAAATGGAATGATAATGTCAAAAAGAACGCAATTCAAAATACTAATCGACGTGTCCGAACATATTTCCGAAAAAAAAAGGGTCTTTTGTTTTCTGAATTTATTCCAAGTTAGAGACTCGCACTGTATGTATTGAGGGTTTTGGGCTTGTGTTGTATGTGCAAGTAAAGCTATTTTTTCTGTTACTCAGTTACTCATCAACGATCACCTGACCACTTCACTGATGTTGAATTGCAAAAATTGGATGCCTACATCTGAAGACTGGTTGAATTAATAGCAAATCCTTGAGATTGAAGGTACGTAAAGTCGCCAAAATTATATCGCAAAAAATAAAATTATATATTTTTCATAGGATCCCCAAATATTCAATTTGGAATTGGCAATATTGCAATAGTGAAAAGAAAAAGATTGTTAAAAAGAGGAACTTCAAGAGGTGTACAGCACTGCTGTAGTTCTACAGCAGAGAAGAATACCTGTATCACAAAGGATTATCAAAAAAGAGGACTTCAGGACAGCTGCAGTCCAACAGCAGAGAACAACTGTATCAGCAAAGTCTTTTTAAATTTAGATTCGGGTAAGTTAGGATATTAGTATCGGATTGTTTCTTGAAGTGTTCGGACGTGTTCAGTTTCTTAGCAGCAATTTAAATTATTTAATTTTTTCTCATTATATTAATGGATAGCTATTTACATCAGTCTTAGTTTGTCTCTTGAAGTGTTCAGACGTGTTCTGCTATTCTTCTTAGTGATAATTTTTGATTAAAGTTATTTTAAAAAATCATGATGAGGGTGAGTTACTTTGATTAGTCTTAGATTGTCTCTTGAAGTGTTCGGACGTGTTTTGCTATTCGATTTAGTGACAATTTCAGAGTAACATTATTTAAAAAAATCATATTGAGGTTGAGTTACTTCGATCAGACTAAGATTGTCTCTTGAAGTGTTCAGACGTGTTCTGCTATTCTTTTAAGTGACAATTTTTGAGTATAGCTATTTTAACAAATCATATTCAGGGTGAGTTACTTTCATCAGTCTTAGATTGTCTCTTGAAGTGTTCGGACGTGTTTTCCTATTTTTTTCTTAATTGTATCAGTTTTCGCGAATCATGTTTGCTATTATTGCGAATGCGATCAAAAATATTGCTGTACTACTTGGAATATTTCGGGTCAAGTCTTCCGAAGAATTTCTTCGAGAAGGCTTGATTGAGTGTGCTCGAGTAGTCAGAAAAATCAATAAATATTTGAAAACTGCTCGTTCAATAGGCGAAAAACAACAATTACAAGCAGCAATGGTAAGCATCAAAAGTTCAAGACAACAGTTCAAACTACATCAAAAAAAGGGTGGTGGGGTCCAGAAAAAAGAAACGGCATGTCACCGTGTAAAATGGGCAGATTTGAGTACAGAGTTCGAACAAGTGTCTTGATTTATCTTTACCATGAAAACTTCATTGGATATTTATTGGATTGTAGGGTTATATTTAGAAAAAGAGTTCAAAATATTTAAAAAAATAGTCATGCTGTCAAAATTAACACTCTATTTTGACGGAAAATAAATATTTAAATACCCAAAATGCCCCCTTATATCAGGATTCTGTTTTATATATATGGTTCGATAAAAATGTAAAAATCCCCCTGCTTAGTGAATTAGAGGAGTTTCAGGAAAAAGATAGTGGTTGGGCCTCATCTAAAATAGTAAATTTGACTATCAATCAGAGCCGGGTCCTATATTGATCTATCCCCTCAAATTAAAAGCTTGTGGCAATATTAAGAATTCTGATGATTTATGTTTTGCTTGGGCAGTGGTCTCTGCACTATTTCCTGTTGATCATGATTTTGCGAAAAGGACTTCTTCTTATCCTGATCCCCAAACAGTTTTGACTTTGAAAGGTATTAAGTTCCCCATGACATTATCTCAGGTTACTCGATTTGAAAAGCAAAATGATATTTCTATAAACGTCTACAGATTGGAAGAATCTGGAAAGTCTTTCAAGATTATGCCTACCCATATCACTAAAAATAAAGTTGAGTACCATATTAATCTTCTGATGGTACAAGACAATTATCAAAGTGGTTGTTTCAATGCAGTTGAGTAATAAGAAAATTGCTAAATATATTTGTGATCGCTGTCTTCATTACTTTTATGATGTTGGAAAACTGGAAAATCATCTGCAAGACTGCGAAAATCTAAATAATGGTCTTCTTCCAAAGCTTCCCGAGAAAAATCGAAGGTTTGTTGAGTTTACCAACTTTTCTTTTAAAACAAAAGCACCTTTTGTCATATATGCTGATTCCGAGTGTCTTCTGACCCCTGTTGAAGATGATATATCTAAAAATATTCAAAAATATGTGATGACAGTTTTTCAATGTCCTCTTCCAATGGAGAAGCTTACATCTAAACAAGTTAGGCAATTTTTCAAGGCGAGTTGTTGTCATGTATGTGAAAAGGTTTTCCAAGCAGAAGATAAAAGAGTTCGTGATCATTGTCACTTGACTGATATATATAGAGGACCTGCCCATGAAAAATGTAATTTGAATTTCCAAGATAGTCACATTATTCCTGTTTTATTCCATTGTCTTAGTTCATATGATGGACATCTGCTTATCAAAGCTTTAGCTGGAGTGGATGGGTCAATCGATGTTCTTCCTGTAAACAAAAAGAAATATATCTTCTTCAAAAAGCATATCCCTAAAAGTCGTATTCAATTCAGATTTTTGGATAGCTTTCGTTTTATGGCCTCCAGTTTAGATAAACTAGCATTTTATCTTTCAGATTTTCCCATTTTAGAGTCCGAATTTAAAAATCTGAGTGACGAGCATTTCAAATTACTCACTCGTAAAGGTTTAGTTCCATATGACTTTATGGATGATTGGTCTAGAATCAATGAGCGTCAATTACCCTCCAAGTCAAAATTTTATTGCAGATTGGAGGATAAATGTATTTCAGATAGTGAGTACGCACATGCGCAAAAAGTCTGGAATACATTCTCATGTCGATCAATGTGTGATTATTCTGAACTTCACATGAAAACTGATATTTTGTTGTTGGCAGACCTGTTTGAGCAATTTAGATCAGCAGCTCATAAAACTTATGGATCAGACCCCGCTCATTCGTTTACTCTTCCTGGTTATTCTTGGCAATGTATGCTATATCAACTCTTTAAATCTGATCATCCTAGACTTGAACTATTGACTGATTTAGATATGGTCATGTTCATTGAAAGGGGTATAAGACGAGGTCTAAGTCAGTGTTCTAAAAGGCATGCTGAATGCAATAATAAGTATATTCTTTCATAAGATCCTTCTAGAGAAGAAACATATCTCATGTATTTTGATATCAACAATCAATATGGGTGGGCGTTGCCTCAACACCTACCCTTCAATGGATTCAAGTGGTTGACCGATGCTGAAATATCTTCTTTCAATGTTTTGGACGTTACGATCAATTTTCAGATTTACCCCCTTGTCCTGAACATAAGACGCCTCCAGATTCTTAAAATATCACGCTAATGGCGACACTCTTCAAAAAAAAAATATATTATTCATTACAGAAACTTGAAACAGGTATTGCGTTTGGGTGTTAAACTACCGAAAATCCATAAAACAATTTCGTTTAATCAGTCTCCGTGGTTAAAATCCTATATTGATTTGAATACTCGTCTCAGACAGGCTTCCAAAAATGACTTCGAGAAAAACCTCTTTAAACTTATGATTAATGCTGTTTCTGGAAAAACTATGAAAAATGTTCGAAAACATTCTTCAGTTAAGCTTGTTACTGATTAGGAAGGTCGATATGGAGCTGAGACTTCAATTTCAAAACCTGAGTTTAAAAGTAGTGCAATAATCAATGAGAATCTTGTAATAATTGAGTTGGCAAAATCTGAAGTATTTTTCAATAAGCCAATATATGCTGGAATGTGTATTTTAGATTTGGCTAAGACCACTATCTACAACTTTCACTATGATTACAATGACACGAAACATCGTTTTGCAAAATGTACTGTACTTTACACCCATACAGACTCTTTAATTTATGAAATAGCAGATTCCAATGTCTATGACGTCATCAGACAAGATTGTGTACAACATTTTGACACCTCTGATTATCCTACGGATAATATTTAAAATATTTCCTTAGTGAATAAAAAGGTTTTGGGTATGATGAAAGATGAAAATAATGGACGGATTATGACAGACTTTATAGGACTAAGATCAAAAATGTATGCAGTGAAACTGTTTTACACTGGTGAGGAATTAGAACAGAACAAAACTAACATGGAAAAAGGGGGGGTGTATACAACAAAAAAATAAAAGTGGTTAAGAAAAGTGTTATTGACAATAAAATCAATAAAATCAGTTTTGAAGATTATGGAGAGTGTTTAGAGTCAAATATTGAGAAAGCAGTTGATCAAAATTTAATTAGTGCAAGCAAACATGATTTATATTCTGTTAAACAAACTAAAATAGCCTTAAGTCCGTGTGATGATAAGAGACATCTGCTGAAAGATTTGGTCCTAACTCTCTCTCATGGGCATTATTCTATAATGAGTTAATATATTGTGTATAATGATTATTGTATTTGATAAGTTTTTGTATTTCTCATTAGATATAATAAAATTAGTTTTCTGTTTTGATTGTGTGATGTAATTGGATAGTGAGTAGAAGATGTTTGTATTTGTCCTATTTTTAGTTCTTTTTTTATGCCCCCAATCCCCTACATATTATGATAAATAGTGTAATCTACCTCTTTTGGGATTTATGTGTGTGTGTAATGCAATTGTCTATCTTCTGATGGAAAATGAAGATATATCATTCGAAGTTTGACTTTTTTTCCCCAGCATTTTGTAAGGTAAGTATGCGTCTATTTCATCTATGGATCAACGCTATCCAGGTGTTGAAATAAAATGTATAAAATTCCTCAAAATATTTTACATTGTATTTAAATGGTGAATATAATTTTTAAATTTCTTTATTCACACCAATACTGATGCTATCTTCTATAACCATAAAAATCAAAATGATCTACCAAACCATGATCTCATAATAGTCTTTTGTTGTGATTCCTTTCTTATAAAAATTTCACGGTCGTTGACTGTAAAATGTGTAGATACATCGCGCTCTCCTTTTTAAATATTCTACATTCCCTAATTCGAATACCGTGGATGAGTAACATAACATACATACACCTAAAAAAATAATAATCTTAGTCTTATTATGGAACCTATGCTAATTTCCAAAATCTTACTACCTATACATTGAAACATCATTGAAATGTTTTCAGTATCAAATACCGCATGAAAAAACGATGGTACGCCATACACTATTCACCTCAACAAATATTTTTTTTATTATACTTAGCAGAGAATACTACATTTTCAACGGTTTATAAAATACAGTAAATATGACATTTTCGGAACAGCGCACGGAAATTTTGTCCCGATACCTCTTTCCGTGCGCTGTTCCCAAAATGTCATATTCACTGTATTTTATAAACAGTTGAAAATGTAGTATTTTCTGCTAAGTATTATAAAAAATATCGTTCATTACTCGTCCAGAAATGGATTTTCCGTTCTTGCATGACTTCCCGTGTTTTGTCACGCGCGCACGAAAAAATCCTCATTTCTGTACTGTTAATGAAATATACTGTTCCCGACGCGCGGCGTCACGGTGCGCATGTGTCACTGAGCTCAATAATCATTGGCATCCGGCATACTGATATCCGCATCCGTCATCCACACCTTGTGAGAGTATATTGTGAGTTATTGTGGTGCCATACTGTTCGTGCTGAAGGCGTAGCAAGAGTTTTTGGGGCTATTCCAATCCAATTTGAATCTGACGTTGTCTCGTCACCATGGAGACCAAAGGAAATGATGAGGATGAAATGGACCATCAATCGGTGGGGACCAAACGTACACATGGGGAGTCGAGTGAGACTTCCAGTAGTAGTGATGAGATAAGCGAAGGTTATAATACCAAGCCCATTTCTAAGAAAAATCGAAAAACTGTCAAACCGGAGTGGATTCACGGAACACTACCCCAGAAAAATGGTGGAGGTACCAGTGTCATCCTGAAAAATGCAAATACTCCGCTTATTGATCTCGTACCGAGTTATAAAGGTATAGAGGATGCTTCGGAGTCTCAGGATAGGGCTGTTGGAATATTAAACACCCCCAAAATGAACAAAGTTGGTGAAATGACCATTAATGAATGGCTGGCAGTTACTGCAGGTCAATGCACGACCTGCAGTCTCTTAAAACGCCTACTGCTTTCAAAGACGTGGGCATGACTGTTACCATCGAGGCCCAGCAGCATATTCATGAATTTCATGATGGAACGGATAAATTCAGCAGTAAAATAAGGCTGCAGTCAAAAGTGCCTACTGAACACCCGGTCAAACTAAATAACAAGTTTGAAAAACTGGCTGGACTGGATGACTGTACGGAAACGGGGAACGATGATGCAGATGTATCAGTAGCTGCAGGATCGTCTGCAGGGAACACAGGTGTGGGAGCCAGCAGCAGCTGTTCTGGCAAGCAGTCTAAAGGAAAGGGGCCACCACCAATAATAATCGTAAGTTGATTCATGATTTGAAGATGAGTGCGCCCTTTGGGTTTTCGCTCAAGTACACAAAAAATAGTACAATCGTCAATCCAAGACAGGTGAATGAGCACAAAGCCATTATGCAGAAACTCAAGTGTGATAGTCAGGCTGAATTGCACACGTATTCAGTTAAAAGTGAGAAGTCCCATGCATTCGTTGTCAAGGGGCTGGATCATGGGCCAGAACCTGTGGACATCAAAGAGGAACTAGTAAGTCACTGCAACGTTTAAGTCAGTGAGGTCTATAGACTCACCATCAAGGGCCAGCCCATATACATGGTGATCTGTGGACCTGAACACAAACTGAGTTCGTTGAACACCGGTGTCCGCTTCCTTGACCATGTGAAGGTCACGTGGGAGAGGAAGAGGGAGTCGGCTGAGATGATCCAGTGTCGCAGGTGCAACATGTGGTGACATGCTGCCTTGAATTGTCATCGTTCCCCCCGTTGCGCGAGATGCGCAAATACTCACCAGACTAGAGATTGCGGCATTGAGGACGGGGCTCTTGTCCCTTCATGTTGCAACTGAGACGGCCAACACAAGGCCACGTCCACGGATTGTCCTGTATACATTCACAAAAAAGGGAAGCCTAATGGTGGTAAAAAGCCTGTAAAAAAGTTTGTAGATGCTCCAGCCCCCGAAACGAATGCATGGTCAAAACCAGTGCCCATCGCCCATGCCTTGGATGCAGGGGAATTCCCTGCGTTACCTCAAAGGGCGCACTTACCTTCAGTGAGTAATAATATGAACATTGAAAGTGTACCCATTTGTAATAATCCTTTGAATATTACTAATACTGATCCAGTAAATGATTTGAGTGACATGTTTACCATCTTGAACGACATTAAAGGCATGGTGAACATGGACGAGGTTTTCAGGTGCCTGTCCGACCTTAGGGTGAGGCTGGCAAGTACACCAAAAAGCAATCGTGGCTTGGTAACGCTCTGCTTTATGAATAGCGCTTCTCAGACGTACAAGTTTGAACCGTGATGGTTAAGCAGGATTGTCGTCTGAGAATAGTTGAGTGGAACGCAAATAGTGTGTTTCAGAAGCGGGGTGAGCTAATCCACTTTTTGGTCAAGTATAGAGTGGATGTAATGGTTATTACCGAGACTAATATGTTCCCAATAAAAAGTTGGTTATTCGGAACTATGTTGTTCATCGGGTTGACAGGACACTCCGTGGAGGAGGTGTTGTCGTGCTTGTTAATCAAAATATACCCCATATTTTGATTGACGTTGCTTCAGCTATGGAATGAATAGCAATTCAACATCAAAATGGGTGCGTGATTGCTGGCGCCTACGCGAAGCCAGACCTGCGCATGATATCTGCGGACTTGAATCCGTTTTTTCGGTTCAACAGGGGAACGTTGTTAGTGGGTGATTTTAATGCCAGACACACTTTGTGGAATAACCATAGGTGTGATCGGAATGGTAATTTTCTGCATGAATACATAGCAGAAAATGACATTCAGTTGTTGGAACCTTCAGTTTAAACACATTACCCTACGAGTGGCAAGACTCCGACTTATATTGATCTGGCATTGGGTAAAGATATCCTCAATCTTCCGGATTTGCAGGTGCTCAATGAGCTCTCGTCTGATCATATGCCAATCATGCTTGATTGGCGTATTGAGGTTGGACGTGATGATGTGGGACCGCTCGCATACATATACAAGGATGTAAATTGGAGAAAATTCAGGAAATTGTGAAAGAGCGAGTCCAAATTGTCAATGACTTTCAGTCAGCTGAGGATTTGGAACGAGAGCTTGCAAGCTTTTCTGGAATACTACAATTTGCGCGCGATAAGGTGAGCCGTAAGGTGAATCTTGAGCTTGCTGAGGAACGTCTTCTGGACAATATTTTGGAGCTAATTCAGCTCAAAAATATCAAAAGACGGGAATGGCAATTTTCCAGGCTGCGTGAACATCGGGTTGAGTTGCAAAGCTTGACACGAAATATTCAGAGGGCGATCTCTGAATATCGTAACGAAACCTGGAGCAAGACGATTGCCGGATTGTCCACTCAGGATAGTTCTTTGTGGAAAGTGAGTAGAAGACTCAGGAATAAGTTCCAGAAAATCCCCTCGCTCGGAGATAATCTGGATGGACCTCAGTCATCTGAGGAGATTTCTGAGACTCTTGCTGATCATTTTGCAAGGGCCTCCGGAGACAATCCGGACGTCACACAATTTCAGAGGGATATAACTGAGTCAGTGAAACATAGTTTTACAGCTGCTCCTTGTGTTGTTCCAGACCGTGTTCTTGGTAAAATTCCGGAAACTCCTTCAGAGCTAGCCAGAATCGTTAAACATCTCCCTAAAAATAAGGCTCCGGGAGACGACTGCATAGCTAACATGCTTTTGAAGAATCTTCCTCGGAAGGCTCTTGTGCAACTGATGTACTTAATCAATGGCATGTTGCGATTGCAGCACTTTCCCAGTGCGTGGAGAAGTGCTGTAATCGTGCCTATTCAAAAGTCGGGGAAAACGCCATCCAGCGTGGACTCGTATAGGCCAATTGCGCTGTTGAGTTGCATTTCCAAAGTGGCAGAAAGGGTAATCCTTAATGCCATTGTCAAGCTGAAACTTGACAGGAGAATTCCAGCTCAGCAGTTTGCTTTCCGAGCACAACATAGCTGTGTATTGGCGGTCTCGAAGGTGGCCCCAGGAGTCTATGGATGGTTTTAACAAGGGGCAGAATACCGTTCTGCTTGCACTTGATATCAGGCAGGCGTTTGATTCAGTGTGGCACGATGGTCTTTCGTGAAAGTTGAAACTTGTGCATGGATTCCCGCCATTTTTCGTAAAGTTGATGCATAGCTATCTGTGTGGTAGGTCTATTCGTGTACGGGTGGGTGGCGCGTTATCTGCCTCTCGAAATCTCTGTGCAGGCGTCCCTCAGGGAACAGTATTGTCGCCAATACTGTTTAATCTATTTATTTCCGACATTCCCACTGTGAAACCGGTTAAAATGGTCATGTTTGCGGATGATGTTTTGGTTCACACTCATTCGTACTACGCACAGGCTGCTCAACAGCGTTTAAATTCTTACTGTCAAAGTGCCCTGGTCCCTTGGTATTCCAAGTGGAAACTGGGCATCAACAGTAATAAATGTGAATGCCTGGTGCTGACGCGTGAATTTACGAATAATCGGATAATTCAGCCGATCCGAATCAATAATGAACCAGTAACTATGGTTAACAAACTGAAGTATCTCGGGGTTATTATTGACGCGCGATTGTCATTTTTGCAAAATACTTCTCACCTTTTGCAAAAGGCCTTCTTGGTGGGACAGTGCTTATATCCAATTTTGTGTCCTAGGTCCAAATTGGATAAAGACTTGAAGCTCATCTTATATCGAACAGTGATAAGACCCACTATAACATATGGCTGTCCTATATGGTGTAGCATGTCTGATTCACAATTTGCGCGCCTGCAAAGGACACAACATTTATATTCACGTGCTGTCCTCAACTTACCAAGGAGGACTCCTATTATGGATTTGCACGACTTAGCGTCAACTCAGAAGGTGCAGGAGTATATTGTAGAGACGGCAGATCGTTTTTACCGTTTCAAAATAGGGAATTCACCCTTGACTGCCAACCTAACCAACACCAGACATTTACATGATGTCACACATCGACCCATCTATAGAAGATTGGCAAGATGGAGTATGATGCTGTGACATTTCAAAAATTTAGCTTTTTAGAACATAGTTTCGGTTCTTGACATTGTATAAAAAATATATTGTTCAAGTGAGGTTTTTCAACTTGTTTTCCTCACAATAAGTTCGGTCATGCGTCTGTTGCCCGCTGCCCATAGTTTCAACATAATAACATCTGCCGTTGTTAAATTGTTCCTTTCAATAATTCTAGCTAGTAAGTGCACTTGTAAACGATTGTAGGAAATGTGCGTATTCTTATTGTTTGATTAAATAGGGACAAAATATACTATTTGATAGGTTATTGTGTAAATATTTACATTTACTTCCTGACATTGCTTGTCTTTAGTTTTAGTTTAACCATATAACATTGTAATTTTTAATTCTTAATATACTTTGAAATGGTCTCCCTCATAATCATGGGATGGGATCGAGTCCCATCAGATGGTCAAAATTTTTCCCGACACACAGCGTCGCTGTGCGCATGCGTCGCCGGTACAAAAAATGATAGAACGGAGCTACGATTTCCTTATGGGGTTTTACATGTAAAAATGGTCGAAATTGCCGCAGAACCCCCCTTGTTTATCTACTTTTGTGTTTGAACTATAATGTAGCTATTAGACCGTCAGATAACGACATATTTTGCTGGCTGATTCTCTCGTCGCTGGTATATTAATCGAAGAAAATACCGCAAGTGTGCATGTCATATGAAAAAATTTTTTTTTTCTCGTGAATGGCATTTCAACACTTGGAAATAATTCAACAATCTGAGAGTGAAAAAACAGTGCCATATAGTATGCACAAATTAATATTGTTGCAATAAAGTCGCCATCTTGTAAAAGAATACTCGGTTGCTGATGCATTTTTTTGCTTATGACAATCAACAGAATGAATTATGATATCATCAAGAAACCGACACCAATATCCCATAAGCAGGTCAGCCGTTCAGAAAAATATACCGGTCGGACAATATTGCGAAGGGATTTTTGGTATGCCATGCACATCTGCGGTCGCTAAAACTTCATTTTTTGTCGTCAACACTGACATGATTTTCAGTGGTTGAAATCCCTTAAGCGAAACAATCTGTCAGCAAAATATGTCGTTATCAAATGGTCTATATCGCCAGTTCTATAAGAAATGTGTTGTCCCTGGATATGTGGATATTTTTAATTACTACTACCATTTCTACTGTTCTAGAAAAATTGGTACATCAAGTTAAAAATCCGATTATATTAAGAAAAGTGGAGAACAACTAGTATCCTTTAAACTTTGTGATTTGCATTTTTTGGATACAACATTCGAAATTTGATTTAAATATTGATCCACAAGCCTCAACAAAAGATATATTATTATACCAAAAAATATGCATCACTTTTATAACTCGTATTTGTCAAGGACATAATCTATTGGCATCATAAAATGAACGTCTCTTAAAAATAGTTATGATGCGCTTTCGAAAACACTGATTCGATGAACCCGATCATTCGCTGTGTATTTTGTCTTTTGTTATTTAAGTGGGATAAAAAAAACAAAACATAACAGCTGATGATCGGGTTAATCGGATCAGTGTTTCCGAAAGCGCCTTGGCATATTTTCAGAATAACTTTTGATATACAGTTCATTTTTTATTTAAAGTTACAGTGACAGATCATAATTAGAGGTTGAATGTTGGCGAAAAAAAATTAAATGTCATAAAGTGCTCGCTAATTGAAATGAAATGATAAAATATTTAATTATAAACTTTATTTTCTCGATTAAAGAAGGTTTTTTATCATCAATTTCAAAACTATCATCACTGTCTATGCTCGAACGTTTTTTTCTATCAAATCAAATACATTTTGAACATAGCAAAATAAAGTGAATCACAGTTCAATCTATGACTATCGTGAAAGAACATGTTTGCCAACCTTCAACCTACAATTTTGATCTGTCACTGTAACTTTAAATAAAAAATTAACTGTAGCATGTGAAAAATATTTGAATTCTAATTTTGAACGTGGTATAAATTCTATTTTATCTAATAGATGGCTCCACCGTATCCTCGATATACAATTCGGTGTTTTGGCTTTTGATCGTGTCAAATATTGTCAATCTCAATCTCAATCCTCGAAATAAAAAGTTGAGATTCAGGATTAAATTTTCAAGTCACTTGAGTTTGGATCCGGATCGAGCTGTCGAAATGAATGAAGTAGTTATGAGGACTACCCGTTGTGGAGCGCTGCCGAATTTCATTTCAAAATAATGTAAAGGAGTTTCCATATACAGGGTTCGCCACGGTACGTCGCCTATCAGAATATCTCGGGAGATAAATCGATTGGGATTCTGAAAATTTGTAGGGAAAGATTCTCGGAGCTGCACTTTTTAAATGAAATAATAATGACGTTGCGCGACTTCTGGTTATACCGGAAGTAGGTGTCGACTCGCTTGTTTTAAATGGAACACCCTATGTATTGTTACATTTTTGGATTCTACGTAAAATTCTAGGCAGATTTGATGTATGATTTCCTTTACCTATATAAGCATAAGCTCTTTTGAAATATTTGAGTTTTCATGTAAAAATTACGTTTGTTTGTCTTTCAGCCTGGAAAAATGTCACTTCACCGCCTAGGACTAGGTACAATATACTATTATATGAGACTTTGAACTTGAATAGCGCAAAAAGCGCTAAATCAAATACCAACATACATATGAAATATTTGGTAACAGAAGAAAAAGAACTATCATTCTAGCCAGAATTATACAGAGTGTTCCATCTGAAAAATATCATTTTGTGTTGAATTTTTAGATTTTCAATGTATTTTCGAATTTCTTAATATCAGATTTTGAATATCTATGAAAAATACTTCGAATTTGCTTATTTCCACTCTTTTGTGAAACCGAAATCAGCTGAGACATTCATTGCGTAAAATATAAACAATACAGTATGGGGTACCTCATCAGTTTCTAAAAGAGCAACTTCAGTCATATCTCCAGGATACGAACAACCGACATACAGCAAATGCCAAACAACTTTCGATTCACGTCATAATTTCCACCAAGCGAGTAGTTATGTGATTAGCAGGTGACCAAATTTGGCAACCAGCAAACTTCATAACAACGTGCTTGGTGCCAATTATGGTGTAGGTCGAAAGTTCACAGAACCAAAATTTGTACGTAAAATTGATAAACAGCGGTCGTCAACTTTTTGAACATTAATTCAAGGATTTCGTCACCGTTACAAAAACTTCTGCCTCATAGATTCATAACTGCATGAGAGCACTGAATCAATGAATAAGCGAACACTGATCAATGAACGTGGAACATCAAATATTGATCACTCTTTTCATCAACATACTGTTCAAAATTCATTAAACTTACGTATGACTGACATCAATCCATGTTTTCCGTCTTCAAATCAATGAATACTTGGTCATAGATAAATGAACGGTATTCATAAAATTCAATAAACATCCTTCGTTGTTTCAATGTACACAAAACATCGATTTTGCGAACCCGACCATCGATCTGCTAAAGAGACGCCAAAGTGTAGGCTGTCGATTGTTGAATTAACCACCAAAGACATTATTATCATGACAAGAGGTAGTCGACGCGTTCAATTGACGCCAAATTTGCCCTACTAGAGTTACTGGATGCCAAGCTGAGAGGTACGGAGATTGTCTTTCTCTGCTCTAAGAAAGTTGGATGAATACTACTAGTGAGTAGTGAAATCTTATCTCTTTCTAAATTTTAGTGATACCCAAGAAAATATCCAGACTGTGGATAAACGGAGCAAGTTTTAGAAAAACCACCTATTTCTATCCACAGAACCAAGATACCTACCTCAAATCTATGGACGGAGAGGATAATTTTTAGGCTGATATGAGTTCAAGGATCTATGAAACTATACTTGTCTTGCAACACACTTTCATGGAGAAGGTAACACCGATATTCAAAAATTTGTCTAAACATTCAACTTGCTGCAAAAGCCGATCCACGGAATGAATGGTTTTAGAGTGAAGACCTGTGAGCATAGATCAATGCCTAAAGTCTATTGATTCAACGTACAGCAGTAATAAACCAATGTTATTGGGTTCGTGATATTAATAACCAGCGTACATAGATCCATGCTCACTTCTCATTGATTCAACGTACAGCGATAATAAACTTTATGTTTCTTAGCTCGTAAAATCAATTACTTGCGATCTTGGGATTCATCCTCACTGTTCATCAATTCAACGTACAGCCATCGTTACCTCGCGGACAGAAAAATCTACGTACGAACGTTCATTGTATCAATGATATCACGTACTTTTTTTGTTCAGTGTTGTTTGGCATCTGCAATATGTTCGTTTAATTCGGCTCCACCCTCGGCTCCACCGTACTCAGCCGAGAGCCTATACAAAGAGTGACCATGCGATTTTACGCAGAAAATCTCTTCTCTCACTCATGAAACGAGTTACTGAATTGGCGACCAAAGAACTGAAAACATCTTCGCACAATGGTAGATCTATTCACAGGTCACATGAGCCACAGAGCCGGCGTCGGAGAAGACTCCGGCTGCAGATGATGCTAGAGGATGAGGAAACCATCCCGACGGAATGCCTAGCTCTTGACAACATAAGGATGAGATGATGGAGAACTTGCATGACAAATTTAATCGATTTTTCTCAATTGCAAACTACAAAATGGCGTATTTTCTTATAAATAGTAGGGCAGCCAATGACATTTTTCAGTGATGATTTCGTTTAGAAACTGTTCTATTGAGCGTTATCCGAGAGAGTTCGCCCTGATTGCTGCCTCTAGGGTGTGGCGGAACGCCATCAACATGTAAAAAAACATTTTGTTTTGTTATTTGGTTTAGGCTGAATTTGTCACCAGTTTTTTTCTGATAGTCCACAATCATCCAGAAAAATTGGCGGATCAATTGACTAGTTCCTACAGGGTGACGGATCACCCTCAACATGTCGTTTTCGCTAAACCATTACTCAAAAATATCTACAAGACTATTATTTTGTTCGAATATGATTTTATATATCATATAATTATCTAACATATAATCTTAATCATAATCAGATAACAGATGATGTTTTTTTTCTTATAACGTATCTTGTACTATTGGTTTCCATCCAAGCCCCAGAAGATGAAATTTCAATTCAAATTTTTTTTGTCTCTTTCACTTATTCATGCCTTGATCCGGAGCCCGGGGACACACTGTATAGATATACTGAGCATGGTGTGACGTCAAAGAGTATGGTATGATGTCATGGTGCAGTACATTTCAAAGCGTTATTTCCTCGACTATATCCCCGTCAATTTTCGACCAACATGAAAAAAAGAATCACTTGTCTCGTGTCTTCTTATTTTTCATGGAATTCGAATCCAGCAATAAGAAAAATTGATGCAAGTTCAACACTCCAGGAACTGGGAAAGACCTGCGTGACTTCGTCAAAGTTCATTAGGTGGATTCATCTTCACATAATCATGGGATGCAATGGGTCTGAAGTCTTGAGCAATAATAATTGTCGCAGCCACCTCCCGCTCTATCTATAGGTGGATGGTTTTATGCATATTTGCTATGAGAATGAAATTTCTTTTTGAATTATTTTTTTTCCGTCAGCTTATTCATATCCATGAATGAAGTTTCTCATTTCTTTTTCATAGTTATATAGTAGTGTCGCGATAATTCGAATCAATCAACACCAAACCAATTCGGATTATCAAGAAATCTGAATTCAACTTTTAAAAGTGTACTAAAATGAATAACATGCATTAAAGCTCGTCAATAATCGCGACATCTTGAGACTTTGAGTTTCATGTTTGTCGGTACCGGCTTTGTGAAAAATCTATTAAGTTCCGAATGATGCAGTAAACATATAATGATCACCTATTCACTTGAAGACAGCCAAGCAAAAACCTGCATGATTCTATTTTTCACCGAAATACAAATCATGAGCATGAGGAAGATCTACCAAGTTTTAACAAAATATCATCACTATTTTTAATTTTTTCATCACCCTGTAGGTATAGGATATCAAAAATCGGTTCTACGTTGATATGAACTTTTTAAATAAAATCACCCAAGAATTCACACCTTCAAGGATCAATATCTTATTATGAAACAATTTCTACACAATATCTGACGATGCGCGATTTTGAAATTAATCTACCAAAAATTTAATTTTTCGAGAAAAAGTAATTCTTCATCAAAAAAATTCTTGCTTAAAAAATACGATTGTCGATGAACAAAGATTGAAATTTCATACAGGGACTTCAACAAAATTCAAACATAATTTTTTTTCAAGTTGAGTTTTCAGGAAAATTTAACATGAATATTTTCCTGGTTCACAAAAATATTAACAAGAAAGCAATGAATGAACACTTTTCAAATCACTTGAAGAACCTCGAGAGGAACAATATCCAATAGTTTTATTTTTTTCTGCAACGTAAGGGAAATTCGGTCTTTTGGTTTGGCTTGTTTTTCTATGTGACTTTCGTTGTCTGCAAGCCAAAGAAAGAAAGATTAGCGCCATATTTATGATGAGTGTGCAGGATTTGGGAAATAGGACTACTAAAATGTTCAAAAGATACATTTCGCTAAAAGCTTTTGAATATGGGTATTTCGAGGGGTACTTTATTTAAAAAAAAAAGACTTTCCTACTTTTGGAGACCCTATAATATATAAAATTTCACTTCAACGACCATCGTATTTTTTAACAAGCAAATATTGTTGAATATGAAGAATGACTTTCTCGAAAAATGAAATTCTTGGTCCATTTGCCCTCTTGGATACCCCATCTCCGGACGTATGTTTATGAGTTAAGGTTGCTATTCGTTAGAACAAATATGCACGCACGAACCACTATCGCGCACAAACGGTTCGCGAAAGATTTTTTTTAGCTATATTTTCAAGCGTTAAATTCTGTTCCAATTTAGGGCGTCCGTACAAAAAAGGAATACAAAAAAAGGATTTGCAAGGGTACATTTGATTTTTGAAACGTAACACATCAAAGGATACTGGACAACACAATGACACAATTATTTGAAATATAGTAGAGAAAATATCAGGGGAGCAATGATGCCATTATAACGTTCAATAAATTGACTCGCGGCCCTAAATAATGTAGAAGAGTTGATGAACTGTGCCTGTCTCGCATCCACCAGAAAAGCACGAACCCGGTCGTGATACGCATGATGTCATAGTATTAGTGCGACATTTTACACAATATCCTTCAAGGCGCTTGTTCCTATTGATCATATTATATTGCGTTCTGATACATAATACCAACACATAATTTCGTGGCGAGAAAGAAAGAACCTAAGCTTTATCAAGTACAAAAACTTGCCCTTTTAATGCACTGAAACAAACGTATGCGACGCGACGTCAACAAAGTACGAAATAGTGCCATGGTATCTTTTTTTTATATTTTATCAGTTGTTGAATGATGTTTCACCTAATCCCACTTATAAAGGGTGATCCATTTAGGGCCGTTTGTATCGATCGTAATTTGAGCCTAGCTTTATTAAACTGGCTCAATTTTTTCAAGCGTGACTTGTATCGCTTATTTTCCTGCCCTGATTTTTTGGCAGCTTTACCAAGCGGAACAAATGAACTTTTTGTTCAATTTGACATCTTCAACTCACTTCACAAAAGAAGTTAGAATCAGTAAATATTATGAAATATTGTTTGTGTTTTTTTGTTTTTTGTTGTGAAGATAGCCCCGGATTTGAAAGTTTGAATTTGTAATTTCAAAAAAATGAAAAAAAATGCACTTTAGTTAATATCCGATAGTACAGGCACAGTTTATACAGGGTGTTTCCTAAAGATTGGTAAAAAATTTGTTGTGTGATTCCTGGGGTATTTTCATGAAAAAAAGTTCCTATAAACATTTGCCGAAAAATGCTTCCTAAGGGAGCTACGCCCCTTTAAATAGGGCACCTCGAAGACGGTTTTTCCTCAATATTTCCGAAACCTCACATACAAAAATCATGAAATTTGGTACATCATACAAACTTTTAATGCTGAATGAGAATTTGAGCTCAGAATTTCAAAATTTTAATCAGGGGCGTACCATACTGGCGTACCATACCATTTAAAAAATTGGATTCTTTTAACCTTTAACCCCGCCAGTATGGTACGCCCCTGATTAAAATTTTGAAATTCTGAGCTCAAATTCTCATTCAGCATTAAAAGTTTGTATGATGTACCAAATTTCATGATTTTTGTATGTAAGGTTTCGGAAATATTGAGGAAAAACCGTCTTCGGGGTGCCCTATTTAAAGGGGAGCTCCCTTAGGAAGCATTTTTCGGCAAATGTTTATAGGAACTTTTTTTCATGAAAATACCCCAGGAATCACACAACGAATTTTTTACCAATCTTTAGGAAACACCCTGTATAATATACAGTTGGATCACTCATCCCTGTTGGACCGCTTGAAAAACATGTTCCCAAGGCGAAATTCCCAAGATCAAAAAAAAAACCGGCCTAGATCAAGTTTTACGAGGGAAAAGTTGGCAAAATGCGATCGATTTTCAAGCGGTGCGCGGTGTACGGAACCCCAACGAAAAATTTCAGCTGGAATTTCCCATCGGCAACACCTGGTATAATATCGGCACCAGAGCGGGACTGGGAATGCGGCGAGCCGGAGCCACTTTTGACAAAGATTGGAACCTCTTGTCTTTAGTTAATACTCGATGGAACAGGGCCTTAGTGATCCTTTTGATCCAGATTCATATAATGGAACATACAGCCGTAACCAAACGTTCAATTTGAGCCAGTTTTTGCGTATAAAATAAACACCCTTCAAGTTTTGGATAAACTTTGAGGTAAGAAAGCCACGAAAAGCTAAGCTTTCACAATTAAGCCTGGAAATTTGGCCGCTTATAGTAAGCTCCGCTCCGCTGTTGACTGTTCTCTTAGATTCGAGAATCACGTTTCAGCGTTGTGCACTGAGATCTCATCAAATTGTGATGCCTTGAGGATTATCTCTAAAAACTTGGACTTCTTCTTAGCTAATGATACACATTTTGCACTGATTGATTCTCATCTGAGATACGGTATCTGTTTTTGGAAAACATGTTCGCATACCCTTTCTAATTCACTTTTCACACCTCAAAAGAGAGCGATCAGGTGTATATGCAGGGTCAGCGTTCGTGAATCATGTCGACCGCTCTTCGTGGAGCACAGGATTTTGACTTTGTGCTGTATTTTTATTCTGGAGACGGTTTGTTTGGTCTTCAAAAAGTATGGCAGTGGAAATACCGCTAGGAGTAATCATTATAACACCCGTCAAAGTGATCTCTTGGGATTGCCTATACCTCACTCTGAGCTAGTCAAAACTTCCATAATATAATATAATGAAAGGAAATTATTTAACCATCTTCCCACGGATCTTAGAAAGTAAAAGTGTGCTAGAAAATTTAGGAAACAAACTAAAATATTTTTGATAGGTAAGGCATACTATGACCTTGAGGAGTTTTACAATGATGTTTTTTAGATAGTGAACTGTTACTTAGGTAGAGAATATGTACTCCAGTTTGATCTCTTTCACCTCTATATTCAATATCAATTTTAGCTTCTAGCCTGCTATCTGTGTAAATGTAATGTTTATACCTTGATTTTGTCTCTACTCCATTGTCTCTAGTGTGTACATTAAGATGGCTTTGTCAACAACTTAATGTTTTTTGATAATAAAGCTATTTTTGACTTTGACTTTGTTTCATGGGATAGCTGGTGTTCTGCAGGCGTCCAAAAGAGTCACGGGATTGGCAACTATCGGCGTTTTATAGCCGACGCTCAAAAAAAAAGCGCCCTAACGATGGTGGGCAAAACAGACTCCGTACCGACTCCGACTAGAAAGCGCTAAAATGCATATCTTTGTAAAGCATGATTTGAGTAGGTTTGCCGCTGAGGCGCTTGCGAACCGTCGGCGTCGCTCAGTTGCCAGTTTTCTCTAGCGTCGCCACTTACCCGCCGACTTAGTGTTTGTTGGGCTACCTGGACAAAACTATGGTAAACATGACCCATTTCTAATACCCGTTTCATTGCTTGATTGATTCAATCCATTTATCATCTTGATCTAAATAGGAACAGAGTGGTCACTCGAAAATCAAAACCTCTTATAACATTGTTATTTTTCACATAACGAAAAATAGTGTTGAAACAAATGTTGTAGGTATCATCATTTTATAAAAAGACTTTTTCTACTGCTATATCAAAAAACACAATTGAAATTCGCGTTCCAGAGATATGGAGTTACCAAAAGTTTTTTTAATTAGAATCTTCCGTATATTATTACATATTCACGAAGAACTATTTTTTCTGATTCCAAAAATATATACTTTGATGCCTTTCTGGAGAGCCGTTTAGAAAATATTTGAGTTTGAAATTTGAATATTTTGAACCAATCGATAAATAATCAAACGAGTCTGGAAGCATCCGTCATCATCACAAAACACTTACACAAAACAAAGAATGTATGAAGTGTGGTACAAGAATCGTCTCAAAATAGCCCTGACCTCACATCCACAGATACGTTTTTGTTGGGATATTTAAAAAATCAGGTATATGGTGTCAGAATGAAAAGTTTCGAAGAGATGAAGTCAAGAATATTAAATGTGAGTCGCCATAATTATCGGTATGAAATTCAGAGAAGAGGTACAGATTGTGCATAGAAAAAAGGAGAGATTCAGAAAATGACCTGAATAAAAGTTATAGAGGTACAAGAACTTAAGAACTTTGCCTCATAAAACTTTTTGACAGCTCTAACACTTGATCGAGTTACAGCGCATCAAATGACAAAATTCCGCTGGCAACAGGAGTGGTTTCAAAATCATTTTCTTAGGGACAATGAAAAAAGTTATGAAGAGAAGTTGTTGAGCCTTTGATTCTCTAAAACTTTCATCAAGGTAATCTTTTTGCGAAAAAATATTTTCAAAACCACTCCTTCTTGCCAGCTAATTTTTGTCATTTGATGCGCTGTAACTCGTTTAGTAATAATGCTATCATACAATGTTATAAGGCAAAGTTGTTGAGTTCTTGATCCTCTATTAGATTTAATCAAGTCATTTCGCCCTAACAAAATGTTTGGGAAACCATCTCTTCAGCGCAAAACGTACCCAGGAGTTCGAGTCAGATTTTTTGGTTGGATGCTCAGGAGGCAGTCCACAAGCACTCCTGAAAATTTCATTCTGTTTGGAGTCATTTTTTTGAAAAACCGACATCTTTACTGGGCTAAAAGTGCTAAAAGTGTACGAATTAAAAAACTTCAAGATTTGAACTTTATTTCGAAAATAGGACAAATTTTCACCGTCTACTAGACCAGATAATTCGAATTTAAATTAACGAGTTGATTTGGTTAACGAGTTAATTTAATTAACGAGGTCCCAGTCGAAATGAGTTTGACTCTCCTCAAGAAAACACTTTCACAAGCGTTATTTCCTTAACAAGTACCTATATTGCGGTGCTGACGCCCGGCTTCCCCATATCTGGCAGTCTGACTGTTGAAGTCCCATTCTACATCACATTTCCAGATTTGGAAAAATCAAAGACTCATTTTTTTCCCATCAAGCAAATGATGTGAATCGAGAAAAGGCACAAGAACCCAATTATTGCCATAAGCTTCGTACCGAATGACTATTCTCACTTTCATCGAGGACTGACTAACGAGGTCCCAGTAGAAATGAGTCTGACTATTCACAACATGTACTTCATAGTTTCATTTGATGTTCTGAACATTTTCAGCCCTAAGAAAACACTTTCACTGACGTCATTTTTTTGACAAGTAGGACATACCTACCATTGACACAACATTGTGGCGCTGACTGCCGGTGTCCCCATAATTGGCTGTCTGACTGTCGAATTCTCATTCTACATTACATTTGCTAACTTCGTGTGAATTTTGAGCCTTTAGAAAACAGTCCAGGGAACTTGAATAATATTACATCTTTAAGAGCGTCCCAGCGCCAGATGTCCCGGTATAAGGGAAGTGCTGACTATGCAGTGAGTTTCCATCACTAAAATGCAACTTTTTCTGAAAATATGAGCCTTTAGAAAACTCTTGCACGTTTTTAACGCCAGCTCCCCGACTATGAGTTGATTGATTCAAATGGAACCTCATATTTTCCAATTTATCAGTAAATGCATTTTTTATTCACCTGTTGATTGGTTATCAGGATGTCGCATACCTAAATAAAATGGGACGATTTATTATTTGACATTCCATTCAAAATATGACAGACATCAGTGAATTTTCAAAATAATTTTATTCTGTGGTAGTAAGGAATCCACGCTAAGTTCGAATAATAGTACACATCTTTTGACATATGAGATGTTCGGTCAGGTGACAAACGATTTCGAGTGAATACATTATATTATTAATAAATTGATAGCATAAAATGCATTTGAGAAAATGTGTTGTGAATAATGGCGGGCATATTCAATAATTATTGCATTTTATGATATCAATCTATTAATAAAAAAAAATTATTCACGTGTTATCTTCGTTGTTTTAGATTATTGGAAGGATGAAAATTGATAAATAATGTTTAAAAATTATTGTAGTCATAGATACTAAATTTGGCAATACCAAAAACCATCTTTAAAACTAAAATATTTTGAAAACGGCTGGAAGAAATGCCTACATGTTGTATATTTTTGAGATCAGAAAAATAATGTCTATTTGATTATAAAATAATATATAGGTTGTTTTATTAAAAAAAAATGCAAGTTGTGTCTGGCACACTTTTTCGTGCACCCGGTTTACAAAAAAATATTTTTCTCTGGCGGTTCATGTCAATACCTACCAACTTTCCCTATCTATCTTGCATAATAAGCGAGTTAGTCTGCAGACGAAATATACGGAAACACCCTGTACATAATAATATTATGAATTTTAGTTCATATGATTGATTGATTTGGATTGTACTATATTACGAAATTACGGTTTACAGTTTTCATCTTACCTAGGAACTACAAAACTAGTCTATTTATTCTGTTTCGGTAGAAGTACATATTTAGAGTCCACGATTAATTCTGTTTGAATTTGTGTGTGCACTTTGTGTAAAATATTATCTGTGGAAAGTTTTCGTGACTGGCTTGCAATTATGAAGAAGAAGGTGGTGGGGAGCAGTCAAGTGCATTATTGCATTATTGACTACTCCCCACCACCTTCTTCTTCTTAAAATATTATCAAAATATATTATAAAAAAAAAGAAATATGTAAAACTATAGCATTCAGTTCTAATCTCCCTTGAAATTGTGATATCTAGTATTATCTAGTATGTCCCATAACCTTCGCCTAGATCCGAGTCCATACAGCTGCGATGAACTAGATATTGCATTATCAACAATTACTTGAAATATTTTCTTTCACTATACAGAATGAAAATGAAGAAATGAGTGATAAGAATCTATCGTTCATTTTCAATCAACGATTCTACGCGAATTCGAAAAATTTTCATTTCACAATAATTATTCACACTGGGTAAGATTCATACTAAATCAAAATTTTCAAAAAACCAACAGGTATTAACTGAAGATAAGTAGTGAGAGTTGGGCAAAATCTATCATTGTCTATGTGAACATTTCTGATTATACAATGAACAAAACCAAAAACAGATTCAATAAGTATCACTTCCGTTCATATTATTATGATGGATTGAACGACTGGCTTATCTATATTCTGGACAACATTACGAAATTCAGGAAAATATAATGACTCCCAATCTCTTATCAAACCAAATGAATATAAATTGACTGACCAGTCTGGTGAGCATATAGTATCTCATGTCGTTACGTTGGTCAAACATTTTTTAATTCTAGCAGAAATTATGAAGTGCTGCGTTATCGCTTGTATGATTTTGGCAGCTCTCCTGATGGTGGAAGGAGCAGGTAAGTTAAAATAATTTTTTTTTTATAATGTTGAACCAAATCAAGACGAAATTTTTGGTGAAACAAAGTGATTTCCCAATTTTTATTATTATTTTAAATATCACATCGCGAAGTGCTCTCTTGAGTCAATCAAATTCACTTCTTATATCATCAAATTTTGATGTGACAGACTAACTAAATTTTACAAATTGTACAAAAATATCACTGTAAAAATTCATTCACAAAGATAAATAAACTGATAAGCAAATGATTGAATTAATGATTTTTTAACACTGATGGAGATAACCATGCTAGTCACCAAGTTTTAGAGTTTCGTATCTTGAAATAACAACTTAAACTTATATAAATTTATATTATGGGCGTGAAGTCAGGGACTTGGTTAGACGCTAAAAAATTGGGTACACCTATCATTTAGAAAATTCAAATGTAGAAAAAAAAAAACTAGATACTCCAAACCAAGCAGGATCATCTTCATCTGACATATCTTGGCTATAACAGTCCGAGGTAATGAGAGCTGCATCTAGTGAAGAAAGACTTTCATGTAATAAAAATGATCCAATGTGATCTGAGATTGTAGTTTTGTCGCAAATAAGAACCTGGTGGGCGGGTACCAAATTTTCATCTGTGATTTTCACGTAGGGACTGTTAAAAAAATTATTCCCCGGGTATAAGTGCCTATTTGGATTTCTCAAAATTGCTTGAACAGTCAATGAAGAAATAAGCAATTGGGTATATAAAGATAGAGCAAGTTTTTTTTTATGATAAAATTTCAAATCATTATACAGTGTGTCCGGAATAAAATGTTGGACAAATCCATAGTTAGGGATATTGGAGACGGTAAGAGATACGACACGACGCGACGCGACGTAGCTTCGTTTTATTTTGAATCGATACCGCCATATAGGGAATTTTCTTCTTTCCAATGAATAAAGCATAAAAAAGGCAATTTTGTATTTGTGAATCCAGGACATTTCACCCAATGCATATCAGATTACCGGTCTTGCTTCAAAATTTTGAAAAACTCTGTGTAGTTTATAAATGACCATTTTCATGCCAAATTATTGTAGCATCATTCATTCCGGACAATTTGATTTTTGAATTAACATAGCTTTTTGAAGGGAGATATAAAACTTTGTATTAGAGTATGCTTGTTCACAAATGGAAATGGCCTTTTATGCTTTATTCATCCATTCAATCTCTGACTTACATACCCTGATATCTTTTTTTTAAAGGGAGATACGGAACTTTGTATTAGAGTATGTTTAGTATGAGTAGAGTATGTTCGGGTTCCACTGAGTATATTACCATAGTAATATACATTTCATTTTTTATTCAAGGATACAGTGACAGATCAAAATTGTAGTTTACAGGCTGGCGAACATGTTCCACTACGATAGTCATATATTTAACTGTGATTTGTTTCATTTCGCTATGCTTGAAATGTATTTGATTTGATAGGAAAAAACGTTCGAGAATAGACAGTGATGATAATTTTGGAATTGATGACCAACCCCTTCTTTAATCGAGAAAAAGAAGTTTATATCAAATATTTTACCTTATCATTTCAATTAGCGAGCACTTAATGGCAAATATTTTTTTTCCAACCTTCAACCTTCAGAGTTGATCTTCACTGTAACTTGAAAAAATGAACTAAGGCGACAGCTCACATTATAGAAATAATACTTCTAGAAGGCTAGTATATAAGAGTACATAAGCGGATTTGCTCACGGAGAAAGAGAGATGGAAGATCCATGTATAAGACAGAAACCATAGGGTTTGGCAGCTATTACGCTTGCGCTACCGTATACGAGGGTATGTCAGATGATAACATAGAATTTATGGTAAAAACCTAAAAGGGTCAGTGGAAAAGTTGTGAGCTTCACTTGAACGATGTTTGCAATTTTTTTAAACAGTGGAAAACATGTTTGGATTTTCAATTTGACTAGATAACAAGTTTTCAAATTATTCCTAGTAGGCCGATCAAAAATTGCTCTCAACGTATTTTCTATACAATTTGAAATATAAAGAGAGATTTCAATTTTATCGAAATTCAGTTTCTTGCATTTCAGGATATTATTTTACTTATTCTATCAATTTGCCAAGTTAAAAAGACGAATCTAGATCCTACAACGTACAGCGATCTTCTTTCAAAATATTGGTCATGCATCTACATTTTGCAAAACTGCTAGGTACTAAAGCAGAATGTTCGAAACAATCAATGCTAAATGAACAAGACGTGAGAAAGTGAATCGATCAGAAGTTATAAGTTTAGAGAACATTTTGTAGACACACCCTCTTTAACTAATCATCCGTCTTGAAAGGTTATGGAACATAATGAAAAGAGGCGACAAAACACTGCATGTCATTTTAGGATGCTGCATTTTTGGCGAAACAATAAAAATGTGTGAAACTTGATTATATTAGGTAAAATTGGAGTGTATGCCAAGATCGAAAATAAGTAATTTTGATGAAATGATAACTTATATTGGTGTTTCAAAACATGGATCGATATGATTAAATTGATATTCAATCATCCCGAGGCTAATTTTTTTAAATTATTTTTTGCCGCGTATTTTACGATTTTTTTTAAGAATCCAAAACCAAATTTTATGATGATCATAAAAAAGAGATCACCCTAAAATTGGTATCGCTGCCTATCGCCTCACCTCCATGAACCTGTACTAATGCTTGGCTGTGTTTTTTTCATGTGTTTGTGCTTATTTTTGTATTTCTTCCATTGTTTATTTGGATGTACAGAACCGGTCAGAATTATAGCAACCTCCTAAAATTTGATGAAACTTTGATCCTGTATCGTTATCAAAAAAGGGATCGATGGTGCGTTCAAAAACTTCAATCCATTTTTCAGTTTACGGGTCCTGGAGATTTTTATTAAAATTATTGACCCATTTTTGAAGAAATCATGAAGAATGGGTAATTTTTGCCAAATTCAATTCTTTCTAGCTTACTATCCATTGTTCAATTATTGTGAAATTTTCAGGGAGTACATAGTTTTTGCCCCTTTTTCGAATGGCACTAGTCATTTTTATCAAAAATCACACAGAACCTTTGATAACTGATGCAGAATCAAAGTTTCATCAAATTCTGGGCGGTTGCTATGATTCTGACCGCTACTCTATATCTCCAATTTATCTATTTGTGTACGTAATTTTCGTAGTTTTAATCCTTGACCATCAGTATTTTCATAATGCTAATGTCTAATGCTATGTCTTTTTGCTTTACCGATAAAATGTGTCAGATAACCCTCTCTTCTCTTTGCTTGATACCCCCTTGATCCTTGATTGATGATTGATATCATAGCCACCAAACGGGAACAAAACCACAATTGATAAGCCATTATTGCAAGCAAGTCAAAGCAAAAGACGTCGATACTGTTTCTTGTTTGATGTTCCGGGAACTCGCAGTGTTGCCAAGTAGAAGATATAAGAAGTTTTATCAAAGCATGACTTCTATCACAAGAGATTTGAATAATGAATCTTTCTACAAAATACTTGAAAAATATTTAAGAATGATTCTCAATATTGATCGCATTGACAAAAAACAACTTTTTTGGTTCATATTTCTCTATTTTGGTGGTTCAAGATTCATAGAAAATGAGATTTTTTGTTTGTATTGGCAGCACTGTTACCTATCCACTAGCATATAACATATTAGTCGATTTTGGCTCGTTTGGTACAAGGTTTGGTACATGCTCTGGTCTGTCAAACACCTACCAACCAATTTCGGATCCTGGAATGATGACGTCACATCAAGTTTGGTATGTGTTTTGGTCTGTCAAAATGCCTACCGTGGTGTGCAGCGCGGTTCTTTGTTTGGTATAGTGGTATCTTTGTCTATTTTTCTCTTGTCTCGCTCGGGAGTAGTAAGTTCATCGTGAATGATCAAGTGAATGACGTAAATAAACAAATCGACCAGATTTATTTAAATTTAAGTCTGTGCTTCAGTGGTTGTATTAGTTTATGCACAGTCTGTGAGTTTATGTTCTATCTGATCTTAAAGTTGGTTTGCCGTTAATTGGAGTTTAGTTATTTGTCAGTGTTGTTCCACGACTATATTTATTACGCCAATCATTTTTTTCTCCAATTGATAGTTGGGAAATGGAAGAAGGAAATGAGTGAATTCGGGGACGTTTATGAAATTCCAAAACAGTCAAAACCATATAACTGCTTTTCTTTTAGGCATTTTGAGTAATGCGGCCAATACGGCCACAATCTGCTTTTTACCAAATCACTGTACAAAGCTTCAAGCTTTAACTTTATGACGAATAAGACAGATGAACTAAGTAGTGATAAACTATAACCTTTGACATATATTTTTTTATCTATGCCTGTAATCAAACATTAACAAAAAAGTTGGGTTATATAAATACTCTGCCTTTGACTGTTTTGACCAAACACCTACCAAACGATTTCGGTGAAATGTTGGTCGTGACGTCATCACCATGACGTTGCAGTTACCGTTTGGTTAACCAAAATGTAAACCAACCAAACGAGCCGAAATCGGCTATTGTCTGACGAGACTTATGTGAATAGTCTCGCAGTGTCATCCAACCCCAACACCTTTCTTCCTTTCTCCGTGAGAGACTTTTCTCTCTACTAGCTTTCTAGTAGTATTAGTTCTATGGCTCACGTCGACCCGTCACTGTCTCAATGACAGAAATTCGCCTCATTTACAGCTCACTAACATTTTGGAATGTACAACTGTTTTTGAAATCAAGAATTTTAAACTTCGCATGAATCTTTCGACATACTGCATAGTGGCCAATAGAACTGTATAATTTTATAGGTAATTCACCCATGTATCAGTATCATTGAAATCATGGAATTTCCTACAGTATAGTCTTATTTCACATTTCATAATGTTAGCAGTGTATGAATGACGCGACAGAAGGTGGGCGTATCGCAATGTTATTCTCTTATACCCGACATGGACCCACTAAATGTTTTAATTTGGGAGAACAACACAACTTTGGGACGCGATCATGTTATATACATGATGTACAATGATGTACTATTCCAATGAAGTAACATGAATTAGCTAGATTCAATTTGAAGAGTTTTCTGGGCAATCAAAAATGACCTATTTTTGGATGTATCGAAACGGTCACATCAATCGCTGTTTTCTCGGCTATTTCTTCATTTTTCATCACCAAAATAACTTATTCGAGGCACATGGATTTGCTTATCAATATAACATTGCGATTTTAATCAATAAACAATCCGTTCTTGGATGGGGAAACTTTTTGTGAAATATTTTGGGATTTTTCCAAGGTTTACAGTAGACAAAGAAAGAAGATGGGGCATATTGCATAGGATAACGGAGATGGAAAGGAATCATCTGTGGGTAGGTCAGGTAGGAACCACGATTTGGCATTTTTCTGGGGTTCAGCTTTTCACTCATAGATGCGGCGAGTGATGATGTAGAGAAAACTGTAATTTGAACATTATCGATTTGAGGGTTTCGGAAATTCGTATTCATAGATTCCTGTATTACCTATGTTTGTATTGTACGTTTTGTATCTACAGAACATGGGTTTGCTTGGGACCTGATTCTCGAGACAGATGAATGAGCGCCCAAGAGAAATGATATTTTTGTTTGTGTGCTTTGATGAAATCACCTATAATAGTAGAAAATGTACTTGAGTGAGCCGTTTTATGAGACGGCCATAGAAAAATAATATAGGTAGGTACAGGGTGTTTCATTATCTTTGAGAACATTCAATAAGCTATAACTTGTTTGTTTTTGTATGTATCGAAACGGAACAAATACCATATTGTATAGTTATCTCGTAAGTTGTTTTCTGTTTGAAGAATAAAACAAAAAACTGGCATTTTTCCGAGATAATAACCTAACATGCATTTAAATGAAATGCCCTTGTACCTATTTGTATTATTGGACATTTCTATTCCACCCAATATTCAATGTATAGTTAATGAAGCCTAACATATACTTATCTTCGACGGTTTGTGAGAAAATGGCGTCGAAACCTGTCACACGAAAATTTTGAAGTCTTCTAATTGATCGCAAAGAGTGCCATGAACAATAAAAATTAATTAGATTTTACAATATCGCCTTTGAAATACTTTGACAAATCACAGAGTTTGCTGATTACACGAGGTGTTATGTGATTACACGTTTTTATGATTGTCACTATTGTCTGTATGTGAACCATTCAATTTTTGCAAAATGTTTCGACGTCATTTTCTCCCAAACCGTCGAAGATAGGTATATGAGTTGCTCTATAAAATATACTTAGAATTTTGTGTGGAATCGAAATATCCAATATTATACAGGGCATTTCATTAAAAAAAAACATAAGTCAGGTCAATATTTCAGAAAGTCGTTAGTCTTTTGTATTATTTTTTGTGCAGAAAAAAAACTTGCTAGAGAACTATACAATCTGATATTTGTTCGTTTCGATACCTTCAAAAACAAAGAAGTCACAGCTGATTAAAATGTTATCAAAGATAATGAAACACTCTGTACCTAATCTGAATACTAATACAGGGTTTTCTTTAAAAAAAATCACCACTCGCGTCCAATGACAGCAAGCACTGGGTGTTGGGGAGGTTGAACTAGCACCATCCAATTTTTAATAATAAAACTTCCCCCAAATAGATTTGTGAATGGTTTAGTCGAATTTCAAAAATCTGTCTAGTTTCGCACAACGTGGATGGTAACTTTTTAAATAAACACTCTGCCTATAAAAAAATATGAATCACTTTTCCATGAAAATGACTTAGTACTTCAGCTTTATATTTGACAGTTACCTATTCATATTCAGGACTACAAATCGATGGTTCCAGGTATAGACTTTTTTCCAAATTACTAAAGTACCTACCTATTTAATTTATAGGAATGAAAAAAGAATATTATTATTTACATTTTTCACGATTTGATAATAATATGACGATGAAATGCAAGTATCAAAACCTCAAATATTTTTTTTTTCTTTTTCAATTTTAATCGTGATTTGATTCTAATTATAAATTGCTGTAGAACAAGTCGCCGAATAAAATAATAATTTATAGGAAAATTGAAAAAAGAAAGATTCGTTATATATTATTTTCATAAAAATGAGCGTTCACATAGGTACAGGGTTTTTTCTTATAATTTGCCACCCCTTCAGTTGAACAAAGGATAGTCGTAAGCTTTGAAATTTTGGACTTTGCAAAAAATGTTCCACTTTTGAGGAAATCATGAAAAAGTAACTGATGCAGGATTCAAGTTCAATCAAATTTCAGGCTGTTTAACTTCATTTGCTCAGTCCTACTGTATGCATTATGTATTTTTATTCATACAGTTGTTTATTTACCCCACCCTGCACCACCCCTATTCGCTCCGTGTCCATAACTTTATAAAAAAACATTCAGTTTTCGCACTTTTTTTCTCTCACAAATGTCTTTACAAATCAATATAAGTTATATGAGTTTGCTTATTTTTACAGCAAAAATTGTTACTTTCGACTGCGCTTTATGTCGCGTCACCCCGATTTATCATGCAAATAATGGCCCAACGCCCAACACTAAATTACCTATAATTATTGACGGATCAAAAAACATTCATACGAATTTCTTTTTGAGTAAAACTAAGTAAATCGAATAGACAATGAACAAGATGACCATCGAGGACATAGAAGGTACAGGGTTAATTATTATATTTTGACACCCAACTACTTACAGAGCTCTTTATTATAAATGATAGAAAAAAACTTTAAATAAAAAAGTTTTAGGTTTTTTCACGTGTAGTATCGTTGGTGTAAAAAAAATCTTGGCAACATTGAAAAAATTGATTGTGTTATTTTTTTTTGAACCCTATTCAAGTTCAAAGTCTCATGAAAATTTAATTGCGTTGAACTGGATTCTACAATATCTTGGCAACCCAGATTTTTGAAAAAAATATGAATAATTATTGGTTATTTTTGCCTAGTTCAAAATTTTATAGCTAGACTATCTTTTGTTCAATAATTGTGCAATTTTCAGAAAGTATATAATTTTATAGTATATTTCGAATGGTGATTTTTATCAAAAATTACACAGAAAAAAGTTTTTTCAGAAAAAGAGCAAAACACAATCGCCAGGACAAGTAAACTGATGGATTGCGATATTTATGTATTGTGCTCGTACATACATATGAAATATATATTCATAAATAGTGATATTATGTTACTTATCTGATGATTACTCTTTCAAAAACTTACCTCAACGGAAAATACTCCAATGTTCGTAAAAATTGATTGTGTATAATGTTTATTCAAAGATCCAGAAAAACTTTGCAAAGTTCACAAAAAGCACAAACCCAACGGCAACCACAAAAAAATATCCGCATCCGAAAATAATATTCACAAGAATACACACCCAGAATAAACCAAGTAATAGCAGGGGGGTGTACGATTTGCCCATAAAATAACATTTTGTGTATGTACATGAAAAAATATTGTCACGCAAGTTGTAAGACTGGGTCTTCGGCTGGACCCACAACACCTGTCGTGCTCTAGGGAACGTAGCTGGGCTGAACAGTAGAGATACTCCGTATAGGCAACTTCTATTTATTATCGTCCATGCATGGTACACCCCATCTATCCCTACCATAACCCTAGGACGAGCATGTTCTTTGAGGCTGAGAGGGGTTACACTACTCAGGGTGAGAGGGATTACACTACTCACAATGGAGAGTAGTTGGCTAAGCCAACCACTCCCCACTATCTCGCTGAACGTGTCTTTTTATAGCAACAAAACTGCTCGCTCAGCGATTCTACCAGTGGCAAATTGGGTAGATTTACAGCAAGTATAATTGCCTCCAGTACTATTGTGACATATGCCCTCACCTCGTGAGCATTGGACCCCAATGCCAGAAAAGAACATGCTCCATCCTTTACAAAAAAACTTAAAAACTATTTACAAATTTTGTGGCTAAAATCTCTTGCTCCGGTCCTGCCATCCATACGTTTAGTTTTCCCAAGCCCTGGCCTGTGGTACTGCACCGCCGCGCCGTGCGTTCAACGCTTGTTCACTGCTTATAGTGCTGATGCTTGCGTTTGCAAAAAATTGTTGGCCAGCCGATCTTCCTTGACCTCGTTAATAGTTGCCTATCACAGGGTGTGTATATGGTCCCCTTACTCAGTTCAGAGGGCCGGTATCCCTGTAATATGGCTGAAGGTTGTGGATTCCTGGCCGGTTTCGTGTTTTCCAGTTGGATGGTTGTGGGGACCGGTAGCCGTTATATGAAAAACAGAAAGTCTATATAAGTATATCATCCTATACAGGTCAAAACATAATATTAACAACATCTCAAAATAAACAATAACATCTCATATTAAAATCGTGAACATATACCCCCTAAATTCTTATCTATATCAACTCATCATGAGGGACGGCAATAGGCGAAAGTATTATCTTGTCCACCATGTACATTCGGCAGTATGTGACGTATCCGATTGCGCTCTCTCTAAATCCCTGCTTGAATGGACCGCGTCCGTAGCAAGTTGAATGGGCCGACATCCTATCGGTCTCTTGCTCTCCTGCTCGGCTATCGTCAGCAAATAGGATCTCCTTTCCTTGGCTCTGTGCACCGTCTCGTGGGTCAGGCCACCATAACACTGGAGGAACGGACTGTCGATCCCTTTGTATGCATTCAATGCCTCGCCGACATATTCCAAACAGTAGACACACCAGGACTAGAGACAGTGCCACACACTTTGACACAAAACTACTATCGTGTCGACGCCGATCTGGGACGCCTTGTGCCAATGGAGGATGGACGGTGGCCAGAGGCATCCATTGGTTTCTGTGGAACAACATGTAAATGAGAGCGATCAAAAGTACCATGCTCCAAATCATCAGGACCCGACTCTCTTCAGGCCCACTACAAATATCGATGAGGGCTTCCATCTTCCATCCCTTGATGACTCCCTTGAACACTTCCGTTCAGATCGACGCTCGAAGCTTGGAGCGTTCAGCTCTGGTCCAGGCAGTCATCAAACCAGATTTCTTCTCGAGCCTTCCTGTACTCTACTTGGCAGCGGGGGTGATCGTTGGCGCCTCCACCAAATGTCACGCAAGTTGTAAGACTGGGTCTTCGGCTGGACCCACAACACCTGTCGTGCTCTAGGGAACGTAGCTGGGCTGAACAGTAGAGATACTCCGTATAGGCAACTTCTATTTATTATCGTCCATGCATGGTACACCCCATCTATCCCTACCATAACCCTAGGACGAGCATGTTCTTTGAGGCTGAGAGGGGTTACACTACTCAGGGTGAGAGGGATTACACTACTCACGATGGAGAGTAGTTGGCTAAGCCAACCACTCCCCACTATCTCGCTGAACGTGTTTTTTTATAGCAACAAAACTGCTCGCTCAGCGATTTTACCAGTGGCAAATTGGGTAGATTTACACCAAGTATATTTGCCTCCAGTACTATTGTGACAATAAATCTAATTATGGAATTTCCCCGTCGGCGTCGAGGTGGTGTCAGACACGTCAGGTTTATTTTCCCTCGAATAATCTACCTCTGGCGCTTTCGCCAAATCATTAAAATACATTGCCGTCACGTGACCGCGAAACGCCCACCTTGACAGAACGAGATTTGACCAGGACCTGTATTCCGTGTACCTGTGGAATTCTAGCAACATGTCGTTTTCCCATCATTTTACACAGAGAGCGACGCGTTGCTATGTAATTCCACAGTACACGGAATTCGGGTCCAGATATATAGATTAATTTGAGATCTGCAACCATGAATGAAGTGAAAAGTGCACATTTCCTTGCCATAAATGTAGAAGTTTTATAGTTCTTGAATATCACTTGCTGCATTTCTCGACATCTCAAGAAACGTCAACACTATAAAGTTATCTGTTGTTATCTGTGGTATCCAAAATATAACAATAACAAAAACCATAATTGAGTCTGTCATTTATTATTCTGATTTTGTACTTGACTTCTTTGAATGTAGATCATTGAAAAGCTGTAGATAACAATACGAGGAATATTTCTCATGTCAAAAATAATGGAAAGTTGAATGAAGTATGAAATAAACTTGTAGTGTGTGTTCAAATATCCGCGCAATTGATAGTGATATATATATTTTTGATAACTATGTATTTTATAGCAAATCGAAATCAGAATTCAAAAAGAACAAAAATAATTTCACTTTTTTATCAACTTATCAGTTCAAAGTTTTGCTTTATCATGTCCTACTAATTGATCTCTTCGCTTTGAAGTTATAGTTTGAAATATCACAATCTAAATGTTGGATTATCTCTTTCTATGTGATGTCTTAAATAATTGATCTTATTGCAATTAGTATCAAAATTGCAATAAGATTTTCTTCGTCTCTTTCAATTTCATAATTCCAAAGCATTTTTTTACAAAAGTGATCCACATTGCTTCTTGTCATTTTTCAATGATCCGGTATGTTGTCTATAATAGGATTAAAACTAGTTATTATTGATTAATTCATTAGCAGGATATATTTTTTTCTCGGCAAACATTCTATTGTATATTTCGACATTTCGCGATCGGGGTTCGGGACATATTATCCTATGAAAAATATCTTCAAAAGCAGTTATAGCTAAGGGGGTTCTGGACCATTTCCCAAAATTGCCGAGAGGTGGTGCAGCGATCACGAAATTTTCATTGGACGGCGTCTTGGCTAAGCATGAGGCATCGTGATCTCATCATGTTAACCTTTGGGGTCAGATATGTGCTATTTTTGTTTTGAATCAAGCAGGTGGACAGTAACGGGGCTACTGGTGAACTTCATTTTTTGTTTGTTTTGTATACGGGGCAAAAACAAAATGTGGGGAATTTCAAATGTGGCATTTCTGAATGTGTAATTGCTTAAATAAGGTTGGAAAAGTGTGACGGAGAAGAATTGAGTACCCTTGTGTATAGCGTGCTGATGAGGTATCATGATTGTCAACGCTGCAGAAACCAGCTAGGAGAAAAAATGTATTGTCACTCTTCATAATTGGATTGATGGAAATATAGATTAGATAGCATAAGCATTAAGTTGTTGAAAATAAATGTCTCGTAGTACTGGAAATGATGCAATTTTTTCCAACTTTGCCTGCTGATAGCGAACAATAGTGGGCTTTATGATATGGTTACTCATGCCATAGCGCTTATAATAAACAAATGCCAAGTGCATGATGTCATTTTCTGAATATTTAACTAGAAGGTGGTGATCCAAAGAATAATTCATAATCGAGACATTGGACAGTCGGTTTATTCAACCTATCGTTACAAATAACCAACATCAAATTGATAAGCTAGTTGAAATTAGTTCTCTTTCATTGTTATCAGCTGCTGCATCGGTAAGTCGACCCCTCCCCGCCCCATTTGACTGGTGTTATAAAATATCAATTTTGGATAGTTCAAATCATGAGTTTTTTCGAAGAAATTGCCTCTTTGAGTGGTGACATTGTGACAAAGTTCAAAGAGGCATACCCCAAGTTATGTTCTGTCAAAAAAGAGAACCAAAAGCGGTGATTGCTGAATATAAATCGAAGCATCCGACAATTCCAGAGGGCAATGGCTGCACCAATATCTATTGGGCCCAGAAAAAAATTGTTGACCAATTTGTGCCATTTGAAGAAGTTCCGGGTGCTTCTCAAATCACGAATCTCCAAGACGCATGTGGGTGAAGGAATGAAACCAACTCTTAGCAGCCGGGTCAAGTGGGAAGACTTGAAAACATCCTTTGAGTCCCGCATAAGAACAGGAGTGATTATCAATCCAACACACGTGAATCTAGGTGATTTTTTTGATGATTCCTTTGCCTTGTTATTCAAGGTGAAAATCAATGAAATTCTGAAATTGATCAGTGCTATAAAGGTGAATGCGACTTTTTGTGGTGAGTTCATTGTAAACAAAGATAATGTTGAAAACCTTGATTTTTCATACCAAAAATGAAGTATTGGATATGGGTACAGATTTGATTGAGTGGTGCCAAAATTGTTTCAGCAAACAAATTTTACAAAAAATGGAGGATTCCCAAGAACGTGACAGTGGGTGGGCATCAAAAAAAATTGTCAGTCCAGAAATTTGTATTAATAAGCATAGCTTTGGGGTGGGTGCTTCATCCTACATTTCTCTGCCCAGTCAAATTGCAAAGAAAAAAGCACGCATCAACATCAAAAATGATGATGAGGCGTGTTTTTATTGGTGTGAAGTCGCTGCTTTGTATCCTAGTAGAATCCATTCAGATAGAGACAGCTCATATCCTCATTACACCCGCGTCCATAATATGGAGAGCTTAGATTTTCCAATGACAGTTGACAAAATTCATACATTTGAAAAAATTAATGATATAAGTGTTAATGTTTATATGTTGGAAATGGTTCAAAATAAATAGAACAAATTCTTCAGTGTCGTACCATGTCGATTGACGAACAATAAGTTGGAAAATCATGTCAACTTACTTATTATTCAAAACAAATATTTTCCAAAAATTATTGATTTTGAACCATTGCCAAATATTGAAAATGAGATTGAGATCTCATATCATTATTGTCTGATAAAGGATCTGTCCAGGTAAGTGAGATCACAAATAATTACTAAGCATAAAAATCGAATGTTTATTTGCGATAGATTTTTGAACTATTTCTAGTCTCAGGAACGGTTGATTGAACATTCAAGTGTGTGTGAAACAAAAAATGCTTCAAAGATTTCATTTCCCAAATATGATCACGTTTTGTTCAAAAATCACATTTATAAACAAAAAGCGACATTCATCATATATGAGGATTTTGAATCAATTTTACATTAAATCCCTGATGAGTTTACACATTTGAAAACTGTCAATTTTCAAGAGCATATTCCATTCAGTATTGGATTTTTATTCAAGTGTTCCTATGACGACTCGCTAACCTTTTACAAAAGCTACCGCGGCGAAGATTGTTTAGATTGGTTTGGGGATCAACTTGAAAATATTGTGAAATTTGTTGAAGACAAGTTGTCTAAAATTGTACCCATGTCAGAAGTGTTGGACAAGAGTATAGCAAAAGAGTGTCACATTTGCGAGAAACCGTTTTTTGACACAGATCAGATTGTTGTTGATCATGATCATTTTACAGGTGATGTCAGAGGTTTTGCCCACTCAAATTGTAATTTAAATTTCAAAAAACAATTCATTATCCCCATTGTATTTCACAATCTCTCAGGCTACGATTCCCATTTCATCCTGAAAGCCATAGGAAGGGTGGAAATTCAGTATTCTTCCAAATAAGGAAGAAAAATACATTTCTTTCACTCAGTTTGATGATGAAACTCGTATTAATTAATATTATTAATATTAATAATTCAGATATATCGATTCACTACGATTTTTGGATTCATCTTTGAGTTCATAAGCATCTACATTGAAATTGGGTGATTTGATAAATCTAAAGAGGGAATTTGCTTTATGTAATTTGAACCAATTCGAATTATTAACACGTAAGGGGGTTTTTGCAATGATTATGTTGATAACATGGCTAAATTAGAGGAAACAAGTTTACCACCCTAAGAAATGTCCTATTCAAAATTATATGATGAAAATATTAGTGATGAGGAGTATTTACATGCCCAAAAAGTGTGGGAGATCACAAGCTATTGCTAGCACTAATAGAACGATTAGTAATTGAAAATATGAATTAATAACTGACAACTTTAGGGAAATAATAATAGAAGTTGTCAAAATACCATAGGTGAAGTAATGTTCCTAACGAGGAAAAAATATTTTTAAAATGTAGCCCTAAACCACTTTACATCGGTATGTGTCTTTTGGACATTTCAAAAATAGCAATGTATGATTTTCATTATAATTTCATGCTTGAAAAAACCCAAGCTTCTGTGTACAGACACGGATAGTTTCATCTGTGAAATTAAGTGTAATGATGTGTATGATGAGCACATCAAAAAAGATCTTTCAAAATTTGACACCAGCGACTTTCCTTCAGATAACGTTTATCAGATTCCATTCGTAAATAAAAAAAAATTGGGGCTGATGAAGGATGAAGCAAATGGTGTAATTATGACACATTTTGTGGGATTGAGGTCACAAAATGTACTCATATAAAATTCAAGGTGTTCAAAAATTTACGAAAAAAGCAAAAGGGGTAGAGTCTTTTATTGTGAAAAACACAATAACTTTTGATGATTATGTGAAATGTTTAAAGAAAAATGTGGAAAAAATTGTTAAACAATGTACAATCCGATCAGTCAAATATTCCGTTTAAAGCACTGAACAAACCAAATAAGCCCTAAATGCCCTAGATGATAAACGCTGTTTGATTGACAACAGTCACGACACTCTCCCATGGGGCCACTACCATCTAGACTAGTCTGTACTAGTTAAAAAATTGCTTACTTCATGTATGTTTATAAAGATAAAAGAAATATTTACTAAGTTTTTTATTGAATGACGATATTATTATTACAATACAATATTTAACATAAACTTCATTTGCTTTCCGTCTCAGAATTTTCTTGATGAGAACTTGTTCCGGAGCAAAACTGCAAAACTTGCTTTTAGATTCTTGCTATAATTAGATTCAAAAAACAATGGTGCTTTGTATTTGTGATTCCATTGCAAAATGCAGCTATAAGCACAATGAGAGCTACAAGAAATAATAGAACATACACCTATTTTCGGTAAATTTTATTTAAATCAGAAATAATTGTATTGGGTTCATAGTACATAATTTCCTTCAAACATTGGGTTTCTATGCATTAAGTTCTGCTATAAAGTCTTTTTTTCGCAAAATGTTCGTTTGGTCTTGGATGCTGTTTTCAGTCAGGTATAAGGTTTGAGATTGTTTTGTTATTGAAACAAGTTTGAGCTGGTTCCCGGCTTGAACTTCGCTGATGATAATATCTTTACTGGAAATGAATCGGAGATGGGCGATTTCCCTTCACTTGAAATATCCCATCGGCATCCACTTTAGATGACTGATCAGAAGATTCCACTCAAATTCTTCAAAAATCAACATATTTTGATCACTAACAGGTATCCGGATGATGGGTTCAAAATTTCTGTTTAATTCCACATATATCGCAATGTTGCTGCTAGCTGAGTAGGACATTGTGCTGAGTAACGAATATTCGGCGACAACTTCCGGTGCTTCTGTGATCTCACCCCCATTTTCGTCTATCTCCAGATATTGCGCTTCCTGAGCTAGATCATTCTCAATTTCTGCCAGCAGTTGATGTATTGACTGTGTTGCTATAGCCATTTCGCTCGACTGATGACGACGACGACAACCATTCACCTTCAATACTCAAAGTTCACTGATTGTTGAATTAGAAAGAAAATCTTTATTGCAGATAGGCATGCACAATGACGTTTTACACCTATGAAACTTGCTGGAACTTATCCAACTGTTGTGAGAATTATCAAATCCAAGCCACTTGACATATACTTTCTTCCCTTTTTTTACGTAGCACTTTTTCCACCAAATAAACATCCTCTTGTTTTGTATTTTGTAATTCTTGCTCGTAGAATGCTCCTTTGATCGGATGTTCTTCAAGCAGATATGTCACTGGATTAGTGATTTTAACATCAACAATCTTGAATAGCTCAGTTGTCCAGTTCAGAGTATATCCCTTTTCAATTACGTGCTTTGCTTTACTAATGCGCACCACATCGCCAATATGAATTTTCGACGATTTGTAGATATTTAAGTGTGACTGTAAACAGTATTGAGCAGACCCTTTTCATGTTTTTTGCCCACATCATGAGGCTTCATTTTGGTCACACTATGTTTTTGTGAAGTATAGCCTTTCACAATATCCTGTTAAATATCCTCCCAGTTAAAAGTCCCATGCAAACTGAAATACTTGAATAGTTTTTCTTTAATCGTTCGTATGGAACGCTTAACCATGGCCGCTTTTTTATCTGTATAGGTATTATAGTGGTTTATGCCATATTGACGCAACAATCGTTGAAAATGTCCATTGTAGAATTCCTTTCCTTGATCTGATTGCAAATTTTTTGGACTACGATGTGATTGTTTGAGAATTTTCGCAAAGGTTCGGGTTACCTCGTCACCTGACTTGCTTTTTAATGGTTCAGTCCACACAAATTTTGTAAAACAGTCTATGATGATGAGAAAAAATGTGTAGCCCTTGTTATCTTCCGCATACAAATCCATTTGCCCCAAATCAACTTGCCACAAGTCATCCAATCCCTTGATAATTGTACGGCGACGGGCAAAATTTCTTCTTATTGGTTTGAACAGCTCAGTGATGAGTTGAACTTTTTCTTTGGAAGGTGACGTCATCTTCACTTGACTGCTTTTACTTTAGTCACGTCGTTAACAAAACCAGATTTTATCCTGACCCCGATATATTTGTTCAACTTATCCAGCTCCTTTAAACTTTCGGCAGCATGAATTCTCATCTCAGATTCAAGATTCGATGTGGGATTGGTCAGAGCCGCGTTGACATATTTTTTGTTAACTGCATCAAAATTGTCGGTTGGTGATTTCAAGTTACACATTTTCACGTTTTCAACATCAATATCACCGTCAGCTGTGTGAGATAACGTCTGTGTTGGCCTCGAATAGGTTTTAGTTGTTGTTCGTATATTTAAATCCTGAATTTCCTTTAAGTCGACCATCTGCTGTATTTCCGTTTCTTGTATAACTTCTTAAAAAATAGATTGATCTTTGTCAGTATAGTTGTTAGGGTTCCTGTGAAAGAGCAGTTCGTATAGTCCTTGCGTCCCTGGAGAATGGTCCTTATTTATTTTGAGATCACCATTTTTCTCAAAATTGATGACCTCGTTACCCAACGTCCATCTGGATATGACTTCATCATATTTATGACCATGACTTCGGTCTAAATTATCCAAGCCCTTATGATAATCCACTATGTACTCCCTTACGATTTGAGAATATTGATCAAGGTAATCCTATGGCAGCGTCACATCTTCCTCTGCCTGTTTTGGTTTGCTTCTTCAAACACATCATCATAATCAATGACAAAATCATCCTTGGCTACAATTTCATGTAGAGGAAGAAACTGAACCTCTTTTTTTGCCGTCTTTACGTTGTCCGCTGACGTGTTATCATGATCATCTGGTTTTATGGCCACTGTCGTGGACTGTATTTGTGTGTTTTTTCTGTTGAACTTCTTGTTCTTTGACAAGACGTTCAAGAGGAGTTGTAACGGGTTTGAGAATCCGGTTCAGTGACTCATCCTTTTCAACCCTATTCAGCTTGAGTGCAAGATATTTTTTTTCAACATTTCTAGCTAAACTTGCTACTTTCGACTTGCGGTTCATGTCATCCACGCTGAGAACCTTCATTGCGTGCGTGTGTGAGTGAGTTAATGACTTTAGTCTACAACCTTTATATACTCATCAAATCCTCTACGATAACGACCATGATTCAAGTCAAAATCCTCCACAACCACGATTGCACTGAATTTATTTTTATTCCAACATTTGCCACACATCATTTCAAATGTCTCGTAGGACATGTCAGGTGTTACATGTTCATCGTTTAGATGCTTCAGATTGATGTCATCCTGTTTGAATAGTACAATTGTGTTACAATTATCTCGTATCAGTTGTTGGGGGATTTTTGAGTAAGTCTGACATATACAGTGCGGCTCTAAAAGGGTTGTGTGACACCTCATTTTGAAGATCCTGATGAGTACTTTATAACCCTAGAATATTGAGTCGATATCTTCAAGTACTAAAAAATGACGGTACATTTAATTACTACATTGAAACATACACTTTTTGAAAAAATTCGTCAAGCTCAATTCAAAAGATGCTTTTTTGACATTTTTGTCATGTATTCCTTACCCAAACTTTATGCCAAGAATATTTCCAGCATCTTTTGAATTGAATTTGACGATTTTTTTTTTAAAGTGTATGTATGAATGTAGGAATTAAATGTACCGCCATTTTGTAGTACTTTAAGATATCGACTCAATATTCAAGGGTTATAGAGTTCTTATCAGGATCTTCAGAATGAGGTGTCACACGACCCCCCTTTCCATTTAAAAAAAATGTTACGACAGTAACATCAAAAAGTAGTATTTCGACAGCAATTGAAGTATGCCAAGTTTCAAAATATTTGGTGCACACATTAAAAAAAAAGGGAGGGGGAACTTTTAGAGCCGCACTGTATGAACAACATCAATATCTCTATGTCTACCCATGCAAAAATAGGATCGAATCTCTTCTTGCTTCTCACATGCTACATCATCAAATATGAAAACTGAATTTTTTCTTGCTGACGTGGGATCTTCAATCAAATCATTGTCACCATATGGATAGAATCCCATACCCTTCACACTCTTCAAAACGTCCTCCAAAAGCTTGTATTTGGGTAAAAAGAGGGATTTTGAATACACGTAGACATTTTCAAATCGCAAGCCATTTCTACCAAATAAAAGTGCCAAAAGACTGTTGGTCTTCCCGCAACCACTTGGGCCACAAATAATCACTCGAACATAATTTGGTGATAATTTGCTATGTTTGCTGTTTTCCTCTTTTTGAACTGTATCGAAGTTTTCCACAGGGAGTCTATGGTCTTGCGTTTCTACCTGCATACTGTGAAAGAACGATACAATTATTGACCCTTGTGGTGATCACACGTACTATTTATAGAAATTTACATGATAAAGAAGGTCTTCGCAGAACTAAGGGAATCAGTCTCATGTTGACTTTCGAGCATAGTGGTGGAGGTGTAGTCAACTCTCTCATAAATAGACTACCATTCGAAGTGCATATACCGGGATATCAGTATTGTGGACCTGATACAAAATTGTAGAAGCATCTACAACTAGGAGACGCTGGAATCAACCCACTCGACGCTGCTTGTGAACAACACGATATAGCCTATTCTAGAAACTCCTCGTTATCTGACTGACATAGGGCTGATTTAGAGTTAGAGCTTGGGAACGAGTCAAAGCTAAAGATTCCAGTTTTGGTGAGAAAATGCTGCTTGGTTCGTCACTACCGGAATGAAAGCAAAAAAGAAAATGGGTATGGTGGTGCAGCAACCACGTCGTCCCATCACATTCAACAACAATGTGGTAAAGCCTGTCATCAGATCTCTGAAGAAATTTGGTGATGAATATAATGTGCGAAAGATAAGTTTGTTGGCGTTGCGGGCGGCACGGTCGGCAGTGAATAAAGCTGGTGGACGACGAAAAATCAAAATTCCCAGAATCATACCCATCCCAGCTGGATCGGGTGGAATTTTACCCCTGATACCGATTTTCTCTGCATTGGGAGCTCTAGGATCGCTTGCTGGGGGTGCTCCAGCTATGGCTAAGACAATAGTAGATGTAAAAAATGCAAAGAAAAAGTTTGACGAAGATCGCCGACATAATCAAGCATTGGAAGAGCTTGGACGAAACGGATCTGGACTGTTCTTGAAAAAAAGCGCGGTGGATTTGGATTATTTTCAAAGAAGCAGCAGTCAAAAGACTACCGGTAGAGCTACCCAATAGAGCGTTGTATTATTATGAAGTGGATAAATTTGTAAAGAAATCAAATGTACCATATTTCTGGAGCGTATTCATGAGAGACACTCTTCCAAACAGATCTAGATCTAAGGAGAGCGCTGTAGTCAATTTGGATACAAACAAAAATATGGGATTCATTGGGTAGCTCACATCAAGCGTGCTGCTAACGTGCTATACTCTGACAGTTTTGGTAATTTGAAACCACCTGAAGAACTTGTGAACTATTTGGGTGAGAATGTTAAAATCACCCATAATCGAGAACGATATCAAAAATTCAATTCAAACAACTGTGGGCATTTTTGTATTGACTTTCTCTATAAAAACAGCTTGAGACTGTGGAATCATCATCAGAAATGTCAGTGACTTTCACGTTGAAGGGTCGTGAATCTATTCTTTCTACTGATTTCAGTGATCCCATTCGATTGGATCCAAATTATCAATACGGATCAGCTTTGACTGGATTTCACTCATACAACTCGATTCCGAACATCGATAACAGTGGTCGATTCTACTTTTATGATAGTCGCAACGGATTAAACGGATTAAAATCTATCAAAATGCCCCCAGGTGCTTACGAAATCACAGATATAGAACAATCAATCAATCAATCAATCCTTTATTTGTTCCTGATAAAATTACAGCGAGTGCATAGAACATGTCAGACAGCAAAAAAAAAAAAACATAAAATGCTTAAAATAACTTAAAACTAACGTATAGTCTAAAGTGAAACATATTTGTAAGACTCAATAGGACAATCACTTCAATCAATTATTATACCTATTTATTGTTCGCCAAATCCTAACATGCTAAAACTGGCACACATCGTTGAAGAACTCGTCCAGTGAGTAATAAGCTTTTCCCACCAAAAAATCTTTTAGTGACCTTCTGAAGCCATGATTCAAATCTTGATTTCTAATGCTGAGTGGAAGTTTGTTAAATATTTTAATGATTAGATATTGCGCATTTTTTTGCAAGTATGTGTATTTGATTTTTGGAAGTAAAAGATCATCCTTATGTCTAGTATTATGATGATGATCTCTTGATATACACAAGAATAGGTCGGGATTTAACTTTAAAAACAACAATGTTTCAAAAATGTACAAACAAACAACTGTGAGGAGTCCCTCCTTTTTGAAAATTGGTCGACAACTCTCTCGCAATTCCATCTTAAATATTCTTCGGAGACAGCACTTCTGCAAGACTAGAATTCTCGAGACGTCAGAGCTGCCACCCCAGAATACAATACCATATCTCATCCTTGAGACCACATATGAGTGGTATGCAGTCAATGCAGCTTCCAGTCCCACATTCTCTGCAAGAATTCTTAGACCATAAGAGACTTGCGATATTGTTGATGCCAACACGTCTATGTGAGACTTCCAGTCCAGTCTTGAGTCCAGAGTTACACCAAGGAACCTGGCATGATCCACAGCCTGAAGATCCTCGATTTCCAGTTCAAAGTTTAGTCGATTAGTGTGGTAAGAAAACTGGATAAGTTGTGACTTCTTGACATTCAAAATAAGATTATTTGAATCAAACCATCTTTTGAGTAAGACCAGAGCCTCATCTATATCTTCTTTCACAGTATGATCATTGTCAACATTGAAAACAATCGTGGTATCATCAGCATATTGAACAGTGTGACATTTGGTAACTTCTGGAATTTCATTTGTGTAAATTATGTATAGTAGGGGACCAAGAATTGAGCCTTGAGGGACTCCTCTCTTCACTGTCTGCGTATCAGAAATAATCTGATGTCCCTGTGGATCATTACATACAGTGCATTGAAGGCGATTTTCCAAATATGATGCTATTAGCTTGGCACTTGTTCCTCTGAAACCATATCTCTCCATTTTTTTGATTAACACATCATGCTGTACACTGTCAAATGCTCTTGACAAATCCAGGCAGAGTGCAAGAGTTTCTTTGTTCTCATTAAGAGAATGAAAGATCTTTTGTAGAGCTTGGTAAATAGCTCTTATTGTGGACTTCTTGGGTCTGAAACCATTCTGATAGTTTGAAATTAGTTTGTTTTTTTCCATAAACTCTAAAAATCTATTATAGATAATTTTTTCAAATACCTTGCTCAAGTTGTTTAGCAATGCAATAGGTCTATAATTTGAAATAAGGTTTTTATCTCCTTTTTTATATATGGGGCAAATTTTGGCTACTTTCAGCATTTCTGGGAACACTCCATTTTGTAAACTGAGATTTACAATATGTGTTAGGATAGGTGATATGAGATAAGCAACTTTTTTTTTTTTTTTTTTTTTTTTTTTTTTTTTTTAAAAGTAAATTGAAAATATCTTTGAACAAAAATACCAAAATTACGACAGACCATCACACACATTGTATGAGTTTCCCATTAGTGTCGATCCTGGATTTGCTATTGACGTAATACAAAGAAATTTAATTTACCAGTTACCACAGATGAAATAAATGACATTACGCTGAAAATTTTAGATCAAAATTTTGAACTTGTGGATTTTCGAGGCGAGGAGATAATTATTATCAGATTGGTGCTGAAAAAACGGTCCTAGTGATTAAAGTGCATGAAACAAACACCTCCACTTGAACGGAGTCAGTGTTGAGATCATTCTCAACAAGTAAGAAGCTCGCGCGCAGAAAATTGGGTGAACATTTAACCAGCGCAAATAAGCACATTCTACAAACGCTTGGCTATGTTATCAAAACTTCTTCTCGACGTCTATAGAAAATCCCAGAATGACGATTCAATTAATCACATTGAAACGCGAACATGTATACCGTTTGTGAAATCATTTTTGAACAATGATCATGTTGAGATAACAATCAACAGGAATGACGTATGGCTACAGATGTCCGATGCTGCTCTGATCATTAACGGAAAAGTGCTGAAAAATGCTGCAGGAACAGGGACAGTTCAATTGGTTAATAATGCAGGTGGATTCCTGTTTGACTCAATCACCTACGAATTGAATGGAATTGAGATGGAGCATGTTAAGAATCCTGGCATCTAAGCTTGATGCGGGGATATCTTTGTTATGATACTGATGTCACCAAATTTCTCCATTTAGCAGGTTGGAGTTACCCCAGAAATTTGAAAATAAATGACAACAACAGTTTTCATATGCGTATCCAACTACGACATTTCTTTGGTCTATTTAATGACTACAAGACGGCTATTTGTGGACAACATACAATGCGATTGGTGAGATCGCGAAATGGTAACAATTGCCGACAAACATCTCAAGATGAGACTACTGCTGAAATCTCCATTGAAAGTATCGAGTTGAAGGTGAAACACATCACTCCCAATGATGTCATCAAGATTGAACTGCTGAAAGCGATTCGCAGTGATCGCGCTATTCATATTCCCTTTAGAAAATGGGAAATACATAAGCTACCTGCTCTCACCGAAAATTTAGCAAAGGAGATTTGGAGTGTGGAAACCACTTCAACCATGGATTGCCCAAGATATGCAGTTGTAGCTTTTCGAACTAATCGAGCTGATTTTTCCGGAGTAGACGCTACGAAATTCGATCACCTGAATATTTCTAACATCAAAATTGTCCTGAACGGCGAATATTACCCATACGAGCGGATGAGTTTCAATTTTGAAAAAAACGACTATATGGAAGTGTTGCACATCTACACCGAATTCTTTCCCAGCTTTAGTGGCGTTGATGAAAAACATCCTCTCGTGGCATATAGTGAATTCAAAAATCATGCACTATTTGTCATTGACTGCTCATGGCGTGACGAGTCCTTGAAATCGACGACAATCGATGTGAAGGTGGAAATTGAGGGACACACAGGATTTCCTGCTAAAACCAAAGCATATTGTCTGAATATCTACGATTGCATCATGGAGTACCGCCCTCTTAGTGAAACCATCTGAAGATTATACTGAATCATTTATAATTTGATTTTATATGATGAAAAAATATACAGGGTTATTCACATTATTCGACACGAAACATTATGGCCGAAGTATATGATTTTGAAAAAGTTTTTTTTTCTGGATGGATAGGGACCCTTTAAGGCTACATTTTAAAAATATTTTCACGTTATACAGGGTGTCCCCAAAACACGAAACGCATCAAAGTTGTATTTTTTCAAATGGAACCCCTTGTATATTAATTGATATTCCAATTCTTCCTTTAATTTTGAACAAAAATTGTGATACAACTAATGTTCCTAAATTCAACTGTTATCGAGATATCGCGTTTTAAATATGGCATTTTTGCAACTTTGACATGCTATAAAATTCAAACTATTCAAGTTAGAGGAAAATGATTTGCACTTTCCTATCTTAACTTTTCATGAGCTCTTCTGTCATTTGGATAGAAGGTACCGTCAACTGTCAACTTTTTTTGGTACACTTTGACATTTTTTCACAAGAATGAATTTAATCTTCTCGAATAGCTCTTGAAAAGTTAGGATAGGAATGTGCAATCCATTTATCTTTGAGTTTTATAGCATGTCAAAGTTGCAAAAATGCCATTTTCAAAACGCGATATCTCGATAACGGTTGAATTTAGGAACATTAGTTGTATTACAATTTTTGTTCCAAATTGAAGAAAGAATTGAAATATCAAATAATATACACAGGGTTCTTTTTAAAAAATTCAACTTTGATGCGTTTTGTGTTTTGGGGACACCCTGTATAACATGAACATATTTTTAAAATGTAGCCTTAAAGGGTCCCTATCCATCCAAAAAAAAAGACTTTTTACTTCGGCCATAATGTTTCGTGTCGAATAACGTGAATAACCCTGTATACCTCACAAACACTTTTTATTTCTACATCTCGTTACCTGTATGCTGATAAAAGCAAAACAACGATTTTTTTTCTATATTTTATTGATATATGAGTGCATACAATTATTAAAATTCAATTTGAATGAATGGTGAGGTCCATCGGGCACGTCGTCATCACTGTTACCATTGTGCGAATCCCAACATGACTGAAGAATATCAGTCAATATGTTCTCAGGAATCAAGAGTGTGAGGAGTGTTTTAAGAAAGTTGGCACGAACTACTGCCGGACCAATATGCTCAGTCAAATCTCGCAGGGCTCCAATATCCATCTTGGTGATGCTTATCGGTGGCGAAGACATGCCGACAGTGAGCGCTCGTAGTTTTGTAAAGTATTCTCATAGCAAGTGCGGTTATGATGACAGAGAGGTAACAAAGCAATGGTACAATGGGTGTTGTTGCAAAAATGTTATCGTCACACCTTTTCTGCACACACTCAATGCTAGGGGGACATGAGATGTTGTCATCTATCAAAATACCTTTCCAGGAAGTATCTCCATAGGTGCGGTTCCAAAATAGAATTCGTAATTCATAGGGGATTATAGTACTGCAACCGTTGTGTGGTAGAGGCATCTGGACTAGTTTAATATCATCCAGTACAGTTATTGGTGGTGACATTTTTCTCCAAGAATCCGGCCACGTTTCATTTGTTCTATTAAAGGAAATGTATATTTCTTTGACATTGCGCGTTTGTTGCACATAAAATGAAAGATGAACCCAACTCGCCCATGGTCATCTGAATACTGGGCGTACTTATCACTGAGGTAGGCACTTTTTAACCTATTCACAAATTATTGCACAATTTTCCAAGCTGCACATAAAAACACCGCTATCTAAATGACTCATACATGCTGGCAAGTCTTTTTGAAGTTTCGGTGGTGGTGGTGACGAAATCTGATTGTAATCAAATTCCTCTATGTTGATAATCTGAGGTCGATCGTTCCACTCCAATAGCATTTTCTCAAAAAAGTTTCTTCTTTTGATGTCCTCGCACATAAACCACATCAGAATTCCATAAGTGCTGTTTCAGGATGTCTCCTATCTTTTCATAATCAACAAATCCCGCTGATGAATAGAGTAGTACATGAAAATTATAAGTTAGATAACTAACACTTTGTTTATTCTGTGCCGATAACGAATTATTGTATTATTGGTGCTTCAAAAACAAAATGGGCTATACGTTATTGACATTTCCTTCACAACAAATTGTCGTTGTTGATCACTAGTGATGTTAAAACCCTGAATGTCGACGACAAAAACCTTCATGTTTGATAGCCGATTCAAAACTAAACTACTTTCTCATCAGCAGCCTTCCAGTTAACAAGCCACTCCCACTCAAAATGAAAAAATTACATCCTTTTTGCATTGTGCAATGTTGGAAATAAAACACAAATATTATTTTCAACTGTTTATTGAACAACGAGTTACAATCGATTCATGAAGAAGTATACAATTACGTAGGCTACACATATAAAAATTATTCGATAGATGTCCAAAACAGGTTGGAACGTCTTTTTGAAACACAGGTGGATGTTGCCAATGGTCATCAACGTCCTCGACGTTTATGATTTTGGAAGTATGCGCTGTTGTAGAGTCCTGTATAATGTTTTCCAGAAAATTCTTTTGTTGCTGTCCCCGAATGTAGACTTTATCCACGAAACATATATGTGATTTGATAATTGAATGTAGGTTCCCATAGTTGATATATCCAAATGAAAACGGAATCCCGTGTTGTTTCATAGTTGCTCTGGTCGCTCTTTGTTTGTCCCATAAACGTAACGATCCATTTGGTTTGAATATGTAATGGCTAGTTTGTGTCCTGTTCGTGACTGCCAACTCTTTGATGATGAATTCGTGAGGGAGATTGAATCCTTGGAAATCCATTGCAATCAACTTCATGATGGACTGATTCTGTAAAAAACAAAAAACATTAAGAATGCATATGATCCTGGATGAAAATACGAACTTTGTTCTACATAGCAACTATCTCAAAAATTGGGGTTTTCTGCACATCACGGATCTGCGCAACCGGTCTTAAAATTATCGCATATTTATGAGGTTGACATTGAGGTATATTTTTTTTATAGATGCAGTAGTACGCTGTGGTGGAAAAACTCCAACTCCACACGCGGCCTCGCAATATTCGAGGGTACTCAATTCTTCTCCGTCACACTTTTCCACTTGAATGTTTAGAAAATGACATCATGCACTTGGGAATTTGTTTATTATAAGCGTGATAGCATGAGTAACCATATAATAAAGCCCACCATTGTTCGCTATTAGCAGGGCAAAGTTGGGAAAAACTGCATCATTCCTGGTACTACGAGACATTTATTTTCAACAATTTGATGCTGATGCTATCTAATCTATATTTCCATCAATCTAATTATGAAGAGTGACGATACATTTTTTCTCCTGCAGCGTTGAAAATCATGATACCTCATCAGCTCGCTATATACAAGGGTACTCAATTCTTCTCCGTCACACTTTTCAATTCAAGCAATTACACATTCAAAAATGCCTCATTTAAAATTCCAGACATTTTTTTTTGCCCCGTATACAAAACAAAAATAAAATAAAGTTTACCAGTAGCTCCGTTACGGTCCCCCTGCTTAATTCAGAACAAAAATAGCACATATCTGACTCCAAAGGTTAACATGATGAGAAGACGCCGTCCAATGAAAATTTCGTGATCGCTGCGCCACCTCTCGGCAATTTTGGGAAATGGTCCAGAACTCCCTCAGCTATAACTTCTTTCAAATCACCCAAAAATATCAATGGAGCAAAAAAAAAATAGGCATGAGAATATTCGAAGTTGAATAAGTTCTAAGCTTCAGTTTACTGCATAAAGTGTAAACAAATGATCCATAAACGAACCACTGGATAAATACGGTCAGGAACTGAAAAGAAAATAGAAGTAACGAATCTGTGGATGTAATCCAGTAGTTGATTTTTCATAAGGGCCCATTGTGATTAATTAACTGGCAATAAGTATATATATCTTGAGCTTCGTTACTTTTAATATGATTCTGTTCCTTATGGCTTTCATATTTTCCAGGTTAAATGAATTCTTCCAAAGCAATATTCTTATTTGAAACGAGACATCAAGTACAATCAGTGGTCACTTCAACAACTACAAAATGCTTTTGAATCGTAAATAATGTCGAAGAGTTGAGAATATAATTCGTGACTAACCACGATCGACAAGTTTGGAGGTTTTCGAAAGAGAATTACCTCATCGCCTTGTGACTTGTCAAGCTTCAGATACCTAGATATTTTTGAACATTCAATTTCGTCCTTAAATACTAGGTTTGGCTCAGTCCTATCTTATCAGAAGTAAAACAGTTTTTTCGAGTTTTTTTTTACAGGAAAACCGATGAAACTGATTCCGAATTTTGTGAAGTTTCAAAAACTGGCAACATAAGTGGGGGTTGGTCTTGAAGATTTTGGGAGTATTTGTGGTGGTGAGGAGGTTGAATCTAGAATAAAAAACAGATACCCACTAACCTCTTATCTCAACACTCTTGTCTCCCTCTAAACTAGTCTAAACTGAAGAGTTTCGCAAATTTGTTATAGGTACTATCATCATTTCAAGGATTTAAATTCTGATCGTTTGAAAATTGTCACCCTGTATTTTATTCTATTGAATATATATATTCCGATATGTCCCCTCAACATGACTGATTTGTGATTAATGAATGATGCTTTTTAGCTGGCGAATGCAAAAAGGGGGAACAGAAGCAGGAAAATTGTAACAAATGCTGGTGTTCTGACACAGGATTGTGGCTTTGTACAAAGATCGGCTGCAACATGAAGCGTGAAGGTGAAATACAATTTTTAACGACCTGAATATTCATCTGAACATGATACTATTCCAGCTATTGCTGCTGGATCCCGTGCGAATTGGGAAGAATAAGATGCCAGTACCTGATATGCATTTCAAATGTATTTTTTGCTTCAAAATAAATGTTATGAACTTTTTGTAGCAGTCGTATTATGACGATTAAGCTAAACATGGAAGTGATTCTTGGAACATTTTCGTTATGCATTTTATGGATCATGTATTGCACATCCAAGAAAGAGGGTGATATCTTTTTCATCTGATATGAATAACCCATTGAAATAACAATAGTTGTCGGATAACTATAGTATTTAAACAGCCATATAAAGTTATCAGTTGTAGCGCAAGCAAATTAGTAGTGAAAACGATGAATAGGAGAAAGAAGTTATAAAGTTTTGAAATTTTGGTACTGGACTCCCAGAAATATTTGTTTACAAATAATGGCACTGGAGCAGAAAGCCTCAAGAGAACGGGCGCCCGAGGCCATGGCTGGCCTGTGCGTACAGACGGCACTTGCTAAAAACATTCGGCTGAATTCTCTAGGGGATGATTTATTCAGTTTGTGGGTAGCTGGATACTTGAAAATCGTGATAATGACGACGAAATATAAAGTTATCCATGTTGGAAATGATTTTGTCAATGCAGGGGGGTGTTGGGAAACTCCCAACCCTCCTTTCTTTCTATTGTTCGTGTTCAATTAATTATCAATATTATTTTTCTTACTTTCAAATATAGCATATTGACAACGTCGAATTATATCTTAACATTCTGAAGATACTCAACGCAGCAGGCATCTGTAATACAGAGATAGCCATGGGTTACTATGGTGATATAACACACATTGGTTGTCAGAGAGCATCTAAAATCATGAAAAGCAAAAAAGTTTATCCTTCAACATTTTCTATATCGCATAGTCGAATATTCAAAAAAGATACAAAATTCCTTGATTATTCACAAATAGTTTCTACGCCAAGTTACCAAGTACGATACTGACCGCAGTGAACTCGGAGAAATTACATGACTGTATTTCGAATGTACCGTTTTTGCTGTCAATATACTGTGGACTGATTGGAGCTTATCGCAGGTTAAGTTTTATTTTCTTCTGAATACCGGGATGTGGAGAGAATCTCTCCAATCGCTGATAAAAGCATTTCCTGATACCCCCACATTTTATGGTCCCATTCAAGCCGAATTTTCCTGGAAACCTGTGAACCGGACCCTAGATTGAATTCTGATAGTGGAACCTATTGAATGACTGAAGCTTTTGCTAGTTATTTTGATCGTCATGAATATCTTGAGATGATTAATAAAAGAATAATAAATTATTAACCGGAAAATTTGTGTAAGACGGTCACCTTCTTTTGTCAGAACACTACTGACGGACTATTTGCACATTTTTTGGAAATATGAAAAAATAAGTAAGTACTGATATGCCATTCATGTTTAGAAAATCAACCTAGGGATCACTTGTAGTGGATCCCTGAAGAATAATTTTGGTATATCCTTTTTTCTATGGAATTTGGTGAGTGACTTTTTTGTGATAGTTTTTCGTTTTCTGCTGTTCAAAAGACTAAGAAGCCAGCTACGTATTAAGAGACTATATTTTTGTCTATTTCTCTGAATTCTAGATTTTATTTGAATTTTGTAGGTTAGTTAGTGCATTTTTCCTGCTACTTATCATTTATTTCTGCGTCAAATATTGTTTCTTTTCTCATAAAACTACATTATGGATTTTGACGTTTTGAAGAAGGAAAAAACTAATTCCAAAAGATCAATCAATAGATTAAAAACTTGGTTCAATGCCAATAAGGATTCTATAACTGATTTGTATGAATTTCAAGTAAGGGCTAATAGGCTTAGCGAATTGTTCTCCACTTATGAGAAAGCTCAAGACAATCTTGAATGTGATCATGATGAGAACACTGATTCCGAAGAAAGAGTTCTAGTCGAGAATGAATTTTTTAGTCTACTCACTGGATTTAAAAATGTCATTGACAAATTGTCCAAGGGCGGCTCCTCCATAGGGTCATTAGGTCAATGACCTCCCAAACATATTACAGAAAATAAATAGTTTACCTTCTTCAGATATGTTACAATAATTATCAGTTTGATTTCAAAATACACCTTAAATTATTTTGACTGTCCCTCGTAATAGTCGTCATCAAATGCGCATCAGGCAGTCAGAATTCAGAAATTCGGCTTGGGTCTTCGGCTTGTCCAGTATGTAATATTTATCTATGGTTTGGGCTGGTTGTCGGAGTTGACCCTGTGGCGATAAAGCTTGGCAAAAAATACACAGGTAGCGGGAGTGGCCGAACGTCAGAGCGAATTGCAAAATGAAACCGTGTCTGGGGTCAACAGCCAGCCTATAATTTGGATCATATCGCCGCCGTCGAAAAGACGACAAAATAGATTCGCCAATTAGCGGATTCGCTTATTGCGAAGCGCATCCCTAAATTTACCATATCTTTTTTGTGAGGTTAGTTTGTGATAGTTTGCCAATAGTAGAATAACAATTTTATTATCGGTAGATTGTTTTTGTTTTGAGTGATTTCAAGTTATGAACACTTTTATAGATAATTAAATGTCGAAAGTGCAGAAAATTGAACTACTTGAGTTTGCAAAAATAAGTGAATTCAAGATCAAGAAAAGTGCCAGAACTTATTATACGACAATCCAGTGAGGGCACAAATAATCAAGTTCATCAAAGCTTTCGCAAAGGTATGTACGATTTAGCGCCAAGTGGATATCTGGTTGTGAACTTGTCTTACTATTTCGTTTGTTTATCATTTTCTGGTGACTCGTTTGACAAGTTATAGTGCAAAATCGGAGTTAAAGACTTGAAAGAGAAATTTAAAAAAAACATGATTATATTTCGGCGTCCATTCCTCAATATCACAAAATTATTAACCAAGTAGTACGTGCAATCTCTGCTTCAGCCCACCAAGTTTAAAGAAACTCACTCCGGTCCTGTCCACTATCTGGTCGAATCCATTCTGTCGTTTCCGTCTTTGGATCATTGTGCTTTTGGTGCTTCGCCCGCAAGGTTGTTGTTTGGGTAAGCGAAGGTATACGATTTGTTTTTCGCAGTGAAATAACCGCGAAATTGGATCAAATCAGTAGGTATCAAGATTTATTCAGTAGGTGCTTAGTCAACGATGTAAGTACACCACTTGACTTATTCATTAGTTGTGTTTTTAGTATTTAGTATGGTTAAAAGGAGGGATAAAAAGAGGGGACGAGACTGTTCGTCTTGCTCTTCGTCTTCTGGAAATGATTCTAGGACAAGGAAATCTAAATATAATATTGAGGAATTACAACGCCGTTTAAAAAGTTTGGAACAAAGGGAAAGAGACAGGGAACGGCGTTATAGTCGAGCAAGTTCTAAACACCAAACATCCCCTCGTTCTAAAGATGGCGGTGCTCGCTCTGGTTCTGGGTCTCGAGACAGCAACCGCTGTCGGAGCCGGAGCCGAGGAGCCAAGTCAAGGTCTTTCTTCCCTGTTGAACGGCGGGAACGACATCGAGCCAGATCGGCTGTACCGATCGTCGATAACGGGGCGTCTCTGAAAGACAGGCCCGGCTCAAAGGTTGAAGTGACTCAAGCTTGTGGATCTGAGGACGATATTTCATTGGGTAATGCCTGTAGCTTACCAAATGATGATGAACAAAGTAGGGATCTTGTGGATTCCTTATCACTTCACAATGAAATAGAAATTCCTGACGAATTTTTGGATATTTTGGGGGAAAATCCCGATAAACTCAATAATTCCGGTTTTGCATTGCATGCAGAATTAGTACCCAGATGGCGTAGTATTTTGAAAAACGGAATCCCCAAGGATGAATCTGTGGCTCTTCTCAACAGAGTCGAGTTGCCGCTTAATTTACAGGAATTATCCCCGCCGAAACTCAATCCTGAGATAATGGCGATAATTAAAAAGAACAACATGGCAAAGACTCGGGACTTCTCTCAGACAGAAGTCCAAAATCAACTCGGAAAGGGAATTTCCTCCATGGGCAAGGCAATATCGGTCGTTTTGAATAACGCGGAGTTCTCAGCAGACTTGAAAAAAGATTTGCTGAAAAACCTGTGCGACGCAGGAAAGATTTTTTCAAACCTGTTTCACAGAATATCCACTTCTCGCAAGAATGGTATACTACCTCTTTTGAATGATAGCATGAGGGATGTGGCCGATAGATCTACTCCATCTAAATTCCTTTTTGGTGATGACTTAACCGGAAAGGTTAAAACCATCAAAAATTTAGAAAGTGTATGTAAGGACATGAAGAGTTCTGCGTCCTCAAGCTTCCAACCTAAACCTCAAAAAAGAGAGGAGGGTATCACTTATCGGAGTTCTGGGTCAAAAAACTTCCGTCGCCCGGCCCGTCGCTTGGACGAGACACGGCCACACAAGGGTTATGTCCATGCCTCGAGAAATCGGGATGCTCGAAAAGACAGCTTCGCGTCCTCTCTCCCATACAATCGGAAAGGGAGACAGAGGAGGAGGGAATAAAAGGACTAGATCAGGTGAGTTTATTAGGTTATGCTGGTCGTCTTAACCTGTTTTGTAAACAATGGTCCCAGCTCACTTCCAATTTCGTAGTCTTGAGCTGGATTCAGGGCTACAAAATTCCGTTTATTGGGACTCCATATCAAAGAGTTCTTCCGAGTACTCAAATATTTTCTGATACTGAACATATGTTACTAGAAAAGGAGATCAACAATTTATTGATGAAAGGGGCTGTTGAACAGAGTAACCCAAGCAATAACGATTTTGTATCAAAAATTTTTCTCGCCGATAAAGCAAATGGGGGAAAACGTTTCATTTTAAACTTGAAACAATTGAACACATTTCTGGATCCTCCTCATTTCAAAATGGAGGACACCAGAACAGTAGTGAGACTGATACAGCATAATAACTTTATGGCATCTGTTGATCTAAAGGATGCATATTATTTAATACCAATTCATGAAGAATACAGGAAATATTTGTTCTTTCTATTTGATAAAACACTATATCATTTCAAGTGCTTGCCCTTTGGACTCTCAACAGCACCGTATGCATTTACAAAATTAATGCGCCCAGTTGTTGTGAAACTTCGTATTGAGGGCGTAACTTGTGTGAATTACCTTGATGATTTCCTAATCATAGATAAATCAGAGAGTGAATGCTCCCAAAACGTTAAAAAAACCGTCAATTTGCTAGGAAAATTAGGTTTTTTGATCAACCATCAAAAGAGTAACCTGGTTCCATCTACCAGGTGTAAATTTCTCGGGTTTATTTTCAACTCAGAAACATTAACTCTTGAAGTTCCATCAGAGAAGAAAATTCGCGTATTAAAATGGTTAACGAAACTTAACGCCATGACACGATGCAAAATAAAACTATTCGCTCGATTTTAAGGCATTTTGACATCGGTTTGTCCAGCTGTTAAATACGGGTGGATGTACACCAAACGTTTTGAGAGAGCAAAATATCTTGCTCTACAGATTTCTCAGGGAGATTACAACGGTTCTTTTCAAATTTCAAGGGAAATACGCGAGGACATGTGTTGGTGGCAGGAAAATATCACACATTCTTTCAATGAATTAAAAACTGACTCCTACCATCTAGAAATCCTTACCGATGCCAGCCTGACCGGGTGGGGAGCTTACTGTCAAAGTGAAAGTACTCATGGATGGTGGACAGTAGCTGAAATTAACCAACATATTAATTTCTTAGAACTAATGGCAATTCACTTGGCTCTAAAGTGTTTTGTAAAAAATCTTAAAGATGTAAATATCCTAATAAGGACTGATAATACAACAGCGCTGGCCTGCGTCAACAAAATGGGCAGTATCCAGCATTTAGCTCTAAACAGCTTGACCAGGGACATATGGCGCTACTGCGAAGACAGGAATATTTCGATATTTGCATCATATGTCCGGTCAAGTGATAACTCACGGGCCGATTCAGCTTTTCGAATATTGCGCTCAGATACAGAATGGTCCTTGAATGACCATGTTTTTAAAATTATAACCAAAAAGTTTGGCGTTCCTACTATTGACTTGTTCGCATCTTTCCTTAATCACAAGTGCGAAAGTTATGTTTCTTGGTTCAAGGATCCTGAGGCCGAAGCAATTGATGCCTTCACTTTGAATTGGAAGGATCAAAATTTTTATGCTTTTCCGCCCTTTGCCCTTATCTTGCGAACTTTGCAAAAAATTATTACCGACAAAGCTACAGGAATTTTGGTGGTACCGTTTTGGAAAACGCAATCGTGGTATCCATTGTTTACAAAAATGTTAGTTGGAAACCCTTTATTTTTTGAACCGGATGATAACTTATTATCCTGTCCTTACAGCAACCGGAGACACCCTTTAAGGAAGGAACTCACCCTGGTAGCCGCCTGTTTATCAGGGAAGCATTTAGATTGAAGGGTATTCCGGAAGAAGCAATACAAACAATGGAAAACTCCCTGACTGATTCCAGCGTTAAACAGTATAACACCACGTTTAAGCTGTGGTGGGAGTTTTGTCAGAAACAAGGTATTTCTCCATTTTGTGGCACTGTAACATATATCATAACCTTTTTACAAAAGTTGTTGAATGACACAAATCATATTTACGGCAGCTTCAATTCCCATAGAGCTGCTATCTCCCTGATATCACCTACCGATGTAGGTAGAAATCCACTAATAAAGCGGTTTTTAAAAGGAATTTATCGTGAGAGACCGCCAAAACCGAGATATAGCTCTATCTGGGATCCTCAACAAGTCCTGAATTTTTTGGATTCCCCAAATACTAATAATCTAAAAGGTTTAACTTCTAAATTAACTACTCTGGCTCTAATTAAATGCTCTAATATTGTCACAACGGAGTCCAGCATACAGATTTTTGTCCCTGATTTGATTAAAACTTCCGGACCAAAAAGCTATCAACCTTGTATAACTCTAGCTTATTTTACACAAAGGCCCAACCTTTGTGTATCTTCCTTAATAATGAAATATCTTCAAGAAACTAAACATCTTCGTTCAAACGGATGCGATAGCTTCTGGATTACACACAAAAAACCTCATGGACCGGCATCTAAACAGACGCTTAGCCTTTGGATCAAAGATACCCTAACATCAGCGGGTATAAATACGTCTGTTTTTTCAACACATTCGACCAGACACGCCTATCGAAAGGGTCTCGGCTTCGAGTCTATCCGCACTTCAGCTGGATGGTCCAAGGAATCGGCAGTATTCGCAAGATTTTACAACAGACCAATCACTGAAGCTGGAAGTCTCCTTCCCGCAGTATTCAATAACTAGTCCAAGAATAATAATTATTCTATGATCAATGTTTAAAGTGTTTTTTGCTCGTAATAGAAATGCAAATGAATGTTTTCATTATAATCTTTAAACATCTACTTGGTTAATAATTTTGTGATATTGAGGAATGGACGCCGAAATATAATTACTAAATCAAAGGAACTTACCTGAAGTTCGATTGTAATTATATGAGGCGTCCATTCCGAAAATATCACATCCCACCCATACCCAAGTCCCAATAAATGGAAAACATTCATAGCTTTAAACGTAATGATCCGAAGACGGAAACGACAGAATGGATTCGACCAGATAGTGGACAGGACCGGAGTGAGTTTCTTTAAACTTGGTGGGCTGAAGCAGAGATTGCACGTACTACTTGGTTAATAATTTTGTGATATTTTCGGAATGGACGCCTCATATAATTACAATCGAACTTCAGGTAAGTTCCTTTGATTTAGTAATTATTTAGTAGATCACATAACATATTCGGTAAAATATGCAACAGTTGGAAGTGTTGTTATTCGCACTCACCTAGTCATTGCTTGCTTACTGAAAGTCCCTTCCAGATTTCAATGAAAATGTTTGAAAAAATTCGTTATAATTTTGAACAAAATTATATTTTGTGTTAAATTTTAAGTGGCATTCAAGCTGGCACTACGTGGCCGTGATGAAACGCATTTGTCAGAAAATTCTGGGACATGGATTTCCATACCATACCGTATTTTAAAAAAATGTCCCGTGTACCCGACGCATAACCATATTGTCCCGTATTTTGCAATATGAATCTCCGACCAATCGCTGGCGATACAAACTCGACACATGAGCGGCGAAAAGAACGGAACTTCCTCTAAAGGAAATGAAGGGAAATAATTTCTAAAGGTGGGTAAATATCACAAAAACAAATTGCCTGCGGCGCAAAACTTCTACCCTGATTTTTGACCTCCTAAAAAAAAATGACCACGAGCCGCCACTGAAATTGTCCAAGTTTAAAAATGATGTAATCCCTGAAAATGATTCATCTTCCCATACAACTCTGGCTATCAAGTTCCAGATATTAAAATTCAGATATTCTCTGGAGATATTTAAGAGTTTGAATCCTTTTATCAATTGTTTGATGCTATGATTATCAAAAATAATCAATTAACTGACATTCAAAAGCTACCTTGAAAGTGAGCCTCTAGAGTTAATTGATTCTCTTCCTATCACGAATGAAAATTAATACCTTGAAAGCCAGATTTGAAAAAAAGTTCATCATTATAAATTCCTATTTGCCTTTGATCTTAGATTTACCAAATTTGACCAAATGTAAGTCAAGTTCACTGCGCGAGTTCGTGACTACTATCCAACAAAATTTGCAATCTTTAAAAAATTTAGACTTGTCTGAGCAACAACTTTTTGAGTTACTCTTCATTAATATTTTTGAAAAGAAACTAGACTATAATACAAAACGCGTATTTGAAACCGAAAGAGAGCACCAGAAATTCCTAATTTAGATCAATTTTTAAATTTTCTGGATAAAAGGTGTTTAATTTTGGAAAGTTCAAAATATTCTCCTTCTAGTTCCAAAACAGATAAAAAGCAGCTTGTTTCACATCACTCTAGTGGAGGATCCAATTCACATGATTCTAAACAATCTCAAATGAATTGTATTGTCTGTGCGAGAAGCGGTCATCGTATTTACAGATGCGCACAATTTAAAAACAAACCTCATTGCGATAAAATTGGATTTATCAAGTCCAACAATTTATGCATCAACTGCTTAAGCAAACATCGCTTGAATGATTGTTCTTCTTCTTAAAGATGCTCTTTTTGTTCAAAAAAACATAATTCATCATTACATATCTTTCCAGAAAATAATCGAATTCATTCGCTAGCTAATAATGCAACTAATGATGAAAATAATTCTATACAGAGCTCTAGATTTCGGTTTTGACAGTTCTTCACAAAATGCCTCAATTCTTCGTTTCAGTCAACCTCGTTATTTTAATCCTGATCCTTTGAGTTCCCGTAATGAACAAGATTCTAGCAGTGATTCTAATTCTACTTCTTCAAATAATAATTCTGAAACAACGGTGAGTCATATCGCCTTATCAGTTGAAAACTGTCAAATTCTTTTGGCCACTGCGTGCGTGACAATACATATCAAAGACCATTCTGTCCAGGTAAGGCTTCTATTGGATACTGGAAGTCAAAATTCTTTCGCTACCCTGAGTCTGGTTAACAGACTGGGGCCCAAGACTTACGACATGCCATTAAATATCTGGTATTAATGATAAAAACACAATTTCAAACAAGATGGTAAATATTTCCATTCATTCCAATGCTGATGCAAACAAGTATTTCAAAATTGTTTGTGCAGTTTTACCCAATATAACGTGTAAACTTCCCCAAACTTATATAGATGTTGATAAACTGAGCATCCCTCCAAATATTTTCTTAGCCGATCCAAACTTTTTTGAGCCCTCAGACATCGATATATTGAATGGAATGGATATTTATTATGATTTGATCTTATCAAATATTCTAAGGCTAGGAAAAAATCTTTCCGTTCTACAGGAGACACATTTAGGTTGGGTCGTAGCTGGAAGTGTTCTCGAAAAATATGACTCTTGAAGTAGTTCCTCACATTTCTCGAGTCACTCCTGTTCTCACGAGATTATCAAAGATTCCAGTTCTTTTCTTTCTACTCGTAAGATTGACCTCACTAAATTCTGGAAGGTCGAACAAATTTCTCAAAATCCCATTCCTTCTGAGGAAGATGAGTGAGCGGAAAAAATATTTTCCTCAACAACAAAAATTCTTCCGAATTCTCGTTTCTAAGTGAATCTGCCACTTAAATCTCCCACGGAAGAACAAAAACTCGGTAAATCCTTCTATATTGCTAAAAAACGGTTCCTTACTTTGAAAAATAGTTTCAAGAAAGACAATTATCTATTTTTAGAATACAAAAAGTTCATCGTTGAGTATGTTTCTCTTGGACATGCACAATACGTCCCAATCTCCTCTCAAGATTTCTTTGTTTCAAATAGATATTTTATTCCGCATCTTTGCGTGATTATTGAGGCTAGTGTAAGTACCAAGTTGAGGGTAGTATTTGATGCGAGTTGTGAGACTTCATCTGGCCATTCTCATAATGATATCTGTCTTAAAAGTTTTCAGGTTCAACCTGATCTTTATGATATTTTGTGTCGCTTCAGACAATTTTCTCTGGTATTTACAGTAGACATACAAAAAATGTTTCGTCAGATTCTCGTTTCTCCTGAACAAGTTCATCTTCAGAATATTCTTTGGCGTGAAAACCCAGATGATGATTTTTAATGTATCGAGCTCCAAACGGTAACCTATGGTACCAACACTGCACCATTTTTGGCAACTCGTGTTCTAAAGGAAATTGCAATCAACAATTCCAATTCTTTTCCTCGTGCCTCAAAAGCTCTTTTAAATCAATTTCACATGGACGATGGGCTTTGTGGAGCCAATGATGAAGAAGAGCTATTGAAACACTATTTTGAGATAAATTCAGTTTTAAATAAACACGGATTTAAGTTGCACAAATACTTTTCTAGTAGTAAATATTTTCTGGAGACTATTTCCAAAACGTCTCCTGATACAAAAGACTTTGAGTTTGATATTAATCTCGAGGAAAACCCCAACAAAGTTTTAGGTTTAAAATGGCTTCCAACTCAGGATTCTCTTTCGATTTCCGTTCCTGATCAGATACCTCAAATTCCTGTTACCAAACGAATCATACTTTTTCTTTCAGCTCAGTGTAATGACCCATTGGGACTTGTTAAGCCATTCACTGTGAAAGGAAAGATAATTTCACAGAACCTCTGGCTCAAGAGGATAGATTGGGATACAGTCATTACGGATGAACAAATTGTCCATGTCTGGTCCAAATTCATTGAGCATTTTTCCCTTTTATCTGAGCTAAAAATTCCCCGTTTCTTCTTTCTTGAAAAGAAAATTCATAAAATTGAACTGCATGGTTTTGCAGACAGTAGTTTAGCTGCTTATGGTGGTTGTGTCTATTTGTGGGCCATGTATAAGGATGGTTCCATTTCAAGTACTCTCGTATGTTCTAAGTCGAGAGTAGCTTCCGTGAAAACGATCACACTACCAAGACTTGAATTATGTGCTATGTTACTTCTTGCAGAGTTTGTCTCCAAATTGATTTATGTATTTGATGGTGGAATACCCTTTGAATCTGTTAATCTGTGGACTGACTCACGGATCACCCTATACTGGTGTAAGAGTCATGCCAGTCGATGGTCTATATTGGTTTCTCATCGTGTTTCGCGGATTCAGGAATTGACACATAAATTCACATGGCGTCATGTCAAGTCCGCGGAAAATTCTGCAGACCTTCTCTCTAGAGGTTTGTTTGCCGATGAGATATTGAATAATGGGTTATGGTGGCAAGGCCCCAGTTTTCTGCTTTCACAAAATATTGATCTGTCCGAGGATGAGCCTCAAATAATTATGACTGATATTCCGGAAGACAGAAAAGTTGTCCAACTTTTCTCGAGAACATCTCAATGTACTGATTTTTGGGAAGAATTCATTGCACGGTTTTTGTCCTATTCGGGACTTATTCGCACTTTTGCCTTTATGATGCGGTTCATCAATAATTTGAAGAAAAATAATCTTGATGGTCCTTCATCTGTTACAGAACTTGACCTGTCAGGTAGCTTTTTTGTAAACCAAATTCAAAATTAACATTTTTTCAATGAAAAATCAGAAATTTCTGCCAATAAAATATTGTCAAACAAACAACTCCGATCACTGAATCTCTTCCTTGATGATGCTGGATTCTCCATGTTGGTGGTCGTCTTGAATATTCTCAAGTTAATTTCGATCAGAAGCATCCTATTCTGTTGCCATCGAAGACACATTTCTCATCCTCATTACTTAGGTATGAGCACATCGGTCTGGGCCATGCTGGCCCTCAGACTGTTTTGAGTAATCTAAGACTCAAGTATTGGCATCTTGATAATCTTCGAGAAGTCAAGAAAATAATTTGTTCTTGTGTTACCTGAATCAGATTTTCTAGTAAGTTTTCCGAACAAATTATGGTAAATCTTCCATCAGATAGAGTTACAGTATAAAGGCCTTTTCAAAAGGTTTGTGTGGATTTTGGAGGACCATTTATGATTAAATCTTCTAATTTGAGAAAGGCACCCCTCATCAAAGCTTATATAGCAGTATACATTTGTATGGTCACAAAGGCTGTCCATATAGAGGTTGTTACAGGTCTATCCATTAACTCTTTTTTGATCACTCTAAAAAAGTTCATCTTCAGACGAGGTAATCCTTCAATTATATTCATTGAAAATGCCACTAACTTCACTGAATCTTAATAACCTTGAAGATCTCTTCACCTTTTTCAAAAATAGACAATCTTGACTAGATTTCAAATTTTTTATCCCAGAATGAGACCAAATGGCAGTTCATTCCCCCAAGATCCCCACATTGGGGTGGTTTATGGGAGTCTGCTATTAGGAGAGCAAAATTTCACATCAAAAGAATAATAGGAAATTCGCTTTTTACATATGAAGTGTTTTCTACTATATTATGCCAGATCGAGGCAATTATGAATTCTCGACCGATCACTTCCTTATCCAACGATCCAAACGATTGGACTTGTCTAACTCCCGGCCATTTTTTGATACGATCATGCCTAACAGCCTACCCAGATCAAGATGTATCTCATCTAAATTTTCATCGCTTGTCGTTCTACCAACAAATTGCAAATATTCAACAATTTTTCTGGAAGTGGTGGACTAAAGAATATTTAAATCGTTTGCAAGTGAGACCTAAGTGGATTAAGAAAAAACATCCTCTTGAGGTAAATGACTTGGTCTTACTTGAAGATGAGGAAATTTCCCCTCTAAAATGGCCTCTTGCTAGGATCGAAGAAGTCATACCTGGAAAAATGGCAACATACGAGCATTGTGACTGCGCACTTCTGGTGGCTCTTTTGTTAGACCTATTATAAAATTAGTCCCTTTGTTTGATTAAAATATTTTCAATTTTTCCTTTTGAAGCACTAAGCTTCAATGTGGGGGAAAATGTTGGGAAACTCCCAACCCTCCTTTTTTTATTGTTTGTGTACAGTTAATTATCAATATAATTTTTCTTACTTTCAAATACAGCATATTGACAACGTCGAATCATATCTGAACATTTTTAACATACTCAACGCAGCAGGCATCAGTATTACAGATATAGTCATGGGTTACTATGGTGACATAAAAAACATTGGTTGTCAGAGAGCATCTAAAATCATAAAAAGCAAAAAAGTTTATTCTTCAAAATGTCTCATATCGCATAGTCGAATATTCAAAAAAGATACGAAATTCCTTAATTATTCACAAAAAGTCTCTACGCCAAGTTACCAAGTACGATACTGACCGCAGTGAACTCGGAGAAATCAAATGTTCATGACTGTATTTCGAATGTCTCGTTTTTGCTGTCAATATACTGTGGACTGAATGGAGCTTATCGAAGGTTGAGTTTTATTTCCTTCTGGATACCGGAATGTGGAGAGAATCTCTCTAATCGCTGATAGAAGCATTTCCTGATTCCCCCACAGGGAAAAAGTTTATTTTCATAGGTACATAGTTTATCTATTATCTCTAATTATACAGTGTGTCCAAGATAAGGATGCACAGCATGGGGATCTCGGAAACTATGAGATACAGTGTCGGTTAAATTAGACAAAAACTGCACATTTTGATACCCAACAAGATCCCGTTTCACAAATTTGAAAATTCAAAGCCGTTTCGGAAATATCCGATAAAAACCGAAATATTGCGATTTCGTTTTTATTATTTTTTTAAAGCTAATTTGAAAGATATGAAAAAACCGAGAACACTTTTTCATTGTCACTGTCACTTTTAAATTATGAAGATCTGTTTTCTTTTGATGACTCCGCCATCGGATATTCTGCCATTTGTTCCACAATTTAGCTCGCATTATTGCAAATAGCACTACACTCAGAAATCCTTTATGGTTATAAAAGTATGAGCCACTTCCTGGTGGTTGTTTAGTAGCTGTGTGTTTGCCATCTACTGCTCCCAGACAATTTTCAAATTGCCACATGTCGATGAACTGGTTTGCTATGTAAATCCATTTCTCTTCTGTAGAGGAAAACTGTAAGAAAAAGACTAATTTTACTTTACAGGAGAATAATTCATGCATAGAAGAGTCACGTCAGAGCTTAGACTCTTCACCAGTTGACAAAATTCAATATCCAGTTCCCGTATCAAGTGCCCTCAGAATCCAAACACAACCTGGACAAAAAAAAAGACAACAATTTTTGAATGCTTCTCTGCAACTCTTGGAATCAGACGCCACTCCGCAACACACTGTTATAGAATCGCAAGAATTAACGTTTGCTGAAAATATTGTTCAACAGTTAGTATAGAGGAAGTTAACGCCAGACAAAAGATAATTGCCCAAAAACTGATTCCTTCTTTTTTCCACTTAGCCAAATATGAATGCAGCCAAGTTATCATCGTATACGCATAATTCACCTCAACCTCATTCACAGAGGTCCACACCTTCACCCTATGACGGCCCGACAACTTATTATCAAGATGAGGCTTTGATGGAAGAATTGTTGCGCTATGATAAGCAAAACACTAAATAGTAACTGATTAAGGCGGCGGTTACACTGATCGAGTAGTGTCGATCGATTGTCATCTAGTAAAAGACAAACACACGATACCTTATGAGACTGGTCACACTGGTCGATCAATCGATATCAAGTGCAATCGAGTTGTTTGATTTTCAAACTTGTTCTGATTTTACTCGACGCTTGATATAACAGCGCATGCGTATAGATATCTTATCTCTTGTTCAGTCTTTGGCATTGATGATGTGAATAATGTGTGTATACATTCACAATGGACAATTTGCACATTTTTTGGAAATATGAAAAATATAAGGATAAGTAAGTACTGATGCCATTGATGCTTTAAAAATCAACCTACGACCTCTAATAATGTAGTAATCACCGATTAAAGAGCGCCAATCAACATCCAATACGTCACAGAATACACTATCTATCTCCGTCTGACGTACTGACTGAGATGACTCTTTCTCTCTCGTGAGGGTAATATGGCCCCACCCCTTCTGCGATCATGCAGTGAAATTCGCGTCTTCTTTTTCATTTATTGAGTATATTTTAGGGTATTTCGGACAAATTTTTTCGCTAGTGACTTTCAAATAATGTCTAGAATACGTATATAAAATTTCAAGTCATTTGAAAATGTATGCAAATTGTCCATTATCAAAAAATGGGGGTTTGTTTGTGTAAGGGAGAAATTATCTATTTGTTTCGCTACCTCAGGGCATCTGGACTAGTTGGAAAAGTCCACCCATCGCTCAGCATAGAGAACCTTCAACCTTTACTATTCTCTTGCAACCGTTCTCATTATTCCCCTTCCAATAGTAAAAGAGAAGAAAATATCGGACTCATGTATAGCTCGGAGAAAACAAGTCCACAGTGCTTCCATTTCGAAGCATCTTTGTTTCCTGCGAGCGATAAGCTCGATATTCTGGTTTTCATTATTATTCATATACTTTGACATAAAAGATGAATACAACACTTTTTGACTCCGTCAACATCAGATAGACACATAGTATAATGAACATTATTATATTATTATATTATTTATTATACTATGACAGACATGCGATGTCTAAAGTGGGATTTATAAACTCGCTGATGAAGTTTTAGTAACGCACGACCCGAGATACCGAACATACCCACTAAATTGGATGGAAAACGAAGGCGGCCAGAAAAAACAAGTTTTGGTTGCTATGTAATGTTTTTTGACATCTATTAAAAAAAGTCTAATAAAAAAGCTCTCCGTTGTAAAATTGAACGAGTTGAGTATTATTCATAAAGATTAGTGGATATCTGCAGCAAAACCTCATACCGGCAAGGTCCACAAAATTATACATGGTCCTTCGTGTAACCGGATAGAAGAGCGTATCTGAAAAGTCCGAGAAAGCCAACCCGAATCCGCAAGGAGTGAGAACTAGCGGCACGGCTGTGTAATTTGGAACTGGATCACGATATACATAACTGGTGCAGCCAAAGGAGCAAGGTCGTATAATATTTAAAATTCAAACCATCTGAACCTTTTTTTGCGCGTTTTTTAACCAGTCTTCTGGACATTTATTTATTACTTGACTAGCAAAAGCCTCATTGTTGATATCCTACTACCCAACCCATAAATTTCCAAAATGCCTAAATCTAAAAAGCTGAGCAGCATTTTTGCTAATACGGATGAAACTCAAGATGCTCATTCAAAGGAGCAGATAGATACGTATAATAAGCTCGTAGCTCATCGGGACGCTCTTTCGAATCAAGTTAGTCGATTTCAATCGTTTTTGGAGAATAAATGTGTCTCTTTGGACAGCCAAACACTCAAATTTGACTTAAACACCCGCTTAGCCAAAATCGAAACAGTTCTCTGTGAATTTGAACAGATTCAACTGAGAATTGAACAAGTTTGTCTTGAAAATGAATTTGATGAATATAAAGATCAAGAAGAAGAACGTTTAGCTTTTGAAAATTCTTATTATGACAATGGGTCTAATGCTAAGTTGGTTTTACAAAGAATCAATTCAATGCAGCAGTCATCATCAGGTAATTCCCTGAATTTAAGTTCAATAGCGAATCTGCCAGGATCTCAATATGGTCCACGTCTTCCACCCATACCCTTACCTAAATTCAATGGCACTTATGAAACTTGGACAAATTTTAAGGACACCTTTATATCTCTCATTGACAAAAGCACTCAAATAAACAATGTAGAAAAATTTTACTATTTGCAATCAACCTTACAAGGGGAAGCAGCCCAAATCATTAGCTCTTTGGCAGCCACTGAAAACAATTACACAACAGCATGGTCTCTATTGCAGGAAAGGTATGAAAATCAAAAGGCCATCATTCACTCTCATGTGAAATGTATCTTTGATTTACCCATTATAAAAGACGATTCTCATGTTCAGTTGAGAAAATTCTTGGACTTATTTCAAAACCATTTTAAATCATTGCAGAATCTCAATGAGCCTGTAGATCAATGGTCTACGCTCATCATTTACCTTTTAAATTCAAAGGTAGATTTTATAACACGCAAAGAATGGGAAACTTATTCCAGGGACATTGACAAACCTACAACACAAGATTTTTTGACATTTTTGTCGCAACGTTGCCGTTTCCTGGAATCCTTGGACTTTAAATTGAATAACAAAAGACAACAGTTTAAAATTGAGAAGCCCTTTGAACGCAAAACCTTGATCTCCCAGATTTCTAATCCACCTTGCCCAATCTGCAAAGATAACCATTTCATTTACTCCTGTAAAAAATTCCTAGATATACCAGTATCAAGTAAGTTTTTTGAAACAAAAAAGGCCAACCTATGTACCAACTGTTTACGACCAGGTCACCGAAATGGTGAATGCCACTCAATCCACACCTGCAGAAAATGTCAAGGTAAACATCACTCTCTTTTACATAAAGACTCAAACCATGCTTCAAGTTTCAATGTGAACCATCTCAACATGTCTTTAAACCCATCCTACTCTAGAGATATGCCAAGCAATCAACCCCAGCGCAACAGAGGCCCAAATTCGCATTCCATAAATGGCTCTAATTCTACAAATTTAATGATCAACGAAACTGTTAATTACCCAGCTGGATCCTCTAGTCCTAATCCCGACTCGCGTCTTGTACCAAATCATGGCAGAATCTATGAATCCTCAAACCCAAACCTCTATAATGAAGCTGTTCATTCACCCAAACCAAATATGAGTCAAAATACTCAAAATTTGCACTGCTCCAGCCAAATTTCAAACAGTTTTGTACTCTTGTCTACGGCATCCATATATGTCTACGATAAAAATCATAAACCCGTTTTATGCAAAGCCATTCTGGATAATGGCAGTCAATCCAATTTAATCAGTGAAAGGTTATTCAAAATCTTGGATTTGCCTCACCAATCTATAAACATGTCTGTTTCTGGTATAGGCCCAGATGCCACCAACCTCAATAAACGAACCCAACTGCATATCAAATCCTCCGTAAATAATTATTCTGTCAAAATACCCGCTTTAGTGATTAGCAAAATCACAGAACTTACACCCCAATCACCAATTGATTTTTCTCTATTAAAAATTCCCAAAGATTTGATTCTTGCTGACACAGACTTTTGCGTTCCATCAGAAATTGATATTCTCTTAGGTGCAGGTTTGTTTTATGACCTCATTGGTTCTAGACAGATAAAAACTGGTAGAGGAAACCCTATTCTAGCCGAAACTCAACTTGGATGGATCATAGGCGATCCAATATCCCTACTTGCCAATGTTTCGCATAACAAAGGCTCTTGTCAATCACTTCTATGCAACAATGCACTCCAAAATACCCTAGAAAAATTCTGGTCGATTGAAGAAACTACGCAGCAAACTTCGCAAACCCTTTTTAAGGAAGAACTTGAATGCGAAAAACATTTTCAAGCCACCACTCGTGTTGACCCAACAGGCAGATTCATAGTAGAGCTTCCAGTTAAACCCACTGTTTTTAAGCTAGGTGACTCTTTTCAACCTGCTTTGAACCGGTTTTTTTCCCTAGAGCGGAAATTTAGCAAAAAGCCTGAAATTAAAAATGCCTACACTGATTTCATTGACGAATATATATCCTTGGGTCACATGTCCGAAGTGGATCCTGACCAACCAATTGATTCCGAATATCCAATCTACTATCTCCCACATCACTGCGTTGAGAAACTTAATAGCACGACCACTCGATTGAGGGTAGTTTTTGATGCCTCATGCAACTCAAGTACCGGAGTATCTCTTAATGATGTCCTCTTGGTCGGACCTAATGTTCAAAATGACCTATTTTCCATAATTTTAAAATTTCGCAAACACAATTTTGTTTTTGTTGGTGATATTGCTAAAATGTACCGGCAAATTCTAGTGGATCCCAGCCAGCGCAATCTTCAGCGCATCATATGGCACAACCAACCCGATGGAAAGCTTCGGCATTTCGAGCTTAATACTGTCACCTATGGCATGGCCAGTTCAGCTCATTTAGCTACTCGCTGCATCATTGAAATTTCTAATCGATCTGTACATGATTATCCTCACGAAAGTTACGTGCTTCGCTCCGATTGCTACATCGACGACATTTTGACTGGTTCGGATACCAAAGAAGAACTCATCATTCTTGAAAAAAATATCACTGATTTGCTCAAGTCTTTCGGTTTTGATCTTAGAAAATTTTGCTCTAATGACCCCGATGTATTAGCTGATTTGCACCAGGAAGATTCGGCTAATACCAATTTATACCTGGACAACGACCAAAGCACAAAAACCCTAGGAATATCATGGAACTCTAAACGTGACTTATTCATATACAACTCAACTATTGAACCCAATTCCAAACCTGTTACTAAACGTACCATATTGTCTTTGATTTCACAAATTTTCGACCCTTTGAGTCTCCTTGGCCCGATGATAATTCAAGTTAAACTACTTCTTCAAAAACTATGGATTCTCAAAACAGAATGGGACGAACCAGTTCCTATCGATATTTATAGAATCTGGAAAAATTTCACCAACCATTTATCTCTAATTAACTATTTCACAATACCTAGACAGGTCATCATTAAAAATGCTATCTTTTTGGAACTCCATGGTTTTAGCGATTCATCAATAAATGCTTTTGGCGCATCCATCTATGTACGTTCAATTGACTCATTTGGAAATATTTTATGCGCAAAAAGTCGCGTAGCCCCATTAAAGGCAATAACCCTACCTCATTTTGAGCTTTGCGGAGCTTTAGTCTTAGCGAGATTAATGAATAAGGCAATTATTGCTTTAAATTGCAATCCAGACAAAATTAATTTCTATGCCGATTCTTCCATCGTTCTTTGTTGGCTTTCTCTAGAACCTCGCCAATTAAAAACTTATGAATGTAACAGGGTGTCTGAGATCCAACAACTTACTAATGTTAACGATTGGTACCACGTATCTTCGGCGGAGAATCCCGCTGATATTATTTCCAGGGGCATCAATCCCCAAGACCTGAAAGATAGTTCCCTATGGTGGCATGGACCATCGTTTTTATCAAAACCCACAGAATTCTGGCCTAGCGAAACCCATATATCTAATTTTCATCGCAGGAAATTTAATCCTGAAGATTTAGAAATCAACCACAAATCTATAATTCTTGTCTCAGCTACTATGTCAAGAGACTACATATTTGACAAGTTTTCCAATTTTAATAAGTTGATTAATGTCAATGCCTATTGTATCCGATTCATCCAAAACTCAAGAAAACCCAGGACATTTCGTCAAATAGGACTTCTGACTCCTTCAGAACTCCTAATTATCATGGTTCAGAATGAGCAATTTTCTAGTGACATAAGAGACCTTAAGTCAAGAAATAGTATAAGGTCTCAAAGTACGTTGAAATCTCTAAACCCCTTTCTCGATGATCGCCCAGTAATCAGAGTGGGTGGACGACTTGAAAATTCTGCTCTTGAGTACCAAAGCAAGCATCCTGTGTTACTGCCCCAAAACCATCCCTTTACTCGTTTGATTATAACCTACGAACACCAAAGAAGCTTTCATCCAGGAGTTCAATCTACCCTGTCTTTAATAAGGCAAAAATGTTTGCCTATACATGGCAAATCCGCTGTTAAGGCTGTTATTCGTAAATGCGTAGTTTGCTATAGACTTAAGCCTAAGCCTTCAAGTACACTTATGGCAGATCTTCCCCAAGCCAGAGTTAACCCTTCCAGACCTTTTTTACACACTGGCGTGGATTATGCAGGCTTCTTTTTGATCAAAAATTCAAAATTAAGAAATCGAGTTTGCATCAAGGCATATTTGTGCGTTTTTGTGTGTTTGGCTACCAAAGCGGTACATCTGGAACTGGTCACTGACCATACTTCCCAAGGTTTTCTGGCTATGCTCAGAAGATTTGTTTCAAGACGTGGACTATGTCATCACTTGTATTGCGACAACGGAACAAATTTCGTTGGGGCTGACAATGAACTACGAGAAATATACAAACTGTATCAATCCTCCGAATTTCAATCTTACCTTAAGGCCAACATGATTCAATTTCATTTTAACCCAGCGCGTTCCCCGCATTTTGGCGGTTAATGGGAAGGAGTAGTGAAATCATTCAAGTACCATTTGCGCAGAGTACTATCCGATAAAAACCCTCTCAGTTACGAGGAATATTACACTTTTGTGGTTCAGGTGGAGGCGATTTTGAATTCTCGTCCCTTGCTACCCCTGAGCAACGATCCTAATGACCTAGAAACCTTAACACCTGGACATTTCCTTGTCGGTCATCCTTTAAATATGGTTCCTGACGTTGACCTTCAACCAATTACTGCTAACCGTTTGACCAGATACCAGATGCTCCAGTCCATGCTACAACATTTTTGGCGGAGATGGTCCGAACAGTATCTACACACTCTTCATGAACGATCCAAGTGGCGCTTCAAGGCCGAAGAACGAAACCTATTAGGAGCTTTAGTTTTGCTGAAGGAGGAAAATAACCCCCCATCAAAATGGACTACTGCTAGAATCACTGCCCTAGATCCAGGGAAGGATGGCATCACCCGTGTAGTCAGTGTGCGCACGGCCAATGGGACCATTTTGAAGCGCGGTGTAGTGAAAGTGTGCGTTCTCCCAAATCATGATGAATAGACTGTTGGTGAAGACACTATTAGCATAATATAAACTTATTCCCATTTTCTTTTTGAAATTTAACGCAGTCATTTCAAGGGCGGCGGTATGATGAAGTTTTAGTAACGCAGAAGCATGACCCGAGATACCGAACAGACCCACTAAATTGGATGGAAAACGAAGGCGGCCAGAAAAAACAAGTTTTGGTTGCTATGTAATGTTTTTTGACATCTTTAAAAAAAGTCTAATAAAAAAGCTCTCCGTTGTAAAATTGAACGAGTTGAGTATTATTCATAAAGATTAGTGGATATCTGCAGCCAAACCTCATACCGGCGAGATCCACAAAATTATACACTCGCCGTTTGCCGTTACCGTTAACGCTGACGTTTGACGTTCGAGATAAACATATGGACGCGCCTGCATACATTTATATCATGCCGTCTGCCGTTGGCGCACCGCTAGAGATCGTTCATCTCCATATTTTGCTGTCCACCGTTTGTAGCTCAAGCCATAGGAAAATGGCTCAATAGGTTTTTTTATCATAAAATTAGGATTTGTACCAAAATATACTCGGGTCAGTCACCAAATCTCACTAAACTCAATCAAATTAACTTCAAAGTAAGTAAAAAAAAAATTGAAAATCTTCGACGACAATCGACGGTTTAAAAGTTTATAAATGCATTGGGCGACGGCAACGTTAGCGGCACCGGCGAACGTCAACCGTAACGGCGGACGGCAAGTTTATAAATCAACCTTAAACTAGGTAAATCAACAAATTGAACGAATGACAACTAGTGTAGTGGGGTTAGAACAGCCACGACAGTTTGTCAAGTTATTGTTTGATGCTCGTTTGCTTGATAAGTGTAACGATGTCACTTGATCAGTATAACCGCCGCAGAATTTGTAACTATATATTATTATAATAAACGAATGTCTTGAAGCGATTATTGTATTTATTATAAATCACTAGCAAACTGATTTGGTACCTAGTCTGCCGTGTTAATTGAAAAGGGCGTAACTGCAAAAAAAACCATTTTGAAACATTTGACTTGGAAGATTCTCATATGAATCTTTTTACTTCATATCTCGTTAAAAATGATCGGATACGCATCTAGGTTCCAACCAAGTACGGAACTCTTTATGCAGACTTCCCAGAGCTACATAATTCAAAAACGCCATTTTTGCAGATACGTCCTTTTCAATCAATACGGTAGCATTATCATCATTGACCTCTAACCAAGGATAGACTTATCAACTTTTAGCTCTGTGAAATCAAACACCTGTTAGAAAACCGTAAGCAACTAAGCGGTGTTGCCGTCTGAATTTGAAAGTCTGAGCCTAAATTTGATTAAATATTTGATTCAAGACTATATTGATGAATGTCTGGCCCCCTTCTCAAGTATTTCAATACATATTGAAATTTTTGAAAATTTTCTCACTCCTTGCTCTTGAATTACATGACGTTTGCTTTGGTTTCTTGTACCTTGTACTTATAAATAGTTAAAATGTTTGTTTACCCAGGACCTACCTATTTTGCAGCAATTGAAATAATCTTAGGTAAGTCTGAAAATTTCCAAGATGTGATGGTTATTGATTGTGTTATGGTAAGCTTAGTATTTGCTCAGTTTTTCCTCTGATTGAACATTAGAAATGAGTAATAATGAAAAAGGAAATCGTCTTTTGTCACTGCGGCAACGCTGTTTTACTATATTTCGGCTGGTCCGCAATTATTTACGCATTGTCCATTCTTATATTTCGCGCATAGTTGCCAAGTGAAGACACGTCGTTTTGGAGCTAGTTTTTGCGAATTTTGGACATTTGAGAACGCTTTTGGCAATATTTTTGGTGGTTTTAGTGAACTTTATCATGAAAAAGTGTGTAGTTTGTGGAAAAGTGGAGATCCCGGGAGAAAATCATGTTTTTCACAGGTGAGTAATTTTTAGGCAGAAGCCATCTTGGATCTTGCTCCGTGTTCATAGGCGTCCTGTAGTTAATACAAAAAAATAAATCATAATTATTATTAATTAGGTATTAAACTTCTTGGTCATGATTCTAAAACATACTTCGTGATTACCAGTTGTACCTTATATTCTTTAATTTAAGATAAAGTCAATCTATTATATTGAATGGCGAGAGAAAGTATATATTTATCGGCAGTTTGCATTATCTATTTCATTATTTCATTCTACTTTCAGCTTATCTCCTTTTTTCTTTGAGTAAATTTAGTGTAAGCCGTATCACATTTCTTGGTTGCTTAGAAAACGAGCCACGTCACAGCTTAAATGCAATTTATTTTCAGTCCAGACCAGTGATTGATTGAATATTTTTGTGAAAAAACCTGTAAAAATCAGTATTGAGAGGCTTTATAGTCATTATTCACTGTAGTATTCCCATGGTTTTTATACCTTCAGGTTTCCCAGTGATAATCTGAAGCGAAATATATGGCTAGCTGTAATAAACATGAATGAAGTCGCAAAAACAGCTAAAATATGTTCTGATCATTTCAATCCTGAGGACTGCATTATCAAACAAAATGGACAAAAGGTCCCGAAAGCTGAAGCCACACCCAGACTAGTACTATAACTATGAATATCACTTACATAAACAAGTTCTCTAGATAAGTATTCTGGCACAAGTCTGTGTTTCATTTTATATATGAGAACATATGTTTTAAATAAAATAGTTTGCTCTACATTCATTAGTTTAAGCGTATCAAGCATAGTATTGATAGGAGTTTATCTGCTACAGCATAATATTGTACGTAGACATCGATTTTGGATTTTTTGAATGTGATTCATTTTCTCCTTTGACAGAGTGAACAGCATGGTCGAACAATACTCTAAATGTGGGGCTATTATTGTTTTATAAAGAAGAAACTTCACATACGTGGTGGGATTTTTACCAACTCTTTGAAGAAAGTAGGTTTTTTTTGCCATTTTCGCAGCTATATAATCAGCATGACTTAAAATTATGATTTTCATCCAACATAACTCCCAAATATTTGATACAGTTGACTCGTTCTATATTTTGTTCATCTATACTTATTTTTATATCCCTATCACTTAACTTATTTTACATGTTGGGTGTACCAAATATTACATATTTACATTTCTTTACGTTCAAGGCCATACTGTTATCACCCAACCACTCTGATACACTAGTCATATCACTATTTATTTTTTGCAACATTTGTTTCAAATTATACCCACACATATACAACATAGTATCGTCCGCAAATAGCTTGATATTACAGTTTCTGACATGCTTGACTATATCATTCATATACAGTGAGAACAAAAATGGACCAAGCACTGTACCCTGTGGGACTCCAAACTTTACCTCTTGCGGATATGACGTGATATTATTGAACTTGATTTTTTGTGTCCGATCTGTCAAGTATGATGCAAACCACTTGTGAGCAGTGCCTCTTATTCCAATTTTATACAATTTATGCAACAACAATTCACGATTTACAGTCTCGAAAGCGCGTCTAAAATCTAGAAATACAGATATAATGAACATTCCCTTGTGTATTTTTTGGAGCCAATCGTTACAAACATTTAGCAGTACCGTTTCACATGAGTGATTGTTTCTGAATCCTGACTGGCACTCGTTTATCACAGAATTGTTAACACAGTATTTTAGAATCTGATTCTTAACAGCAATTTCTAAAACTTTTTCGTAAGGAGGCACCGTATTGATAGGACGGAAGTCTTCAATATTTATGGAGCTATGAATTTTTTGGACAGGCGTTACTATTGAACATTTCCATTCATCAGGAAAAACACCATACATCAAAGAACAGTTAATAACATTTAAAAATCTATTACCTATGACACTAAATACATCTCTAAAAATTCCCGTAGAAATTTGGTTATCACATCCTCCAGTATTTTTTATATCTCCAACTATTTTATTGAGATCACGCATGTTAACTGACTCAAAGTGATCTGAAACATCCATACTGTCGATAAAACTTAATACGTATTTAACATCGTGATATTTTTTTACTGATTCCACAATTTCTACAACACTTTCTATAAAATAACAGTTTAATTTTGTTGCAATATCACAGTCGTCCTCCATGACCACACCTTTATAAATGACATTGGTGAATTTATTGTTTTTACTAGGTAAAAGAGTTTTCAAATTTTTCCACAGTTGTTGGGAATTGTTTTTATTGCCATCCAGAATTTGCAACAAATACTTATTTTTTGACTTTCTAATTAGAGACACAACATCATTTCTTAAGGATTGGTACCGATTCCACGAATTTTGATCATTATATAAAGTTGCCATTTTATATTCTACATCTCTAATTTTCATTTTTGTCAGGATCTCCGCAGTGATCCATTTATTACTCTCATACTTAGCAATAATTTGTTAATTGTGGATTACGGTCATTTCTTCCAACGTACTGATTATTGATGAGATCAAAACATTCGACATGACATTCACGTCAATGATGGAGCTATCCCAGTCGCTTTCTATCAGATCTTTAATGAGTCTCTCTTTATCATAATTGAGTTTTTTAACTTGTATTGTTTTATTCGTTGTAAAAGGTCTATCGATTTTCAAAGAAATAATGTTATGATCGCTTATTTTTGGTGATAATAGTACGTCACAAGAGAGGCTCTTTTCATTCGTTATTACGTAATCAATTAACGTTTTACTGTACTCTGTAATTCTTGTGAAGTCCTTTACAATTTGTGATAGTCCATTAATCTGTATTATTGGTTTACATTTGTTAGTATAATAAGAGTCACCATTATAATTGTAATTAAAATCGCCCATGACAATCTGAACTCCCTCAAAATTACTCAAGTCCTCAAATAAATTTTCTAGTTCATTTACAAATACTCTGTCAGCACCCGATGGTGACCTATACAGACCTGTAACGACGTAATCCGAATTTTGAATTTTTAAAGCCAATGTGAGTATCCACAACATATCATTGATTTTTTTATTTATCTTAATTTCAAAGAGTAAGTTTTTTTTAATGTAGAAAGTGATTCCCCCTGTTCGATTGTTATTACTTAAGCAATGTACAGCTGCATAATTATTGATTCTAGTTTCATAATCATAAACTCTATCAGAAAGGTGAGTTTCAGACAAACAGAGTACCACAGGTTTGAATTCATTAATTAATAATTTGATCTCGTCGAAGTTATTTAGCAATCCCCTACAATTCGTATATAATAACATACCCTCACTCCGATCAACTTCACATCCTTTCTCTAATTGCTACTTGACAAATTTTCTCTTTTGCATCTCTTCATACCGCCTGTATACTGCACAGTTGATCTCCCAAGCTACATGGTCGGTTTGGAAGTTCATTCCCAACTTTTGATTGGCCTGGATGCAATTGTGACATTTTTTGACATTAGATTCACAAGTACTTTTTTCATGGGATCCGGAACAGGTCGGGCAAACAATGTTATTCTGGCAATTTTTCTTGATATGACCATATTCACAACAATTAAAACATCTAAGAACTCCATATTCAGGGTACACAAAACAGCGATTCCATCCAATGTTAACTCGTTCTTGTTGAATAATCCGATCAAAAGATTCGTTATCGACCTCAATCACTAAGTTGAATTTATTATTGACAACATTGGTTTTTCTCAATATTTTTAAGTTGGCATTATCATCCAATCTATTTTGTTTAATAATTTTGCTCATAAGTGATTCATCATTTCCATGCTCATTCTCGTTTATAGCCACAATTTTCAGTCTTTTTTCAAACACTTTTGGTTTTATTATTTCATAATTCTCACCCATTTTTTCTTGTATGACGGCCTGGATTTTTTCAATTTCCTTTTCCTTGCAACAGTTAAGGATTACTCCACCAGTTTTTAACGAACGCCCAATTTCTACTCCTGCACCCACATCACTAATTGGATCAACTTTTGATTTCAATTGCCCTCTGATTAAATCGGCTGATTCCTTGTTATTTATATGTTTCAAGACCAAAACATTGCTCGCCACCGACGCATATGATTTACTCGAGACATTGGAATGTAAGGAATGTGTTTCATGATTATTGGTTTCAGAAGCATTTTTGAGCAATGAAATTTCTTTTTTCAGCTCGGCGTTCTCATGCAATAATGAATCCATTTTGAAGTGCAAATCTTCCGTTGTTTTTACCAATTTGATAAGTGTTGATTGAATTTGCTTAACGATGGTCTCATCAATAGATAAATCATCTTGCCTACTACGCTCACGAGTTCTCTCCCTGCTTGTCGTTAGTTCGAGTTCTGACTGCTCACAATTTTTGCACTTCCAGTTGGGTTTCTTATGGAAACCCCTCAAATCTACACTCGCACACTTTCCATGGAAGTAAAGTTTGCAACTGGTACACTGAATCACTGATTTAATATCTTCAAACGTTACTTTACAAATAAAACATCGCGAGTCATCCGAAACCACGTCGGCTCTCTCCGCCATCTTGACTCGAAATTCTGGTGGTATTACCGGAAGTGATAGGAAGTTGAACATATTTTAAAAATCAAGCACACTCCGAACCTAATTTCATTTGAATTATTGAAACTTGTACCGGAATAACATTCAATAACTCTGTATATTTTTAGCGAGATCTCAGAGGCTTCTCATTTTTCCACATCCTGCAATGAAGATGAAACACTACCGGTTTTATTAGAAGAATATCAAGACTCTAACAGGTAATTTTGATTGTTTTTCTGTTTTTTTTTGCAAATTTATGGATATACGTACTATGTGTCCACAGATTAAGAGTGAATGAGGTATAAATGATAAACATTTTCTGAGTTAGATTCTAATATTCTGGGAATTTTTTTGGTCTCAAACGACGTTGAGAAAATGAGCCAAGTTAATTGATATGCGGGGTGGTTCGGAATTGATTTAATAAACATTGTCAAGATTGAAGTTCCTTTCAAGTAGATATGCTCTGTAGTTTTGTGGCGCATCCATTATTTACAAGATTTTTTTGGGTATTTCGCCACACCCTATCAAATAACAACCAAACTAGTGTTTATAAACCCGATCTTCTATATTACTTGAAAAAAAGTCTATTAGTAAATAATAAAACCTATCAATATCAAACGTTTCGGAAACGAATCGACTTTCGTCGTCAGTGAAACCTAAAAAAGGAACAATTGATTCAAATTCTAAAAATATAGTTCGTTTTTTTGTGATTTTGCAGTAAAATTGGCGTTTTCGAATAATTGAGTAATTATTAAGAAATTGAACATAGCCCAAAAAAGTCAATTATAAATACTAAAGATATGTGAAGTTAAACAATCAACACCATGCGCTGCAATGTCAGCAAAAGTGACATTTTGTGCCATAAACACAAAAAAGCCAGTTTTACTGCAAAATCACAAAAAAACGAACTATATTTTTTGAATTGGAATTAATTGTTCTTTTTTTAGGTTTCACTGACGACCGAAGTGAATTCATTTTCGAAACGTTTAGGTTTCATTATTTACTAATAGACTTTTTTTCAGGTAATAGAAGATCGGGTTTATAAACACTAGTTTGATTGTTATTTGATAGGGTGTGGCGAAATACCCAAACAAATCTTGTTAATAAAGTACCTTTTTTTAAAAATTATTATCAGAAAAGTTCACAGTGTTTAAGTGCTAGTTTTGATTTACGTTGTTAAATATGAAAAGAACAATATTTTAATATTTCCTCCAGACAGCTAACACATAAAAAAATTTTAAGGGCTGATATTGAGCTTTCTACTGCATTTGCTCTGAAATCAGATGAAGAACTAGAGAACCCAGACTAGATCAAACCAAGCCAAATAAATACAACATCAATGCGCAAAGCGTAAGTAGATGTAGTTAAAAAATAAACTTATAGTAAACGCCAAACAACTTTGAAACTACGTCATCGTTGCCACCATACGCGTTGTTATGAAGTTTGCTAGTATCCACATTTGGTCACCAGCAAATCACAAAACAGCTCGCTTGGAGCCATCGATGACGTAGATTCAAAGTTGTTTGGCGTTCACCATATAACTTTTGTTCCGATATAATACAACATACCCAATGTTTTGAAGGTCATTCAGTTGTTGGACATCCAATCATTCAAGCAATTTGAAATAACAGGTTTTAACTCTAATCGATTCAATATTTTGCAGGGATTGGTGTACACCAGGGGAAAAACAGAGTATGAAACTGGGAGACATGTCTTCTGATGATGAGATGACCGCAAACTTACCACCAAAGGAGGCAGACAATAAGTCATCATCTTCAGTTATTACAACAGCTGATGAATTTGAAGAAAAACCATTGCCAGTCATACCAGCGGTCAAGAAATTGAGAAAAAGGTATATTTTGGCTTGGTATTTCAAAAAAGAAAGGAAAAGTTTATCGCAAAAGTGTTTTCAAACATTTTTCAAGCTGCGAAATGTATACTACACAAAAAAATAGAAAAACATTCAATGAAACAGGGATAATTCATCTTTCGTTGTGCAAGAGTACTGGAGTCTATATAATTTTTGCAGGAAGTTTTATGTCGGGGATCTTTTAACCAGTGATTTCTCTACACCTGAGAAAAGAAGAAGAAATTGGCATACAGTCAAACAAACCTTTAAGTTAAGAAAAGAGAAGCATAACTTACAGATGACTGTCCGAAGATTGAGGTTGAGAATCACCAACCTAAAGAGTCTTTTGTCATACCTCAACGAGAAGAGATATATATCTGAGCAATATGAACCCACAATAAAGGTAATTATCAGCTTCGCTTGTCAATCAAATATGAGAACCGACATTTCCTAACGTGAATTCATTCGACGTTAGGAAAAGTGTGTGAGCTACTTTTGTATTAATACCACCAAACAAATAACAATAAGACGGCTCACTCTATTGTGTAGCAACATAAAAAGACAGCCCGACGTAGCATTCGGAAGCACATCGTTTTCGTGACACAGAACATACGTGCCGGATATTTGAAAATCATGAGTTAACAGCGCTTCTTATAATAAACTGATAACGTCAGTCGTTGAAACAACTGGCATTCTCGGACCAGGTGGACGGGATATGGTGTTGGGAACTTAGGTCATTGTCGGTTCGGTTTCGCGCTTGGCAGATTGATCCTTCTTATTGTTATTTGTTAAGTGTTAATACTATAAAAATGTATCACTAGAGATAAATTCAGAGAAGTATGGACCAGAAGCGTCATACCAAGCCATATTGTCTACCTGCTTCAATTTCAGGTACCCAATATTTGCGGTCTTTGTTTAGTATGACGCTTCTGGTCCATACTTTTTCGAATTTATCTTTACAGATTACTACAGAATTATCATACAACATGCTTTTTTCCATGTTTATATTTTGCTTTATGTAGTTTTGAAGATAATAGGGACAATTTGTTTAAGGCACCAATATCTGGACCAGCAACTGCAATTTTTGAGAGGATGTTGAAGGGAGCAACAACTGAAAAATACAATGAGACTCCAAGGGCTTTTGCGATAACATTGGCTTTTTATTCTCCCAGGGCCTATACATTCGTCAGAGAAACTTTCAACAAGTCGTTACCAACACTGGGAAGAATTTCCAGATGGTTCCAGTCAGTGAATGGAACACCAGGCTTTTCACAGGAAGCTCTTACTGCCATCAAAATTCGTTCAAGCCAATATAACAGAATGATCATATGCAATATGGTGATGGTTGAAATGTCTATAAGGAGACAGATTGAATGGACAGGGGACAAGTTCACTGGATTTGTGGACATAGGATCCAATATTCAAACTGATGTTTTGCCAGAAGCCAAGGAGGCCCTTGTTTTCATGCTAGTGGCATTGAATGCAGCATGGAAAATTCCAGTAGGGTATTTCCTTCTTGACGGCCTAGAAGCTAGTTCGAAAGCTGATCTAGTCAAACAATGCCTTGTGTTCGTGTAAGAAAGTGGAGTGGATGTTAGTTCCCCAACTTTTGATGGAGCGCCTGTTAACTTGGCCATGGCTGAAAGGTTGGGAGCCAATTTTGACGACGTCCATAATCTCGTGACACATTTTGACCATCCAGTCTCTAAGAAACCAGTGTATATTTTTTTCAAAATCAATTGAAAGCCCCAAATAGTAGAAATACTGTGAACTTGAAAGACATAAAAATTTTGACATGTTGCTCGAACAAACTCACCAAAGATCCAAATGCTGATGAATGGCAAAGCTTGGAGCAATCTCAAGAATACCAGTCTTTCATTAAGAACGTAGAGAAAAATCTGAGAAGTGATGAGCTAATCACATCAACAGCTTGGGACTTGACTATGTATGTCCAGGATATAGTTGGCTACATTGCTGTATTTGTCGTGAAAGCACTGAACAAATGTGTAAATTGCAACAAATGTCTGCTGTTATTAGAAGATCCATCATCTAGCACAATCTTTGAAAAAAGAAAGACGTATGGAAAACTGCGCTGTGCAAGTCAATTTGTAAGAGATGTTTGCGAAAAAGCAGAACGTATTTTTAGATTTTTCAATAAGACTCATGGTATATTTAATAAAAAAATAAAACATTTAAATCCAATTCTTATAATCAATACCATGAAGGAACTACCTCCTTCAACCCTGGATTATCTTGATGATCACATTTATGATAATGATGAACTAGAAAATGATGGTACCTCACTTTTAAAGTTGATTTTGAAAAATTATTTCAAGTTGAGGGTGTTTCATGAGACAAATAAACACTTGGATGAAATAAAAAAAACAGATGTCGGAGTATTAACACCAAAGTAGTTTTATTCAAAGGTGAATGATTCTTATATTATTTGATTGTAATATGTATTTGGATGTAGATAGTCTATATAGTCATACATTGTATAATAAGTAAAGGTAGTGTCTTTGATTATTATATTCTTAGATTGTTTTTAAAAGTGTGAGTCTGTTACCTATGTATAAAAACTCAACAAATATAGTGATTCGTGTGAAAACAAATGTTTTTTTTTTGTGTTGTTTGATTCGTTACTCTTTGCAAACAAACACCAAATGAATAAAAACTCACTATGTTTTTTTTTCCATTGTGCGGCTAAAACTATTTTTGAATATAATTAATTTGATAAATAACATATAAAGTCAACACCAGCTTTTTTTTTTCATTTCCTTTGTTTGTGAGGTTATCAGGAAAATTTTTGAAAAAATGCTCACATCACATGAGACTACATCATTATTAGAATGTACACCCATCCTTGTACCTTGTTCTCTCTACAGGGTGTCTCAACATTAAATAAAAAACTGTCTCTTTTTTCCACCCGGTATAAGCTTAAAACAGAAGTTTGAGTTAACGTTTGCCAAATAGTGTGAATAGCAAAGAAAAATTCAACATTTGAGAAAAAAAACGTAATCCGTTCACGAGAAAATCAAAAAGGATCACAGTTTTTGGTGTTGCAAAACATTTGCGTTCAAATAAGTGTACCTATACGGGATGTCTCATAACTCCGCCATAGAGCAGCAGGTGATAATATAAATGAAAATAAGATTTGTCTAATAAATGTGGTGGAAAATATTAGTTGTTGAAAAAATACAGGATGTGTTGAAAGTACAACTTGGAAATCGCGAAAATGTATTGTGGTAAATGATGGACACTTTTAACATCTATTAAAGTAAATATCAAATTGTTTTTAGATAGCTACTTATCTGAAACCAACCTTCAAAAAAGTGAAAATTCTAAAATTCATATGCCGCCATGGCCTAAAGTTAAATCAACTTTACGGATTATTACTGACATGTAAAGTTGGGGCTGTCAGATTTATAAAAATAAAAAGCGGGAGGCGGAAGGTTTGATTGTTGAAAAAAAGTTCGTTAAAAAAAATCTTGGTTTTATTGTAATAAGAAGATAGATCTAGAAATATCATAAACTTTTATGGTTACTTAATCAATAACTTTACAAAAAAATAAGAATAAAATATGAAAATAAAATACAAAATCACTATTCTTGAACAAATCAAGTAGGTATTCTCCATGGTACAGTCTGTGAAAGGTTTTTACAAAATCTCTCCACATATTTCTGAGACCAAAATAAGCTGATGATTTTGAGGAAAAATCTATAGATTTGGGATCAATCGGGCGTTCTTAATCAAAATCGGGAGTATTATGAATTTGTTTAAAAAGCGGAGGAAACAATAAGAAATCGGGAGGTCTGGCAGCGCTATGTAAAGTATCGGTTGGTCGGTCGCCCGAATTAGCCAAATCTAACTCAAATAATTTTAATATTTTTTCTATACACCTAATAATTCACGTCCGCCACTGGCATTGAAGAATTTCTGTGGCGAAATTCTATTTGCGGTGTTGCCGAGTGGAGGTATTTGACTTTTCCTGAAAATGTATGATTGATTGTGTTTCGATACGATTTATGAATGACTTGAGGTGTCTATTCCATGGTTAGAGGTCAATGATTATTATACTTACTTGTAAGTATTTTTTCCGAAGGTTCGTGTATATAGATTTTTCTAAATAACATACAAAAAAACTTCCAGTTTAGGGGTGATTAGATTAAATTTAATCAAGAAAAATGTGGAATATTCTTCTCTTAACGATTTTCTCTATGACTTTGTACAAGGTTGGCAGAAGGGATATTGTTCGGAAGTTAGATGGGGAGAAAACTTTTCAAGTACTCATTACTCCTCCCCGTTGCCAGAAAGCTCAAAGCAACTTTTGTCTTTTTGGTGAATACGAGTCTACGGGAGCCACAATGATGTTTGTCTAACTACGTTAAATGTACGAATGAACCATATCACAGGTTTCGAGTGATGTGTGTGCGAGCATGAATGAGTCGCGAGTCGCGTCTGGGTAGGGTCCGGGTTAAGAGTAGGGTCCAGGCTCGAAGATGAATGGGTGGCTTAAGAGATAAATACTGATTACTGATTACTGAAGTACAGGCGCTACGAGTTTCGGGTTTGGCCCCGACACCGCAGCCTCTAGTTGGGCTTATTGTATCTTTTCTGTGCCTGTCTCTCAGTCGAAGAGCTCCATTGCCCGAATAAGGTTTATGACTCGTTCTACTGTTTCCCTGTCCTTCCTTCGAGGAGTGGTTGTGAATTCCCCATTATCTCTTCTCCAGTACGCCAGCGCTTCACATTCGAATACAATGTGGGAGGCTGTTTCCTCCTCCTCGTTGCACAGCCTACATATGGGTTCCTCGTTGAAAAGACCCATGATATGCATGTGTTTCCTTAGAGTGCAGTGTCCAGTTAATATACCTGTTACTTTCCTAAGCTGATTCCTGCTGAGTTGCAGTAGGCTTCCAGAAAATGATGATTCGATCTCGTCTGCCATCATTAATTCACTGTGTTTCAGACCTGGTGATTGGCACCATCTAGCTTTCTGTTGTTTTTTGGACCAACAGTTCAGCTAACCTCTCACAGAGGATTTTGTAATACCAATAGCAGGTTCTGGACCCAGAAGTGGTGTGTTTGCAGCTTTGCGTGCTAGTAGATCCGCCCGAGATAAATAAATATTCAACAACTCTGAGGTTTATGGAAGAAATGGACACAAGCGAGACAATCACCATTACAATAATCTAAAATCAATGCAATCAGAAATATCATACAATTGAAAGTTCAGATAAACCTAGAAATAGAATGGCTAACAGAAAAGGTGGCGACATAAGACTAATATTGAAAAAAAATATTTCTGATGAAATTCAGAAAGTGAATGGGACAACAATTAAATCGGCTTATTTTGACCCAAGCAACATGTGGTAGGATTTTGTAAAGACCTTTTAGAGACACCCTGTATATTGACACTCTCCTTATCTTTTTTGTTTGACGTTTCTGAAAAAGCATCGCGGATAAAAGTTTTATGGCGTCAACTTAATTTTTCAAAAAACTTTATTTCGCATATTATACAGGGTGCTTCAGAAAGTCTGGGCGTGGTCCAACTTTCTTATTTCAAATGAGAACCCTACTTTTTTGTCCGATTTTTATATTCTCCTAAAAATTCTAAATATTTTTTATGCATCATTACCTAGAATTAACGTTTTAAAAAAAAAATTGACCTCGAAAAAGTGCCTAGTTACCGTGATTGTTTTGATGTCTGATAGATTTTTTGGCAGCGACGATAACAAATCGTTACACAGATGAGAAAAAATGTGATATTTTTCGAATATACTATCAAAATAACAAAGCGGCATACAGGTTGATGCCAGTATATGTTCATCTGATTTCAGTGATTTTTATCAAACTGCATCTTTTTCGTGGTCAATATCTTTTCATGCGTCAAATTGAGGTATAGAGTATACTACATAGAAAATATTAAGAATTTTTAGGAAAATATAAAAATCGAATAAAAAAGTAGGGCTCTCATTTGAAAGAATAAAGTTGGACCACGCCCAGACTTTCTGAGGCACCCTGTATATGCGGAATAGAGTTTTTTGAAAAATTCACTCATGACCATCAAACTTTTATTCAAATTTCTTCGTTCAGAAACGTCAAATAAAAAAGATAAGGGGGTGTCAATATATAAAGAAAAACCCTGTACATAAAGGATGATCAGTTAAGGATACCGAACAGCCATATCTTTGATATATACTATTTATCGTAGAGGCTTGCGGCAAAAAAAATTATCACTAAAACGGCCAAGAGAAAATTCTGGAAAATATTTTCAAGTCTCTGAAATGGTCGCTAGAGGGCGTAACAACCAACACCAAGTAGAAAAAAAGGATTTTTATAGAATTTTGCTTGATGAAAATATATCGATGATACTATTTTCAAACTAACTGACTTTTCACCTACACTTTTTCTCCATAAGGTTTTTTCTATTTGGGCAGGGGGTGGGGGAGGTCCAAATATTTTTCAAAACTAACGGATATTTCTTCCGTTTCGCTTGACCGATTTTAATGAACTTATGCTCATATGAAAGAGCATAACCTGCACTACAAAATGCTTATTTGGTTTTGCATTTGTAACCTTCGCCGTCGACGCTAGATGGCGTTAACTGAAATGGTAGCATATTTTTGAGTTTTTTACAAAAAAATCAAATGTAATGATATATTCATTTTCATAGATCTCAAAAGGGGCTACATTTATCTATTAAAAAAATGAAAAAAAAAAAACAAAAAAATCATTTAATATTTTTGTTTTTTTTTCGATGTTCTGATCAAAAAATGTATTCCCCTTTGAAATATATAAAAATGAATATACTATTACATCTGATTTTTTTGAAAAAAACTCACAAATCTGTCACCATTTCAGTTACCGCCATCTAGCGTCGACGGCATAACCAAATAAGCATTTTGTAGTGCAGATTATGCTCCTTCATATGAACATTCAAGCTCGCTAAAATCGGTCAAGCGAAACAGAAGAAACCTCCGTTTAGTTAAAAATATAATTAAACTTTCCCTAGAGGGATGGAGTTATCTATTTTCATAGATAGAATAAAACGTTTCAGACAAAAAGTGTAGTTTAAAAGTCAGTAAATATAAAAATAATATCATCAATATATTTTCATTGGGTGAAACTCTATAAAAATCCTATTTTTCTACTTGGTATTGGTTGTTACGCCCTCTAGTGACCATTTCGGAAACTTGAAAATATTTTCCAGATAGGTATTTATCGCGTCAAAGCCTATAATTATATCTATTGAAGATATAACTTCACTTGGTGTAGACGAGTAATTTGGAACACGTGCATTTCAAAATAATTTTTCACACTGCGAAAGATATAGGGTTTCTCTAAATAATGCGAAAAAATTCTACCATAAACCTCTGAGGTTAAAATATGTCGATTAACCGTTATTTATCTTGGTCCAGAATCACTACGTTTCCGAGATACAGGATGGTCAGGTTTAATATTAAAAATCGAATTTTCTTATTATTTTGGGCACTTTTTCGCATATTGCTTTGAAAATTTGTAAACAGTGATTTTGAGTCATGATAAATTCTATTATTAGTCCGTTCTACTGTAGCCGCTAGAGAGCGCTCTACGCTGCACATTTTCTGGTTCAAAATGGTCATGACTATTTTGCCAGTGATTTGTTTTTTCATATTTCATCCACAAAGAAGATTTTCCAGACAATTCAAAGTAAAAAACTACCTTTGTTAAAGTTCGCTCAGGTGAGCCATTCTCAAGATACTTTCATTTAACGGGAAAAATTCTTAATATTTTACTACTTTACGCGAACGTCTCAAAAAATCATTGACAAAATCAACATAATATGTCCCTGACGTCAAAATAAGAATTTTCAAAGCAACTTACCGTAATTCAAAGTTCCACCGTTTCCTAGATACATCGATACGACTGCTTTACGCGAGCGTCCCAAAAATTTTTTACAAAATCAACATATGTTCCTAACGTCAAAATAAGACGTTCTAGAGCAGCTCACCTCAATACAGCGTGTGGAAGCGACTATCGGTAATTTTTTGATGTGGCAAGCACCTGTTTGAGTAGAAATATCTCGAAATGGCTAAATTTAGCGAACTCTGACACGAGTACCTCTTTCACTCAAAAAAAAACACTGGGAAAATAGTTATGACCAATTTAAACCACAAAATATGCAGTGTGTGGTCACAGTAAAACAAACTCCATAATCAAACTTCTTATACCACAAAACTTTGGTGTGGAGCAATATATGGAAAAGTGTCCAAAATAATGAGGAAAATTGATTTTTAATTTAAACTTGAGCACCCCGTTTCTCGGAAACGGTGGAATTCGGACAGAAAAATTGCAGTAAATCGACCAAAGGGGTAGTTCCAGAAAATCGTCCATATCCCTAAGATATAATATGACTTCGTGTTCTTTCTACTTTTAACGACCAAAGCGGTATATGGTAAAGTTTTTTTCGCACTTTCTAGAGCCACCCTATATCACACTTGTGATTCAGAATGCAGGTGGACGTGGTGTCGGATAATATTAGTTGAGAACATCATTGCCAAATTAATGTCCACTGCTGCATTTGAATGTTATAATAAATTATAGGGTATATTATAATAATATTTGTAAAATGATATTCGTTTATTTCCAACAGGTTATTACCTAATTACAGGAAATTCCACATACTCAAATTCTCCAGTGATTTTAATAAACAAAATAAAAGAAATGGTTATAGTATAACTGACAAATAATGATAAAACGACTGGTTTATTTCTGATGACATTCACATTTTTTATGAAACCAGGTTGGTTCATCATTTTTTTATGATGCTAGGTCAAATTTTAGGACAATCAATAAATTTCAAATATTTTGAAGGGATTAGACATAATAAGTGTATAAAGACGACAGACAATTTGCTCGAGAAAAGAAAAAGAAAAATGGAAAACATGACATTTCAAGAAAACAATCATAGTTTGTAAGATACAAATCCAAAATAGCTACTTGAATTTGAATGATCTCCCATTGTCCAAGAAAGAGTATTAAACTTGAAGAACACCATGAATAAAGTATAAGTTGTACGATGTACGATTAAAAAGTTGAAGAGGTGATTTTAAAGTAGTTTTGTTAATGGTAGAATTTATGACAAGTTGAATTTTGTTTAGATCACTCGCCCATTCTGACGAAATGTGCAATTGTGTTCTGATCATATTACCAATGAGACGCATATATCGCTCTACCTGACCATTGGCCTTATGCTCGTAGGGTGTTATGAAATGCCAATCAATCGACCACTCAGAAATAGTGTCATCTTGAAATAAGTTACGAAAATTATCGTCATATGTCGAGGTACTTTCAATTATTTTGTTGATAGTCATCAAGTCATCAATGATATTTCTGCCGATTTTTCCTTCGTCCGAAGATAACCGGTATGGATTACGGTTAACAATGTACTCATCACATAATTCTATATTCATGACAGCATTATTTACACATGTCACAGCATTTCCAGTAGCCACTATACATTTGAAACGGGTCAGCAAATTGAAAATATCCGGTCTGTACATTTCAGGAACATCAATGTTAGTATCAAAATCATTTGACATAGTTTGTAGGATTTTCGCAATTTTATTCCAAACAATTCTTCTTCCTGTATGATCAGTGATGCAGACGATATCATGACCTCCGTATTTATCACAGCCTATAAGGCTATTATATTCGAGAAACCCATCGGGTACAACAACAACTTTAAAAATCATCAATATATTAGTTATCTCGAAATCAACTTCCAGCTCTTCAATAGCTACAAAACTTCCGGGAAGGATTTCCGTAATAATTGTATAGCAGGGCATGATTTTATGCTGGAACTGTGAGGTATGCTTTAGAGCAATAAGTGAGTTATCAGCGCCTGTATCAATTAGGCCAGTCAAGGTTACACCTTCGACTTTAATTTCAACTGGGCTGTGAAAAATCATCGGTTCACACTTTTGTGCCTTTCAATGTTTTGACGAAATAAACACTTTTCAGCATCGTGCCCGCTCCTAGCACAAAATGAACATATCTGGGAATTAAAATCACTTGAAATACTGTGCCTATTTGTTAAGAATTTATCGTTTCGAGGCTTCTGACAGTCCCTTTTAATATGTCCCTCTTTGCCACATCTGGAGCACGTGAGCTGTCTACTCCTAACAGACAAGCCATCTCGGAAGCGTTTGCTAGGAGGCTCCTCCATATTTGCAGATGTTTTCGCCTTATGTTAATCAGTTTTTCGCTTGGAAATAAGCCTCAAAAATGCGAATAATCTTTTGACATCCTGATTCGTGGCTATCGTACGTATGTATAGAGCTCCGGACAATAAGCGGTCAAGGTTTTTCTTGGGTGGAAGAGCTTCCAAGAAATCTGTTTGGAATATATTCCACGTTTTTATGTCTGGTGTCCAGACGTCAACCAGACGGTCCAGACGTCATACCAAATAAACAAAAGTTCACTTCAAGTCATATTATTCACTCAAAATAAAACTGTCCAGATAATTTGCATAAAACTCATAACGAAACCTACTTTCAACGATGGCATTATGAAAGTCGTGATTAATTATTCCCCCACTTCGATCCTCTTCCTATAATGCAATAGGCACTTATCACAAATATGCTGATAACATTGGATTAAAATTTATGTAGGTACCTATTGCAATCGTTTCTAGTAGGTAAGTAGGTGGTGAGTAAGTGATATTACCAAAACCCTGACTAAAAACTTCAAATACTTGTCCAATCCTGACGGATGAAATTCTATTTCAAAGTGTCATCCATAAACCAAAGTCTTTGTTACAGCATAACCACCGAACATAGTAGCATAACCTTGTCTTGACAATGACATGTTTTGACAAATTTCATCAGGATGATTTCACTTACCCCTTGATTAAGATATTATTCTTCATAGCCAAAATAATCGCACTTACTTTTCATCAAGGATTATAAACTACACAGGATTGCTCAGTTCCATTTAACGTACGTTTGGCAGTTTTTGTGACGTCACCATTGGTTTGTTTATTTCATTGACCTCTAACCTCTAACCAACTTAGACTTAGAGGTCAATGGTTTATTTTCATTAAGCCGTTGATCGTGTGTCTTGTGTTGTGAATTTGTCCAATAGTTTCTGTTTTTCCAAGTACTTTTAATGTAGTTTGAGTTGCCGAAAATGTACAAATACATATTTTATTCGTTTCGTTGTGTTAACGATTGAGGGTGTGTAGTGTGTAGCAATAATTCGATTTAGCACAAGAAGGAGCATTTTGTTCACACGAAGGTAAATTAAATGGCCACTACTCTCTGAGCAAATAGGCTTCTTGTTTAATAATAATTGACTCCAGTGGTAAGGTAAACATTATTTTAGTTAGTTCATGATGCCTGGCAGAATATGTGCTGTTGCTGTGTGCAATAACAATCAATTAGCTCTTAAAAAGCAAGGCTCAAGCAAAGTATTCCATTCTTTTCCAAAAGGCGAGGATTAAGTGTCATCTACAATACAAAAAAAGTGGGTACATCGCTGCAGAAGAAAAGACAAGTTTAATATAGATTATTCGACAGTTTGCTCCTTAGAACATAGAATCCACTAGAACTAGCGTACACCCTAGATTCCGGGCAAATTGTTTGTCACTATAATAAACAAGTTATTATTTACATCTCGTCCGTTGAATTCGTTCAACGTTCGTTCAACGTTGCCTTGTTGCAAATAAAAAGCACTCAGAATTTTCACTTTTTATCAAAAGGGATCAACCAGTGTATTAACGAAGATATGTTTTGATTTTTTATTTGTCTCAATATCGTTGGTATTATAGGACAGTTATAGTTTACTGATTATTGATAAGTTTTGTTCACATAAATCAGCTGTTCGACCTTCAAAAATATTGAATTTTGAACAAGCCGACAACAGTGTTTCAAGGGAGCTACAGGCTATGATTGGCTAAAATGACTATCAGCTGTGATTGGTTGATCTCAAATAGGCATTTGTTTCGTGTTGCCAGATGTAGTTCGTTGCATCGTGTCCACATAAGTAACTAACTTTATGGAAGAATATGGGTCTCATTGAACATGTTTTATCATCACTAGTGATCTAAAAATGTACATATTATATAATTGGTAACTACCGGAGATGCACTCATAGAGTATAGAGTATTTTCAATTAGAATAAAAATACCTTGAATACTAGGTAGCTACTTATTAAATTTGGCAAACTCGCAAGAAAACAAAGAGACGTCGGGCTGTATCTAGTTGTTGGAAAATCATTGGTTTGCTCCGACCATTTTACAGTTAGTGACTATGAAAGAGATTTACAGCATGAGTTATTGAGTAAGTACCTTTCAGATTAATAAACTGCTATCAATCTAGTCAGGTATGTAGACGGCGAACTGCCTGTAGTGCCGTGGAGTTCCCAAGCGGTCACCCATCCAATTACTACCCACGCCCGACGTTGCTTCACTTCGGTGATCGAACGGAAACCGGTGTTACCACGTGGCTGGCAGTCGCCCCAGCATCAGTGGTGACGTCACAGCGAGTTTGACTTTGCCAGACAGATTTGGCAAACTGAGCAATCCTGTGTATTTTATAATCGTTGACTTTTCATGGCATTGTGTGTTGTTTGGGTTACAAACAAACTATAACACTTCTCAAAACTAAGGACTACAATACCCATTCAATGGAAATGTCTGATATTTTAGCCGTCCATTTGCCATTACCTTCATATTTGACTATCAAAGTTTTATCTGAAAATCTGATCAGAAGATAAATCTAAGAGTACGTGATCAGTCTCGATCCATTGAATGACAGCAGGATGAGTCATCTGAATAAAAATTTTTAAACCTATCTACCACAGGACACGACACTGCATCTATCTACTTCATGTCAGGTAGTGAAATCATTCCTACTGTCTTGCTACATTCAAAATCATTCTAGGTAGAGGCATGATTAAGGTTCTTCACTTCCCTGTTAACGCCACAAGGCACCTACAAGAGCCAAGTTCGAATAGTCCACATCCGAATTCACAGTGAAATCTGAGGATGTTCGATTACGTGACAGACGATTTTATTTTTTACATATTCAGAAATCGAACGGCCGAATGGAGAAATGACGAATGACCTGAAATGACATCAGAAGTAACCTAACCACACATTTTTTTGAGTTTGTTTTGTTCGCTGCTTTTTGTTGCTAGCTTAAATTAGCGACTCCATTTTTATTTTTAATCACAATACATTCCATTTTGGATATTAAATTACGTCAATAACGGTAAAAGTCCAAATCAAAATCCAAAACAACAGAACGTAACCTATAAAACGTATTCCCCCACTCCCAACATCTATTAAATCTTCTTTTCAGCATTAAGATGTGAAAAATATCATTTTTCGGAACGCATTTGGTCAAGATCGCATTTGGTAAAGATGTTATCGATGAGTACAGATGGGACTAAAAAAACGACAAGTCGGTCGAAGATGTAAAATATGTTGAAGATGTGGACTATTCGAACTTAGCTAAGGAAGGTATCCCACTTCTGAAGTTATAGACAGGGGGTCTATTTTCAAGAAATCAAAATATTCAACAAATAAAACAGGAGGTTCACAAAAGAGACATAGCACGTGTACTGTACAACAGGGCTGGCGATGAAGTGACGCCTTCATCGTGACACTTGACATCCTTCCTTGCTGTCAAAGATCGAAACGGTGGCATTCATTCATGGACCTGCGCTGTTTGATGTATGCAGGGCCGGAGTCTTTACATCATCAATAAGGTTGGAGATAACAACATGTTTTGCAAGGGCAGTACTATATTATATTGCAAAACAGGGAAAAAGTCGTCTCCTCGATTTTTTTTTGCATGTAACCTTGTGTTTACAAAATCATAAAGTAGGTCTCTGGGCATTAGAAATCGACAACTACAACATTTTTTAGCAGGAGCCGGATTCCATGTACTGTGGAATTCAACATGTTGAATACCACTGTTGATTTCAACATGTGAAAGCCAGGCGTGACAAAAACGTTATTCCGTGCACGTCTTGATATCGGCTCGGCAATGTTCGTGTTTTGTCAAGACGTGTTCCAAAATCTTAGTGACCTTTCCATTTTTCCCGTAACATTTCTGACATTTCGTAGGGACTTTCAATTTTATTCTCTGGTGTTGGTGAATGTTGACGTCGTAGTGGTATTCTTTTATATTGAATCTGACTGATCGAAGTTATTCGAGGAGGTAATTCTGGGGTGGCTGCAAAACTCACAATTTCCGTCTAGTTTTCTTTTTGCTAGCTGCAAAACTCACAATTTCCGTCTAGTTTTCTTTTTGCTTTCAATAAACTGTTTTTAGCGGATATTCTTGTGAGACCAACCTTTCAGGCTGAAACGAATCAGAACAATTAAAAGTAAGTCGCTGATTCCGCTGATTCGTTTTTTTTTTAATCGAATAAATGTGTGTGAGTCATCCATCGAAATCTACGTCTCAATAACATATTTTAAAACGGGAGAATGTGAGTTCCAATTTTAAAGAACTGCCGACACATTAGCATTTACCATGCCATTTACCTACCGATGTTGTGAGTTTTGCCGCGAATTACTGATTTTGGGATGGCATTTCAATTGTATTTTGTTAATTTAGTCCTTATTTTGTATCACTTCTTGTAAAATTCAAGTCAAGTTATAACATATCGTATTTTTGACAAAAATTGGATATGAGATCTGTGAGCCACATGTTTATATTGAACCGATTTGTTCAAGTTGATGTTCTTTAGATTTTTTTGCTCATGATGCATTTCTATCATTGCTTTCCTAAGGCTCCATTGAATCTACTTTGTGATAAGAGATGGAAACTCACAAAACGTAAACATACCACCCCCGTCGATCCAATGAATACAATACAAAACATGACAAATTCTGACAAATAATGACAAATTCAGCTGATAGAAGTCGTGTGGAAAAAACGAAACAACACGTCCTTACGTATTGAGTTGAGACAAGGGGACAAGTATGTCTAGTCGTGTTAACAGAAGTGCACAGAATACAATATAAGCAGAGCGACGTGTTGCTATGGAATTCCACTACGGTTCCAGGCCATATACTTAATAGATAGTTGAAGTGCTTTCATTCACGTAGACGTTAACGTGGTGATTGACATCTGGGCAAGCGCACTCCGTTTTTTCTCACGTTTGCGTTCACGGACAATCGTAGCCTTGCGTGTCTTCACGTATTGCACGTTATCCCTTATACGTAATCCGAGGTTTGCCGATCGAATCTCCGATCTTGGATAATCTGCCAACGAATCAATTTTGGACATCACACGTCACATTCTTATTTGGCCTCAGAATTCAATAACCAAATTGTCACAAACATCACTTTTTTTCTACTTTTACAGGTCGAAAAACTATATGTAAACACAACAAATTAGGTTAAGTCAACTCGCTACGCCACACTTCAACTAGCTTTTGGATCATTACGTAGACGTGAACTTTATGCGTTAACGTATTAAGTTAACGTCCACGTCTCAATTGTCTATTATTTAATATATTCCTACCGTAGTCCCTCAAAGGTGAAGCCAAATCGGGATTTATCGGGAAAGACAGAAATATTGATTTCCCATAAGTCGGTTTCATGTGTACTGCCATATTAATGCGCATGCCTCAACAAAAAATTTCATTATTGGTCGGTGGATGATCGATGAGCGGGTACGGTTTCAAACGAAATTATCAGCTGTTGATTATCGAATATTTTAACACTTTATTTTGCTTGCTTGCTTAACCTTGAATTCCATTCATTGTTTTCAATACAAACCTTCCTTCAATCACGAATTAGTTGATGAATATGAGATTGTATACTTCCACATTCCATACTTCGATGATTTTATTGATAAAATTTAGGAGCTACGCTAAGATTAAAGTGCTGTGTATTTTAACGCAAACCGCTACTATGAAGTACGTACTTAATGGATAAAGTGCAATGTGATAATGAAGAAAAATGAGCCAAGCGTACCTACAACTACAATACATATGATATTAACAAATACAAATATATTTTGTTCCATGTAACATACCTTTGCAAAGTGGTTTTGGCCTCTATTTTGCCAGTACACAGGAAACAACCCCTTATGGTATTGTTCGAGAAACAAAACAGTTTGAAAAATATCAACTTCACACAAAAACTAATTGAATTCACTGTTCTAACACCAATAAACGCAAACGACAAACAAAGGACACAAACTCCAACTGAACGCTACCACAAACCACAAACCAAAATAACAATAATGGCGTTCTGTCACGATGATTTTTAGAAGAAAGAGCGAAGAGCAGCGCTGCCACATTTAGAATGGACAAGACGTTAGATTCGGCGTAAAGTTGAATTTGGAATTGAAAACTGGTAGCCATCATAATTATAATTTCAAAAGAACGTTTCCGCGTATAGCAACATTTTATTTCACTGTATTATAAATTTGGCTGTTCAATATCTTACAAGGAATACTCGCAATTACCACAAAAATATGTATTTAATCGTAGGTCTACCGTAAAAACGGCGGATCTGGCACCATAGCTTGGCAGCATGAGATTCACCCAGAATCACGAATGACCAATACGAAATGGCATCTAGCGCAAGCGCTGTCTCTTCCTAGTACACATGAAAGACTCTTATGAGGCATTTGAATGGGCTTGGTTATTCCTTTCTTTCTCACCGGCTGAAAATTGGCTTCACTTGCTGCACGTTGATCAAATGGGAAACCCGAGGAATATTCTAATAATAGGTATATGGTCCAGTACCCGGATTCCGTGTACCTGTGGAATTCAAGCAACATGTCGCTTTCCCATCATTTTACACAGTCCAGATCTGGGACTCCGTGTATCTGACGAACCCTAGCGACGGTCGCTTTCCCATTCATTTTATGCAGAGGGCGGAGTGTCGCTATGGAATTCTACAGTACACGGAGTCCCAGGCCTCAGGCCCGAAATTCTTAGTTGCGAAATGTCATAAATCTGTCAAAAGTGTGTTACTTCACTTTTTCACATATACCTTGCCATATCTCCGGAACTAATCTAGATATCAAGAACTTTTCTTCACCAATGAAGAAAATGTGCAAAAAGATTACCGTGGTAGTTCCGTTACAATGAAAAATCAAGTCTTTTTGTAAGACTACGAAAAACTTCATCATTAACATTGTTTGCAGAAATATTTGGTTTTAAGAAATTCTGCTCCATTATCCACGTACAAAATAAAGCCAGAGATTCATTTCAAATTAGGTATACAGGGCTTTTCACTTAAAACTCCGCCCGTCAATATCTCGGAAACAAATAGGACTATTTGATTTCTGTAAAAAGTATCAATGTATGGGGTCGAGTAGTTATTTTTCACAGTTAAAAAAAATCGACGCCTACCAAGAGTGAAGCGTCGCGACGCATCGAAAATATCAATCGATTGCAGGGACTTTGAAATTACGCGCATGCAAAAGTACGAGTTATTTATAAACTTTTTTGTAATCCAGCCGAACTCATTTATTCTACTCAGTTTTGAGATATACAGTGTGTCCAAGATAAGGATGACAATCACGGGGATCTTGGAAACCGTGAGAGATACAAGGTCGGTTAGATGGAGGCAGAGTTGCGTATTTTGATGCTTAACAAAATGCCGTTTCAAAAGCCAAGAAATTCCGACTAAGTCCAAAATTATCCGAAAAAAACCAAATTTTTTCAAAATTGTTTTCATTTTTTTCTGACCACATTTGAAGAGATATTTTGAGATGAATGGAACTTCTTCATTGCCACTTTTTGCCCTTCACAAGATAGCGTTATTGAATTAAGGAACCGACGTTTCGTCTATGAGCAGCCATCATCAACTTTGTTTTTTTAAATACGGTCCAGGATTTTTTATGACGGATTTTGAGGGCCTCTTATGTTCCCAAACCAATTATGTATCCAAAGCAATTTTGATTCTCCGCCGGGAGAGATTAGACCGACGTATTAGTATTATTTCTTTGATGATATTTTTGGCTAATTTTGCTGATTGAAAGTCAGCTCATCGTTAAATAGTTTGTTGGTTATTTTATTGACTGGTTGGGAACCAGTGTAATTATAAAATGGGACAAATAGACTGATTGATTGATTTTCAGTATCATCGTGTTTTTTTTTATCAAGAATGTTCAGTTATCCATTTCAGAGCGGAAATTTGCGGATTTTTGGAAATAACGAACGCCTGGACTTTCTTCACTGTATAAAAGCTACCCGATAGGCACTGTGGGCCCTCTACCACATCAATATTGGGGGTGGCGCTCGAGCATTCTATTTAACATCAACGACTTCCCTTATCTCCGTTGGGAATCGAACTCGGAAAATCTCGGGGCACGTCAAAAATTGGCGCCCGAGCAGGGACCCTTGTTTTCCATTTTCCGGGACGGGGAAATTGTTTTTTCCGTATGCCTAAAAACCTATTTGTCCCAAAAACCCGTTTTTCGTCACGAAACGACTCCCCACGCGTAGAGACCCGTTTATTGTTATTTTACAGTATTTTCCTTTGGACCAGAAGGAAAAAGTTTTTCAATTTTTTTTCGTCGCGTTCAAAAGTACTGCGTTTTCCGACTTCTTCAAAACGTGCGTTTCTCATAACCGCGGATCCCGTTAGTTTTTTTTTCCCAGAGCAAGGTGCGAATGGACCGTCGGTAGGCCCTCGCACAACCAAAATTTGTATTAACTAGATAATTATCCGAGAATTACTAGTTATCCGGAGAAATTGTCCGGGAGTGTAAGAAATCACCGGAAATTCCTTTTTCAGTTTTTTTGATCCTTAGTAAATTCTCCAGGATGTAAAGACTCATCGCTGGAAATTACTACACTCTGCCTACCTCCTGGAAAATCGCACCCGTAACGCTCGAAGAGAGTAGATTTCGGACTGTCGGGAGATATTTTTCGTTTTTTCCAATTCCCTACAAAACCGGCAAGACGTCGGAGGGCCGTTTTCTTGGGATTTACAGATTTTAAGCTATACGACGGGAAAAATGCCGCTTCGTCGCGGGAAATTAAAAAACGCAGCAACATTCCGTACGCCTGAACTTTTTCATCCAACCGAAAAAAAAACCGTCACCATGTTGTTTTCACAAAAACATTTGCTTGACCTTCATAATTCTGGTCCATAGCAACTCGCATTTTTGTTACCAATTTGGAACCATAAAATTGCTGACAAAACCCGTCTTAATTTTTGGCGTATCGACGCATTGTGTCGTCACAGCTCTCCCACTTCATACCCAAGACCCAACCTCCCGCCTTGGAGAAGCCAAGCTGAGATATAGGGCTGGGGTTTGGGGAGACGTGCATCAGCCTTCGCCAAGTAGAGACGTACCCAAAGAGAAGTGAGCTAAAACCACCCGCCGGTACATATAACCCGAAACGTATCAACTCGCCGCTGAAGTTAAAGTGTTTTCAATCGTGTGAGTTATATTGAGTTTTTTATATTAAATTTTTTTTAATTAATTTTCTGAGCCACTTTTCTCCGCATTGCAACCCCGTACATATATTTTTTTTTTGTTTTTTTGCGTTAATGTATGCACTCGGACGTGAGACAAATTGCCGGATTTATGATGCCAAAATCTGTAAGGATGGTGGAATTCGCGTCAAGTCTAATTCTAGGCCGAGGTCACACAGCCACCCCAGAGAGTGCTCCTTCGGTTCGACATATGGGTCACTGAGAGCCTGAGAAACGATTCGTTTTCAAGAAAACAATCGGTCCACCGATAATTCTCACGTCCGCGTGGATTCATCAACCCGTTATTCCGTTCCTCCACCCAAGTAACTCCAGGAGGGCCGTCTATACTGCACACTGTCCAACTTGTCAAGCTCTATGTTTTTCTACAGTATGCCCAAAAGAACTTGGGAAGAACCTCCTCGAGGCTATCGAACCAAGGTGGTTATTCACCCTCAAGCCCATCTTTATCGGAAACAGTTGTCAGCGATTGGCTCGCATCAAGGTGTTGGCTGGGGCTGGTGAGTCTTACCCTTGCTCCTTTGATCAAGCCGAGATGTTTGGTACGCAACCCGCGGCGTGGCCCTTGGTGTTTTACCTCGCGGTTGCGTCCTTCCGGACAAGCAAGAAACCCGGACTAAGTCTGATCTTTAAGAGTTCAGACTCGTTTGTACGTCTAAAAGTACCAATGGTATAAATGGGTGATAATTGTAAGCCCAACACCTACGTGAGGGTGGGTCCGGACGTCTGCTGGAAGTGTGGAAGCAGAGGACACTTACAAGGAGCCTGCACTTGGCAAACATTTATCTTTTGTTCTCGATGCGGAGAACTGATTTTCGGTGAAGGAAATGCCAATGTGCCTCCCCAGGGTGCACCAACCCGACACCACGAGCCAACCCGGATCAGCGCCCCAATCCAAAGCCGCGCCCCACCCCAGCACCACGACCATCCGCTCAGCCACCAAAAAGGGTGCGCTCTTCCCCCCCAGCGGACCTGGGACCACCCTACCGACCCCGTCCTGGATTTTCCCGAACCACACCGCGTCGAGATTCCCCTCCCAGAGCCCATAGACTTTCCTCGGCGCATCTACCCATGTGCCACTGCTGTGGATGCCCATATGCCGGCATGAAGCATCACCCGGCTTTTATGAGACCCTATTACGGATAAAATTTCCATGATTAAGTATTAATGATTCTCGCCCGGTATTTTCTTCTTTTTTTTTTCCAGCCAACCTTGGTTTTTTTTCTGTCATAACTATTTAATTTAATTTCATGTAAGTTTTCCAGGTTCAGCATAGCTTAGGAAAAATGATCGTCAACTCACATTTTTTTTTGTTAGTGGAGAGAGTGTGTTACGAAGTTTCAAAATTTCCGGATTTTTCCTACCGTGATTTCCAAAGTTTTCTTATTGATTTCCCGTCTCTGATCATTCAATTCATATTTTCGTGTAACTCAGTCATTTATCTATCAATGGATCCCGTTTTTTCTCTAAAATAATGTTGACAGTGAGATGATTAATAATCTATTAATTAAATTCTAACCGAAATACTCCTTCTTAGTTCTTCACGCTTCAAAACAATCAATTGTTTAACTCACAAGCCAACCGATAACAACATTTCGCGCAAGTTTCAAGCAGTATTTCTCCACTTTTGAGCTGAATACAAAACGCCGCGTTGGGAAGAGCCGTGGCTTGGAGGGTTAGTACGGATACCGAGTGTACCGAGAGTGGCAAAACCGCACCTATTGACTGACCCGACCCGCTTCGAGAGCTAACCGCGACTTTTTCTAAATTCTCTCATTTTTCCAAATCTCCACGAGGTAAAAAGACGTTCTGAACCCGTAAAATGTGCCCGATTTTGTTCGCAACTCTCTCAAAGTAAAGCCTCGTTGAAGTAAAATAATCAACCGGGTGGAATATTTCAGACTTTTTCAGGTTGCGTTCAGGTGAGTTTTCTCGAGACAAGACTTTTGATTTCACGGTATTAAATTATATTGTGAGAGCAGGTCTGTTTCTGGGAGAGCTCATGGAATGTTCTTGAATTATGTGCTGGGATTAAAAGTAATACTCTTCAAGTTCCGTTCAGGTGAATTTTCTTGAAACAAACTATTGATCTCTCGCTATCAAACTATACTGTGGAGGTAGGTCTGTTTGTAGTAAAATTCACGGCATTTTATTTTGTTTGAATAATGTAATTTCAGGAGAGCGAAAGTTGCCGGGTGGGATATTTCAGACAGAAAAGTTCAGTATCGCGTTTGAAACCGGATTACAATAAATTTGACACAACATTCTTGAGGTAGTTACGAGCAAACCAAACTAAATACAGAGAGGCTTCTGGAGTTACCGCGCAAGCGAGAACAGTTTTTACGTTAATGAACCATTTTCTTTCGTCACCAGAAAACAGACAGCCACCGTCTGAATCATTACTAAGCCTCTGAACCCATTTTTCCTCGTGGAAATAACCCGTTCGCCTTGGTTTTCCCGATACATTTTCTCTACGTCGTTGGAAATGACTAAATTTTTCAAAATCGCTGTTATTTTCTGCTTATTATTTCGCCGTGAAAACCCGACCCGTCGCTGTAAATAATCTGCGTTACACACCTCTTTTTCACGTTTTATTTTGCCGGTTTTAGACTGCATGTTTCATTCCGTTGGAATTTTGATTCTCCGCCGGGAGAGATAAGACCGACGTATTTGTATTATTTCTTTGGTGATATTTTTGGTTAATTTTGCTGATTGAAAGTCAGCTCATTGTTAAATAGTTTGTTAGTTATTTTATTGACTGGTTGGGAACCAGTGTGATTATTAAATGGGACAAATAGATTGATTGATTGATATTCAGTAACATCGTGTTTTTTCTACTAAGAATGTTTAGTTATCCATTTCAGAGCGGAAATTTGCGAAGTTTTCGAGATAACGAACGCCTGGACTTTCTTCACTGTATAAAAGCTACCCGATAGGCACTGTGGGCCCTCTACCACATGAATACCGGGGGTGGCGCTCGAACATTTCATTTGACATCAACGAATTCCCTCATCCCCGTCGGGAATCGAACCCGGAAAATCTCGGGGCACGTCACAAAGTTCAAAGCAATCTTCATTAAATATGGTTGTCAAGAAACAGATCCAGAATTTAGAATTTTTCACAAAATTGAACAGCATTTATCTAGAAAGTGGCAAAAGATACAATAGATTCATTTTATATCGATTTGACTTAGAATTTAACGTATGATCTGAAAATAAAATAAGATACAGGGTGTCTTTTCTAAAATTTTAAAGTTGGGTGTTGTTAGCTTTTATGACACCCTGTTTAAATGATATAGCCCGATTTAAAAAAATCATCATAAACCAAACAGCTTTTGTATCACACTTTTTTTTCTACACCTTGTGTAAAATGAGTTAGAGTGGGTCAAAATATCGGATTTTCCACAAAATTTAACAGTCTTTATCTCGAAAGCCACAAGAGATAAGACAAATATACCTCAAACACATTTGACTTAGAATCAAACGTGGAATTCAAAAATGAAATAAAATACAGGGTGTCCCATTAAAAATTTTAGAGTTGGGTGCTGCGGAAAGCTCTGGGGAGACCCTGTATAAATGAAACTGCTAAATTAACAAATTTAGTATAAACCAAACCACTTCTCTCTATAACAATTTTCTGTTCACTCAGTATAGAATGACTTAGAGGGGGGGGTCAAAATATAGTGAATCACCCGTACATTGTTTTGTTTCATACTGTTATCATTTTTTTGATCACTTCAAGAGAAAAAGAAGTCTCTCATGGTCAAAGCACACATTGAGAGGGCGATGATGTCAAACCGTCTCCCATTCTTACAATGAGATAGCACCAGTCAAACCATGTCACCACTTAGGTAATATACAGGGTGGCGCATTAGTGTGTGGAAGTCCATTTTCTCCCTTGTCAAAAGAGATAGGAAAAAATTTTGAAAACAAAACTTATAGGGTTCCAGCAGGGTCACAATTTAAAAAGATTACCGTGTATACAGAGGGTTCTTGGAAACCGTGGCATCAAAAAATACACTTTTTTTAAACAGCAACCCAATTTTTGATTAAAGATTTGGATTCGGCGTAAGATTCTATGTATGGTACAGTGGTTCTATTTGCCAGAACGTGCAGTGTTCTCAGGCTATCGAGTATTTACTGAGATTTAGGGAAAAAAAATTATGTTGGTAATTTAGCTACAAAAACAAAAGATTTGAAATCGAATCTTGCGAATATGCGTGATTGATTTTCGAAAAAAAAACGCTGAAACATTGAACGTACTCCACCAATGTACAAAGGGAGCTAGGTTGGATTTGTTGGAGAAAATGGAGATATCAAAAGCTATGAAGAGTCCTGTTTTGAAATGTGTCAATGATATTTTCAATCATTTTTGAAGTTTGTTTACCAATTTACGGTATGTAGGCAAATAATCGTGGGGTGAGGGAAAAGACCAACTACACAATTATTTCTGTGCGACGTTTCGCGACTTTATTGTCGCTTTTTCAAGCACTATAATGGAACAGTTTTTTATAAATAAATAAACTTGAAAAACAAATAATTTCTAGATGTTACCTGAAAATTCAGTGTAGGTGAGCCCATGCTACGACGACATTTCACAGTGTAAAAACGCATTAACAACATAGAACCGGAACCAGAACAACAACAAATACACATCACCATATGACATTAATTTTAGTACTGCATGGGTTTGGTCGATGTAGGCAGTGATAAGCATCATTAAGAGTACCTATCTTGCAAAAGTCAGATAATTTTGTGATGACTGGAAAATTTAGCGATTTGGAATACATGTCGCAGAGAAAAAAGGTTGTCACAGACCGTTGTGCAAATTATCTTAAGATATATATATATATTTTCAATCTTGAACCAAACCTTATTTTTAATAACTTGAATTAGTTGAAGATACCATGGAATTTTCAACAGGGTTCGGTAGCGCAGTGGTAGCATGGCGGCGCTATGATAATAGCCTAGTTTACACCGAAAGCTCGTTAAGTTCGGTCCGATAGGACCAAGTGGGTGGGGATAGTACGGTAGGACCAATGCTTGCTTCTCGTCCGTGTACACCGCCTTGCAACGCGTGAACTAAATGAGTACGCGCGCAATTCGTCAAACGTCAAAAACAAGTCGAAATTATTCATCAACACAATTCGTGATCAAAAAAAACATACGTGAGTACGCTCAGATTGCCTTGAGAAACTCAGAACCAACACAATTCACAATAATAACAATCAACATAACCTCATAATTTTGATCCAGATCGAACCAAATTTAGTTCGGTACACCTGCTGGCAAGTACCGAACCAAGAGCGGACCATCTTAGTTCGCAACTGTTTACACCATTCGAACCAAATATTTCGTTCTGATATAGTTCGAGTTTAGTAGTTGGTCCGCGGACCAAGTTGTCGGTGTAAACTAGGCTAATGATACCTATGGTCATGCTATGGTTCAGAACCAAGACAGGGCTATTTTCTTTTTTCTTTTTAAATGTGTTTGATAGTGTCAATTCCTTGACCTCACTTTGTATTGTTTGTTTTCGTGAGATGTTGCTTTATTTTTGAGTGTTTGTACTGTAATTATTTTATACTTTTTAATAATAACTGGACGTAAATATTGTATTTTGTAGGTCTGATGATGCCATAGTATGTGGCGAAACATGTAACCTTTCATCCGTATATTATATTTGTTTGAGGCCTGAAGAAGTTGATCGTTGTTTTTCTTCACTCAACTTCAACTGGCATATTATTATCACTGTCTATATTCCTAATTGCTTTTCTTATCCAATCTTTCATATCATCCTGAGTTTTAGGAAAAACACGGTAAACTTGATCCTTATTGATGCAGCCCCACAAATAAAAATCGGTATCAGTAATATCGAGAGATCGAGGTGGCCAGGTGCCTCGACCACTCCTCCCGTTCCCTCTGTTAAAAAAGAAGCTAATTAATAATTTCATCACGTGTGTTGTACGGAAAATGAACCAGAAATCCCAATTAAGGGGTACTATTTTGACATCATCAAAGATTGTAAGATAACGATACATTTTACGACATGTGTTCTAACGGCAAAGTTGCAGTGTTTTGAGTGCTTAACAAAACTAGATAACCGCACACAGGGTGTTCCATTTGAAAAAATTGAGTTTCCTCGTCTCTAAATTCGCTTAGTTGGGCCTGCTGTACAAAACACCCTACATAAATTATAGCGATTCTTCTTTCAAAAATCAATTTGACTCTTACATTGAAAAATACGCATATTTGAAAGATTCAATCACAAATCTTTTGTTTTTGTGGCTAATTCACCAACATAATGTTTTTCTCCTAAATTTTAGTAAATCCTCGATAGCCTGATAACTCTGCACGTTCTGGCAAATAAAAGCACTGTACCATACGTAGAATCTTACGCTGAATTCAAATCTCTAATCAAAAGTTGGGGTTGCTATTTGAAAAAAGTGTATTTTTGATGCCACGAACACCCAAATTGTGACCCTGCTGGAACCCTATGAGTTTTGTCTTGAAAATTTTCTCCTATCTCTTTTGACAAGGGAGAAAATGGATTTCCACACACTTATGCGCCACACTGTAGATAGGTTACTTATGTTAGCAACATCCTCTATCAAGTTATTAACCATGCTACCACTCAGGTAATATAGATAGGTTACTCATGTTACTAACATTTTATGTCATGTCAATGAAAAATAAACCATGAGATGGCGCCACCCAAACCATGCTGCGAATGCAGCTTCAAAGTCTTTGATGATGCAAAGTGTCATTGTTAGCGGAGTAGTCAAGTAAATTTTCATTACAGCCTCTGATAATGTAGAGTATCATTTACTGGAGTGGTAACCAGTCCGCTAAATGATACTTTACAGTACAGTATGAAACATTTTTGCCTATTTTTCAGTGCACTTCTTTGATGTTCACTCAGTCTGGTACCGAAAAGTTTGCCCAAAATAGACCCTTTAACAAGTTGTGTGTTTTCAGTCTTTGCTGATATTTTGACGTTTTTATCCTGACGACTGAACTCGCGTGCCATCTTTCAAGAAAGATTACTTACATAGGTACCTATGGTATTTTCAAGAAACACGTTGGTTTTGTTGTATGATAATTGTTATTAATTGTTATAATAAGTTGCTCATTAACTTTAGTGAGTAGTAATTCTTTATTAGAAACATTTTGATATTATGATGAGATTCTGTGAATGAAAGTTAGGATGCGATAAGTCAATCGCTCTACTGTTGAGATTCAATATCGTTTTGACTTTGAGATGAAAAGGATGTTGTGAATTATTAAAATTGGGGAATCTCTTGGGAAAAGTTGGATTATGAAACGAATCGGTTTTAATGATATTTTTCTCAGATCTGATTACTTCAATATCTAAAAAGGATATTCTATCGTTGATTTGATTTCAACTGTGAATTGAAGTCTAGCTTGGAAGCTGTTAGGGACATGAACAACCAACTGTACCTGATCATGGAACACAAGTAATGATGTCGTCCACATATCGTTTGAAAATGGTAGTTTTTTAATGGAGATGTTCTGTAATTCAGACGTTCAGATATCTCCACATATTGGTGACGAACAGTTCCAACTGTTCCTCATCCTTAGACTATAAATTTGTTTGTAAATTACATTGTTAAAGTTGAAAAAGCTATTATTATAAATACAAATTTTGATATGTTTCGAAAATCTTCAAAATTTTGATTGCAATGTTGTTTAAGAGATCCCATTTTGTCTCTAGTAAGTCTAATGTTACATCTATAGTGTAGCAACCCATTTTTCTGGTGACAATTTCATGTGCTTACTGATCATTCTTCTCTACCTTGATAATCATTTTTGACAGTGGTCAAAGTGATATTTGAAAGCTAAATTCTTTTTGATGGTATTTTGAGTGCAGAATGCAGAAGATGGGCTCTTATGCTGCCAATGTGCGTTGTAATGATGAGCCAGATACCTATTTTACTGATTATGGTGAGTGGTCTCACAGAGTTACCTTACTTAATCTAATATTACGCGTTTTTGACTAATCAAGAGAAATCCTATTGTGTTTTCTATTCTGCAGCCACTTCTGGCGAACTATGGTGAGAATTATCTTACCAGCGGTCTAAAGAGTTTGATTCTTGAGCTATCAAGAATTAGGTTGAAACGATCTGCCGCCGCCCCTTTTTCTGAGTGATGGAGATTGAGGAATGACTCACCATCGGTAGTCTGAAGAGTTTGACACTTGTTAAATGATCTGCTACAGTTCACTGTTCCTATAGCGTAGTGGTATGAAATATAATCATACTTGTGGTATGGGGGCTTGGTCTTTGTGAATGAAGTGATTCTTGAGTTATGAGTAGTTAAAATATCATTCATGAGGCTATATCGACTTGCCACGGCCCTTCTTTGAGGCGATTGCGTTAGAGACTAAACATATAACGCGTAGGTTTCACATATTGATTAAAGAAAAAAGCTATTTGTGCCAAGTTATATGGTTGTCGTGCAGTCTAGGGACGCCTTAGGGGACGCCCCATATTGTTGTTTATTTTTGGATTATGTGTAGAATGCTACACCAATTCTTGTGTGATGGTCTACTTATGATCAAATATAATATAATGGAATGTCTGTGTCTGGCATTGTATTCGGAGGTTGATAATCACATTAGAGGAAGTAATATCCCTGGCATTGTACAGTAGTATAGATTTTACAATTGGTGTATTTCTCTTATTTTGATTTTAGTTTAACCCATATCAAAATATCTTAGACGTGAAAAATACCTCACAGTATGTTAACATCAATAAGAAAGGTGACTCAACCTACTTTTTAGTTTCAGGTGCGTTTGTTCTGGCCAAGAGTGAAGCTGAGTTCGGTGAACCGGTCAAATATTTATTTGTTATTGTTACAAATAAATCCTGACATTTGTTGGAAGTGAATTTTACGCCACAATAGGGATGTTGGTGAAGGGAGAGATGACATCCAGAGAAATTAGAATATAATCAGAAAGAACTTGGAAGTCTTGAATGAAATCGACAAATTCAATTGATTTTTTTGTCAAAATAATTGGTTTTTTCAAATGCATATGCTGATAAGTTGGACAAATATTTCAAATTATAAATATGTGAACCGAGAAAACTGATTATAGTGTTAAAGAATATCAGGTTTGTGTATGTTTGGTGATGATTGTCAATGGGGTCTATATTGGGCAGACTAGTCGGTACCTCACTCAGAACAGGTTTACCAAGTGAACATCAAAGAAGTGTCAGAATTCCAAATCTTCAAAAACCAAATAAAAAAACTGCCCTTGCAGAACATGTCGAGGCTCAACATCATACTTTTCAATTCCAAAATACCTCTATTTTCTCAACACAAAAAAATTATCAAAAGGACTTATGAATAAGAAGATCGGAATACAAAAACGTAGTCATAACATTAATGAAAATGCTGTTGTTTATATTCTTACCAAGTTTTTTTCATGTTAAGAACACTGTTTGATCATTTATCAGCTGGTTAATCAGCATAGACTACAAAATTAATCTTGTATGTTGTTTCAACTTATCCTTTATCAATGAGGTTCCTTAGGTTCAATACCTTCTTATGGACAATGGGCAATGGGAGATCGATGTATATGTAAGTACAGCTTGTTCACTGCTTTTCTGCGGTTACTTCACAGTCTCGTGACGTGACATGTGTCAAATTGATTCAAACGACCAGCGTCCAGACATACGTGACATTTTTGTAAATGTGTACGAGAGAAACAGTGGAGTATGACGTAACCGCAAAAAAGCATTGAACAAACAGTAGTTGATTTGAATTTGTATCTGACAAACTATGGTTGTTTTCTAAAAATGTCAGGCTTCTCATTTTTATTTTTTTTTTGTTCCATCTTCATAGACTTAAAATGTCTGTGTGAAAGATAAAAATGTTTTTTTTTTAACATCGCATTGATACCAAATTCTGCATAATTGAAGCGTTTTGAAGCTCACTTCATAGAGGTCGAAACGTCAACGAGCATGAGTGACCATGCAACGAGCGAGATGCGCAAAGCCGCATCTTACGCAAAATTACATTTACGATCAAGAGTATAAATTTCGAATGTGCTTACCTATTGTGAATGGGCTCATCGAGCCTTCTCTACGGAGTGCTCGTTTTATTAATAGAGAATGGACAGGTTAGAGGCGACACGACTGCCCCCCACAAAATATGTTTAAGCGCCTCGGCCAAAAGTGAACGCATGTAAAACAACTCAGGGAAACAGACTACAGCAAAATGCAGCTGTGTACATCCCCGCGATTGGTCAGAAGTAAATACATTTGACGGGTGATTCGAATTTGAATTTTTCTAGTTAGATTTTCCATTGATAAAATGAATTAAACTCTTATCTGTTTTCAAATAGTTAAAAAGAAAGAGAAAAAACCTCTAGTATCAAATCTCTGAGCGAAGTTCTATTAGTCATGATTTGATATATTTTTAAGCATCATGATTATCGGAAGAATGATTTTTCCCTGAATTTATCCATTTCACTTTTCACTGTATTCAAGTTAGAAAATCGTTTCAAAGGATACTCAGGCGGAATAATAATCTGTGGGACATGATGAATAATTGCAAATATGTTGAACTTTTCATCTCAATGAACTATGTATTAAAATTTTTTGCTAATTTCTTTTCAATTTCAATCAAGCTTATGATCAACAATCATGATATGCATCAGATTTTGACCCTTAATTGAAAATGAGTACTTATTTTCTAATTTTTACTTGTTCATCTAGGTTCATCTCTTGATCTCTTATATAGCTAGGATGGGTCATTATTTTTCGGTAAAGATTGGCATAATGTGAAACAACTTTCATTTTAAGGATGATGAGTTCATTAGAAAATATAAAAATACCAAACGCTAAGGATAGTGATAAATACTTGGATACCTTGCCTTAAAAGTTATAAACCAAAAACTTACATATTTAGGTGTTACCTTTCGATACACATATTGATTAACATAGGTACCTGCACCTGCCTATAAATTTCACGAGTGTAAACTAACACTATTCGCAAAGAATTATTGAAGAATAATGATTGATCCCGGGAATAATTTAATATTTTTTTTGGCATTATGTTCGTGTAGTGACTGCAGAATGCACTGGTTTTTGAATATTTTGTATTTTTAAACGAACTAATACAATAATGGATAAGATTTCACAGATCGAAAATGATATTTCTCAATGTCAGAATTACATCAGGTGAAAAAGTATGTTTTATGGTGGCATGACGTGTTCCAATAGTAGTATGGCCGAAACATGCCCCCGGCCTTGGAAGACTGGTCAACTGACAATGGGTGAAGGACATAATCGAACGATTGCTCTTGTCATGATTCCATCAGCTGTTCTGATGAACGCCACTCTGCAAACGCCATCCTTCCCTGATATCAAATCAGCTACACGTCCCATGTGCCACAACGAAGGAGGAAGATTATCATCCCTCACAAGAACTAACTGATTTGGCTCCAGATTAACTTGATGCTTCCTCCATTTTCTTCTTTGTTGAAGTTCGATAATGTATTAGGTACTCCAACGTTTCCAAAAGTGTTCGTAGAGGTTTTGTAGAAGCTGGTAATTCGTTAGTCGTTTCTCGCTAATCTTGGGTATTGAAGGTTCGATTAAACTTGTCGGATTTCTTCCAATAAGGAAGTGTGCGGGAGTGAGTGCCGTTAGATCGTTAGGATCTGAACTCATGGGAGATATTGGATGCAAGTTGAGTATTGCTTCAATGCGGATAAGTAATGTTTGAAAGTCGAAAAAATAAATTGAAGTATTTCCTAAAACTCGTTTGATATGGTGCTTTACACTTTCAACTCCTGCTTCCCAAATTACGCCAAGGTGGGGAGAATTAGGAGGGTTGAGATGACAATCAGCACTCATATTCGCTGCAAATTCAGATATGAATGTAGAATTGTTTTTAAGAAAATCAGACATCTCCTTCAGCTCTCTGTTAGCTCTAACAAAATTCGTACCATTAACAGAGAAAACATCGGATGGTTTTCCACGTCTGCTTATGAAACGATTGAAAGCTTGAAGGAAATCTGCACATGTTAATGATAATACGAGTTCCCAATGGATCGCACGTGTACTAAAACAAATGAATAGAGCTACCCAGCATTTGAGGGGTCTACAACCTCTACCGGATCTGTCTTTCATGATAAAAGGTCCAGCGTAATCAACGCAGACTACTGAAAAAGGGGTAATAGGTCGCACACGCTCTGAGGGTAAATCTCCCATAATGGGATAAATCCTTTTACCACTATACCTAGCGCACCTTATACAATTTCTCACGATTCTTCGTGCTAGATTTCGAACTAAAATGGGCCAAAATGTCTCACGAATATTTGAAAGAAGAGACTGTGGTCCAACATGTAACAATTTACGATGTTCAAATTCAAATAGGGGGTAACAAAATGGGATGTATTTTGAAAAAGAAAAATCGGAATTGGTTAATCGACCGCCTGCACGCAAAATCCCGTCGTTTTCGTCATAAAAGGGGTTCGGGCATAATATTTTACTGCGAGTAGATGAACAATCTCCATTTTCTAAAGCAATGAATTCATCATGAATCGATTCTGGTTGTGCAATTCGTATCAGACGTAAAAATGCAGTATTCAATTCACTTACTGATAAAATTGAAAAATCACGCATCGACGTCTTTGTTTTACAATTATTGTTAAACCTCAACATATAAGCGCATAGTCGTTTCAATCTGATTAAATTTTAAAATCGTTCGAAAAGGAAGTTGAATGTATCGCTTGATATAAGAAAACATAATTTTCTTTTTTCTGGTAGGTCCAAGTCTTTGGGAATAAATGTTTTTGGCCACGCTTCCGAATTGTCCATTAACCAAGATGGTCCGTTAAACCATACTTTCGAATCGATCAATTTCTTTGGAAAAAAACCTTTTGAAACTATATCCGCCGGGTTTTGGTCTGTTGTAACATGTTTTCAAATGAAAGTATCGGTTAGTTTTTGGATGATTGTCACACGATTGCCCACGAATGGAATGGAAACTAACTGCGCCAATATAAGAGCAGCGGATAACTCAAGACGTGGAATACTGATTGATTTTATTGGAGCAACCCTAGACTTAGCAGAAAACAAACAAGATTTACGCTCATTTTTTGCATTGCTAGAAACGACATAAACGCATGCGCCATAACTTGCTCCAGAGGCATCTGCGAAACCATGTAAAGATACTCGGTTATAATTGTCACAAACTATTTTCCTTGGAATTCCTAAATTAATAAATACGAATAATTCAGATAACAATTCTTCTCAAACTTGCAAAACTGATGTTGGCAATGGTTCGTCCCGTGATAATACTGGGATACTGAAAATTCAAAATTTTTAATTTTAAAACGTCTCGTTCGCAATACCAAGCCAACCCTAATATTTTAGAAGCATTTTTTTTGTTTATTGAAAAGTCTATATCATTGAAGGTTCCGTCAACGTTTGAACCCGATATTACTGACTTATCGTTGGATTTCCATTTACGAAGTTCAAATCCGCGACTAAGTAAAAGGAAGAATATATTTTTGCATACGTATTTTGCCTCTTCTTGGGTATCAACAGAAGTTAATAAGTCGTCAACATAAATATCTCGTCGTAAACTTTCAGATATCTTAGAATGCTCCTTTTCGCATTCTGACGCTATCTGATGTAGACATTCGAATAGCCAAAAATGAAGCAGCCGTTGTTCCGTATGTAACAGTGTTTAATTGAAAACTCTTGATAGTTTTATCGGGATCGTATTGCCATAAAATTTGTTGCAAGCATCGTTGTTCAGGGTTTACAAGAACTTGCCTATACATCATCTTGATGTCACCGGAGATGACAATCGCTCGAGTTCAAAAACGTGAAATGATCGATAATAGATCACATTGAATCGTAGGGCCAATCATCTGTAGGTCGTTTAAAGACACACCAGTGCTAGTTGGACAAGACGCATCAAAAACGACACGCAATTTAGTCGTACTTGATTCCTTTAAGACACCGTGATGTGGCATAGAATATTCAACTCGATTATTTTTCTTTACCTCCGTCATATGACCCAAATCTTCATTCTCCTTTATGAAACCACAATATAAACTCCTTAGTGATGGATCCAGCATGAGCTTCCGTTCTAACATCAGAAACGGTTTCATTGCAGTTTCTCTTGAGTCGCCAAATAATTCTGGGAATTTTTTAAATGGTAATGTTACCACGTATCTAACATTTTCTGAAGTGATAAACGTATTATTGAGATGTTCTTCGCACGCTTGCTCTTCAATTGACCATGAATTCTTGATGTCAATTTCTTCGATATCCCAGAATGTTTTGAGCTGATTCTGCAACTGGTCATTCATCGAATGAATCAAACTTAGGTTGCATTTTGAATGTAAGTATGAGGTACTGATATTTGCAGCAACAATCCAACCAAGTCTTGTATGTTGCAGTAAAGGTGAATTTTATTTGGCCTGCACAAATCAAAGTCCAAAAGGCATCCACTCCTATTAACAGATCTACCGTATCTGGATCAGCCAATTTTATGTCAATAGGAAAAGTTATATGTTCAATACATATTTTAGTATGTGGAACGTCTGAGGTAATTTTGTCCAAGACGAAACATGATAAATTAAATTTATACGCATTGACCAAGGATTCTACCTGTATATCGCAATTATATTTCGCATAAGTTGAAGTATCACTTATTCCTGCAACAGCCAACTTAGTATTGGTTTTCACAAGGATTAATTTTCTGCAAAGCTCAGTAGTGATATATTCAGATTGTGAGCTGCAATTGAGTAAAGCTCGAATTGTCGCTTCCTTTGATTTATCCGTATTATTTCGAGCATGAACCTTAGCAGTCGATAAAATAGGGTTCTGGTTTACGCTTAAAAATATGTATTAGATGAAGACGCTAGCAATGTTTCGATCAAGTCTTTAGAATTTTGATTTTTCTGATTCGCATTATCTTCGTGTAATACCGTGTTATGTTTTTTGCCGCATGTTTTGCAACCACTCCATTTACAATTACTCGGAGTATGATTTCTTCGAAGACAGTTTGTACACAAATTCAAAGATTTGACCTTAGATATTCTATCTCTAATGCTCAACTTCAAGAAATTTGGGCAATAGAATAAACTGTGGTCGCCTTTACAATTGAAACAATTATATGCGTTCTTGTGTTGTGTGCTATCTTTTCTATTTTCAGTTTGAACCAAAAGTCCCTTTGAAAAATGATTAGATTTACCGTTTTAACGATTCAAATCCCGGTTTAAATCGTGTCGTTTGCTTGCTTTATGACCTTTTCAATTATAAAAATTCATTTCCACGGTCCCCAATATATCAGCACGTCGTAAATCCTTGAAATTAGTCAACGTAGCAGCACCAGTCTGTTTTAGATTTGATTTTTGTTTTTCCCATTCATGAGCCGTAACTTTATCCAGTCTACTTGCGATAATATAAATGATTAAAGTGTCCCAAAAATCAGTTGGTTCGTTCAATTGCTTAAGTAAAGCTAAATGTTTAAAAAGATTTTCATACAAATCTCGAATTTTTCCTGATGAAGCAATATTATTATTTTCCAAGTCAAAGATTGACTTTGAATGATTTTGTATCAAGAGAGGCTTATTCTCAAATCTATCACATAATGTATTCCAAGCAAGATTGTAATTATCAGCTGTGAATTCCAAAGATTGAATTACTTGCGATGCCGAGCCTACCAATGAAGCACGTAAGTAATGAAATCTTTGTATGTTATTGAGTTGGGAATTATCATGAATCAAAGATTCGAACGTACCTCGGAATTCCATCCAGAGATTGTAGTTATCGTCAAATTTTGGTTACTCTATTTCAGGTAACTTGACACGTTCTAGTGATGTCGAACACATTCCAGAAACGTGATTGTCAGAAATATTTGAAGTTACGTCATCGCACCTAATATCAAATTTCTCCAATTGTGTTTTAGAACGGGCTAAAATGCTATAGAACTTATTTTCAAATTGTTCCCGCTCTAGATAATGATCTTCAAGATCTTCTGCTTCGCATTCTATCTCATTTTGGATAAGATCAAAATCGCTGATAATCTTTTCCGCGTTTTGTATACGTTGTTCCAATTGAACTACTTCTACACGTGTTTTTTCGTTGATTTCCAAGCTCTCAAACGTTGCTATGAATTTTTCGAATTGTGTTTTGTTTTTAAGGAACCCCGTTTCCTAATCAAAACTTTAAGATCAAAGATTGAAGTTGACTCTGACTTTTCTGACGTATCAGGCATAATGCTGAAATATGTTTTATTTTACCAATAAATCCAACGAGTCTTGAAGTAGGTGTCGAATGATTTTGATAGGTACTATCAAAATACACTACCTGACGATTCAAACAGCCAGCACTATTCGCGTAACTGAAACAATGCTCAACTGATACCAAATAACATAGTTATAAATCGAAATTGAAATATGCAGATTCAAATTCAACTCATGCACACTTATTTAGCTCGTCTTGCTTCAACTCCAAACTCCAATCCAAACCAAAAGGAATAGATCCAAATTGAACTATCGCTTCTAGGTACGTCTTCTTGTCGCTTCTTTTTCTCGATCATCGCATATATGAATCCGGCTCGAAGGACCAATGTTCGTGTAGTGACTGCAGTAATGCACTGGTTTGTAAATATTTTGTATTTTTAAAACGAATTATTACAATAATGGATAGGATTTCACTAATCGAAAATGATTTTTCTCAATGTCAGAATTACATCAGGTGAAAAAGTATGTTGTATGGTGGCATGACGTTTTCCAATAGTAGTATGGCCGAAATACATTATGATTATCGGAAGGATGATTCTCTTCACCTCAATTTATCTATTCCACTGTATTCAAGTTGGAAAATCGTTCCAAAGGATATGTAGGCGAAATTATTGTCTGTGGAGAATAATGGAAAAATTATTGCAAAAAGGTTGAGCTTCTTTTTCAATAAACTTTCAATAATCTCTTGCATATTTCTTTGTAATTCTAATCAAGCTTATGAGAAACAATCATAATGTGCACCAGATTTGACTCTTAATTTAAAAAAGGTACTTTTTTATTTTTTAATTGTTTATTTTTTGTACATGCGGCTCTAAAAGGTCCCCCCCTTTTTTTTAATGTGTGCACCAAAAATTTTGAAACTTGACATACTTCAATTGCTGTCGAAATACTACTTTTTGATGTTACTGACGTACTTTTAGTATTCAAGATGGCCTCTGGGCGCCATTTTGAAACATTTTTTTGAAGCCCGGATCAAGTTGCCAGAAGAGAAGAGAGAATGGAGATGGTTATCCAAATGCTACAAAACTTAACCACGGAGATGAAAGAACTACGAAAAGAACAAAGAGACTTCAAAGAAGAAATACTGACTCTGAGAACAGAGAATGAAAACATTAAAAAAGAAAATCAAGCAATGAAGATGGAAATCGGAATCATAAATCAAAAATTGGATGCAATGGAAAAGGAAAAAAGAAGAAATAATATTGTAATCAAGGGGATAAAAATAGCAGGAAAACCAGGCGAAGAACAAAAAACCAAGGTATCAAAATTTATTACGGAGAAATTAGAAGTTAGAGTGGACATTAAAAATGTATACAAAATCGGGGAAAAAATGTGGCTGGTCGAACTCAACAATAAAAATGATAAGCTAACAATCATGAAAAACAAACAGAAGCTGAGAAAACTTGAGTACCCTATACATATAGATGATGAAATGACGAAAGATGAGAGAATTATACTATCCAAAATCAGGAACAAGGCTAAATTAGAAAAGGAAAAAAGACAAAATGTGAAAATTGGCTTAAAAAAAAATATCATAAACAATGAAGAATGGAGATGGAACAACGAACAACAAAATTTTACGAGGATGGCAACAACAACATAGAGAATTCAATGCACGAAGCACAAAGTGCATTCCGGAACGGAAGAAGTACACAAGACCATGTATTCACAGTGAGACAAATCACAGAAAAGAGAATGGAACTAGGAAAAAATACGTACCTGGCTTTCATAGATTTGGAAAAAGCTTTCGATAAAATACAAAGGAGTAAATTGTGGGACATATTAGAACAGAAAGAAGTTCAACCAAAGGTGATAAGACTGATAAAGGAAATATATGGAAACAATAAAAACTTCGTAATCAGCCAAGGCAGACGCTCAAACTGTTTCAAAATTGAAGAGGGCCTAAGACAAGGAGGTGGATTAAGCCCAGTCTTATTTACCATATATATGGATGAAATAATAAGAGGGTGTACAATCAGGACAAAAAACTACAAGTAGGCTACAGAAACATGCAAAATATACAAATATCAGAGGCAGCTTTTGCAGATGACATTGTGTTATTTGCAGAAAATGAAAGAGATCTTGACAGTAACATCAACATATGGAGTCAGGTGACAAAAGAATATGGAATGCAAATCAACAAAATCAAAACAAAAGTTATGATAGTTGGAAAAAACATTCATCAAATGAACACTCAAGTGGAAGGAGAGAAAATAGACCAGGTCAAAACTTATAAATACTTAGGGGTAGAACTGGACCAATTAGGAACAACCAACGACTTCAAACCCAATAGACCCCGCATTATTGTTTCCAACCTGTCGTCAACATTTTCGGGAGGCAAGAGGGGCAAGAACCAAAACAAACGTTTTCCGCCGTTGTCGGTTGTAACTAGAGAATTGATTCGAATGATTGGAAATTTTATTATACTGGATTTAAATTATTGAACAACAGTTATATTACAGTTTTAAATTCTTGATTTACCACAAAGATCATCTATAAAGTAGCTAATTTTTATTAAAAAGAATTGATTTGATAGAATTATTGTAAGATAACTCCAATCCATACAGGCAATTCATTCAAAGATTGTAATTGGAGCTAACTTGGCAACGCGGCCAGATCTAACATGAAAGACGAAAACGCCCGAGGACCTATCCGAATATCCGCCATTATTGTTTCGATTGTGAGCGATAGCTTTTGGTATATTTTCGTGTTTTTCCACGGTTTTTCCGAGTATTTCGAGTTTTTTGTGAGTTTTGTGAGGAAAACAATGGGGAATAAGTGCATAGTGTGCAAAAAGACTTATTTCAAAGGATGCAATCTGTCATTTCATAAGTAAGTAAACAATAACATGTTTGTAAATAAAACATTTCCATAGCCGTCCCTAGGGGATAAATTGGGGAAAGCGGATAAATACTTATTTTATGTTTTGCAGTGTGAAGGATGTATTTACTTGACTAGAAATCATAACTTTCAATTTTATATATTTATTATTATATTTTAGCCAGTGGATAACTTCCGTATTATTAATCGTAGAAAAATGTTTAAATCAACAAAGTAGTAGTTTGATAACTTTGATCATACCTACATAAAAAAACTAATGGTGCATTTCAAATTTCAAATGAATTGTTAGTTTACGTGTCACAGCGGTTTTTTTAAAATTGTTTATTGCTAGTGGCGGTGATAAGGCCCGGGCCCCGTACTCTTAGGGGCCCCTTGATTCTGACAACACAATATAATACAGACTATACTTACCAAGAATCAAACCGAATCGAACATCTTAACAACTTATAGTGCTGATATAGTAAATTATATATCTGGTTTTGTGGGAAAATCTATGACCAAAATCCTGAAATGTACCAAATGTTCCGCCTTGCTAAAAGGAGAAGAAACATTTTCTTTTCTGCAAAGAAGAAAACAGTATGGCAACTTATTTAAGGCTTCCAAATTTTTAATTGAAATTTGTCAACTTGCAGAAAAAACATTGAGGCAATGTCAAGAACATTTCAATATTTTTGGAAATAAGAAGAAGACCGATCTTATTTTAATCAATAATTGCCTTCGCATCTTACCAAGAAATATTTATGACCATTTTGGTGATCATCTATATGATGAAGACATAATAACAGACCATTTTATGGACTTGATAAAGCTTATTTTGAAAAAATATTTCACTGTAAGAATATATCATGATACTGTAAAAAGAAATGACGTAAATATTTCACATAGAGTTAGGAGCATGCTTACAAAAACAATATTATTTAAAAACCAATGATGTTTTTATATTTGTAAAGGTTGTAGTAAATAAATTATGTACTAAAATTTTGAACTGTTATTTCATTTACTTCAGTGTTTTTTATCTCATCATTGTCTGCTTTCAGTCGAAAAAATAGTTTTCTTATCAACCCCAAATATCCTAGCATCAAACTACTTGAAAACTTAATAAATAAATAACGACTTCCGCCATTGGATTCTATATTTTTCTTATTGAGAAATTGTAATTACAGGGTGCACATGTTTATGAGACAAAGTTCCAAAATATGTTTTTATTTTTTCTAAAGAATTAGTTAATTATAATCAGGTACACCTACCTCAAATACCGCTAGGATCTAAATTTAAGGCAAATTTCATCAATAAAAAAGGGAATATTTTTTTGAAATTTTTATACTTTACTAGCAGATCCGTGACTACCGAGATTGTTCAAAGCTACACACATTTTAAATCAACATGATTTTTCGTACCCCCACCCCGTTCACCCCCTTAGGGGTAAAATTTTGCAAAATTCTTTCTTAGCACACATCAACGACTTTGGGTTTTGAGTCGTTGGCACACATAGAAAAGTTTTGCATCAGCATAAAATGCTTTAAAACTTGAATCCTGATGCATCAGTTATCAAAGAAATGGTGCATTTGCTTTTTTCTTTACATTATTGAAAGGCGATTTTCCTTTGATGTAGTTTTTTTCATACACACCAACTGGACCCCCCCCAAAATCAAATCCTGGATACGTGCCTGGGTGCTAGCCATTTTTATCAAAAACTACACAGAAAAAAGTTTCGAAAAGTGTCCAATTTTGATCGCGAAAAAAGGACACTATACAATTTTTTGGAAAAAATCGCAAGACACGTATACTGACAAATGGATTGAAGTTTGCAAATGCACCATTACTTCTTTGATAACTGAACTGGTATTTAGCAGAACATCTCTTCAAAATTTCTCTATCTATAATAGTTTCGACTGGGCGTTGATGAGTCAGTCAATCAGGCAAGAAAGCTCTTTTATAAGTATTAGATTTAAAATATCAGAAAGTAGAACATAATTGTTTAAAAACGGATTTTTTCAAAGGTAATCATCCAATTTAACAAAATGAAACGCTGCTTTTTAGTCATTTACCCTTATTAATTCTCGTTTAGAGATTTTTCAGTATTTACAGCCAACCTTTTTTATTCTTTATAGTAAATGTTTTCATATTATCACGATCGCAAAAATAAAACTCGCATAATTGAATATCTCAATTAATAGATAAAAATACAAATATAAATAAACGCACGCCCCTGGTCTTTGTGTATGTTTGGAACCTCCCGCATCGCCGCGCCTATCATCAATCGTTGTTTATCTGCCAGACAAACAAACCAATGCAATACGTATGGGAATGCGGGGTCTATTGGGTTTGAAGTCGTTGGGAACAACAGAACCAGAAGTCAACAGACGAATAGAGACCTCAACAAAACTTTACTATGCAATAAACAAAAAAATTATAAACAGAAAAGAAATATCCAAAAACACAAAGATGAAAGTATTCAAAACAATCTACAGACCAGTACTGACATATGGATGTAAATCATGGATACTATCTCGGAGACAAGAAAGCAAAATACAGATCATGAAAATGAAATACTCAAGAAGAGTAATGGGGGTACCAAGGATGGACAAGATCAAGAACAACGACATCAGGGAAAAAATGGATATAGAATCAATCCTAGAATTCATTGAAAAGAGAAAATTGAGTTGGTGGGGACATTTACAAAGAATGGGGAGCAATAGGCAGGTGAAACAAATCTGGGAAGCAAGAGCGGAAGGAAGAAGGATGAGAGGAAGACCAAAAAAAACATGGAACCGGACTGTAGGGGATGCACTGGAGAAAAGAGAAAAATCATGGAATGAGGCTTAAGCATTGACCAGAAATAAGAAGGAATGGGCCAGATTCGTGCACAATTAATGTAAATTGAGAGAAAAAAAAAATGTAGACATGTATACACCCTACACCATTTCAAATGGTACAGTATGGGGTTTTTTGATAATATATATATATTTTTAAATGGAAAGGGGGTCGTGTGACACATCATTCGAAAGGTCTTATCGAGTAGTTTATTGTGTGGAAATTTCCTAGGAATAAACGCATCCGTGCGGATATGACAGACTGTCAAACTTACAAGATAAAGAAATTCGTGAAATAAGAACAAAGAAAGCATACTTCAATTTTTATTGTAAAAAATGTTGAAAATGTCCTCCGTTGACCCCCAAACAATGGAATAATCTGTCTGAGAACTCCTGACGGACTTTCTCGAAAGTATCGACATTAATATTTTGACAAAAAGCAGTGATTTTTTGCTGTAAATCTAAAAAAGAGTCTGGCTGAGTTGCATATACTTTTTGTTTTAAATATTCCCATAAAAAAAAGTTCAATGGTGTTAAATCGGGTGACCTGGCAGGCCATTCGGTAGGACCCTGACGAGCAATCCAAAGATTGGGGTAAGTTATGTCCAAATACTGCCTAACATTTCTGCTGAAATGAGGAGGCGCACCATCCTGTTCAAAAATTGGTGCCATGCCAAATTCGTTGGGATTATTCTGACGTATTTGTACAATCAAAGGCTCTATTGTAGTTTCTAACAAGTTCAAATACAGGTCCCCTGTCAAATTTTCATGTATGAAAAAGGGACCAACAATATGTTTCCTCAATATGCCAGCCCATACATTAACCTTTTTGGGATATTGCGTGTGGGTTTTCCTCAAAACATGCGGATTTACGTCACTCCAATAACAAACATTTTACCTGTGTACACGGCCATTTAGAAAGTGTAACGAAGTTACAAAATTTCCGGATTTTTGCTACCGTAATTTGCAAATTTTCAAATTCATTTCCCGTCCCTAATTGATTAATTCATATTTTTACATAACTCTTTTATTTATCTATCAAAAGATTCCGTATTTTTTCGAATATAATGTTGACAGTGAGATAATTAATAATCTATTGATCAAATTCTGACCAGAATACTTCTTCTAAGATCTTCACGCTTCAAAACAATCAATTGTTTAATTCACAAGCCAACTTATAACATTTCGCGCAAAGATTCAAGCAGCATTTTCCCACTTTTGGGCTGAATACAGAACGCCGCGTCGAGGACGAGCCGGGCTTGGAAAGTTAGTACGGGTACCGAGTGTACCGAGAGTAGCAGTACTGCATCGCGCCCGCACCTATTAACTGACCCGACCCGCTTCGAGAGCTAACCGCGATTTTTTTTAAATTCTTTTTCATTTAATTTCCACGAGGTAAGACGTTCTGAACCCATAAAATGTGCCGGATTTTGGTCGAAACTCTCTCAAAGTAAAGCCGCGTCAAAGTAAAATAATCAACCGGGTGGGAAATTTCAGACTTGTTCAGGTTGCGTTCAGGTGAGTTTTCTCGAAACAGGACTTTTGATTTCACGGCGTTAAATTATATTGTGAGAGCAGGTCTGTTTCTGGGAGAGCTCATGAAATGTTCTTGAATAATGTGCTGTGATTAAAATAATACTCTTCAAGTTCGGTTCAGGTGAATTTTCTCAAAACAAACTATTAATTCCACACTGTTAAATTATATTGTGATAGTAGGTCTGTTTGTAGGAAAATTCACGGGGTTTTATTTTGTTTGAATAATGTAATTTCAGGGAAGCGAAAGTTGCCGGGTGGGATAATTTCGGATAATAAAATTCAGTATCGTGAAACCGGATTTTAATAATTTTGACACAACATTCTTGAGATAGTTACGAGCGAACAAAACTTAATACAGGCTTCTGGAGTTACCGCGCAAGCAAGAACAGGTTTTACTATGCCTCTAAACCCGTTTTTCCTCCTCGTTGAAATAACCCGTTCGCGTTAGTTTTCTCGATACATTTTCTCTACGTCGTTGGAAATGTCTAAATTCTTCAAAACCGCTGTTATTTTCTGTTTATTATTTCGCCGTGAAAACCCGATCCGTCGTTTCAAATTGTTTCGTTACACACTGCCGCTTCACGTTCTATTTTACCGATGTGGGACTGCCATTAAGTTGCAAATTATTAAGCTGTAATTTTGATTATCCGCTGGGAGAGATTAGACTGAATTTCTCTGTAAATTGTTTCTTTGGTGATATTTTAGGTAAATTTTGCTGATTGAAAGTCAGCTCATTGTTAAATAGTTTGGCAGTTTTTTTTTCGACTGGTTGGAAACCAGTCACAATTGTGATTTTGATTTGGGACAAATAGACTGATTTAAGTTTATAAACACCGTGTTTTCATTTTAAGAAAGTTCAGTAATTCATTTCAGAGCGGAATAATGGAATTAAAGAACGCCTGGACTTTCTTCACTGCATAAAAGCTACCCGATAGGCACTGTGGGCCCTCTACCACATAGATCCAGAGGGTGGCACTCGAGCATTTTTTATTCAACATCAACGAATTCCCTCATCCCTGACGGAAATCAAACCCGAAAAATCTCGAGGCACGTCACAAATTCGCGCCCGAGCAGGGACCCTTATTTTCCATTTTCCCTCATTTTCCAGGACGGGGAAATTTTCTTTTCCGTATGCCTGCAAATCTATTTGTCCCAAAAAGCCGTTCTTTTTCGCGAAACAACTTTCCACGCGTGAAGACCCGTTTAATGTTATTCTGGAGTAGTTTCCTTTGGACCAGAAGAAAAAGTTTTTCTATTTTTTTTCGTCGCGTTCAAAAGTACTGCGTTTTCTGACTTTTTCAAAACGTGCGTGTTTCATAACCGCGGATCCCGTTAGTTTTTTTTTCCTAGAGCAAGGTGCGAATGGACCGTCGGTGGGCCCTTGCACATCCAAAATCTGTATTGACTAGATAATTATCCGAGAATTACTAGTAGCACCCGTAACGCTCGAAGAAAGGAACATTTTGGACCGTCGGAAGATATTTTGCGTTTTTTCCAATTCCCTACAAAACCGGCTAGACGTCGGAGAGCCGTTTTTTTAAAATTCACAGATTTTTAACTAAACGACGGGAAAAACGCCGCTTCGTCGCGAGAAATAGAAAACGCAGCAACATTCCGTACGCCTAAACTTTTTAGTCCAACCGGAAAAAAAAACCGTCAGCACATTGTTTTTACAATAACATTTGCTTGACCTTCATAATTCTGGTCCATAGCAACTCGCATTTCTGGTACCAATTTGGAACCATAAAATTGCTGACAAAACCCGTCTCAATTTTTGGCGTATCGACGCATTGTGTCACAAATAGACTGACTGATTTGAGTTTATTTACACCGTGTTTTTATTTCAAGAAAGTTCAGTAATCCATTTCAGAGCGGAAATTTGCGGAGTTTTGGAATTAACGAACGCCTGGACTTTCTTCACTGTATAAAAGAAGATATTTTCTGCAAATCGGACGGTCCGGGAAGCGCTCATTGAAGATTTTTTCCGTCTCATGGAAATTACGATTTCCGCCATAAATGAAAATTGCTTCAATTTTTTCTGCGAGGGGACGCGAATTAGGCATTTTTGTAACACTTCCTAATTAACACAATAATCAAACAACCGGCTCATATCGTTCCAAGATTTTCACATCTGTTAAAGCTTTAGTGCTGTGGCAAGGTAGTGTGGAAACTGTATCTCCATCTTAATTTAGATTGTAGTATTAAAATGCTAATTATTGCTTTCCATTTTTTTTTATCATATTGAAATTCTTTATACGCTTTGTATCGGCATTCCTATTTGTTAACCTGTACTGTTTTGCTCAGGTTCACCATCATTTTTCCGAAATATGATGTGTCAGCTCGTTAAAAAATTGAAACTCAATGTAAACGACATTTTTAAAAACTAAAAGTCTGGCAGGCTGTCATATCCGCACGGATGCGTTTAATCCTATCAAATTCTCACACAATAATCTACCCAATAAGACCTTTCGAATGATGTGTCACACGACCCCCCTTTCCATTTAAAAAAATGTTTCAAAATGGCGCCCAGCCGCCATCTTGAATACTAAAAGTACGCCAGTAACATCAAAAAGTAGTATTTCGACAGCAATTGGAGTATGCCAAGTTTCAAAATTTTTGGTGCACACATTAAAAAAAGGGTGAGGGGGGACCTTTCAGAGCCGCACTGTATATCTCTGTCTTTCTTATGTAGCTAGGTTGGGTCATGAGTTTTCGGAGACGATTGAACGATTGGCATGATGTGAAACAACTTCCATTTCAAGGACAATAAGTTTATCAGACAATATAAAAACACCAAACGCTAGGGATATTGATGAATACCTAGATACCTACCTTGTCTTAAAAGCTATGTCAAGTACATACTCACTCAGGTGTTTCGATATACATATTGAATAAAATAGGCAGTGGCAGTCCCAGTGGGCGGCACCCCCTGCGCCCCCCCCCCCCTCAGTACTAGATTTCTAGATTTATTTTTCCTTTTATGTAGGTATAAACATCAAAATGTGAGATTATCTTGATTCTCTTTCTCCATTCTTAATAATCAACTACCGACACAAATTATTTCAATCCCGAACTTTAACTACAAGCCGGCATCATCGCATGTCATTAATATCGCGCGCCAAAAGCAAGGTATGGATGAAGCGCGCTTCAACTTTTCGCTGCTCTTTCGACTTTGCTGCGCTCCACGCTAATTTATTCGCGTCAATCATCGGATAGAAAATCTTTGTCTACTCTTTATTTAAGATTAAAGTTAAAGTTGTTTTTTTTCCTCTGTTGTGTTGTGTTGTAGAGTTGTTTAGTTCTCCAATATATTGAGAATTGGAATGTGAAATGTCTCAGGGATCGGAGAAAAGAGCTGCTCCAGCCGGAAATACTATTCTCAGTTATTTTAAAAAACTGAAAACAAAGAATCAAATCGAAGAGCAAATGGAATCAGACTCAGCCCAAATATCCCTTACTATAGAACGGAACTTCCCCTACCAGAAATGAGGGAAAATTAATTATGAAGGAGGGGGAATAACACCACTAAATTTTTCGCCTGCGGCGCCTTCGGCACCAGTGTCAGTAATAATACATGTGAGAATATTTTTTTATTTTGCGCCCCCCCCCTCAAGAAAATTCTGGGACCGCGCCTGAAAATAGGTACCTGCACCTGATTAAAAATTCACGAGTGTAAACAGACACTATTTGCAAAGCATTATTGAAGAATAATAACTGATCCCAGTAGTAGGCCATGAGTTTTATGATGGAAATGTGATAATATTGTAATAACATGTTTTGTGATGTCAATAGAAATACGAGTTGTTGTGAAGACCTTCGACTTGTTTCTTCAATAATGATTTACGAATAGTGTTTGTTAACATAGACATTCGTGAATTTTATGTGTAGGTTCAGGTTCCCATGTTAATAAATATGTTATATTTGTATCTTCAAAACTTTATTTTCAAAAAACTTATTTTATTGATTAAAAATGAGACAGTTATTTGTCATGACATTATATTGACTAAAATAATATGGAACCTTATTGTAACTAACATTTTCTATTTATATTATTCTATTTATATATGAAAATGATAAGCATAGTCTGCAGATTGGGACATAGTGCATGTTCTGCTGACGTAGCTTTACAACAAAAGATGGATTGCGAAACAAGGTTTATGAACGGTGAAATAACGGTCACATTTCTGATATAACAACTTCCCTATTGTTACTAAAAGGTAATGCCGTGCGTTAGCTTTTATTTGAGAAGCCTTCTTCTGATTCTGGAGAGTCGTCTGGATGGATGATTGGTCGTCGCCCTGGAAGGAAATTGCTGAATTTATGCTTAACAGCTTTCCTTGGAAATTGTCCGGTAGAAGGCCGATCGTCAATAACTTGATTCGCTGGGGTCGCCATAAGACTAAATCTTCTTCTTCCTCTTCCGCATTTCAGGAAGACGTATAGGGCAAAGAGGACTGCTATGCAGACGATTGTGAAGACTGTGAACCAATACGAATTTTTTGCGACGAATGACTCATTCAAGAGTTTGTCCAAATCTTCAGAATACTGGTACAATTTATGTTGAGCTTTGCCGAGTTCTTCTATGTCGATCCCTTTAAGCTTCAGCGGTTTCAAATGTGAGATTTTTCGAGAAGGTATTTCAACAATCGTATTTGATGGAGATTGGGTGACTTTGGTAGGTAACATTGACGTATTTGTCGATGATCCTTTTGGCTTGGATTTTTGTGCTTCCAACAAATGCGTTGCAGTAAGGTTTTAGCTTGGGTAGACTATTGGTATAGATCAATTAGATCTTGGCTTCCTGTCCTTCACATTTAATGGTGACGGGAAGTTGTTCTGAGACCGTTATGAGCCAGTAGTTGTTGTTGATCTGTTTGACGTTATATCCAGCAGCCACGAGAATGGTTACTTCACGTGTTTTTGGTAATTGCATTGGATTTCTTGGAAGTTCCGCTTCGCATATGGCATCGCTGTCTATCGGATACGGTAGTGCGTCTGAGCAGATCTTGTTGTGTGTTAGTTGCTTGCAATTGAAGAAGGGTACAAAAGATATCAAATCATAATCTCGAGCTGGAAATTTCTGAGTTTTTGGAAATAAATGATGAAATCCGGTTTTACCATTGAAAATTGAAGTTTCTGGTTGAACCAGAGGGACTTTAAGAACAAAAATTATTCTTGAATCTGTTTGATAAGCTACAAGTTCAATCATGTTGATGTTTTGAGATACAGATGAACTATGAACTAGAAGTGGTTGATTACTTGACTTAAGATTGAGAAGCTTTTTGAAGGGAATTAATCAAATCTCTTTGTGTTATTATTGACTTGTGTAAGATTTTCAACGTGCGAAAATGATTGCGTTTGTAATATCATTCAAAGTGTTTTCTAAAAATGAGTAACTCTCTGTGAGTGTTTCACAAATATCCTGAAATGAAATTTTTGCTTCATGAAAGGCAACAGTGTCTGACAATTTTGTCAAAGCTTCATGAATCTTTGAGACATCTTCATTTGATGTTTGCTCATCAATCTGCAGTTTTTGGATTGTAGCATTAAAATTCCGAATTACTGATGTTGTTACGGAAATTTGGTTTTTGAGCAATGGTTCGAGTGGTTTTTTATTTTGAAAACCCCTATTGATACAATCGCTAAAATATTCGCCATCTGATGCATCTAGTAGATCTTCTGTTATGGTTTTCCAAACTATATCTAGTCCGTTGAGTATTTCTCGTTTGGATCTAAATGCGTAATTATCAGTGTTCGTCATTATTTCAGTGTATTTAAGATTGACTGATTGGGAAATTTGTCAGAGTCCGTCAACGTGAGTCTGAATATGGCCTTTGAATGCGATCATTTTTGAATGATTACTGCTGTTATTGCCAAAACTATCCAATCATTCAATTACAATCTTATCATTGTTCAAAATCGTTTGTCTTATTTGATTGAGATCTTTATATACTAAAAGTGTCCATTTTTCATTTAAAATCATAATCGTGCCTGCTTCGTAATAGAATATTCAAAGGGAGTTATTTATCGGTGTCAGCCAATGCTGACATAGTGCTGGCGGACAGAGTCCAAGTAGTCTGGAAAGAATGAGAAAATTTTATTCAAAATACGGCTTGAGGCGGTCGAAATTTATTTTTGTGTTTTGATTAGTTTTGAGGTTTTTCAAGAGAGAAAAATTTCCAATAACTTCAAGGATTTCGAACGGTCCGTTAGATTTATTATCACCTTTTTCTATCGTCGCAAAAACAAGATAAGTCACATCTAGATGGTTTCGAGATATGAGGGATTGGAGTTGGAAAATGACGTCAAAAATCGCTGGAAGTGGAAACAATTTATTTCTCATGAAGAAAATCAGGACATCAAAGCAACAATTTCAACCAAACAAAAAAACTTCAGAGATAAGCAAAACCAGTTGTTTAATTTACAAAAAAATAGTAGTTGTCTTGTTTTGGCTGGCAGAGTTTCGGTAATTTCTAGTCAGGAACAGCATCGGTGATGACCTATTCCAGGTCGCTATTTTTTAATTCTGGCTCTGGAATCAAATTTTTTGGGCTACTGGATGACGTTAATGTTATGTAGAAGCTATGAAAATCTTCTGGAGCTGCATTAGTGTCACATAGTTTCAACAAGTCTCTTTTTTTTGCATTAGATATTAGTCTAGCATTCAATAATTCAATCATCTTTTTCAATAAACTAGCCTTAAATAAGCCTTGAATTTGTTCAGTAATCAATTGTGGAAGAAATACCTCCAGGGCAGGTCATGAAAATAAAACACCCCATTGAAATTGACAGCACTGACAACAATCGGAAATTTGTAATTTTCGCTCAAGAAAGAAAAGAAATTCGAACAAATTCCCTGCGAAGAGCAAGATGTTCTAAAAGGAAAGGCACTAGAAACAACCGGACTAACTCAATCACAACTCAAATAACATGCAAAACAATGCTTTGTTGAACCCCAGGTGATCTGTCAAATGACGTCACATGAACATGCTCCATTGAGGAGTAATCGTAGTAGTAAATAAGAAACCAACAATTTGCGAAATATCTCGAGGGAAGCACTGCACATCGTGAATAATATTGTAGGTTATGTTCGCAAATGCTAAAAAAGATAACCTCAGATTGCAGACAACTACTGTTATTTTCAACCATAACTTTTGCATCTAAAATAAGCTTAGTGGTACTTATCTTGATAAAATCACACGAGTTATACCAATTTTACCATAATCAATACAGCTGAAATAACATAAGTGGCACTTATCTTGTTTTCAAAGAAGATTTGATTATAATGGTTCTAGAAAAAAAAAATAGATAAGAAAAGACATGTACCACTTGACTGGTTATTGCTGTTAAAAATCGCACATAAAATATTATAAACGTTTTATTGACCACATACAAGTGAACATATCTTGTTTGAGCAGGTACATTTTCTAGTCAGAGTAGATTTATCTTATTTTAGTACATACGAATGAAGCCTTCAGAGCTATCAGTAAGTTATCTGGTTTTGGCAGTACACAAAGATTTCAATGGTGAGCTCGAAAATGCACTTAGTTAAAAAATGGAAAAAATGGAGTTATCTTGTTTTTGCAGTACGCCGACGCTGTGATTTGAGATTCCTTCACGTATATTTTATCTCCTACATGATATTCAAGTGATTTTGATGGTGATTTTTGACCGAATCTTTTTTCCGCTTTTTCTTTATGACGTTCCGTTTTTTCACGAGCAATTTTATAATAACATTCCATTTTATTATTCAAATTCCGAATGTATTTGTAATTAATTTTTCTTCGTTATACAAAGTTTCGGGAGGTCCCAAATATTGACTCAAATGGAGTGAATCCGTGTGTTTTATTTTTTGTACTATTATAGCAAATAGTTGCATATTTTATGGCAATACGTTAAATGTATGATCGTTGGGATTTTCCACTAAGTTAGATCGGATCATTTCAGCTAATGTCGCATGGAATCTTTCTATAGATCCATTTGACTGAGGATGAGCCACACTAGAAAATGATAATTTTATGTTGAATAATTCGCAAAGGTGTTTAACGAGAGTATTATCAAATTCTCTACCATAATCGCAATGGATTCTGAGAGGAGTTCCGTAATGTTGAAAATAGAGAAGCAGGGTATTCACAATAGAATTTGGTTTTTTGTCTTGTAACGGATAAGCTTGGGTGAATTTTGTCAATTGGTAAGAGCATAATTTCGGACTGGATACTCAAATATGTCTATATTGACTCTCTCAAAAGGAGTTTTTGGGGTTTCCGTGAAAACTGACGGTTGACTTAAATCTTTCCGACAAACTTTAACTTTTTTACAAACTTCACATTTCTTGAGTGTTTCCAGTTATATTTTTCTTTTATTCGTCTGATTGTTTTGTTGATTTCACGATGTAGATCTGTTTTTCCTAAATGATAATGTTCTAAAATAAGAGGTATTTGATTCTGTCCTGGCGTTGTTACTACGTCCAGGCAAATATGAAATTTAACGTCTTTGTCAGCTAGAATATACGAGAGAATTTCAAGAATGGGGAGGTCAAGGCTGTTTTCTACATAAAAGTTGTTTGTTGAGTCAAATTGGTTTTTACACTAAACTGAATAAGTGTGGTGATACTGTTAATGGATCAAAATGAAGTATGTTCTGTCCTTTACTGATTTACATGATGCAATATTGATAACGTCTCATCTAAAATATTTTGTCAAAAGAATGTGATCATGAGTTTATGAGATCTGTCTGAAAGTTGTGTATTAGAAATTTTAATTTTGAAATAACCGATTAAAGATTTGGTTTTATAAAGTTCGACAAATTTATTGTATTCGGTGGTGATTTCGTGGTCTTCAATCTCTTTAGCGTTTTCGTCGGGTTCGTCATTGTTTGAGGCAAATATCGAAACTTTTGTGTTAAATTTTGCACATTCTTAGAATGGTTGATCTTTGTTCTAGAAAAAGAGCATAGGCAAAGACATCGATGAGATGAAGCAAATCGTGAACGGTGAGCTGGATAATTTGTTCAATTGGTTGTGTCTTAACAAACTATGCCTCAACAAAAACAGATCAGAGTTCTGTATATTCGGCAAAAAGGCAAAGTTGAGTCGACTGAACATTGAAAATATGATTGAAGAAGTGAATAGGGAGCCAATTGGAAATGACAGAGAAATTAAATACTTTGGCGTAATTCTTGATGCACATCTAAATTTTCATGCGCATGCTGACAGTGTAATGAGGAAGTTTTCCAAAAATGTCGGCTTCATCTCAAGGATAGGGCAATCATTATCGTTATATGTCAAAATGTTATTGTAAAACTCTATTGCAGGACCTCATTCAAAGTACTGTTCAACACTCATGTACAACTCGCCAGAATATAGAATACAGCAACTGCAAATTATTCAAAATAGGGCCTTAAGGGTTATTCTAAAGTGTAACCGGTACACCCCCATATCTATATGAATATCATACAGGGTGGCCCAACGAAGAGGTCCCACCCTTATTGATGACTTTCCTGGTATATTTTGGGAAAAACGCTAGGACATGTCAGTTTTTATTTTTAGAGGGACTTCTTTTCGTGTATGACTGTATAATACAGGGTGTTCCAAAAATAAGATATCGCATTACACTTGACCTTTTTAAATCGAAAGCCCCAATTTTTTTTCTATTTTTGGATTCCTCATGAAGTTTTTAGTAACTTTTGTATGATACAGTTTATACCTATCTTCAACCGTTTTAAAGTTATTTGAATTTTTCAACAAAAAGGTCCCACCCTTATTTATGACTTTCCTGGTATATTTTGGGAAAAACGCTCGGACACGTCAATTTTTATTTTTAGGGGGACGTCTTTTTGTGTATGACTGTATAATACAGGGTGTTCCAAAAATAAGATATCGCATTACACTTGACATTTTTAGATGAAAACCCCCATTTTTTTTCTATTTTTGGATTCTCCATGAAGTTTTTAGTGACTTTTGTATAATACAGTCTATACCTATCTTCAACCGTTTTAAAGTCATTTGATTTTTTCAACGAAAAGAGTCCAAATTTATGAGAAATTCACATAATTTGTCAACTTCAATTTACATGTCGGCTGGTTTTTTATATCACTGCCTCTCTACTACTTTTTATAAATTCATTGTCTGCATTATGCCATTTATAGTTTGTTTCTATATACATGTTGTGTTTATGCATCCTGCGTATATTGCTTGTGTACTTGTCTTTTATATATATATTTTTTTATTCGCTTACCATTGTGATTATTGCTATATTTCTAATCTATATAAATATTTAGATATACCTACATACAGTGCAAGGCGGCGCAGAAAATGCATATTCGCAAACAACAGATCAAGCAAGCTCAAACTTTTGAATGCTCCCGCATGATTGAGGATGGCGAATGGGAGAGCGAACTATCCAAACTTCCTCAGACATCACTAGAATCTATCTGGGAGACGTCATCAGAGCATAATATCATATAACCGTGGACATTAAAATCACTCACAACAGTGTCAGAAGGGCCATCGACAAGTTCGGCGGTGGATATACTATCCTATATTCGGAAACAGCGTTTCAAAGCCAGACATCGTTGAAAACCTTTTCGAATCCCTCAAAGCCATAAAATCTCATGCAATATCAAGTAACAGTACAAGCTTAGCTATAGCCGAAATGGAGGACCTAACTGGAGAAATCGTGATCAGGATGCTAAAGTTCTTACTAGTGGACACAGATGTTCAGCTAAAAATACATAGGACACCAGAACCCCCAAACCGTGGCCGAACAAAGAACACTGCGGTCTCAAACCGACGAAACCCTCCAGTCGAACACACGAGCAGGCCGAAAAAAGATGCTCTTCTACTACAGATGGAGGGTAAAAGCTACGCAGACTTGCTGCGCACAATAAGAACAGCAGTAGACCCCAGCGAGCTAGGAGTCGAGATAAGTTCCTTGAGGAAATCAAAAAACAATGATGTTATACTATCTATAAAGAATGGAACTGAAAAGGCCGAAGTCCTGATGAGAGAGCTGAAAGAAAAGGTACCGGGCGTCAAAACACAACGCCTCTTGAGTAACAAGGTGTTGCATATCAAAAACATGGATGAATTGACAACTGAAGAAGATATCAGAGTGGCCATAACGGCCACAGGAATCACATCGCAAGAAATCAGTATTAGGGCACTCCGACCTGCATATGGAGGTAGACAGAATGCAACACTCATTGCTTGTACAGAGGAAGCTAACAAACTGATCGAGCTTGGCTCAATAAAAATAGGTTGGACAAAATGCAAGGTCTCCGAAAGATTCCAAGAAACTCGCTGTTTTAGATGTTGGAGATACGGGCATGTCAAATCACAATGCAAAGGCCCGGATAGGGAACATCTCTGTCTCGAATGTAGCAAGGAAGGTCATAAGGCAAATAAATGCGTAAACAAAGCTTACTGTTTAGACTGCAGCATGGAAGGCCATCAGACTGGTTCCTCCAAATGTGCAAAAAAAACAAACACAAGAATACCACGCGAAAGTAGGATCCAAGATGTCGATAATCAAAATACTCCAAATCAATACTAACAGAAGCAGACAAGCCATGGATTTGGCTTTGGCTACGGCTAGGGAGATAGAAGCTACCATTCTGATCGTGAGTGAGCCAAACCGAAATCATATAAGAGGTAAAACAGAGTGGATTAGTGACGATCTACTTGACACTACAATCAGAATCATAGATACACGGATACCCATAGGCGACATTGGGCGGGGACTTGGTTTCACGTACCTCAAAACTGGCAATGTAACCATCTATAGCTGCTATTGCTCCGGTAACGACGACCTACAGGGCCTAGAAGACACGCTTTTTGAACTGCATCATCTAGTGACGACCAGAGGAGAACACGCTATCATAGCCGGAGATTTTAACGCCAAATCACCACAATGGGGAATGGATAGGATGGACAAAAGAGGAGTGATTATGGTGGAATGGCTCGCTGCAAACGACTTCATAATAATCAACGAGGGCAATAAACCAACCTTCCAAGTAAGAAACTACGGCTCCATACTAGATCTCACAATTGCCTCCAGCAACACTAGCACGATGGTCAGATACTGGAAAGTTCTGGAGAGAGAATCACTGAGCGATCATAATTATATATCCTTTGATGTGAAGGATGGATGCTTCTCAGACGAAAGCCGACCAATGGAAACCAGCTGGCAAGTGGGCAAACTAAACTTGCAAAAGCTTCATGAAATTCTGCAGACCCCAAGTTTCTGCAAAAATGAAGATACTGCCAAAGATTTCACGTCAAAACTAAAGCAAGTCTGTGAGTTCACGATGCCAAAGAAACGTGGTTCAAAGAGCAAAACACCTGCGTACTGGTGGAACAGCGAGATATCAAATCTCCGTAAAGAGAGCCTAAGAAAACGGAGGATATGCACAAGGCATGCAAGGCGACAACCACCAGAATCCTTCCAAGATTCATGGCAGTCCTACCAAGAGAGAGGAAAAAGTTTGAAACAAGCTATAAAAAAATCGAAAAATAAATGCTGGAAAAATCTATGTGATAAAGTCGACTGTGACATATGGGGAGAAGGATACAAGATTGTGATGAAGGGAATAAATGGGTTTGCTCCTCGGAAAAACCTCCCAGCGGAAAAATGCTGGAGGTGGCCAGGCATTTGTTCCCAACCCACAGAGCTGTGATATTCGAATGTGATAGAATTACTCGTTTTGAAAGTTTTACCTTAGAAGAGCTGAAAATAGCGAGCAATAAGCTGAAAAACAATAAAGCACCAGGACCAAACCGCATTTCGCCGAAGATCATAAAAGCTATCGTGGAAGACAATCCTCAATACGTCCTTTCCGTTTACAATGGACTGGCAACACAGGGAATATTTCCAACAGTTTGGAAAAAGGCAAACCTGCTTCTCCTCTTGAAAGCAAACAAGCCCCTTGCTAACCCAAGCTCGTATAGGCCTATCTGTCTTCTAGATGTAGAAGGAAAACTCTATGAGCAACTAATCCTTGGCAGACTCTTTCAGGAGCTCGAACGTCCAGGAGGTCTGTGCGACAAACAATATGCATTTGGGAAAAATAGACAAACAGTGGATGCAATAAACGATGTTCTTAGAATTGCAAAAGAGGCAGAAACCTACTCGCATGCTCATAGAAGACTGTGCGTATTGATTACACTCGATGTCCAAAATGCGTTTAATAGCGCGTCGTGGCATGTGATTCTGGATGAACTAAGAAAGAAGAAGATTGATGAGTCCCTCATAAAGATTATCTCGTCATATCTTTCAGATCGGCATATTTTCCTACAAAGCCAATCTAGTCAAATGTCTCTGGAAGTCAACAGCGGTGTTCCACAAGGCTCAGTCTTGGGACCAACTTTGTGGAACGTTATGTACGACAGTCTACTACGAATGAAATTGCCCACAGGAACAACGCTGATGGGGTTCGCTGACGATGTGGCCATGGAGGTGACAGCAAAAACAGAGGAGCGGTTGATGATTATAGCGAATACCAGACTAACGCGAATCTCGAACTGGATGACTACAAGAGGGCTCAGGCTGGCTCCTGAGAAAACAGAGGCAGTTCTACTCACCAAGAAAAGAAAGTTGACACCAGTAGTCTTAAATGTCCAGGGCACAAGGATTGAGCCGAAAAGTGCTGTTAGATATTTGGGGGTTCACCTGGACACAAAGCTGAGGTTTGTAGATCACATCACCAAGACGATAGAGAAAGCAGAGAAGACCGTCAGGGCTCTCTCTCGTCTTTTGCCCAACACGGGTGGACCAGAATCGGCTAAAAGAAGAACTCTTTCAAGTGTCGTGCACTCACAAATTCTTTATGGTTGCCCAGCCTGGCACTCAGTGGTCGAAAATAAAAGCCAAATGACGAGACTCAATCGACTCCAGCGCGTCTTGAACATCAGAATATGCAGTGCATATAGGACTGTCTCAACACCAGGGGTGGGTGTCATAGCTGGAAATCCACCAATACATCTCCTTATTAAAGAAAGAAGAGAAAGATATATGGGGAAAGATAAAGAAACTATCAGGCTAAATCTTATGAGAGGGTGGCAGGAAGAGTGGCAAAATGGACAATTTGGGCGCTGGACATACAGTCTCATTCCAGACATCGGCAAATGGGTGAATAGAGCCCACGGAGAGGTGGACTATTTCCTGACACAGGCGCTGTCGGGGCGTGGATGCTTCCAGAAGTATCTTTATGACAGAAAAAAAGTAGAATCCAGCAAATGTATACACTGCTCAGAAGCCGATGATGCCCACCATACGCTGTTTGTATGTATTAATTGGAAAGAAGCCAGAGCCACCTACTTGCAGGAAACCGGTAGAAAGTTTACAGCTGGAAATATGATGAATGGATTCCTAGAATCCGAGAAACAGTGGACTCACTCATATAATGCTGTTAGGGCTATTATTGAAACCAAAGAAAAAGAGATGCTAAGACTGAGAAGAGGAAGTTGAGGACTGGAAGTAGAAATACATACCAAGGAGCCTACAAGGATCCTGATGTCATAAGAGGCCTACTTACCCGCAAGGGACAAACTCAAACAACTAGTTTCTTACTAGTACGATGTCTAACAATACTTACCTAATAATCATGAACGGAAAACAAGACTGGAGATAGTGAGTTGTAGTAGTATATTGTGTTTCTTGAATCCTGCGTGTAACTCCGGTTGTATGAGGCCAGTGACTGAGATGACTACTGAGGACTTCCTTCATTTTCCACATTGATTTTATTTCCTCGGCTAGGTCCGTGTATTTTCGTATTTTCTCTGTTATTGTCTTCTGTATGTTGTGATCCAGAGGGTGTGCAACATCTATTAACGTTGTGATTTTGTTGATTTTGTCTATTAGTGTTATGTCTGGTCTATTGTTTATAGTTTTATTATTATATTATTATTATTATTAATATTTTATTATCACAGAGTTATGTAATAATGGCTGAAAGCCGGCAAAATTTACCCATCCCGGATACCATGTATTGAAGGGATTAGGCTCACTTAATCACTTAACATAATAAACTTGCGTACAGTGTGGCAAGTATTCAATATAACAGCCTTCTGGATGTCAGAGAAGGTGTTCTTCGGCATCCCGTTTCGCCAGGCTGTCGTGTAAGGTTTTAGGCACTACACCGGTTGATGATATTATGACTGGGACTATTTCCACCTTCTCGCAGTGCCACATCTGTTTAATTTCAATGGCCAGATCCGCATACTTGGCCAATTTCTCCAGATGTTTCTTGAGAATGTTGTTGGTGTTCGGTATGGCTACATCGACGAGAAGGACTGAGTTGACCCTTCTATCCACCACAACAATGTCAGGTCTATTATTCGTCACCTGTCTATCGGTGATAATGGACCTATCGTCGTAGAGTCTGGAAAACGACGACTTCATCGTTTTCCAGCATCTTCTGTGCCTGGTACTTGTAGTATGGTGTATAAGTATCAAGGAGACCGAACTTGTTGGCTAGTTTCTGGTGGATGATGTTGCACACTTGATTATGTCGATGCAAGTAGTCATTATTAGCTAACGAACTACATCCCGATGTTATATGTTGGATTGTTTCTGATGTTTGCTGACACTTTCTGCATTTATCGGATTGGGTGTTGGGATCATTGATGACAAACTTCTTGTAGTTATTGGTACTGATTACCTGATCCTGAATAGCGATCAAGAAGCCCTCGGTTTCTGGAAAAAGGGTACCGCTAGTGAGCCATCTGTTTGAGGCTTCCTTGTCAACATGAGGCTTATCGAGGTCGTGATGATGTCGTCCATGCAATGCCTTTTGTGACCATTGTTCCTGCTTTTCCGCATCTAAGACTACTTTGGAGTCTGCTTCGAGTGAGGCGAGGTTCAGAGGAGAATAATCCTTGTCGGCCTTGGATATCACTTTATGTAGAGCTGATGTTTCAGCTTTCTTGCAAAAGAATTTCCTTAATTTTTTTACCTGTCGAGAGTGTAGGTTGCTGAGATCAATTAAACCTCTTTCTCCTTCCTTTCGTGGTAATGTTGTTCTCAGAGTGGATGACTTGGGGTGGTGGTTGCTATTCTTCGTCATCATCGTTCGTGTCAGCCTCTGGATGCCTTCTAGCTCGGTTCTCGTCCATCTTAAGATTCCGAAAGAGTAAGTCAAAACCGGCATGGCATAGGTGTTGATTGCCTGAATTAAGTTGCCTGCATTTATAATTATTATTATTATCATTATTATCATCATTATTGTTATTATTAAGGGCGTCCGCATTTTCATTTACTTTTCCGGGTTTGTTTTCGATTTTGTAATCAATTTTATTCTTCAAGTTTTAGTCTCCATCTGGCTAGTCCACTGCCTGGATTTTTAATTGAGAGAAGCAATGTCAACGGGCGGTGGTCAGTCACTAAAGTGAATTTTCGGCCAAAGAGGCGGAAATGTTTAACGGCCCATACAATCGCCACTAACTCCCTTTCGATTCTATATATACAGGGTGATTCAGGAGGAAATGGAAATATTTTAAGGATATGTCCAGGAAGTCAAAATAAGCAAAATAAGCTAAAAAAAAAAAAATAAAAAAAAATAAATAAATAAACTCGCTACTAGATCAATTTTTAAACGCGCAAATAAGTGTATTGAAGTGGGAGGTAATGTTTTCGAAAATTTATTATGAATAAGTGCTATTTGTTTTGTTTTACTAGTTTTGTAATAATTTTGATTTAGTTTTTAAATTACAATTAATCAAAATATCTTTGAAACAAATAAAAATCGGACTTGAACATATGAGCTTATTTTGCTTATTTTGACTTCCTGGACATATCCTTAAAATATTTCCATTTCCTCCTGAATCACCCTGTATAAATATTTTGTTCTGCACTACAGAGAGTCCTGGATGCGAAAGCTATTTGAAGATCTTTTCCAATACGTCCCTGGGATAAAACAGCACCAATAGCAAATGCACTGGTTAAAACAAAGGGTTCATCGAGATCTGGGTAAATAAGAATTGGATCAGAAGTTAGACATTTTCGAAGTTCATCAAAGGCGAATTTGCATTCCGGATCAAAGAAAAAAGGAATGCCTTTTTTCAGAAGATTGTTAAGTGGTTTCGAAATTTTGGCAAAGTTTGGAATGAATCTTCTACAGTATCCGGTGAGTCCTTGAAATGACTTGATGTACTTTGGAGATTTTGGTTCGGGAAATTTACTAATGCATTGGATTTTTGCGGGATTCGGTTCAATGCCATTTTCAGTCACGAGATTTCCAAGATTATTATTATTATTATTATTATGCGACTTCTTTTCTGAGAAATTCGCACTTGTCCGGTTGAATCTTGAGGTTGGTGTCGCTAAGACGTTCAAATACGTCTTTCAATCGTTGAATATGTTCATGAATGGTGCGAGAGTATACGATAATGTCGTCCATATAGACCAGACATCTTTCGTTTTGTAAACCCAAAAAAATGTTATCCATAACGCGTTGAAACGTTGATGTTGCATGATGCTGCATCTTCGAGTCCTAATGACATTCGAACGAATTCATAGTGGCCATTGTCCACCGAAAAAGCAGTTTTAGGAATATCTGTAGGATTGATCTCTATTTCATTTAAGCCTGACGCGAGATCAAGCGTCGTGAAATATTGGCATTTGCCAAGCTGATCTAGAAGATCTGGAAGGGAGTGGATATTTGTCATCTACAGTGAGCTCGTTCAACTTTCTGTAGTCGATGACGTCACGCCATTTTTTTCTGCCAGAGGCATCCGATTTTTTGGGTATCACCCACACTGGAGATGACCATGGAGAAATGGACGGTCTTATAATGCCTTGTTCGAGCAATTTTCCGATTTGAGATTTATTTTTTGCAAAATGTTTTGTAGTTGATTTTGTTATGAGAATTTTTTGATTGGTTATGCCTTGAATTGTCAAGTTTTCTGATGATTTATTTTTGTAATTCTTAACAGTAGGTATTATTTTTGAAAATTGAAATTCCTGCGCCTGTATCTATAAGTAGACGAAATGTTTCTGTTGCATCGTAAATGAAATACCAATGTTTGAAGTTCACGGTAAGGTGCCGCTTCAGAGAAGACATTGATCCTTGTTGTTGGGTTTCTAGATTCGCAACAGATGGGTTTGGTTGATCGGGAGGTTCGTCGATTTAAGGAAGTGAGAGAAAATGTTCGTATTCTTCAACTGGAATAGTATTATCAAAATAAGAATTGTGGTCGGGAAAATTTTCGGGAATGGAATCGTAAGTATATATAGTCTGATTGGAGGTATGGGCTATTCGGATAATCGGATTGGTTATAGTATGGATCTTCTTTATCAATATGATGAGTTATCGACTGATGTTGAGAGAACTTCGGATTATAAGAAGGTCTTGGAAAATTAAAATTTTGCAAAGTGTTGTTTCGCCCTGAATTATTCTGAAATGATGGGTTCCCTGGTCGAGAAAAGTTTCTATTGAATCCTTTTTCAGACTGCTTCTGCATGGGACGCTGGAAGGAATTCTGATTTCGAGACTCATTACTGGATTGTTCCTGAAAACGACATTGAGAGGCAAAATGACCAACGCGGCCACATTTGAAACATTTAGGAACGTTTGAGATTGATCTACGAATCATTGGTTGTTGTTGTAGGGTTCTTGGAGGGGTTGGGCGGAAAGATTTTTGAGCTTCAAAATACGATAGTTGTCGCTCTCTTTTTATACGAGACTGTGCTTCAAGCATGTTTATGGGGTTACTTGCTCTAATTATCCAACCTAGACAAGGTTCTCAACCAGTTAAAAGAGTGTTTAGCGTCATTGTATCATCAATCATGAATCTTCGTAAACACAAGAAATCATTTTTGCATAAAGAACTTGTAATCTGTTTTAAAAGGATAGGGCAGGTTCATAAGTTAACTGTTTTAATCTTTTATGTCTTGAATTAAAGAATTGATATCGCAAGTATCGCCAAAATGCAGATTAAGAAGCTGTTTCAATTCTGCATAAGTTGACGGGTGTGGAGCTGTGATGCTCTTTCTTTCAGTTTATTTTTTTTTGTGAATCACTAATAGAAGACGTTGATCAACTGTGGACATTTTATACGCACAATCACTAGCATTTAGGAATTGATTTAAAGAAATCTGATCACCTGCGAATTTAGGAATTAAAAAGAAAATTTTTAACAATCTATATGGTTCGATCTCTGGTTCAGCTTCGCGAGCTTGAGCAACTAACAAAATCATTGGTCGTCTTGTTCTCCGCCGTTAACAGTAAGGATTTCCTTGTTCTGCCAACGTTCTTGAATCCTACCACGACTGCGCTAATTGTTATATTTTCACTTTCAAAAATTTGTTTCCAGAAACTTTTTTTATTGACTAAAAATGAGACAGTTATTCGTCATGACATTCTATTGACTGAAATAATATGGAACCTTATTGTAACTTGAATTTTCTATTTATCTGAAAATGATTAGCATAGTGAGCAGATTGGGACATAGTGCGCATGTTCTGCTGACATAGCTTTACAACAAAAGATGGATTGCGAAACAAGGTAGATGAACGGGGAAATGAAGGTCACATTTCTAATATAACATGTATATCGAAAGGTAACACCTAAGTGAGTATGAACTTGTCTTTTGGCTTTCAAGACAAGGTTGGTATCTAAGTATTCGTCAATATCCCTAGCGTTTGATGTTTTTATATTTTCTAATAAACTTTTTATCCTCAAAATCAAAGTTGTTTCACATCATGCCAATCATTCAATTGTCTCCGAAAAATGATGACCAGACTTAGCTACAGAAAAAACCCAGAGATTTATGTACGTAAATAAACAATCAAAAATAGGAAGTACCTATTTTAAAAAGGGTCAAAATGTGGTGCTTATTATGATTGTTTTTCATAAGCTTGATGAGAATTACAAAGGAATAAGCGAGAAATTATAATATATATAGTTCATTGAAATAAGAAGCTCAACCTATTTGCAATAATTTTTCCCGAGATTTTTCTATTATTCTCCACAGACTATTATTTCGCCTAAATATCCTTTGGAGCGATTATCCAACTTGAATACGCAGTCCCAATAAACACACGAACGTAAATTAAACGTTTTAAAAAGTAGTGACACCATTATAGTCTAGGCAACGAAGGGAGTGTAGAGTGCATAAAGGAGAAGGATTGAGTTGGAGGTAGTTACGACGTAGATATACTAAAATTCAGCACCCCTATTTCAATTGATAGGAAAGTAGATATCACATCGAATATTTCCCTCATGTACAAAAAATCCCATAAGAGCAACTGAATTTTCGGAGGCTTACATCGAATATTCCACTCATGTACAAAAAATCCCATAAGACCAGTGGAATTTTCGGAGGCTTACAGCGATAACACCAAATCGATAATACCACTCTGTCATGGCAACACAAATAAACACGTTGTCAGAGCACGTTAGCTGCATATGATGTCACTGATTTTTGATGGAATTAATTTTCTGATGATTCAGATGTTTTCATCTGATAACCCAGTGTGTAAGGAAGTTTTTTTCTTTCTTGAGAAAATATGCTGCGATAAGTAGTTATGCTAGAAAAAAATCCAATCTATAGTAAAATATCCGTGAAGCTAGTTGATAAAAAAATTTTTTGGCACAACCAATTATCTTGGAAAAATTTTTCAAGAGAGAGAAAAACTCCCTGATACATTGAACTTTCAGATAAAAATATCTGAACTATCAAAAAGTCACTGCCAAAAAAAAAAACAAAAGAAATAACTATACATATGACGTCACCTTTATAACACTTCCGGTTAATTTCAACCAATCGCTATAGAAAGAAAAAACGTTATTTCATGAGAAGGTACCAAAAATTATCAAAATTGATTTGCAAATTTTTGAAAAATGTAGAAAAAAACATTTTTTGTTGATCTTTGACGCCCTCTGTAGACTTAACGAAGCAGTTTTGGATAAAGGTAAGTTTTCCTAGATCACCTTATTTTTGGTTAGGAAATTTGTGGTTAAGCGTTGACCAGTCATTTCAGGGACACCCTGTATAATATTTATCTATGACTTGGGCTGGTTTTCGGCGTTGCTATATATATACGATATAGCTTGGCGAAACACAGACGCTTGCAAGAGTAGTCGAACGTCAGGACGAGAAGGAAAATTAAACCGTATCTGGGGTCAACATCCCGCCTAAAATTTGGAACATATCGCCGCCAACTGTCCTTTCGACAAAATAGATAAGCGTATTAACGGATTTGCTGATTGCGAAGCGCATCACCTTACGATATCTCTTTTTGAGGTGAGTTTGAAATAGTTTGCCCATAGAAGAAAAATAATTATTTTACTATTGGTAGATTGGTTTTTTCAAGTGATTTTAAGTGATAAACTGTCGAGTTATAGATAGATAGAGATATGGAGGGGTAGCATGCGCCATCCTTTTACTTAGGCCACTCAGGCGGGCCCATTGTAACCTCCCTCGGGGTTTACCCGTCGAGTTTACTGTCGAGTTTACGTTGATAGATAATAAAATGTCGGTAGTGCAGCAATTAAACAACTAAAAAGTGCGCCAATGAACTTGGGTTTGCAAAAATAAGTGAATTCAAAAACTGCCTGAACTTATTATACGACAAACCAGTAAAGACAAAGATAGAGAAGTTCATCAAAACTTTTGTAGAGGTATGTACGAATGTATATGGTTGTGAACTGGTTCCACTGTTTTGTTCGTTTATCATTTTCTAATGACTCGTCCGACTCGTTATAGTGCAAAACTGGAGTTAAAGACTTGAAACCGTTGGAAGTGTTGATATTCGAACTCAGCTAGACTTAGTCCCTCCGAGATTTCAATGAAAACGTATCAAAAAATCGTTGTATTTTGAACAAAATTATAGATTTTGTCCAATTTTGTGGGGCATTTGAGCAGTCACGTGGCCGTGATAAAACGCATTTGTCAAAAAATCCAGGAGTTTTCCTAGGTCTTATAGATTTCCATACAGTTCCGTATTTGAAAAAAAATCCCTTGTACCCGACGCATAACCGTATTGTCCCATATTGTGTTATCTGAATCTTCGGCAAATCGCTGGCGTCACAAACTGAACACATGATCGCCGAACAGAACGGAACTTCCTTTACTGGAAATAAGGAAAAATAATTATTATAAAGGAGAGGAAATCCCGCAAAAAAAATATCGGCGGCAGAAAACTCTTTTCAAACCCTGATTATTGACCTCCCAAAAAAAAAGATCATGAGCCGCCACTGATTGTTACGAAGATTTTTGTGATATATAGAAATAACATGAGCTTTAAACACAACTTTTTAGCGTTCACTCGTCTTTGGTTTTTGGTGTGGATAATTTTAAGAATAACCGTATACAGGAACTTTTTTTTAAGGACAATCAGCCTTATATGTGAATGTGAAAATGGTAGGCCTATAAAAATGTACATGAGAACGTTCTTGACCATGAACTACTTCTCTATCATTTCCGGTTACACCGGAAGTAGCTTCCTACTTCCTTATTTCAAATGTCAATTCCCATGCTTTAATCCTTATTAAGAATGCTTTTTGAAAATCAGGGTCACTTAATACAATGATATCTATGGCTATCTCTGACCGTTTTGAAGATATTTGCATTTTAAGAAAGAAATTGACAGTTAAAGAAGGTTCTATGGTCTCAGACACTTTAAGACGAACAATTAAATCTTAGGGGCACCTATAAAAAACGCTGGTCATACAAATAGTTTTGATCATTTTTTATTATAATCTACAGGGTGTTGACAAATTTTTTAATACATTTTCTGTCGATTGACTCTACATTGTCCTCGACATTGTCCCATACCTAAGATCGATAGTTGTCAAGTTATTAACATTCTAAAATCACTTCATTGAAAAAAAATTGGATAACTTGAAAACTATCAATTTCAAATACAGGATAATGTCTGGACTTCATTCATTTTGAATATTGAGATCAGTTTATAAAATAACTTCAATGGCCATCTTTCACCGTTTTGGAAATATTTGTAATATATAAAAACAATTGACAGTTGGAGGGAGATTTGACGCTTTGTATCTCAGAGACTCTTATACGTAAAGCGATGAAATCTTGGAGGAACCTTAAAAAAAATCCTGGCCATTCACGTAATCATTATCATTTTCCACAATATTGTACAGAGAATCGATCAAGGGTCTTTACACATTATTTAAAAAAAAAATAGTTTTTTTGAAAAAACTTGGGATTTTCAAAAGGAATATATATTCAGATATTTATTCTAGACAAAATCTTCTTTTGATTGACATGACATGTGCTCTACATAAATAAAAACAAAAGTCTTTGTCTAATCACCAATAACTGACATAGGAAATCATCTTCTGGGATAATTCAGATTCCTTTCAATCATCGGTCGCTGAACTTCCGTTGCTCAGTATGCCCAGCAGTGTCAGCATTCTTATTAGAAGCGGGTCATTCATTCGCCTCAACCAAACCGCGGAATTTGCATATTTCATAATTGATTGTATAGATATTGAGCAGGCAATGGTTTTGATATATAGGGATGTGAATGGTAGTAATAGATCAGTATTCAACAAATCATTGTTTTGCCCACTACAAAACTCCACTACCCTTAGCGGAACAACATCACCCTCAGCGGTACAACACTAGCCTCAGCGGTAACATATCATGCCTGATCAAGTACTTCAGCGTATTTATCAGACATGTTGGTTCTCCAGCTATCAACACACGTCAACGTCAAAAAGCACCCCCAGAAGTAGACAAATCGTCGTCAAAAACATATTCTACATTCCCTTCAATTGCCATACATTAATCCAAACACACATTCAGAATACGCAATTAGTATCTATTTTCTTCTAGCCAGTCAACCTCTGGCGAGGAAATATCATTTCAACCAAATTATCGGGTTAACGTTCAAACACCGGTTTCAACAGCAATCTTCGCGCCTCTAGACGGTTAACCACTTGGACACCCGTCTGAGCACAAACCCCAATAATAATGTATTCACAGCCTAGTTAACAGCAGGCGGGGAGAATATTATCTCAAGGACATTCAGTGGGTATTCCTGGGCCAGATAAAGCTGGCGGGCATATGCATTGGATTGTTGCACACAACTATACACACCAAACATGAGCACACAACATAATAACACTAATAAAATACAGCTTAAGGCATATGGCATGAATATTTAAAAAAAAGAACTAGATACATCTACAATGGAACAAATCGATAAACTAGCAAAGGAGCAAAAGACGTTCGGTAAGGGAATAAAACGCATTATAACAAATATCAAAAAAGCCTCAAGCAGTAGAAAAACAGGGCGATATTTTGTTATCAGATTGGAGTCAGTTAACAAAATAATAGACGAAATAAAACAAAATCGTCGAAAAATTCAATCCCTGGGAAGTCAGGATCATAACTACAGCTAGCAAAACCACTATGCACAGCTCAATGAGATAAACGAGGAAGCAACCAAACTAGTCATGGATAATGGAGGAAAAATTACCTTTCAACATACAGGGCGACATCAAGCAAACGCAAACAGCATTGTGACAAATAAGCCAAATAATCGACGAGGCCAGAAGGGAAGTAGAACAAGAAATCTCCCCTGCTCGCAAACAGCAGCTGCAGTAGGAAATCACAACACATTGGCGAGAAGTATGTCAAATGAATTTCAAATTACAAGTGGGGGATAACCACGACTTCCTAAAACAGATGTACAAGGTGTTCACAGATAAATGGACCTCCCATTAACCTTTTGAATTCATGTTTGGGAAAAAGATGTTTTAAACGAAAGTTTGATGGTTCAAAATGAATTTCATGAAAACAAGGTTTTCACATATACTGGGTATTTCAGAACTTCTGGGCGTAGTCCAACTTTCTTATTTCAAATCGCAACCCTATTTTTTTATTTGATTTTTGAATTCTCCGGAAAACTCTAGACATTTTTTATATGGCATACCCTTTACCAAAACTCAACCAATAAGAAGATATTATCATCAGAAATTTGCTATTTAATCGAACCTGTTTTGAAATGTATGGTATTATTTAAAAATCTTGGAAACGAGGTAATTGTTGATAGATGACAACTTCTTGAAAAAGATGTGAACAAAGTACGGAATGGCCCAATTTTATGCGACAATATTTAAAATTTCGATTCTACTAATTAAAATTAACAGTCTTTATTCTATGGACATTTATTCTGAAAGACGACGAAATAGCCTCTAGAGCCATGACAAAATCCACTCAAACAATAGGAGTTTTATTAATTTTCAAAAAAGCTTCTGCAAAGAAACTAAATATTTTAAAGGTTTTCATAGATTAAAAATTGTTCATTTTAATTACTTAGTAGAATCCGAGGTAGAATCTTATTTTGAAATATTGTAGGATAAAACTGGGTCACCCTGTATGTAAAAAAAGAATATTGCAACTTCTTCCTCTCTATATAACATGTTCAAATATTTCTTGACAAGTTGACATCTATTAACAACCACTTCGTTTCCAAGGCTTCGAAATAAAACCATACATCTTAAAACAGACTCGAAAAAATAGCAAATTTCTGACGTTAATTACTTCTTATCGGTTGAATCTGGTTGAAGGGTATGCTTAATGAAAAATGTTTAGAATTTTCCGGAGAATGCAAAAATCAAACTAAAAAATAGGGTTGTGATTTGAAATAAGAAAGTTGGACCATGCCCAGAAGTTCTGGAACACCCTGTATATGTGAAAACCTTGTTTTTACAAAATTTATTTTGAACCATCAAACTTTGATTTGATACATTTTTTTCCCAAACATCAAATTAAAAAGTTTATGGGGGGTCCATTTATCCGTGAACACACTGTACACAAGCACGGAAAAACTACAAAAAAAAACACTTTCAGCACTAGGTGTTACAGTAGCACCGAAGCCGTGACAAAAAAAGCATGCAGAAATGCACTACCACAAATCAAACTTCCATTTTTTGAAGACCGATATGATGAACGGAATACTTGAAATCTCACGTGAGCGTGACAGGAGAAGCAGCACGTTTGATTCAACACCTGAAAATAACAAGCCAGTTTAAAAAAAAAACTCAGGTTTTTCAAATTGGATGCTCCATTTTCAATTCAAATATTGATTCCAGATAAAATTTTCTTTCGATTGATACTTCATTGTCCCAAAGCTGAAACCTCGGCTAAAACTGATGGTTATTTATTTTTTTCCATAAGGATTTTTTTTTTACAAACTACCTTTTAGACTATTGTGAAAAATGATCAAGATTATATGAAATCTTCATAGGTACCCCCAAAATTTCCTTGTCTTACGTTTAATAGTTTCTGAGATACAAAGCGTCAATGGGGTACATCAACTGCCAATTTTTTACTTAAAATGGAAATATGTCCAAAACGGTTGAAGATGTCCATAGATATCATTTGATAAACTGAACTCAATTTTCAAAAATTAATCTAGGTGTGGAATAAAATTGAGGGGTTGCCATCCAAAATAAGGAAGTTGGTAGGGGTAATTCCAGCATAACCGGAAGTGAGTTTAAACTGCCACCACAAAAAGTAGCTCATGGTCGAGAACCATTGTGTGTAAATTTTAATAAGCGTACCATTTCCACTTTCACATATAAGGCTAATCTCGTTATTTTATGACTTGTGTGACTACTGATGTATATTAACTCCAATAAAGAATTTGAATCTGAATAATATAATAAATTATAGGTATAAATGATAAAACAACTGGTTTATATTTTATATCCTGGAAAAACGACATTGAACAGAATAATATGATGACATTCTAATTTCTTATCAAACCGAATGAATATAAATTGACTGACCCGTCTGGTGAAAATAGTATCTCATATATCGTTACGTTGGTCAAATTTAATTCTAGCAGAAATGAAGTGCTATCTTATTGCCTGTATGATTTTAGCAGCTCTTCTGATGGTGGAAGCAGCAGGTTAGTCAATCAATTTTGTATGATTTGGGATCGAATCAAAACACAAATCAGTGATTGGGAGGAATACATTTCAAATATGTATTTTTAAGGGATTTTTCATTTTGTTTATCCGAATATAAAAGGCTTTATCAAATCTATTTCTTGTGACGGTGTTTGCAATCTGATATAAATCACCATTTATCTAATAATCCAGTTAAATTGTGTTTTTGCCAGACAAATTTTGGGGTAGTCCTGATTTTTTGGTTGTATATGTTTTTTGGTGCGCTGAATCCGAATCTGAGGTTTGCCAACAAAATTTCGTGACGCAACATTGGAAAAGATGCAAAAGAAGTAAAGAATCACTTTTTTTTGTTTTTTTCCTTTTAACTCGAAAACTATGACATTTTTGCGAATAACCTTCCTATTCTTTATGAAAGAACATACAATTTTCTGCATATTTCACCTACCCAAACTCACCGTTTGGGCTCAATTGTCCTTTGAAAATAGTGATATTTCGTCTGTCGCCGAAACCCTACTTTTTCTACTCCACAACTCCAATTTATTGATAGAAGTTGTCAATCGGTGACTAACAAATGCTTTATTTAGAATAGGTTTGTTATGCGGAAACAGGTCATTGGAAATCAATACATAATGTTCAAGATGTCTAATAACATGCCAAATTGTAACGAAAAAGAAAAATGATCTACGTCAAAAAATCTTGAAAAACTATAAACCTGATAATTAATATTACATATTACATCATTGTTACATCAGCTAATGTCTCTTGGTGGGTCCTGTTAGTCCTGCGGTTCTTTGTAGACGGCCTGACGTGACACAGGTTTTTGTGCTTTTTTATCGTCAAATCTTCTTCATCTGGAATATCCCATTAGTGGTCAGACCTCTGGTATCCTCGTTCTGTCTCTTCTTCGTAAATGTTGTCTTCCAGGGGCAAGACAGTTTCACTCATCCCTTGGCAGGATGTGCAAATCGCAGAGCAATGACGCCCTGACTTTCTACATCCACAATTGAATCGGTCATTTGAAAAACCCCATAAGTCTTGTGGGGTTTCTTCGAGGGTTTCTTGAATGACCGATTCAATTGTGTTCTGGTAGCCTTTGATACATTTACAAGAAATGTGTCGGAGTATCAAATTTTGTGCAGAGTATCGGAGTATCTAGTTTGGAAAAAGATCGTTTCTTGTTTTTTTCTCACTCCCTTCCCTCGTTGGTGTTTCTTTGCTTGCTACACCTGAAAGTACACTCTCTGTGGATGTTGTCGTGCAGCAGTTGGGGCTAGTGAGGCAATATTGCTGTCACTTTTGATAAAGATTTATTTTGCTTGTATCTTGAATCATTTAGGCTGCTCCCATGTCGTTTCCCATACAGAGAAATGGGAAAGATGTTTCCAGCTTCGGTAATCTTGTTCTGGTTTGCCTGCGGGTTTCTGAACCCATCGATGATTGATGATCTTCGGTACGACTTTGAGAAATTTAGGTTTACCCTGATAAAATATAGCAGAAGTAGTTTCGCAACCACCTATCGCGTGAAGGAACAATATATTATTTTTTGATGAGCTTTTGTCAGCAAGATGAGGTTTCTAGATGATTTGAGATACCTTATTCCCTTTTCCTGGTTTCGAAAAGAAGACATTCGTCTTTCTTTATGTTAGGGCTACACAGGTCAATCAAAATCACCAGGTCACACAGGTCAATATCTTACCCCACACATTCATTTGATGTAGCCAACTCCAGAGCTGTTGTAATAATTTGAATCAATCTTCTCCTTATCAAATTTGTTCATAAGCATGGAGATCAACCGATTCTTGGTTTTTGAGTTTGCAAGAAAAATTTCCTCCGAGACAGTGGGGATCATGCATCGAATTTGTAAATGATATTGCAGCAGATTGTTTTCTTTGTGCTCCCCATACAAGTAAGAGCTTTACCAAGGCCAGATTTGTATTTTGCGTATCAAAGCACCCCTAAATAAGAAATTTCAAAATAACTCTATTATTTCAAATGTTATCAGAAGAAATCAAGAATTATTAAAATATAACTTTTTCTTAATATCATCTTTCGGATAAGACAAATTAGGGTCTATCGCAATATTTTTTTTAAAGGAATGTTGTAACCTTATGTCGCATTCATCATGGAGGGAGTTCCGTATAGTTCCAGGATTAGTCAGTTTTGGTTCGTCTGTCAAGAAGTAGAATGGGAAAGGAACTTTTTTGAATCAGAAAGGATAAACAGTCTTAGAGTAGTTTTAAGTAGCTGAGAAGAAAAACGGATTTATATTTGTTCAAAATTCAAATCGTTATTGTTTACTTAAATGGCAGAGTGCAGCACTTATTTTCTCCGGGTCACTATTTTTTTTTGTACTGAACTTTGGCATATCAGTTGAAACCAGTCTGTCTACGTTGTATTAAACTTGAATCAAGGATAAATTCTTGAGACACCTTGTTGAAGTTTTGAGCTGAAAAAGTAGAGTTTTGCGGGGACGGTTTGAATACGTCGATCTTCAATAAGCTATTGAGACCAAACGGTCCATCTGAGGAAAAAAAACCAAATGATGAAATTTAGAAAAAAATTTATGCAGACTTATTTTTTTAAAAAAGGTTTTTCTCGTAAGTTGATGGTTTTTTAGTTTTAAGTCACAAACCATTTAAACAAGAGACTTTTGACGTTCGTTTGCTTTTTTTCCAATGTTGTGTCACGAAATTTTGTTGGCCAACTTCAAATTCACCCCAAAAAACATATAGAACCAAAAAATCAGGACTTTCCCAAAATTTGCTCGCGAGTTGCCTTATCAGTGACAAGTTGACTGCATTATAAATCTCAAATTGTATCTTGGATGTATACAGGGTGCCACTGATTCGAGAGCATGAATGGGAATCTCAGCTATTATAAAAGAAAGAGGGTCGATTAAATGGATGCAAAGTTGCGCATTTTTATGTTTAACGCAAAATGTCATTTTGACATTGGAAAAATACCAAAATTTTGCAAAAACGTTATTATTATTTTTTAAGTATATGTATTTTTAAGTATATTAAAGAAGATATTTAATTTCATGATTATTATCTTTTGACGTCCTTAATGCATTTAGGTATCGCAACCGTCGAAAAAAAATACTCATGTGAAAAATAATAATAGATAAAATTAGTGAGGCAACCCTTGTCTCATAGTTGTGTTCATAAATTCGTCTTTATTCGACACTTATGAGAAAAGCTGCACAACTGAACAAAACGACTTGACTGAACCAAAATCGAAATAACATCCAATCACGATACATTTGATGAAATCAAATCAAATCCACAAATGACATGGGAAACAAAAAAACTACATATAAAAAACTGAATCGATTTCTGCAAAAGTGTTAAGAAATATTGCCATTTTAACAAAATATTTAAAGTATCATCAATAGGTGGATAATAATTGAAAATATTGAGGTTGCTAAGGCAACCCACTACTCTACACCCTCATCTAATTACCTCAGAGCCTCAAGGACGTCATAAGATAACTGAAAATAAAATAACAAATCTAGGTCCGTATTTAAAAATAATGTTGATGATGGCAGCTCCAAGACGAAACGTCAGATTTTCAATTTGATACCACTCTCTTGTAGAGGAGAAAAAGTGGCAATGATAAAGTGTAATTTATTCTAAAATGTCTTCTCAAACAAACATAGAAGATAATAAAAACGTTTTTGTGAAATTTCGTATTTTTCGAATATCTTCGGAAGTAGTCGGAAAAATTTCAAAATGGCATTCTGTTGAGCATGAAAATGCGCAACTTTCCATCCATCTGTATCTCTTATAATAACTGAGATCCCTATGTATGCACTCGAATCTGTGGCACCTATGTATATGTTTTTATGTCGCAGTCTTTCATTGTTACTAGCCGATTCATGGCAAGTCCAGAGATTTCATAAAACGAAATAATTTTTTATCAGAAGGCTACAAATCTCGGTCATAAGAAAAAAATTTTTGACGTTTTGGCATTTGAATGAAAACAAACCACATTTCATCAAGTTGGTGACTTGATGGGACAATAATGCAATACTCCTTATAAACTTTGCAATTGATGTGACATCACAAGGAGCCCAACTTTATCATTACCAAAATCTTGAAATGAGGACGCCGCAAACAAAAGTTTTATGCTGACTCAACATCAATCATTTTATAAAGTACCAGAAGAGTTTTATGATGAAAAAACCCTGAGAAACAAAAACAAGAGATTTTAGAAGCAAAACAAAAACAATAGTAGACTTTTTAACCCTTCATTATACTAGCTTCACTTGATTATAACTCAATGTGGATAAAATGATACAAAAATAAACAAGCTAAGGTATATCCAGCTAATCACTCGCAAAAAACATGTCTCCCGTACTTCCAGATCCAACGACTACAAGTTTATTAACTGGAATATCTATCAAAAAAAAGTTCGCTACGGTACCAAACCTTCCGTTCATAAAAGCAAACCCTATTTTCTGCTTATTTTCCCAAAAAGAGTTGTCTTTGGTGGCTCTGCCTTCGAAATAAAATAATATGCTTTCGAAATGCAAGCACTGTAGACTTGTTCCATGCGAGCGATAAGCTTGATATTTTCATTCTATTATCAAACATTATTATTTGTGTTTAGTTACCAGCTAACATGTGAGGCTGATATATCAACTATTTTGTTTGACTAATACATTGTCTCTTATTATTGCGTCAGTTTTGGGCTTTAAATAAGATCTCAACTTCTCAGCGAGTGTTCAATATTAGACTACTAAACTATTCTGATGCTTTCTAAAATTCCGTGATATGAATGAAGAAAAATCAAATGCTTCCACTTGAATTTTTTGAAATAGACTTATAAACTTTATAAGCAACTGACAAAGTTGCTGTTCACTCATAATAGAACCATAGTTGAAACCTTAGACTATAAATAAAATAGACAGAGGCAGTCATTCATGAACACTTTGTAAATATGGAGCCGTGATTCCCCTACAAAGGCAATAGTCTATCACCTACGTTATGAATGAGAATAAAAACCGTTTTACTATAAATTCTGACAGTCGTTTACTATAGGCGCTATCGGTTTAGAGTGATTCGATAAACCAATGTCATCAGCTACCGAGTTCTTCTCTTGTTGCTTCACGTTAATAAAAAGAGACAAAAGATGATCGAATTAAGCGAATTACCGTTTTCTTGAGCGCCTATTTTAAGGGAAGAGGCACTTGTCAAGCGGGAGGCCGTTTGAGCGACGTTGCCGCATGTGATTAATTGGAAATACTTATTTTGAGTTTATGGTGTAAAAATTGGAACTATTTATTTTCAGAACTTAAAATTATCGAAAGCGAATGACATGAATGTCTTCAATGGATTTTGCGCTGATCAAAATAGATAATGAACATTTGCAAACTAAATTTCACGAATTTTCAAAGCATGCGGAGAGATTCCTTGTGTCTGCCATTACAGGGAAACTTGGCATTTACCGCAAGTTATACCGCAAGCTGCTTGGAATGTGATTTGACGTCTATGCTCCATCAAATAATGTAAACAAATCTGTCTATTTTATTTATAGTCTAAGGTTGGAACCTTTGAACGGCGGCGGCGGTGGCGACTATTTGTCAGATCATGATATTATTGTGTAGGTTGAGTTCCGCGTGATGTTATTTAATTAACTTATAATGAGCATCAAGTCGAATCAGGTCAGCCACCTAGTAAATATGTGGTATGTGGTCATATGGGGAGGTCTAGATGCCCAGACGTTCCATGTAACAGTATCTAGTTATTTTCACCAACTGGCAGCGTTTCATGAAATGGCTAATCACACTAAGGCCCAATGATGGTTCAACGTTGAACCCGGTTCAATCTTTGATCCGACGTTGAACTGAACTTGGAATACCGGGCCTAAAAGACTGCGACATATACATATAAAAGCTGGATGAGTAACTCAAACTCACTCATCTTCACAAAGCGGTAGCACTGTAATGAAATGATACTGTAAAAATCAGAATGGAAATAAAGCTAAAATAAATATACAATAATCACTTTTTTTGTAATTCACATCACATAGTGCAAAATCTCAGTTCGTGTACTGATGAGTAACGGTCGAGCAGTTTCTTGATGTTCAGAAATTTACGATTAAGATGAAGGAATGAAGCATTTTTTGTTTCAATTGATGTTGATGATTACCATGCTATTCTCCGAGTTTAGTGAAACCAAGAAACTTCAACTTTGACTCAAGATAAAATATTTCTATTGCATGTTACTTGAAGATATGGGTAATTAGCTTTTTCTGAATAATTTATGAACGGAAAAAAATATACGAGTCCCCAGTACAGCGTGGTATTTTCGAAGTGAAACATAAAGTCGTGAAACTTTGTGAATTGCTTCCTTATGTCAAGTGTACTAACACCTGAGAATAGTTACTTTGGGGGTGGGCATGTCTTCGCATACCCAACCTCTTGATTTTCATCACCTGACGGTATCACGAGGCGATATATATTTTGGTGGCCAAGTACACCATTGTTTCAAAAACATTATAATGAATCATTTTTGACGGAAATATTTGGCCACCAAAAGTCATGCATGGTTTAATGGCTACCCAGATGGCTACCGAAACCTCAATATGTTAAACATCTGGAGGTTATGGAATTACATACACTATAGTTCTCAATTTGACAAGAATTATTCTCTATATATATATCGCCTAGTAATACCGTCAGGTGTGTAAAATTAGGAGGTTGCGTGTGCAAAGACCCTTCCCAAGTTACTATTTTCAAGGTTTAGTACACTTCACATGATGAAGCAATTTACAAAGTTTCACGACTATATGTATCACTTCGAAAATACCACGTTGTACTGTTGACTATACAGGGTGGACCAGAAGTAATGGGACATACGATAAGAGTAGATTCCTCACACGAAAATATGGCGATAGACCTGAACTTGTCAATTCAAAAAAATGATATTAACAGAATTAGAGGGTGTCAAAGTGTTATTTTGGTATTTGAGCTTTTGAAATAATCAAGTTATTTTGATGAAATTTCCTACATAGGGGTTGTTTGACATGCAAAATTCAAATCTGAGCACGGAATTGCTATTACTTGTAGGAGGCGCCACTTACACACCTTTTCAATCATTCAAATAGTCAGAACTTTTTTGTACGCACTCGTACATTTTTTTAAGATTGAGAAAATGATTTTTCCATCATGTTCACATGAACATGGACTTTGTAGTAGGGCCTAGGAATAACCTTTTTCAAAATATTTCAACTTGAAGTAATCCATGCACTGTGGTTTTAAAAGGATTTTTTTCAAATGAAGATAGGAGGCTTTGAAAACGGAGTTATCATGGTGATTTTTGAATTAACTTGAATGCTCAATGTTCCTTGATTTAAAAAAATTAATCTAATTATATATTTTTTTTACAAAAAAAAATATTTTTCAAATTTATAGTTCAAGTTTTTAGTTTTTTTTTATAAGAATTTTTTTTTATAAAAGAAACTTGTCAAAATTACCGTGATAACGGCGTTTTCGATGACCTCTATGTTAATTCTCAAAATTTTCCGTTCGAGACAACATTGCATAGTTTACTGCAAATAATATCTTGAAAAACGTGACTCCTATCGACTTCCACAAAGTCTACCTTTTTTACGTAAAAATTACGAAAAATCCAATTTTTTAATTCACAAAAAATGTTTGAGTGCGTACAAAAAAGCTATAACCATTTGAATAAGTGGCGCCCTCTACATGTGAGACCCATACCAAGGCAAGATATGAATTTTGCATGTCAAACAACCCCTATATACGAGATTTTATCAAAATAACGTGATTATTCCAAAAGTTATTTGAAAAAATCAAACCATTCCTCAAATCCTTCGCACTCATTCAGCAGTTCAAAAATATATTGTTTCCTGGTATGAGCTTTGGTACATCTTTTTGAAATTGCTTTTAAAATGAGTATGATTGGCTAGTCAATGAAAAATTAAGCAACTCAATATACATAAACATGATGTCCGGAAATAACGTTCGAATAGTTTATTGGATCATGGATGATACTAGATTAGAAAATAAGATTTTTTTTTCATAAAATTTTGCTCTTTCAATGCTTGAACTATTTGTAGATGATATGGATAAAGAAGTTGTTCATATAGATATATACAAACTCTCATCACTTTTTTTAGGAATATTTTCTTGTGAAGATATTTTTCTGGTACCGATATGAGGATTCACTTTAACCGCTTGAAGAACCCTTTCTTCCATATCCACAGTCCGTGTAATACGGGTACTTCCACAACCAATCAATTTATCACAAACAAGTCGACGATTTGGAAAGGCTTCGTGTTATAATCTACGCGCTTCCAGAGCACATCCATTGGCTCTACCATACATAAAGTGAATGTGTTTATTCAAAAGAATATTGACGTCATCTTTAAAATCAAAAGCTCCAAAGCGCTTACTGAGTGAAATAATCGACAGTTGAAGTCGAGCGAAGACGTAGACGTAATACGTTAACGCTCAAAGTTTACGTCTACGTAATGTTCCAAAAGCTGGTTGAAGTGTGGCATTTGACGTACGTGAAACGTAGCGAGTTGACTTGACCTGATCTGAGCCGCTTTCCAGCTGCCCCTTTTGTGCACGCAATCGAGCTTTTGAGCGCGCAAAAACACTAAACGCGTGTTCCAGCTGTATTGCGTTTGGAGCTCCGCGTTACTCTCCCCTTCCCCCTGAAGCACCACCCGGAAAATGTGGGCTTGAAGCGCAAAACTAGCTAAACGTCAAATCAGTCAAATTCTGTCATATTTAAAATCAAAACATTGGCAAGTTTGATCTTTTTTGACTGGATCCATCCTTAAACATACCAAATTCAGCTCAGAGTCGCTTATAAACAATATTTTAACTAATTTTCACAATAATCACAATGTCGAGATGCCTTGGCTCAAATGTAAACAAATACTCCATCGATAGTTTTGACGTTTGTGTATGTGAGTACCTCAAAACGTGTTCCAGGATCACTTTTGCGTTCCAAACACGGTGTTAATCGGCGCTTGAGCTTGAAGCACAAGCTGGAAAGCGGCTCTGTTGTGTTAACATATAGTTTTTCGACCTGTCAAAGTAGAAAAAAGTGATGTTTGTGACAATATGGTCATTCAATTTTGAGGCCAAATGAAAATATGACGTGTAATGTCCAAAACTGATTCGTTGGCAGATTATCCAAGATCGGAGACTCGATCGTCAATCCTTGGATTACGTATAAGGAATAACGTGCAATACGTGAAGACACGCAAGGTTACGTATATCCGTGAACGCAAACGTGAAAAAAAACGAAGTGCGCTTGCCCAGATGTTAATCACCACGTTTACGTCTACGGAAATGAAAGCACTTCAACTATACTTATGGATCCGTGGTGAACCAAAATTTACACATTACCATCTTTCACATCTGGCAACGTTGATGCAACGATGTCGAAGACATGTATGTCGTAGAGGTGGATGGATTTGTCTTGTCAGTGTTACGTCACATTTCAATTTTATTTATTTATATTTTGGTAATGGCGAGCTTGATGGATTGTGTCTGTTTGCGGTTTATGTTTTGTTCTATGTCACGTTTCGAATCTGATTCATACTCGGATTAATATTTTAGTCGTGTGTGGGAATCAGTCGTTTTCGCGCTATTCAAGTCGTTGATCTGGATTCTTCCCTATTAGTCCAGGAGGCATTGGATTTTTTTTTCGACTTATTTTCCCAGTCGCTGTATTTGAATGAATCTGTTCTTTTAGTGACAAAAAACAAGAATTTTTGAGTCTGGCTTGAATTTCTTGATAAATTGAATGTGAATTTGAACTTAAATAGAGCAAAATCCGCTGAACCAAATACCAACATATACTATACAGGATGTCCCAGAAAGAATGGAACATATGGCAACAGTAGATTCTTCACACACAAATATCGCGATCACCCCGAACTTGTCTATCCCAAAAGATGATTCAACAGGGATACAGCGTGTCAAAGTTGAATTTTAATTTTTGATTCATTTGATCAACTCGAAATAATCAAGTTATATTGATGAAATTTGGTATATGGGGGTTTGACATGCAAAATTCAAATCTGAGCACGGAATTGCTCTTACTTGTAGGGGGCGCCACTTACATACCTTTTCACTCATTCAAATAGTCAGAAATTTTTTGTACGCACTCATACATTTTTTCAAAATTGAAAAATGGGTTTTTACATCATACCTATTTATATGAAAAAGGTATACTTTATAGAAGTGGCTAGAAGTTACCTTTCTCAAGATATTTGAACTTCAACTAATCTATGCAATGTGGTTTTAAATGGAAAATTTTGAAAATAAAAATAAGGGGCTTTGAAAACGGCGCTATCATGGTGATATTTTCATAATTAATGTACCCATTTTACTCAAGACTTCTCAAAACAAGCAGAACTTTGAACAAAGAATGACTTTTGGTCGTAAAATTAAATTTTCAGTGAATTTATCCTCTTGGGCCCTGTATCCGTGGACATGTGAAGGACTTTTTAAAATTGTCTTATTATAATAATTATATTCTGAAAAAATTCTGATTATAATGCCGGTCGATAGAGTTTTGATTACAATGGTAAATTGTGGTGAAACGTATATCCTCCATCCTCCATCGTCATTCGTCAACCGGTCGCGTGTCTCCGATTTCGATGTGGATATGGCAACACCGCTGATGGAAATATGTTAAATTGGTTCGCTCTGCATCCTCAAGTCTTCAACTTCAACTATCTAATATTATTTGACACGACTCTTGGTTGCTATCTCAACACGATAAACCTCCTTTGATGGATTAGAGTTTGTTGGGAAGGATATTCAAGATATTTATAAAAAGCATTTTTTTTCAAAAGTTTGACAACCTGTATCTTGAAAACTATGCATTTCTGGACCATTATTTACATAAAATAAAAAATACTTATTTAGAATCACACTTTATATTAAACAAAATAAATATCGAATCAGTAGTGACCGGAATGAGGGTATAACGCTGGTTTTTATTTGCCTGAAAAAAAACGAACTCATATTCTCTTACTAACAACGCAATCTTGAATTTAGAATGCACACATGCATGGATACCTTGTACTAAATGTAATGTTGATCATTGAAAATGACAGGGGACTAGTAGGAGAGATACCCACAAGGCTTATTCACTATTAGATCATCAAATCTAACCAGATGAAGAAGTTTTAAGGACTTTACACAACAGTGACGGCGTCGTACCGTGGCCGGCACGTGATTGTTTTCCACCACACCGGTTCGTGTTGCGACAGTGTTGTGGCCGTGTTGATAATTGAGTGATCTAAATCGTTTTCCGATGCCCATCTTTTGCAACCGCAACCGCACCACCTGAACGATTATTTCGTCATTCATGTTAACTCTTCACTTCACTGCCAGGAGTCCCAGGTCATGGTACGGTGCCGTCAGTATTGTGTGTGAATCGACCTTTATACAAATCTTCGGTGGATGTGCAGTAATTATATCGATAAGTATCTTATTTCAGATAAAAGCCGCAAAGAACCATGTGTGAATGGTGGAACACATTTTGATGGTTGCAATAACTGTGTCTGTAGTGATGGAGTTTGGGGGTGTACCTTAAAGTTCTGCCCAGAAGGTTATCTCCGAAAAACCAGAGAAGGTATGTGTTAAATTTTTCAAAAACTGGATAAAGTCTAGTTATTAGTTATCATAAGTTATCAGTTTATTATTATCAACAAAATGACGAATTGTTTGCTATTTTCTACAAACATTTTTGTTTACCAATTCCCTAATAACAGACCAACGATAATCTTGTCTGTTATGTTATCAAGTGCCCTTTGGCCCTTTACTCCTTCTATTGTATGTGCTGATCATGTAATACCCAACTAACCCAAATTGTGCAGGAGTTCTTTTGAATGTATCATAATCTGTCGATTTACAACCAGTAGCATTGACGCAATACTCTTTAAATCATTTTTCATAGTAAACAACAAGTAGCGATAGTTGTCAAATTTCATTCTATCCCAATGACAGAAATTTGCCTCATTCAAACAGTGCTAACATGATGAAATGTGAAATAAAACTATACCGTAGCAGATTCCATGATTTCAATGATACTGATACATAGGTGAATTATTACCTATCAACTTATACAATACTACCCACTTTGCAGTATGTCTAAAGATTGATGCGATGTTTCAAATTCTTGATTTGAAAAAAAAAAACACTTCTCAAAATGTAAGCAGGGTATAAATGGGGCGAATTTCTGTAATTCAGTCAGAAAGGGGTTGACGTGAGCTGTCGCTACTTGTTGTTTATTATACTAGATGTGTTTGTTATGCTCCACTAGTGCACACTTTTTCACACTTTTCTCCACTGCAAAACTCAGTGTGGCTCTGTTTGTAAAATGTCTGTCTGTCTTTTAGAATAGAATAGGTGTGTTTGTTATGCTCCACTAGTGCACACTTTTCTACACTACAACACTCAGTGTGGCTTTGTTTGTGAAATGTTTGTCTGTTTTTTAGGATAGAATATCTTCAATAAACTGGTAAAGATAATCTATCCTAAAAAACAGACAAACATTTCACAAACAAAGCCACACTGAGTGTTGTAGTGTAGAAAAGTGTGCACTAGTGGAGCATAACAAACACACCTAATATCTTCACTAAACGTTATTACGCGTTTGGTGAATTTCCTTCACACTGGTAGCCATTGGTTTCAGTCTGCATTGAACTGTGAAATGCTATACAGGGTGTACCATTTGAAAATCTTGAGAAAAACTGCTTTGAAAGTTGTCACATCCGGAATCAAATTTTGAACACCCTGTACAAAATAGAAAAAAATCATCAGATGTTGAAGTATCCTCGGACTTACTGTAATGGAGATGCCACTGCTGAGCTGGGAAAAAACAGATCCAAGACCATCTTTAGAGTTATTTTTTTAAAGGTTGCAAAACGACTTTTTTTTTGTTTTTTTTTTTATTTTTTCTCGAAAACTATCAAAGCAAATCAAATGAAAATTTCAAACATAGGGAGGAACACCAAAACAAATCTCTATATCAAAAAAAATACAGGGTGTCTCTCGAGGTGTCCCATTTAAGAAAAGATTAAAATGTCGTCACTTTTTTTGAACCCCTCTGTATTCACGAAAATATTTTTCTGAAATACACTCATATGCATAGTATAGATCTGCGCATGAACGGAATTCCTTAACTGAATGGAATACGAGCTATGGATGCCTGACGCACTATTGCAGGACTTTGTATATTCGTTTTGAGTGACCGGTTTTTATTCCAACGAAAAGGGGACTCTTACATTTGGTGCCGAAACCAGGAAACTTCATAGTTAGTGTAGTTCACATCGTGTCATAACAAACAAGAAATTATTGTAACGGTTTCCGGTGTGGATATAACGAAAGAGATGGTTATCGGTCTTCGTGAAACCTATCGTGCAAATCTCACAAAACTGCAGTGTAAACGGCTTGCTAAACTCGGAGTTAGAAGATACGAATAACATTTTGTTGTTGATTCCACGAATGAAAGATGTCAACGTGAATGTGAAAGCTTGGCGCAGTCTAGCTTCAAGTAGCTACTGAACCAAACTAGACAAGCATGTGGTTCACATAGTGATACATTCAATGTTACACACATAACATACATCTCATATAACTATTATCAGCATATTGAAAGGTTGACGAAACCAAATGAGATAAAAAAAAATTGAAGAACATTAATCATACATGGGCATGTCAAAGGTAACGCTACATGTTGACTATCCTGTGTTCTGCAAAACCAAAAAAAAACGTTTGTATTTTATTTTGAGCAAATTCACACTCAGATTCAAAAACTCCCTGGGTAATGAGTTATAGTATTAAATAGCATTATAAGAAAACGATCTCTGAAACAAGGCAGGCCGATGGTGTGGCATAAATAGTCTAGCAGCATTTCTTATAAAAACATCATGATTATCGTGTCAAAAAATCTTTCGCTCTCGAATGGACAGAGGGAAAGATGGTTTGTTTATGATTTTAATCAAGAATGTACAAAAGTGCAATCTTCGTCGATCCTACATTTTCAACCAATTAATTTCGTTGTAGAGATGTAAAATATGGTCGAATTTTCTCACATCACATAAAAATCAGATACAAGCATTCTGTACTTTCTGTATTCTAGTTCGGCTTTCCTCATCAATGCAGATGTCGTGCACAGATAAAACTACCAGTTTTAAGGCCTCGACGTTCTAGAAGTGAAAATAAAACCAATCTATAGCTTTAGATCACTTTACTTGATACCAGTTAATAAAGTCAATTATCCCGACGACAGTCCTTTCCACATACAAAACTCGTAACGCTTTACAACACCAAATCAATATAAAATTCTTCGAAAAACGTTCCCGAGCGATCATTTATCGGAGCCAGAGCTTTTTATTAATATTCAACAACAACCGTTTTTTCAGCGAACCCATTCTCATGACTGTGTTGACAGTCCTGACATTTGTCATATGTCTGCTATCCGCCGTCAAATTCAACTGCTCCGTTTCATAAACGCCCCAGAACTACTCCGGTTCATCCGGCACTGAACTTACACTAATACGTGATGTTTACAATCTGAAGAAAATTGTCAAGTATGCAACATCCTCCCACCTGAGAGATTTTGTAACATAAAAGATTTCTCACCAAACCATAGACAGAGAGGTTCGCACTATCACAATGAAACGAAAACTAACAATTTAGTCTTAAAACTAACACACTCAAGCCCGTAACATAGACTAGAGATCATCGAACCGCGTCGGCTTTTTTATTGCCCTAGGTCACTCGTGAAGGCACTTCCGCAATGACGTCACCCAGATGAGACTCGGTGTCCTCATCAGTGCCGTAACTGGAAGGCTTCTCGTCAGCATCATCCTGCTTCGTAGGTCGCTGGTCACTTTCCGGATCGTCCTTACTGCATTGAATTTGTTTCAACTTCTGTACGGGACAGTTTTCCAAAAGGTACAGTCGTTGGACAGGTCTCAGCATTCGTCCCCTACTAGTCTCAACTCGAACCAAGCGAACAACACCATCTCCACCAGGTATAACCTCCACCACTCGAGCAACTGGCCATTCTAGTCTTTTAGTGTTGTCACTACCAACAATGACCAAATCTCCAACTTGGACACTACGTTCGCCTTTCTTATCGTTGAGGAGCTTCAGTTGTCCCAGGTATTCGCTGCGGAAACGACAGCGTAGACTTTCACGTAGCGATTGTATTTTGCGATAACTTCTAGACAAAGATCCATTGTCCACTGCATCAAAGTCAGGCAGGCCAGTCTCACACTGATCTCTCAAAAACATCGACGGAGTCAATGCAATAAAGTCTCTTGGATCCTCGGACAGGTACGTCAGCGGTCTTGCGTTGATTATTGACTCACACTCACACAATACACTTGTCAACTCCTCGAAGTCCAATGAAGCACGCCTCAACGTCTTCCTGAGTAATTTCTTCAACACACCAATGAGCCGTTCCCAAAAACCCCCCCACCACGAAGCTGTCGGGGGGTTGAAACGCCACTGGATCCTTTGAATGAAAGATTCCCGCACTATACCGTTCCAGTCCAGCGAGGCGAAAGCATTTTCGGCTCCCACGAAATTCGTGCCGTTGTCCGAGTATACTGTCTTTGGTCTTCCACGCCTTGAAACAAAACGGCGAAACGCTTGAAGAAAACATGAAGTTGACAATGAAGTACAAAGTTCCAAGTGCACGGCTCGAAAAATGGCGCATGTGAATAAACAAATCCACGCCTTTTGTCCATTTCTCAGAAAAAGTGGTCCTGCGAAATCCACGCCTATCACCTCAAAGGCCATGGCATCTCTCACTCGGTCAACTGGAAGGGGAGGGGATTCCACGTGAATGGGCATGGAGTCGTGTCTTTTGCATATAACACATTTGGAGATTACCGACCTCACTGTCCTTCTTCCTCCGAGTATCCAGTACTTTTCTCTTAGCAGACTCAACAATCCCTGCGTACAGACGTGGCAAGACTTGACGTGGGTGTCCATGATCAAACGATTTACGAATGAATGTTTCGCTGGTAAGATTATGGGAAATCTATAACTTTCCGTGACTTCCCTGTTGGAAACACGAGACCTTAAACGAATCAATCCATCCTTATCACAAAATGATCCAAGACTAGCTATCCTTGGGTCATCAGGTCCAGCAAACGCCTCCATTTGTACCACTTTGAAGACAAAATTCTCCGCCAGCGTTTGTTCTTCCGACGAAAGTTCACCTGTGTGCCTATCCCTGGGGTGTCTGGTGTTGTGAATGAAACGGAAAACGTAGGCTATCATTCGTATGGTTTTCATAGACTTGGAAAAATATTCCATGTTCCAAAAACCGGTACAGCCCATATTGATCAATGTATTGACTAACCTCTTTTTGCGCTCTGCGTACACTTCCTCTTCATCACATGACGTGCTCTCCGTCGGCCACTTGGCCTCTGCCTCGTACAACCATGATGGTCCCTCCCACCATCTCGAGTCCACAAGCTGCTTGGGAGAACATCCTCTGGATGGCAAATCGGCAGGATTTTGAGACCCCGGTAAATGACGCCAGTCCTTTGTAGAGGTCAGGCTACGAATCTCGGCAACTCGATTCCATACAAACAGTCCCCACTCCTCCTTTCGCCTTAACCAGGATATGACGGTGGAGGAGTCACTCCAGATAAAGCTTTTGTAGGTCTGGTTCAAATTTTTAGCAACACTGGTGTAGAGTCTGGCTCCGATCGTGGCAGCCAACAATTCCAGACGTGGAATAGTCATTTTTGACCCAGACTTCTTCAAGGGAGCCACTCTTGCTTTGGCAGCAAGCAAGAAAACTGATACTCCTCCATGCAACTTGACCCGAACAAACACTACACAGGCATATGCATCTTTGCTTGCATCGCAAAATGTATGTAGGCTCACCTCCTCAGCAGCATTATCGCCAATCAGTATCCAGCGCGGTATTTGGATGTTTATTACAGAAGGTAATGCCTTAATCCAAGATTTAAATGTCTTTGCTGTGCTCTCATCGACAGGCTGGTCCCAAGTAAGACTTTCCTTCCACAGTGTTTGAAGCATCACTTTCGGCACTACAAGAGCAGGACACAGAAAACCTATTGGGTCGAACACCTGTTGCGTTAGTGATAGGATAATTCGCTTCGTAACGGTTTTGTTTTCTATGTCCGCACATCCCTGCAGGAAATGTTCATTAATGGCAATAACGTCCTCAAGTGGTTTCCAGTTTAGGCCAAGAACAGGGCAAGGTTTTCTGTCTTTATCGGTTGGTTCACCAGAGTGTGAACGCTCCCTCCCTCTAAGGTCGAATTGGCCTTTCGCCATGATAGCTATAGACTCCTGGATGAATTTCGTCGCAGCCGTCTCATCTGGCAAACTTGTCACACAATTGTCTACATAAAAACTGTGACTAAATCGCTTAATGGTTTCCTCCGAATAGGCAGAGTCGGAGTTGCGATGCTCGCCCAGGCATTCAGACATGTGATGATCCAAAGTAGCTCCAAGAAGGAAAGGGCTGCTACTAAGACCGAAAACGACACGTCTGTGTTTGAAAACGATCTCTTGGCCTTGAGAGTCCATCCATAAAAATTTAATGTATTCTTGATCCCGTTCATCCACACCTATTTGCAAGAAGGCCTTTCGGATGTCGGATATTACACCCACCTTGTTTTCTCTGAACTTCAACAAAATCGACGGAATAAGCTCTATCAAGTTGGGTCCCTTTTCTAGGCAGTCATTCAGAGATGGTCCATTTTTTCGCCGAGCAGATGCGTCAAATACAGGTCTGATTTGGGTGGTACTTTCATGCTTGATCACAGGCCTGTGAGGTAAGAAATGGCCTTGGTCTCGCTGCACATGGCCCAAATCCGCTACCCTTTCAATAATTCCCTCGTTCTGCCACTCGTTGAAAATTTGGTCATACTGCCTGAAAAGACCTTCATTTTTTAGTTTTCTTACGGTAGCGCTTAACCTTTTTTGCGCCAGAATATAGTTGGTTGGTAATGGCGGGTGATCCTCATGCCAGGGAAGTCGAACTATATAGCGATGGTCTTCATCGATCTTGACATTTTCCAAGAAAACTCTTTTGCTGCCTCCGCCATCTCATCTTTACTGTGTTTGTCAGTAGACTCTTTTATTCCTATTGTTCCAGGTCCCATAAGTCTTTGATCTTTTCGTCCATGGTCAAAACATTCAACATTGTCCAAGCACTATCTCGGTGATTTGTCCTATGAGCCGGAATGTTTCCCAATAACGTCCATCCGACGGTAGTCTCCATAGTGACCAATCCGCATGCTAACTGTCGACGACCTCCTGTCAATAATCTTCCGGAAACATCCGCTCCTAGCAAGAGTTCAATAGGGCCGTCATCGCCATCAATTTCAATGTTCAAAGTTCGCAATTCACTGGTCCATGGACCCTGGAAAACCGTAGTCACGTCAGCACATATTTTCGGCTGATCCAATGCCTCAAAAGAGTACGAAAAACTGCCGTTGCTGATCGTGATTTCGTAACAATGGTGAGTCTTGACGTCTTCGATGCCTCCAAACAGACAGTGTACAATCTTTTCCTGGCGCTTTGGTTGCAGTCCCAATTCCATTGCTGTTTTTCGCAAAACATAAGTTTGCTGGGAACCCGTATCCATCAATGCCCGTACGACCTTGTCACCATTCAAACCCTTCAAGGTCACGCAGAGTGTTTGCAAAAATACATGGGTAGACGTCTGGTTGGTTAAGACTTGTTCTCTGGGCGGGAACTGGGTTTTCTTGGTGCCTTCTTGCAGCTTCGGATCGCCTTTGTTTACTGCTAAATCGGGACACATCAAGGTCACTTGTGCTCGACTACAAACAACACACCGTGTTCGCCCTCTACAACGAGTCGTATGATGGCCCACCTTCAGACATCGGTAACAGGCCCTTTTCTTGGACAAAACGTCCCGTTTCTGGTTCATGGACATTTTCTGCGCCTTGTAACAACTGTCGCTTCCGTGTGATCCGTCACAAAAAACACAGCGTTCAGCTTCGCAATTCATAAGTCCAGCGGCAGTGGGAGCCTCCAATGCCTTGTTTGCCAGATATTTATTCTTTGCCATAATTTTATTAACACCGGGCCCCTGAGAAGTTGATTTTGATTGTCCGCCCTCTATACCAAAACCTTCCGCTGCTAAGTTGATGCGTTGTTCATGTTCCACCTCCTGTTGTAGAAAAACCATAATATTTTTCAGTTTTTCTTCAAGGTTGGTCGCTGAACCATTGAAAGTTGATCGTTGCCACACCCTCAACATCTCGTTGGGCAGACAAGACTCGATAAGCGGGAATAATATTGCGGCACATTTGTCTGACGTAATACCCAAAGTTTCTAATGCGCGCAACTGAGTTTCGAGCCTGTCGTACAGCAAACTAATATCTACTCCTTGCGATGTAGAATTAGACAAAATAAGCCTCAATAGTTCCCTAACATAAACTTCTATCTGCAGATCTTCTCGGCCGAATCTACTAAGCATGCTCTCAATGATTTCGACATAATTTTCAGACATGGCGGGATAACTTTCCACTAACTGGCGGGCCCTACTACCGGGAACAGTTGCTTGACATAAATATTCAATTTTGTCACAAGATTCAATTGAACTATCCTCGTGCACCTTTTTAAATTGTGTCCAAAAAGCCAGCCAGCCTTTTATATCTCCGTCATACTGTTTGAACTCTATCCTAGGTAGTTTGAATTTTCGCATACCTGTATTTCCATCCGGGTTGACATCTCTGGCTCCACTACTCGTGCCTGTATTACTCTCTGCATCTGCCTCAGAACGGTCCCCGACGACCTTGTTGTATTTCAGCCTCAGCAAGATGAATTTCTTGGCATACGTGTCACAGGTTTCCATTTCATTGTCCAGATCTTCTTCAGATGCACTGTCCAGCAACAACTCGTATATTTCACGGTCCAGCACCTGAAGACTGTCATATTTCCCACTTGCTAATTCGAACGCCACTTCCAGAGCCTCATCATCGCGCGAATCAGCCGTTAAAAGCGTATTCAAATCATTCAGCGCCTTTGTAACCGACCCACGAAGCACTTTGCGATTTTTCTTTCGGTTTTCGATTTCACCAGCCATGTCGTAAACCCGGTCAAACCGCCCGTCGTTTTAGCAAACCAATACTATGAGTGAAACGGGGCAAAAGCTTACTTTGTATTAGTCCGAAATCCGAAACACCAAGTCCTGTTGTCCAAATAAAAACTCCACTTTCTCGTCCGGTAAAACAGAAAAAACAGTCTGGAAACTTTAGAAACTAATACCAAGTCCTGTCACGGTCGCCACATTATGTCGTGCACAGATAAAACTACCAGTTTTAAGGCCTCGACGTTCTAGAAGTGAAAATAAAACCAATCTATAGCTTTAGATCACTTTACTTGATACCAGTTAATAAAGTCAATTATCCCGACGACAGTCCTTTCCACATACAAAACTCGTTACGCTTTACAACACCAAATCAATATAAAATTCTTCGAAAAACGTTCCCGAGCGATTATTTATCGGAGCCAGAGCTTTTTATTATTATTCAACAACAACCGTTTTTTCAGCGAACCCATTCTTATGACTGTGTTGACAGTCCTGACATTTTTCATATGTCTGTCAGCTGTCGGCTATCCGCCGTCAAATTCAACTGCTCCGTTTCATAAACGCCCCAGAACTACTCCGGTTCATCCGGCACTAAACTTACACTAATACGTAATGTTTACAATCTAAAGAAAACTGTCAAGTATGCAACAGCAGAAACGAAAAACAAAATCGCAGTAATTATTAAAGTTTGAGAGCACAAGGGACTCACATAAATACCTTCTCAATTTAGTATTTGAGATGTGTCTGTTGTTATATAACATCTTGAGGGACAAGTAGGTCTTTTGGAACATTTTTTTGAGATGATCTTCAAAGCGGAGGAGAGTTGCATTGATAATCAGTCCAATCTTTGTAGTATCGACAAAACTCAGTTAAGTTCCATTGAAGGTTAGGCGGACTTCAACAACTCAAGCTGGTTCCTTTCACCAAACATCAGCGAGCAAGATCTAGTAGGATTTATTCTCAAGTTATGGTTCTTGGATATTTCACTGAGAATAGTCAGATCCTGATTTATGGCTCTTTCTGCCTTATCGACATCAACAGAATCAAAACAATAAGACAACTGCGTACCTTTGAAAAAGGTTTGCCCATTGCCATTTTTCATTGATCAGGAAAATAACCCTTTTCTTAACAGCAGTTAATCATATGTACTAAGTATTTATCTTTGTAAGGGCTACAACATTTCAAAATCTGAGGAGATATATCATCAGTATCTGTGGCATTTGTTTTGATACTATTTAAAATAGCATCAACATCCAAAACATGCACTAGTTTAAAAGAAAAACGCAGAGCGGTATTAAATATATTATTCTCGTAGTAGTGGGTTTTTTCAGTACAGTCCGATACACTTTGCAGAAGACCAGCAAATAAACCATCAATTTCATCGGGATCAGATAATGCAGGCGGTATTGAGTGGCTTTTACCATGACTTATATAAAGTTCTCGTATAACTGACCATAATTTACGAGGATTGTTTTGTGAACATAAAGGAATTTTTTTTTCTAACCATGGACAAAGTAAAGTTTCTTGAAGCCTTGTAGCAAATCCAGTCATCACTATTCTTCGTTTTCTTGAACTTTTGCAACGCCAGGTACCTCTGCCTCATAAACATTTTCAAGCTAGAGGAAAGCTAAGGAGCCTTCGGCTTTGTTATTCGAGATTCTTTTACAGGAGAATGCATATCAAAATGAGTCATCATGTGATTGTTAAATATTGCTTTTTTATTATCTATGTCGTTTTCATAGATTATGGAGTCACTAGAAAACTAAGTTAAAAAAATTTAAACATAGATATTTGATTTTTTCTTGCGACACAGGTACCTTGGCCAAATCTATGTGCAGTAAATCATTTATGATCTGAGATGTCATCCGCCGATATAACTCCGCACTCGATTACTCATGAGCCATTACTCACAAAAATGGCATCAAGTAGAGTACATGTTTTACAAGATTTTTCAAATATGACTTCTTTTTCACAACATCCTTTTCAAATTATGGATAATTTATGATCAGAAGGTGTGCGCACTTTTCTCTACGTTCGCGAAAGAAAACGGCAAGACTTTTTCGTAAGGTTTAATGGATATGGGTCGAAAATTAATGCAAACCCCGGACCACCTTTTAACACTTCGGTGGCAGGTGTCGATCTCGAACTCAAGATTCCTGGCTCGTTTCGCTCTATTTATGTGACTTATACAATTCAAGTTTCGAGCTGTGAAAAACCGGGTATTTCCCCGTCGCAGTTCCGAGAAACATAAAATATATTTTGAGCTAAAAAATGGTAAACAATTGGGGCGTAGTGCGTACATTTCCTCCCCCTTTTTAGACACAGTATGTCAAATTAAATTGATATTTTATCCGCGTATACATTCAAAAATAACTTAACTTGAACAATGATCTTCACATGATACAACATACATACTTAAGAAAATACTACACAATATAATGTTTTATCGCGCACCATCACTATCATCAATCGGGAGAACAGCCAATTTGCGGATGGACCTCGTATACACTCCTTGATTGGTGCGGACCTCTGCTACTCTGATATGACCATCAGGACCCGGAAAAACCTTCTGGATGCGACCTATTTTCCGCATCATCGAAGGTAGATTTTCTTCCGATATGAGGACCAGAGTTCCGATTTGGACCTTAGGGGATTCTTGGCACCATTTTGGCTTTTACTGCAGTTGCGAGAGTTCTTCCAAACTCCAGCGTTTCCAGAAGTGTTGTTTGAGTTTCTGGATTCTCTCCCATCGACACAACCTGTTTTCAGGAACGTCGCTATAGGGCTGCTCTGGTAATTCGTTGAAAGCTTCCCCAATCAGGAAATGGGCAGGGGTCAGTACCTGTAAGTCCAGCGGGTCATCGGTCATAGGGGTCAACGGTCGAGAATTCACGACGGCTTCGATTTGGGACACAAGCGTAAGAGTCTTCTCAAAAGTTGAATTAGCGCTAACTGCCACTCTTTTGAAGTGATACTTTACGGATCCTACTAGTCTCTCCCAAAGACCGCCGAAATTTGGGGAACGCGGTGGTATGAATTTCCACACTATACCTTCTTCTAAACAATAAGATTTTAAAACATCTTGACTTTCCTGAACAAAACGTTAAAAGGTCCTATCAATTTGCCTTTTCGCGCAGATGAACGTTTTAGCATTATCGCAATAAATATGAGAAACCTTGCCTCGTCTTGCAACAAATCTTCTTAGAGCACTTATGAAGCAATCTGATGTCAAATCACTTACTATCTCTAAGTGTATCGCCTTAGTTGTTAAACAAACAAAGAGCGCAATCCAAGCTTTTGTAGTTCTCGTGCTCCGTTTACCACCCTGTTTTAGATTTATAGGGCCCATATAATCCAATCCCACTTTCAAAAAAGGTATGCTCGGTGTAATTCTGTCCCTTGGTAGGTCACCCATTTTTTGGTCAGCTAAAACTGGCCTGGCCCGGAAGCAGGTAATGCACGTACTAATTACCCTTTTTACTTCACTTTTCCCTCTAATTGGCCAAAATTGCGATCGGAGTGAAGCTAACGTTTAAGATATCACCGCGTGCAACAAAGAAATATGTTCTTTAAGGATAAGAAGTCGAGTTATATGGTGTTTACCTGGCACTATTACTGCGAATTTTCGGTCGAAGTTCAATGTTGAATTACGCAGTCTGCCTCCTATTCTCACCAAGCCCTTATCGTCGATGAATGGGTCGAGATTATACAATCTACTTGACTTGCTTATGGTCTTCGAATTTTTTAAACACTGATACTCTTCGTGAAATTCTCGTTGCTGAACTAATCTGAAGATCAGATTTTTTGAGTCAACAAGTTCGCTTGTCGATAAGAGTCCACTTCGTTTATTGTCTTTTGTGTTGCGTGAGTTGTTTATGAATCGAAGACAAAACGCTAGAACGCGTTTTAATTTGGAAAATGACGAGTATTTCGTAAGCACTAAAATTTCGGGTATTAAAGTGGCTGTTAGTACCACTTTTCGCTTTTCGGGAAGATCAGCTGACTTGATTGTAGCCTTGAATTTGTTTATTGGCCAATTCGCTTGTTCTTCTTCTGAAAACCTTGGACCATTCCAGTACAGAGTTGAATTTATTTGTCCAGCGTAGGCTCCCTGGGACACTAAATCAGCTGGATTGTCCTTACCTTCGACGTGGTACCAATCTTCAATGTCGGTCAAACTTTGGATCTTCGCAACTCGATTGGACACATATACTTGTCACGTGTTGGCGTTTGCGTTTAGGTAATGCAAGACGATCATTGAGTCCGTGAAAAGATACGTTTTATTCGCTTTCAAGTTCAACTCTCGGAAAACTGAGTTCAGCAACTTCGCTCCTAACACTGCGGCGCACAACTCTAGACGAGGCAGGGATACAGTTCTAATAGGGCTCACCCGTGATTTGCTAGCCAGTGAGTTTGTAGTAAATTTATTGTCGCCTATGTTCGCTCTAACATATACTACAGCGCCATACGCCTTGAGAGATGCGTCACAGAACACAATCTAGTCCATTGATGCGTTGCTTGCCGGTATTACTTTCCTTGGAATTGTAAATTCGTCCACAGCCCGAAGTTCGTCGACAAACCTCGTCCACTCATTCCGAACATCAAATGAGACTGGATCATCCCAATCCAAGTCCAAGGCATATAACCTGCATCAGCATTTAAGCTTTCACGACGATTGGAGATATTAATCCCAAAGGGTCGTAGATTTTTGCAATAGAACTTAGGATTTTCCGTTTCGTCAAAGTGGTATCATCTGCTTGCAAGTTGAGGCGATAACTTAGTGTGTCGTTGGACGGATTCCACCATAATCCTAGTACCTTAGATTTTTCGAAATTTCCAAGATTTACTCCCTCGACGTTGGTTGATCGTTGCTCCGTGGGGATGACCTCTGGAATATTACTGCTCCATTTGGCTAATTTGAATTTTTCGCGATTTAGGATTTCCACCAGTTGATCCCATAATCTGCAACTTTCTTCCACGTTGTCGGTCCCAGTTAAAATATTATCTGTGGAGCGATCTCGTTCAATAACTCGAGCTGCGTTCGGATACTCCTCTTCAGCTTCCAACGCCAATTGTTTGACACATCGAATCGCCGTATAAGGAGAGTTCGTTAGTCCAAAAACTAGCCTTCTGTGTCGAAAGGTTTTTATTGGTTTGGTTTCTTCAGATCTCCAAAGTATGAGCTGATACTTCGTGTCTTTTTCATTGACTTTTACTTGAAGAAACATCTTTTCCATGTCACAGGATAAAACCACTTGATGGATGCGGAATCGTGACAAAATAGCAACAGAATCGTTTTGCAAGTTGGGTCCTGTCATCAGATTATCATTCAGGCTCCGTCCGTTACTGGATTTGGCCGACGCGTCGTAAACTATTCGGATTTTTTGATTACCGGGGTCGTTTTTGAATACACCTGAATGTGGCAATCCAAGACCGTTCGATTTGACCTGATAGAATATCGTTTTTGATTTTTTCCACTGCCAGGTTACATGTTACGATTTTTTTACTTCCGTATTCGATGAATGTACCTCCTACTACCCATCCAAGTAACGTCTTGGAGAGGTATAGATTATTCGATAATTGTATTCTTCCAACGCACAAAAGGTTCCAAAATATTTCTGCCCCTAAGAATAAATCAATTTGTCCATTCTCGTTAAAATTAGGGTCGGCTAAGTTGATTTTTCCTGGAATTTCCAAGTCGCTTATATCAAAGGATTCGGTTGGAAGATTCGCAGTTACACTTCTCATTATGCAACAGTCAATTGAAGTTTCAAAGGGGTGATGTAATGATCGCAGCGTTATGTTCGCTGTCTTTATCGTATTACCGCACGTATCGTTTATTCCAGTTATAGTTAAGCTTGTTCTTTTTGGTTTCAAGCGTAAAATATTGCACATTGATTCCGATAAAATGCTGACCTGCGACCCTCCATCCAACATAGTGCGACACTTCCGAAAATTGCCGAAAGCATCTTTGACCAGCACGATGGCTGTTGAAACTAGAACTTGTGTTTTTGATGAGGTTGATGATGCAGCTGCACAATAACTCGCTGACGTCATCGGTGGATCTAGCAGCGGTGGTTTAAGAGTAGGGGGTGTATGCATTAGGGTATGATGCCAAGCCTGGCATATGCGGCAACCTGACGATTTACATTCTGATGATTTATGGTCGGGTCGTAAACAATTTGAACATGAATTACGATTCTTTAGCCCGTTAAATCGCTATTTAATGCTCAAACGCAGGAAATCTTCGCATTTATTGATCCAATGAGGTTTTTTGCAGAAATAGCACGATAAATTTGTGGTGACTGCGTTTGCTACGTGAAATTGTGACAGTTTTCTTACGTTTGCTGACGGGTACTGCGATAATTTCCTCCCTTGTCCCTGTTGATTTTGTTTTGAATTCTGGTTCAACGACTCCAAAACTATGCGCTTTTTCTCCAAAAATTCGATTATCTGCGATAACGCGACGGGATTCGAATCCAGCGTATTTTCGAATTCGCGCCTGGTGTGGAAATCCAGTTTATTCGTTATTATCGTAATCAGCATGACATCCCAGTTGTCGACCGGCAATTTCAGAACTTTCAACGCTTCTAAGTTATTTGTGACGATGTCAATAAGAGATTGCAACGTGTCGATGGAACATTTGGTGATTTCGGGGGCACTCAAGATCGCTTGCAAGTGTCCCTGAATTATAAGCCGTGTATTTCTGTACCGCTTTTGTAAAGTATCCCAGGCGGAGTGATAATTATCACTAGATATGGACAGTGATTCGGTGGCTCGGGAAGCTTCCCCTTTCAAACAGGATTTTAAATAATGTAGTTTCTGACAATCGTCAAGTGAAGGATTATTGTTAATCAAACTTTGAAAGACGTCATAAAAAGGCAGCCACTCCGTATACTTTCCAGAAAAAGACGGCAAGTTGATGACTGGTAGTCTGACATTAATTTGGGGCGTAGGTATGAGCGTGTTCTGAGCACTCACCTGAGCCCTGGACGGAAAAATGGGTCAATTCTGCTAGTAAGGACTGCAAATCAGTTAAAATCGAGTGCCATTGTTCTGTGAATACCTTCATTTCCGAATAATCCGGTACAGAGGTATCGGAAGCGTTGTCTTCATTTGCTTGATCGCAACACGCAATGTCGAGGCAAATATTCTCAAAATCTGAGCGAATTTTATGCATTTCATCTATAGGATTTTGTATGTCCTTGGAATTACCGAGAGGATTACCGGTTAAAGAAAATTGTTCCAGGAAAGTTTCGATGTTGATCAGGTTAGACTTGATTAGTGTTTGTTTGTATAAAAGACGTTTCAGATCCCCAAAGGATGTCATATTGACATTTTTTTAGTGAAATTACGTATCACGTGAAATGAAATAGCAATGAGTAAGCAGTCAACACTAACAACAATTGAATAAGCAACGTATCAATGTCCACTTACCGTTGCCGACGTTTTTTTCTCTTGGTTCGATGATTGTTACTCAAGCTTTGAGTCAGCTGCTACTCTGTTCTGGATCGCCTGTTACTCTGGATCCCCAGTGTAGGACTCACTGAGGGATGACGTTTGACTCGTCTCGTTATGGATCAGCTTTTCGCCGTTTTGGATCTCCTGTTACTCTGGATCCCCAGCAGAACTCGATGACGATTGACGTAAACTTGTCTCGTAGTGGATTCTGCAGCTATTATCTCTGGATTCCGATCAGTGACTGCGATATCGTGTCCGCACTAATCACTATTTTCTCGATGTTCTATCGTTAATCGACCCAATCCCGCTCGAAGGACCAAAATGTGCGCACTTTTCTCTACGTTTGCGAAAGAAAACGGCAAGACTTTTTCGTAAGGTTTAATGAATATGAGTCGAAAATTATTGCAAATTCCAGACCACCTTTTAACACTTTGGTGGCGGGTGTCGATCTTGAACTCAAGATTCCTGGCTCGTTTCGCCCTATTCATGTGACTTATACAATTCAAGTTTCGAGCTGTGAAAAAACGGGTATTTCCCCGTCGCAGTTCAGAGAAACATAAAACATATTTTGAGCTAAAAAATGGTAAACAATTGGGGCGTAGTGCGTACAGAAGGGACAATACAATATTGTATGATGAAACCTATTATCTATTATTGAATTTAGAGTTCCTAATTCATTCAAGCAAGAAAATATTCTTGAAATAGTTTACTCAATCTTCTGCAATCATATTAAACTACAGAGCAAATTGTTCCTAAAAAAGAGTTTTTGAACGCGTTCCCGCCTTTGGTTTTGGTTTTGAAGGAAATACTGAAAAATATGTTAATCAAATTATCAAGAATAAATGAATTGAGATGATTTGATGCGTTGACTTAACCACACTAGTATAAGCACACTATTCTAGTTAAGTACTTCATGATTTTTCAAAATTTATTTTTCACAACTTGTGCATACCTTTCTTCTATTCAACATGACTTATGTTAATATCCTGTTTCAGTTGGCGAATGCAAAGAAGGAGAACAGAAACAAGAGCAATGTAATAAATGTTGGTGTTCCAAGACAGGATTGTGGGTTTGTACAAGGATCGCCTGCAACAAGAAGCGTGAAGGTAAAATACAATTTTTATCAACTCGTTGATTGATCTGAACGTTATACCTATTCTTTCAGCTATTGCTGCCGGATCCAGTGCAAGATGGGAATAATGAGATGCCAGTATATATTATGTATACCTTCATTTGGATTGTATTTTTCGCATCAGAATAAATTCGAATGAAATCAAATCAAAATATGCTTTATTGTCGTCATTTACTTGATGACAAAGCTGGTTATAAGAATATGTATATGTTGACAAAAAAATACAATACAATAATCATTGTTATGAAAATATTAGGTAGCACGATAAAAAATTATTTGGATGAATATAGAAAAAAATGATAATATAAAAATATTGTAAATGTAAAACGATCTTTTAATAATTGAAACGAGTTATGCAAAATTTAATTTCATTTGCACGGTACTTTTTGACAATTGTTCTGTACTGTAGGATAAAGTGAGGTTAGCTTGTCAACACAATGACCATAAAAAAAATAAGGACGGTCAAATGGTCTGTTTCATAGGCTGTCATAGAGAGAATAACGAATCACATTGGATGCGCAATGAACAACACTGAGTCAACTATCCAAAACGAAGCTAAATAAAAATTATTAGGTCGATAGCAAACCTGAAAACGCCTCTATAATATTTCTTCAGGTCACACAAAGCCCCATCAGCCAGCACAACCTGAAGCTTTTCTTCAAACATCTTAGAGATTATAGAGCCTTCACACTATCTGGCAGGTGATTATACATTTTCACACTTTCGTCGATGACTGACTTTTTTTCACCAAGGGTTAGTGGGGAATGGGACGAGGTGAGGTATGTCTTTGTCGTGTTGAACATTAAAACTTGTCACGTTTTAGTCTTTGCAATGTTTAGTGGAAGGAGATTGGAATCGTACCAGGATTTAATCCTCGTGAGATCTGCAGATATTGTCTCCCTCAAGCTCTGATGATCCATTCAATCCCATAGAATTATGGTGTCATTCGCAAACACAGTGAATCTACCCGCGATATCCATGCCAGTCATATCGTTTATGAAAATCAAAAACAAGAGGGGGCCAAGAACAGATCCCTGAGGGACGCTCCAACAATTGTGAAAGACTTCAGACTCAGCAGAAGCAACGCAGATCCAGACGCAGATCCTCTGAAAACATTGCGAAACATTTTGTAGCGGTCATTTTATAACGATCGATTGGATTATAGCATCAGTAACAGCTGTTGACAGTGAAGAAATATGGCTTACATTCTCAACTCTTGACTCAGACTGTTTCAAACAACTTTGGAAATAAGCTCATTTCGCTCTTAAAATCTGCTTGAGAATGAATATCATGATGCGACATTCGGGTCCTTTCGTGAAGATCACTTTGAAAAACATTTTTTCATTCTTGAAACGAGTTTTTGCTGGTCGGTTACTGTGAAATAGATGAATGAATACCACCAACAATAATTTCAATACTTTATCAATATGATTTCACACATCATTCAGCATCAGTTTTCTTTTATGCACTATTTCGAAAAGCAGTTGAGATTAACAAAAATCACTCAACAAAATTAATTTTTTACTGCAAACTACGACTTTGGACAAAAAGGGGAAACTATCATTAAATCCCCCAAGTCGACAATCAAAATGATTTTCCGTTGAGAACTGGAGGAATGGACCAGTATTCAAGAAACTAATCAAAAAATTATTACATAGAATGGAATTAGTATTCATTTATAATATTATGTCGTTAAAACAACTCCTTGCAGTGGATCCAAGATTAATAATACACCTATGTCGAATTAGTTCACTCAGTTGATTTGACCGTCATTAACAATGCGTCACGTACCTTTGCTGATTCAACATTATGAAAATAAAGATTCAATTTTGGAACAATGCCGATGATTCGGAAGTTGGAAGGGTGGTGTCAGTCAAGATATCGTCAAGAATTCCTATCGCTTTCAAACAATCATCCACAAGGGTTCAACAGGTACAACAATGAACACTTCTCTATCTCCTTCGCATAATGCCCAATACCTGATTGATAGTGATGTGAGTCAGCTCTACTGTTGAGAACCGGTCCCATCATCTCGGCTCGGAAATATACAAAGCCAATATAGAGCCAAGAATAAAAAGAAACTATCTTTCTTTCCGCAGGGAACATGATATTATTTCATGCTATCTCACTAAAAAATTCCTGATGATAATATACCTGAAAAGCCGAAGCCAGCCGAACTGCACCTCTCTTTATGTGCCGCAGTTGTGCGTATCCTGATTTTCAAGTTTAATCTAAGGGGTTTTGTTTATTAACAAATCAGTTATGGTTCAAACTGATAAATTGTTCAAAAATTAAAAAAAACTATTTCAAAATAATAATAAATTTCATGACGATCCCAAGGTAACAATTTTCGGAATGTTGATGATGTAGAAAGTTTTTTGACTCTCAAAAAAAACCAAAATGCTTGTTTGCACGTTCCTTACGACCGCCTAGAGTTTGTTGGTATCTTTCCGAGACAACCTGTATACTGGTAAATTTTAAAAAGGACCAGCATTTGATTGTGTACAAACCAATGATAGTATGAAAGTTTATCAAGAAACGTCAATTTAGATATCGAGGGGGACAACTTTTCAGGTATCTGTTGTTTTTCTGGAATCAGCCCTCTCACGCCCAGGGTAGCCACCACTGAAATTTCAAATAGCAACCCCCACTTATTTTGCGGTTTTTGAAATCTTCACGTTATTCTCCATACGCTACATCACTTTTTTTTTCAAAATTGAAGTTCCTAACCTCACAAAAATTTTCAAACGAACAGAATCAATAGGTCTGTTCGTTGAATAATCACAAATTGGTCAGCGCTTCATCAATTGGTCAAAATAATCAGAAATAGTTTGCAAACTGCAAATGCTGAATGCTGATTGGCTTTGACGGGTTTGTAATTGTTCTACGAACAGACCCAATTATTCCTTGAACTGATGATAGTATGAGAATTTGGTAAGACACGTCAATTTAGATATCGAGGGGAACAACTTTTGACTCACCAAATTTTCATACTATCATCATCATCAGTTCCGGTTCAATGAAAAATCAATTCTGTTTGTTCGAAAATTTTTGTAAGATTAGGAACAATTTTGGGAACAAAGTGATGTAGCGTGTAGGGCTCGGAGTTTTCCAAATCTCAACTATTCGAATAGTCGTTTAAAATCTATTTGAATATTCGAATCTATTCGAATATTCGAATAGTCGTCGACTATTCGAATCTATTTGAATAGTCGAGTATTCGAATAGTCATCGAGTATTTGGATCTATTCATAAATAGTCGAATATTCGACTAGTCGAATAGTCAAAATCGGATTTTTTAGCTAGTTACGTGACTATTCGACTAGTCAAATACCTAGTTTTATACTCGACTAGTCGAATTATACTGCTCGATCATTGTATAATTCGGTTACCTAAATAAATGAAGGATAAGATAAGTCGCTGAAAACAACATTTTTTGATTTCTTGTACTACATTTAACTCCAATAGATCAAAAACTAAATGGGAGATAATTGATACTTCAAACTCAAAGAATCATACAACAGTGAAAAACTTTATAAACAATGACACAAATGATGACACTATTGATTTGCTCTCAACAAAATTTTTTTTTTATGCTGACACATTTTGAAATTGATCACATACTTTCAAAATCTATAATATGTACATATATGAATAAGAATACCCCGTCAATCATAGAAATTATTCGCATCTGAAATTCTTGACCGTTATTTGGAATAGTCGGCTGGTCGAATAGTCGACTTAATAGTGGAATAGTCGAATAGTCGTCTATACGGCTAATGAATTATGAAAAATATTCGACAATTGAATATGCGAATATTCGACTATTCAAATACGATTCCGAGCCCTAGTAGCGTGTGGAGAATAACGTGAAGATTTCAAAAATCGCAAAATAAGTGGTGGTTGCTATTTGAAATTTCAGGGGTAGCTACCCTGGGCGTGAGAGGGTTTAATTCCAGAAAAACAACAGATACCTTGAAAGCTGCCCCCTTCGATATCCAGATGAAGTGTCTCGCCAAATCTTTATACTATCATTGGTTCGGACACAATCAAATGCTGGTCCTTTTTTGTCACCCTGTATACAGGGTGTCTCACCGGGAAGAAGATTGCCCTGTATATGGAAAACTATACATAGAAAAAGTTTCTGCATTATACCCAAGATCTATCGCGTGAATCAAGCTGAACTTTGCGCGAGATTCTGGCACTTTCGGTTGTCCTGGAAGAAGGTGTCAACTCCTTTATTTTAAATAGAACACCCCGATGCTGTCATATCTGTATTGGATTACAGCTGTGCTGAAATTTTTGATTTTCCGTGATTTTCTTGGAAATGTAACATATTTTGAGGACAAGAAAACATTTCATCTTTTTTGGCGGAACTTTGTGAATGAAAACATTTTCATTTCAGTGATTCAGTGGGTATGATTCTTTGTTAGTGTGATATTTAGCGCGTTTACGTCACTGTTCTTTTTGTAAAAATATTTGTGATCAAAATTTGACCTCAGTATCCTTTTCACGCTAAATATTATCTTTGCAATTATTATGTTGATAAGAACCTTGTTCCATAATAATCTTATCAATACTTAAACATGCAATTCAAGAGAAGTTCCATTCAAGATAAAAATATGTTTTCGCATTTTTCCAAATTTTTCCACTTCTTGACCTAAACAAACTTTTGGATAGTTTTGATAATAATATTGTATACATATTGTGGAAAATAAACATGCAGATAAGTTGATAAAGATAAACATCCATGTCGTGATTGACAGAGAGCATTTTGTTAAGAAAGACCCATCTATTTATTTTTAGGTAGTGGTATATATACCAAATATTTTTGTCAAACAAAGCTCTGCCAGTTCATGAAACTGGGATCAAATTTGAATTTATTTTGATATAATGCACTTTTTTGCCGCTTAGTGAAAGGCCAAATCACTTCATCCTTGTTAGCTCCAACTCTGTACGGGTTTGTTTATTTTCAGCGACAGACTTCAAGACTAGAACTCAGATTTGTTCTGATTCGCGTGAAATAACGTATTCTTTAGTTTTTGTCAAAAAGAAAAACCTATACAGGGTGCAACAGATTCGAGTGCATGCATGGGGATCTCAGTTATTATAAGAGATACAGGGTCGGTTAATTGGTTGCAAAGTTGCGCAATTTTATGCTCAACACATTGCCGTTTTGAAATTTGAAAAATTCCGACTACTTCCGAAGATATTCGAAAAAAAACGAAACTTCGCAAAAACGTTATTATCATTTCCTGAGTTTATTTGGGAAGATATTGTAGAATTAATTACACTTTCTTATAGCCACTTTTTCTCCTCTACAATATGGCGGTATCAAATTGGAAATCTGACGTTTCGTCTTTGAGCGGCCATCATCAAGTTCATTTTTTTCAACACCGACCTGGATTTTTTATTTTATTTTTAATTATCTTTTGACGTCGTTGATGTATTGAGGTATCGCAACCGTCGAAGAAAATACTCATTTGAAAAATAATACCAAAGAAAATTAGTTAGGCAACCCTTTTCTCCCTAACTCATAGTTTGGTCCATAAATCCATCATTGATGAAATCAAATCAAATCCACAAATGACATGGAAAATAAAAAAAATGATATAAAAAACTGAATCAATTTCTGCAAGTGTTCAAGAATATTGCCATTCAACAAAATATTGAAAATAACAATAAGAGGTGAAAAATAATAGAAAATATTGACGTTGCTAAGGCAACCCACCGCTCTACACCCTCATCTAATCACCTCAATGCCTCAAGGACGTCAAAAGATATCTAAAAATAAAATAAGAAATCCAGGTCCGTATTTGAAAAAATGAACTTGGTGATGGCCGCTCAAAGACGAAACGTCCGATTTTCAATTTGATACCTCCATCTTGTAGAGGAGAAAAAGTGGCAATGAGAAAGTGTAATTCATTTTACAATATCTTCTCAAATAAACTCAGGAAATAATAATAGCGTTTTTGCGAAATTTCGGTATTTTCCGAATATCTTCGGAAGTAGTCGGAATTTTTCAAATTTCAAAACGGCATTTTGTTGAGCATAAAAATGCGCAACTCTGCAACCATTTAATCGACCCTGTATCTCTTATAATAAATGAGATCCCCATGCATGCACTCGAATCTGGGGCACCCTGTATACGAACTATTTTTGTTTTTTTTTTCTACGAGATGCTGTCAAGTGGAAAAAAGTGCGTCACAAGTCACATATAATACGATGGACCTGTAAATATCTAATTCCAAAAATATGAAAATGAATAAATCGACACAAAATTCAAACAATAAATCAGTGCAAATGCTCAAAATGCTCAAAATGTCTAGTCATTGGCAAAGCACTTCTATCTTTTTGACACTTTCAAGTTTACAGGGGCTGTTTCAGAAGTATTTATCAAGGGATTCCTGAAGTCCCCACAACTCTTTTATTTCAAAAGATTTAAGAACATTATCTGTATGAAAGGGTTGGAAAATTATCCAAATGACACAATAGAGTTCTCTGTCTGTTTTTTCAAATGCAAACTCAATATAGCATTTGGAAATTTTGAAAAAACTTCAAAAACAGTTTTGACTTTCAAAAAAGTTGTGACTATTTGAATTAGTAAAAAGATGTGTGAGTGCCCCCCCCCTACAAGTAAGAGCATTTCCGTGTTCAGATTTAAATTTCGCATGTCAAACAACCCTCATATATTTTACCCAATTTATTCACTAGTACGTTTTTTTTTGAAAGTTATACAAATAAATCAAAACTTAAAATTCAATTTTGACTTTCTGTATCTCTGTTAATATCAACTTTCGGGATGAACAAGTTAGAGATGATCGCAATATTTTTGTGTGAGAAATCTGCTGTAACCGTATGACCCATTTTTTCTAGGACACCCTGTATTGAAATGGAAATCTTCCTGTTTGTGTTCTCATAACTCAAGAACGGCCGAGAGAGCAGAGATATTAGTTGAATCCGGGAATAGTTCAAGAGCATGTTTTTATTCGTCAACTTATAGCTGATTTTGAATTATTGGTTGAGTTGAACATTCACATTAAGTTAACGTATACGTTGAGTTAGTTGACTAGTGCGAATGTTCCATTTGATAACAGCGTTACCATGGTGATATGTACATGTTAAGATAACGCATTGAACTCCATACTACGTACCTGGAACGGACCCGCACATTATTGAGAGTGAATCAAGTAGAGATAGCGATTGTTACGTATCCCTATCTCTTTCTAACTCATTGGCCTATACGCATGGAAAATAGAGAGAGATAGCGATAGTTACGGATACCTGTCTCTTTCTGACCCATTGGCCTATACATGGAGATAAATGACACACTTTACGAGTCGTTAAAGACAATGACCGGGTCCTTTCCAGGTACGTAGTATGGAGTTCAATGAGATAACGTGAACATTCAATCATTAAGATTTTTATTCAAATTTTTTGGTTAAATGTCACCACTTGACAGCATTTGCCATTTCCTTTCAATAAATGACAATGACAATAAGTTGAGGTATGCTCTATAGACCGTGAGAGTTTGACGTCTCGACAGCTACTTCGGGTAAAAACAAACTTTTTGGTCATTTGGTTTATCGTGATTCACTAGCTTGTTCTATCTAAAATTATTTTCTGAGCCTCAATAAGCATCTTTAAAGCTCAAGTTGAATAGTATAGAAGTATATTGGGCAATAGTTCATATTTGCGAATGTCGGTTACCGTCCGATTAAGTGATATGTTTGAAACATTCAAAGTCGAATTATCTGTCTTCAAAAAAGGTGAAAAAAGTTTTGAAAGTGTGCATGTTTTCAAAATGGATTTTTATGGTACCTAAGGGATCCTGAGAGAAGAAGTATTGGCATTTTGAAAGCTTAAAAGCACGTTTTCACTTCGTTAAAGCAATTTGAATTGGAGAGTCTCTTTTCAAATGGGAAAATCAATACAGATAGGATAAGAGCTGATGTTTGTTTTTTCCCAATTTCGAAATGTCATCTGTTGGTGACGTCAACACTTCCACGGTCTATTGATACAAACAAAACATCAAGCCGCGTTCACATCGAATAAATATTAGCTTTGTGAGGTGAATGTGAAAGACAAACGGCGAGTAGAAGAGTGATATTGCAATAAATATATCTGTGAGTATATTAACCCTTTGTTTTATAAAAAACTAGCAGTAGGTACCCGTCACGGCTTCGCCCGCGATTGTTTGAATGTTATCGAATAATGTTGAAAGGTATACACTCATAAACTTGGAAAACGACGAAACACGTGTTTTATTAATTTCATCATAATGAAGTTTCGTGAAGTCGATGTGACCAAAAATACATCTTTTTTTATTGATTTATGAATTTTCACACCCATTATTATTTATTGCTTATACTTATTATGATTCTTGACATCTCAACCTTCTTCTCCCTCTTGAGGGTTGAATTTTGGAAAACGACTGTAGCAACCCATTTTTTTTAAAACAATTTTTGTGCTTTCTGAAAATTCTTCTCTACCTTGATAATCATTTTTACAGTGGTCAAAGTGATATTTGAAAGCTAAAATCCTTTTGATGGTATGTTGAGTGCAGAAGATGGACTCTTATGCTGCCAATGTGTTTTGTAATGATGAGCCAGAGGGTCGAGATGACTTTACGGACAGTGGATTTTTAGAAAAACAAAAGCTTCACCCTCAAATATACGTCTAAATAAGTACATTATAGAAAAAAAAATTGCGGTAAACACACAATTTCAATCAAAAAATAAAATCTAATTCCCATGAAAATCAAGATTTTTACCGAATCTAAACACCAACACCCGTTGGTTTTAGCCAAGATTAGGAAATATGATTGCAACGTTGCCGGATATTCATCTATCATATAGAGAGTGATGTCGCTAACGCGACATCAATTTTTTTTGCCAAACACAAACTAACCAAAACTAACCCATCCCAAAGAGATGATATCGCTAAGGCGACAATAAGTCGCAGATAATTGAGTATCATCTCCTCTGGTCTGAATCGATAATCCGAAAAACCACTGGCAACGCTGTATCACCTTGACGAGCTACATCTAACAAACTATCAAAAGAAACATGTCGTCGAACTAGTCGAACATAATTATGATCTTCCGTCAAAGAATCCTGTACATACGTAGATTTAAGCGATATTTTAGCTTACAAATGAGTCCTATCAAATATTGGTGCTATATTTCGATTGATCCTCACGTAGAAGGTAAAAAATTGTTAATAAGTTGAGTTCTTAGTGAATCTTTATAGAAAAATTGAAGAAAATACTGTCCCTGAAGTCATCTGTAGCCGAGCCAGATATCTATTTTACTGATTATGGTGAGTGGTCTCACAGAGTTACCTTACTTAATTCAATATTACGCGTTTTTAACTAATTAAGAGAAATCCTATTGTCTTCTATTCTGCAGCCACTTCTTTTGAGCGATGGAGATTGAGGAATGACTCACCATCAGCGGTCTAGAGAGTTTGATTATTGAGCTATCAAGAATTAGGTTGAAACGATCTGCCGCCGCCCCTTTTTCTGAGTGATGAAGATTGGGAATGACTCACCATCAGTAGTCTGAAGAGTTTGACACTTGTCAAATGATCTGCTACAGCTCACTTTTCCTATAGTGTAGTGGTATGAAATATAATCACACTTGTGGTATGGGAGTTTGATTCTTGTGAATGAAGTGATCTCGAGTTATGAGTACCTGATTAAAAATCATTCATAAGGCTATATCGACTTGCCACGGCTCTATTTGGGGCGATTGCGTTAGAGACTTAACATATAACGCGTAGGCAGGCATTGGCTTGACATATTTAGCTGTGAGTTAATATTAAAATTGATTAAAAGAAGAAAGCCATTTGTGCCAAGTTATATGGTTGTCCTGCAGCCTAGGGACGCCTTGGGGGACGCCCCCATCTTTTGTTGATTTTTGGGATTATGTGTAGAATGCTATACCAATTTTTGTGTGGTGGTGAACCACACACAGAAAAATCTGTCGTTTTTTCAAAGACAAACGCTTCGATTCAATGAAATGTCACATTCAGTATTCCTCAATTACAGCGATGTTTCATCCAATTGAAAGTTTATATTGGGTACTCAATTATATCGTATTATCGATTAAACTACAAGATGTCATTGGATTTTGATGAACGATTCAATCACAGCCTTTCATTGAATCAAACCTATGTTTTGTGATGTCTTCTAAGATACTTCTTTTTCCTTCAAATAACATACTTTTTAAGAGGACAGCATATCGACTTGTGCGAATGTTTTACCTTGTTGAATATGAAACTACATCTGTATTTGAATGTTTCTTGCTTTTTCAATTGCATAAGTATTTTATTCAATCTTGAAGAATGGTTTTTCGAAACAGAATAAGTGATTTTTATTTTTCGACGCTATGATTCCATATCTTATCGGTAGTATCACTGGACAAGTTCGTGAAAATGTAACAGGATCAGAAAGTTTCCGGAACTTCCTCCATTGCAAAGCTTCGGGTATAGATAATTCTTTGATGAATTAATTGGAAAGATCTTGGATATCTTCTAATGTGGTTCTATTGTCTATAATATTTGAAACGCATACAATTATTCGGATTCCTTAAACATTTTGTTGCATCTTCACCTGATATAACTCTCTGACCTAATCTAAAACGTACATTCAAAGGTAGGTATTAGCTCTTCTGGGCTCCACTTCCTTTATTCCAATGTCTAGGAACCAACAGGAACAGATCAAAACACTGTACTCTGGTACACTTACACAAAATCAACAACGCTGATGCAACATGCAATGAGTCCTATGATTGAACGTTCACGTTAACTTAACGTGTCTGTTAGAATGCTCCATTTGCTAACAGCGTAACCATGGTGAAATAGACATGTTAAGTTAACGTAAACGTTCAATCATAGGACCCAATACCCAGTCCAATCAAGTCAAGTTTGACTAGTCTAAAAATTACACTGACACGGATCATTGAATTCAATTCAAGAGATTTTCGAAATGAATGCTACTTTCCAATTTATTAAATAGTATAGACAATGTTTGGAAAACATAGTTTATTGTTCCTATAATAGTTGCGTTGTGGACAAAATGATTTTTTTATCAAAATAATCATTATGAATTGCTGTTGGAAGAATAATTTTTTTCATCAGATGAATTGTATGGTGTTCTCGAATGAATCAAAGACGATATATTAAAAAACAACAAAATGCTCTAATTCCATTATATGCTTATAGTATTATTGGAAGAAGAATACATATAATTAGAAGAAATATAAACTATTTACAATTTATTGACTTATCTGTAATTACTTCAAACCTAAGAAACAAATTGTTCCGATGACATGGATTTGAAACTATTTGAGATATATTTAAAGCAATGGGGAAGCGTCCGAATACAGACAATCAATTGAAAATATGACAGTATTTTTTTCTGTGCATTGATCCAATATAATATAATGGAATGTCTGTATTTCACTTGCATTGTATTCGGAGGTTGATTATCGCATTTATGCTCCCTGGCATTGTACAGTAGTACAGATTTTGCAATTGGTGTATTTCTCTTATTTTCACTTCAGTGTAACCCATATTAAATATATCTTAAACTTGACAAATACCTCAAAGTATGTTAGCATCAATAAGGAAGGTGATCGACTCAGCCTAATGTTTATTCCAGGTGCGTTTGTTCTGGCCAACAGTGAAGCTGAGCTCGGTTAACCAGTCAATTATTTATTTGTTATTGTTACAAATAAATCCTGACAATTGTTGGAAGTGAATTCTATTCCACACGACGAAGCACGTGTTTTATTTATTTCATTCAAGATCATGATAATGAAGTTTCAAGTCGATATGATCAAAAATATATATTTTTTTCATTTACATGTCATTTCTCCCACCTCCACTCCTTTTAGCCTCTTAGGGGTAAAATTTTGAGAAATCTCTTCTAAGCACACCTATGAATATTGATTCCACTTTTTTAATATTAATAGCATTTATTTAGCAAAAGCTTTACAATATAAAATCCAAATATAAAAAATAAAAATAAAAATGATCAGCTGAATGAAGGCGTAGTAAAATATATACTTAGATATAAACAAATAGGTGAATAAAACAACAATGACGTTTAAAAATGTAAAAATAAGGACACTATAAACTCAAATGTTAACCACATACGCTAAAAGGCATCTTTTAAAGCTACAAATAGTATCACAGTTTTTTATATCACAGGGTAGTTTATTGTATTTAGTAAAACCCTTAAAAAATAAGCTATTTGCGTTCTACTGAGTCGTGTTGTATTCACATAGAAGTCACTGGCACTGCGTGTATTATAGTCATGAACTTCACTAACTAGTCTTATTTCACTACTCAGGTAACTTGGTAAAAGGCCTTTTCTCATTTTAAATATTATTATAAAGGTTCTGTATAACACAATTTGTTAAACGCTTACCAATTGTAATGTGGCTAACATAAATTTGCTTGGTGTATAAAAATTACAGGTTAAAATAACTCGCAAAGCACGATTCTGAATTTTTTGTAACAGCTTGAATTTTTATTGGGTTAACAAGAACATCATTGTTGAAAAGTAATCGAAGTGGGGCGCAATAACTGATTTGTAGAAAAGAAGTTTAATATGCATGCTAAGGTTTCTACCAATCCTCTGCAAAAAGTACACCTTTCTTGACATCTTCGCTGCAACATAATCAGCATGTTGGTCAAATTTCAAATTTGCATCCATTATTACACCGAGGTATTTGAAAACAGTCACCCTTTCCACTTGTTTTCCGTCAAGAACAAACTCAACTTTCCTTTCCAATGTTCTGACCATGTAAGGAGTACCGAACACGATAAATCTACATTTCTCCATATTAAGTGCCATACAATTATCACAAAGCCATTCTTTGATGTTCAGTAGATCCTTCTGTATTTTCTGCTGCATATCCTCAACGTCATATCCAGAAATATATAGCATGGTATCATCTGCGAATAGTTTCATGGAACAGAACTCAATATCCTTGAAGATGTCATTAATATACAACGTGAACAGTAATGGCCCCAAAACTGTACCCTGAGGCACACCAACATTGATATTATTTGAAGTCGAGTATTTATTGTTAAATTTAACTTTTTGTGTTCGACCAGAAAGGTAGGACGTCAGCCATCAGTGAATTGTACCTCTAAGACCAATTTTGTGGATCTTTTTTAGCAATAGTTCTCTGTTCATTGTTTCAAATGCCCGTTTGAAATCCAAGAAGATTGAGATAACGTAGTTTTCCTTGTCAATATTTTTAATCCAGTCATTGCAGATATGTACTAGAGCTGTTTCACATGAATGATTCTGACGAAATCCTGATTGATTTCCATTGATGATGTTGTTTCTTTTGCAGTATTCCAGTATTTGGTCTTCTTTCTTCTTTGGTCACTTCTTTCACCCCCGTAGGGGTTGAATTTTGGAAAATGACGAAACACATGTTTTATTTATTCCATCAAAAATCATCATAATGAAGTTTCAAGTTGATGTGAACAAAAATATATTTTTTGTATTAATTTGGGATTTTTCACACCCACATCCCTATCACCCCATTAAGGGTTGAATTTTGAAGATCGACGAAACATGTTGTGTTCTATCAATTTCATTCAAGATCATTATAGTGAAGTTTCCAGTCGTTGTGACCAAAAATACAATTTTTCAATTGATTTATGATTTTTCACATCCCCACCCCTTTCACCCCTTTGAGGGTTGAATTTTCCCTTCATCAATTTCAATCAAGATTATTTAACCCCCTAAGGGACTGAATTTCGCAAAATAGCGTAACACGTATTCAATCAAATTCATTTAAGATTATTTATACGAAATTTCAAGATGATGTTACCTAAAATACATAATATTTTATCAATTTATGATTTTTCTCACCTCATCTCCTTTGAGCACAGCTTTAGCCCCCTTAGGGGTTGAATTTCAAAAAAAAAAAAAAAAAAAAAAAAAATATGTGTTCAATCAATTTCATTCAAGATTATTTATATGAAGTTTCAAGTTTATGTGACCAAAAATACATTTTTTATTTTTTTTTTTTTTTTTTTTTTTTTTTATCAATATATGATTTTCCTACCCCCACCCTTTTCACGCTCTTAGGAATGAATTTTCGCAAAATCCTTTCTTGGCACACCTAAAAATATTTAGCAGAACATCTCTTCAAAATTTCATGGCTTCTTCTATAATAGTTTTGCCTGCGTTGATGACACAGTCAGGACAAGTTTTTTTATTAGTATAGAGATATTGAATCAAAAGTTTGTTATTCTTTATTACTAGGCCTACTCGCCGGGCTTTTGTCCCCCCACCCTTACCATTACCATTGTTATTCTTTATTTACTTACAGACAGGCGAGCAAAGTCGCGGGCTCTACAGCTAGTAATTTACAATGATGGATGATTCGTTAGGATGCAAAGATGGCAAAGTATCTAAATTTTCTTCTGGTTGAAAATAATCTTTTAATCTCTTCCTTGGATAGAGACCGTTATGAGTTGGAATGTCCTACATTAGAACCTCATGGACCACAGACATTCAAACTCTTACAGGCGACCGCAGGTCAGCTCGAAGTCTGGCCTAAAGCATGGATTCCAGAAGACTGCCATTGTGACTGCGAGGATGATATGATTGATATGAAGTGTTAGCTTCCAGTTTATTGACTCTGATGTAATCTATGATATTTGGTTTGTTTAGAGTGAATAAAGTATGGCCTTGTTTCGAGAGATCGGAAATATATTCTTCGAACAAACAGTTTCTAGTTGACTGTATTGTTATTTTTTTTTTCAAAATGTTGATTGAACAAACAGTTTTTAGCTAACTTTATTGTAAGTTTTCTTTGTGTTGATTTTTTTTCTAAAAATGTTGGCGGTAGACCATCATCAACTTTATTTTTCAAATAAGAACCTTACTTTTTTAATTCATTTTTGAATAAGTCCTTGCCCCCTGAAAATAATGATACATCACACTTGCTATTTTGAAATAATGCAGAAAGTTGATACCCCAACAAACAATTTGAGAACTCTTGACCAGAAGAAAAGAGGAATGACTTGATTTGGTATAGAAATACCTCTTTTCTTGCAATTAAACGTCAAATGTCATGAACAGCTATTAATTATTCAGCTCGAGGCAACTTTATCTTATCCACGACATAAATAAAGTTCTATTACATAATTTTTCTGTAAGTTATTGAATATGGTTACAGGTTACTAAAAATAAACATAGATTGTGTCATACACAACGGCAACATATACTAAGGCCCGGTTGCATAAAAACTTTGAACTGTAGTTTATAGTTGATCTGCAGTTCGACGTCAAAAAGTCCATGTGAATTTTGACGTTGAACTGCAGATCAACAGTGAACTACAGTTCATAGTTTTATGCAACCGGCCCTAAGAAGTCTAAACTTACTTGAAATTAACCAAAAAAGTTGCCTTCGAGGACAAGAATATATTTCCTCTGAATTAAGGTGGAATATCACTAAATTGTGACCAACATTCTTGTTTGCTACCGGTCTGTTGGGTTATGTACAGGGTTAGGAATAATTACCAGTACGTTCGATTATTTCAGAAGATACACGTGCTGGAGAAAAATATCTCAAATAAAAAATGTGAGGCTTTCAAAAATCTACATATTAGTGGTAAATTGAAACATACAGGGACGGACATAAAGTTATGGTAGATCAAAGTTGTATTTTTTCAAATGGGACCCCCTGTATATTATTGGATATATCACTTCTTCTTTCAATTTTGAGCAAAAATTATTGTGCACATAATGTTCCTAAATTCAGCCATTTTCGAGTTATCGCGTTTTATAATTGATATTTTTGCATGTTTGACATGCTTTAAAACTCAAACGGTTCAAGTTAGAGGAAAACGGACTGCACTATCTAGTCTTAACTTTTCGAGAGCTATCTAGGCACATAAAATTAATTGTTGTCGAAAAATGTCAAAATGAGTCGTTGTTGACAGTTGGCAATACTTTCTAGTCATATGACAAAATAGCTCTTGAAAAACTAGGATTAGATAGTACAGACTATTTTCCCCTATCTTGAACCGTTTGAGTTTTATAGCTTAACAAAGGTGCAAAAATGTCTAAGACTTTTTTGCTAGATCGTGTATCTTCTGGAAAAATCGACCGTTCTGGTAATTTCTCCTAACTCTGTATGTACAATGTAACCCATTTAGAATGGTAACACCGCTGTAAAATTTTAGTTTATTAACCAATTTCAAGCATTTTTTTTGAAATGTCAAGTTTTGAAGGGTCTAGGAAAAATTTTGAAATGTTAATTTCAATTTTCAAGGTATATTGCACTACTTTTTCGTGATGAAAAATATCGAATGTTTATAAGCGATTTTTTTATTGAATAAATCACTACGCCACTGGATTCAGAGTGCCACCAAATGGCTGTGACCAAAATTTCAACAAAATATATTCAATTGTAACAAAGCTACGACAACTTGAAATTCATAAACTCTCTAAGCTAATGGTCACAAAAGAATACCTTGCATCAACAGTTGCCATGGAAATTGAATTTGTTCTATTACCTGTAACAATGAACTACAAATTGAATAACGAGATGTTCAAAATAACATAACATTTAATGAAATTAACGGAACCTACATTTGCATTAAAATAAAGAACTAGTGGATTTTTTGATAAAAAATAATGAAATTTTGGTTTGATAGGTTCAATATTGTTTTCCTTGAGAAATAAAAAAAAAAAAAAATCGAACACACTATGATTAAATATAAATATTCTTGCCGATAAATAGGTGATTTCACATTGACACTGAGTAGTGGCAACAAGTAACTCCATCTCCATGGCAACTGTGGATGCGGGCTGTTTTTTTGTGACCGTTGACTTGGAAAATGTTCGAATTTTAAGTTGTCGTAACTTTGTTATTAATGAATATATTTTTTCGAAATTTTGGTCACACCTATTTGAGCGCACTACAAATCCAATGGCGTATTCATTTATGTAATAAGAAAATCGCTTATGAAAATTCGCAATTTTCAATCACGTAAAAGTACCGTAATATGCCCTAAAAATTGAAATAAACATTTCAAAATTTGTCCTGTAGTAGACCCTCCAAAACTTGACATTTAAAAAAAAATTGTTGAAATCGGTTGATAACCTGAAATTTCACAGGGGTATTTCCATTCTAAGTGGGTCACACTGTATATAACAAAGGTCGTTCGACCTTGAGAATAACCTAAAACGCTCAAATTAATGGGGTGGCCAAATTAATTGAAATATTGACCTGATGTCCCAACAAACAATCTAAGAACTCTAGACCACACGAAAAGAAAAAGATAAACATGCATTGTCTCTTGTACAGGGTGTTTCCGTATATTTCGTCTGCAGACTAACTCGCTTATTATGCAAGATAGATAGGGAGTTTAAATACAAAGTTTGTAGGTATTAACATGAACCACCAGAAAAAAATATTTTTTTGTATACAGGGTGCAGGAGAAAAGTGTGGCAGACACAACTTGCATTTTTTTAAATAAAACACCCTATATATTATTTTATAATCAAATGGACATTATTTTCCTGATCTCAAAAATATACAACATATAGGTATTCTTTCCAGCCGTTTTCAAAATATTTGAGTTTTGAATTTAGTATCTATGACTATAATAATTGTTTGAACATTATTTTTTAATTTTTATCCTCCCAATAATCTAAAACAACGAATATAACAAGTGAATACATTAAATTAATAATAAATTGATATCATGAAATGCATTTAAGAAAATGTGTTGTGAATAATGGCGGGCATATTCAATAATTGCATTTTATGATATCAATTTATTGATAATAAAATGTATTCACTTGTTATATTCGTTCGTTTAGATTATTTGAAGGATAAAACTTAATAAATGATGTTCAAACAATTATTGTAGTCATAGATACTAAATTTGGCAATACCAAAAAACCAACTTTGGAACTCAAATATTTTGAAAACGGCTGGGAATGCCTACATGTTGTATATTTTTGAGATCAGAAAAATAATGTCTATTTGATTATAAAATAATAAATATAGTGTTCCATTTAAAAAAATGCAAGCTGTGTCTGTCACACTTTTCCCGTGCACCCGGTATACAAAACAATATTTTTTTCTGGCGGTTCATGTTAATACCTAACATCTTTGTATTTGAAGTCCCCATCTATCTTGCATAATTAGCGAGTTAGTCTGCAGACGAAATATACGGAAACACCCTGTACACTAACTTGCACAAAAAATGCGTACATTGAAATGGTGAAATTGTTTTCAATTGAGCAGTGTATGAAGGTGACAAGTAGGCGTCAAGTTTTGTCAGTTGCAATAATAATCCACTTTTGTGAGAAAACAAATTCTTTCACGCTTCAGTGAAGACCTATGGTCGGTGAGAAGAACTAAAAATAATTAAATGACTCATGGTAAAAAGAAACAACCCAGTCCGCAGAACCTCGTCAAAATGACGTCATAATCTGGTGACTTCTGGTCGATAGACGTCACTAGACCAAATACTGACGACATTTTCACGTGATTTTACAGACACATTATTGACGTCATTCTAATCTCGTCATATTGCCGACCATTTCTGGTGATGTTTATTTTTTAATTTTGATTGCAATATTTTACGTAAACACCATTCAAGATGCATATATGTCATTTTCTCATGTGTTAAGAAACTGATCATAATCTTGACTCTATACATGTATTTTGAAATCCGCGCTCTTTCATCCAAGGTTTGTTGAATTTCTATTGGCTGGTTGCCACACCCATGTGCCTGCGCAGTTCAAACACCAGAAAAGACGAATGAGATCAGATCGGCCATTTTGTCGAATTTTTTCCAATGTTTTCGGCAAAGGGGACGCTATATCGTCTTAGTGAATGTGTAATGTGTTTCTCTTGTGTGTATTTCGAGGTTTTCATTTTGATTTTGGCGAGGTTAAGTACCTAGAATAATTTTGGTCATGATTGCTGCGAGTTATTGTTGTATTTGATAAGATGAAAGGCTTTTTTTGTCGGTGTTTTCTAAGTTGGTCTGGATATGGCGTGCAATTAGACTTGCCACTCTTGCCAGATGGATTAATTACATTGTTTTTCAAAATGGGAAAAAGACAACATCTATGTTTATATAAAAATAGGAAATAAGTTAAGTTTATTTCATTCAAAACTGAATCTATGAATGTGCATCGATTTTGGTCCGTCGCAACGGTCAGATGATCAGCTGTTTGCTATTTGCATAACAAATTTCTCTTAAGTCTCTTTTGGTCTATTTTTTGAGTGTAAAGTTTTTGATGAATCAGTGCCAAATTTTGGAATGCCCGGCCCGGATATTTTTGTCTAGAGAGAAAGATATTTTTGTTGTGATTTCAAAAATAACATATTGAGTATTCTTATAAAGTTGACGTTCAGTTAAGCTGTTTTTGTCTTCTGGCATGGATTGCTTGGAAAAGGGTTGATTTTAAATATACAATACTTGACATAAAAAAAGAGAGCACTTGATTATCTTACATAAGATTCAATGTTAAACATGCTCTGATACAAAGTTTAGTAATAATTATCTCCCTTGAAAAAGGAGATATCTTCCTAATCATGTCAACATCACTTCAACTTCTGCATAATTTCAAAAAATTGAATTGTTCTGAATGAATCAAACTACAATAATTTGGCATGAAAAAATTGAATATTCTATTTTTATACTCATACTCCAGAGAATGTTTCAAAGTTCCAGGACATTTTACCCAATGCATATCGAATTACTATCATTTCAGTTCCAACATTTTTAAACATTTTGTGAAGTATAAAAATAAAAAATTTAATTTTTTCCTGCTAAATTATTGTAATAAATGAAAATCGTCCATTTTCTCTAAGAGGGCCTTATCTTAATTTGGATAATTAAAAATTATATATTATAATTAAAAAAATTACGTGACACGTGTTTCGCCACTATATGGCTATGGCATCATCAGACCTTAAGTAGGCTGTCACAAGATATACAAACAGACAATACCCACACACTTCACTATAGAATCAACACTCTCCACTCCAAGTGTTGATTCTACAGGGTCCTTCATTAGTGCGTCGGGCAATCCTAGCGTGGTTATTTACAAAAGTAGAAAAAAAAGTCTTATACAAAAGTTGTAGAATGTGACTTTATGCATATTTTAAAAATATTTTCAATCATACAGGGTGCGTCACAAAAGTATGGCACGAAAAAGTATGATTTTTTTAAATGGAACCCCCTGTATATTGATTGATATTTCAATTCTTTCTTCAATTTGGAACAAAAATTGTGATACAACTAATGTTCCTAAATTCAACCGTTATCGAGATATCGCGTTTTAAAAATGGCATTTTTGCAACTTTGACATGCTATAAAACTCAAACTATTCAAGTTAGAGGAAAATGGTTTGCACTTTCCTGTCTTAACTTTTCAAGAGCTATTCAAGGAGATTAAATCCATTATTGTGAAAAAATGTCAAAATGTGCCGAAAAAAGTTGACAGTTGACGTTACCTTCTATCCAAATGACAGAAGAGCTCTTGAAAAGTTAAGATAGGAAAGTGCAAACCATTTTCCTCTAACTTGAATAGTTTGAGTTTTATAGCATGCCAAAGGTGCAAAAATGCCATTTTTAAAACGCGATATCTCGATAACGGTTGAATTTAGGAACATTAGTTGTAGCACAATTTTTGTTCCAAATTTTAGAAAGAATTGAAATATCAATTAATATACAGGGGGTTCCATTTAAAAAAATCATACTTTTTCGTGCCATACTTTTGTGACGCACCCTGTATGTTTGAAAATATTTTTAAAATATGCATAAAGTCACATTCTACAACTTTTGTATAAAACTTTTTTTTCTACTTTTGTAAATAACCACGCTAGGATTGCCCGACGCACTAATGAAGGACCCTGTATAGTGAAGTGTGTGGGTATTGTCTGTTTGTACATCTTGTAGAAGGCGAAGTAGTAGGGAAGCAGTCAATGATACAGTTGGGCAGTTAGATGCTCAGTTTATTGATCGTCAAGCTTTCGGGAGACATTTCCTCCCTTCATCAGGACAGCTAGTAGTAATATAAGGGTAATAGTACCATCACAAAATAAAATATAGAGGGCACTTACCAATTGTGAGTAAAACAAAAAGCACTTATCACTCATATAGGACACAGATTAATTGTTGTGAAGTTGAACATTACGTATATAGTGTGTGGATTGAAAAGGAACATAGAATTGTGATTAACAGAACATAGCTAGCCTAGTAGTTGTTTAAAATGATGGAAAGTAAATATGGGATAAAATAATATAATCAAAATGTTCGGATGTAAAAGATGAATGTGACTAGAATTATGATGAGCCTAGATTTCAAATGATTTAAAATGAATAAATAGATTAAAAGATAAAAGACTTAAAAATTATGAATAAAATGACAGGGAAAAAATGGATAAGACTGGTAAAAGGGACTATGCACAACGTTAAATGACAGACATTCTGGTACAAACTGAGAACAAGGAGAGTTATCAACAATAAAAAAAACATCTACCAAAAGCTGCAAACTAATCCTCGATAAGGTGTAGGTGATTCCCTCTATGTATGTAGGTTGGAACGGCTGATCAGTGGGATCGTAGGGATCTATACTAGATGGTGAAGGAAGCATCTAGCAATTCACAACGGCAACATAGTACTATGCAGGACTGGAGCAGCAGCTGTTTACGCGACAATAGATTTTTGTATTGGAGAGTGGACAGAACAAAAACTTTCATTTGAACCTCACTTTCGACAATTTCCACATGGCGTTGCCCTTTCAGAGAGTTGTGATAAAAGCGAAACATTGTTTGCTTTGACTAAAGTGCAGTGAGATGGTACTTACAAGTCGATGGTGGTGTTGGTTGTATTGGGCACCATTGCTCGTTTATGCACTTCAAGTAGTCCACTATATATCGTGCTGAGGTTCTGATAATCCAGTTGGTTATTCAAGTTGTTTGGAGTGTTCTTGATGTGGACGATCTCCATAAACAGGCGTTTGTGGTTAGTGTTGGAACGGGCCAGTACTTTGACATCGTCAAAATTAGGGTTGTGACCTGTATTCGTGTGATGTTGGGCAAGTCCACTTGTTTGCTGACGTCTCCTACAATCACTTTTATGGGATGCTAAACTGGCTGATAATTTTTGTGACGTTTGGCCCACATATGAGTACTTACATGCCATGCAGGGTACCTTATAGACCACATTCCTCATGTCTTTGGTGGCCAGAGGGTTTTAGTTTTGCTATAAACCAAGCCTACCGTTTTGGTTTGTTTTTTTGCAAATTTTGCGCCCTCATGGTCCAGAATCCTGATTAGTTTGGGGGTGAGATCGTTAAGGTGGGGCAGTACGTAGTAATGTATTTGATCTGCAGGTGGCGGGGCAGGTGGCAGGATGATGGGCAGTGCGAGTTTCTGGATCTGCTCCAAGCCATGTCTAGTACTGAATAGCAGTTTATTCACCATCTTGTGTGGGTACGAGTTCTCCCTCAGGATGCGAGCTAGTATTTGGAGAGACTGATTCCTTTTGGTTGGATGAGTGAGTAGTACTGCTCTGTGTTTGAGTGCCAAAATCAGATTTATTTCCATGTTGCGGGGGTGGTGAGATTTGAAACTGATAAACCTGTTTGACGCCATGGGCTTGCGGTACCAAGTTGTGTGGATGTGGTTGGTTGCAGAACGATGAACCCTCATGTCCAGGAAAGGGATGCTGTTGTCTACTTCCATCTCGACAGTAAATTGAAGGTGTGGATTGTAAGAATTGAACACATCCAGGGTCGAAGCCACCGAATCCCTCGGTAAGGCGAGTATTCAATGAGGTCGTCCAGGACGTAGTTGACCAGAATGGGTGATATGGTGAATCCCATAGGTGTGCCAAATATTTGCTTGTAGTACTCGTTGTCGAATATGAGGAAGTTGGAGTCAAAAATGAACTCCATAATAGTCCTCATACATGCCAAGTCAAGGGAGCAGTGCTGGGCTATCTCAACACCGTTGCGCCTAGGTTTTACACCCAACCCAAAATCCACAAACCAACCTTAACCATGAGACCCATTGTATCAGCCATTAATTGTCCCAATGAAACCTTGGCCAAATATCTCATGGACATCCTATCGTCGGCTAATGACTATCAGAACCACTAGCACGTCAAAGACTCCTTCGAGTTCACCAGGTATGTAAACGACTTCCTCATACCTGAAAATCATGTTTTAGTATGTTTTGATGTCGTATCACTCTTCACCAATTTGCCATTGGACGTCATCATGGCCAGTATTACTGCACATTGGGATGAGATAGCCCAGCACTGCTCCCTTGACTTGACATGTATGAGGACTATTATGGAGTTCATTTTTGACTCCAACTTCCTCATAATTGACAACGAGTACTACAAGCAAATATTTGGCACACCCATGGGATCCACCATATGACCCATTCTGGTCAACTACGTCCTGGACGACCTCATTGAAAGCTGTGTAGACAAACTACCCTTCCAAGTCCCTCTACTCAAACGATATGTGGATGATTTGATACTCGCCTTACCGAGGGATTCGGTGGCTTCGACCCTGGATGTCTTCAATTCTTACAATCCACAACTTCAATTTACTGTCGAGATGAAAGTGGACAACAGCATCCCTTTCCTGGACATGAGGGTTCATCGTTCTGCAACCAACCACATCCACACAACTTGGTACCGCAAGCCCATGGCGTCAAACAGGTTTATCAGTTTCAAATCTTACCACCCCCGCAGCATGAAATTAAATGTGATTTTGGCACTCAAACGCAGAGCAGTACTACTCACTCATCCAACCAAAAGGAATCAGTCTCTCCAAACTAGCTCGCATCCTGAGGGAGAACTCGTACCCACACAAGATGGTGAATAAACTGCTATTTAGTACTAGACATGGCTTGGAGCAGATCCAGGAACTCGCACTGCCCATCATCCTGCCACCTGCTCCGACACCTGCAGATCAAATACATTACTACGTACTGCTCCACCTTAACGATCTCACCCCCAAACTAATCAGGATTCTGGACCATGAGGGCGCAAAATTTGCAAAAAAACATACCAAAACGGTAGGCTTGGTTTATAGCAAAACTAAAACCCCCCTGGCCACCAAAGACATGAGGAATGTGGTCTATAAGGTACCCTGCATGGCATGTGAGTACTCATATGTGGACCAAACGTCACAAAAATCATCAGTCAGATTAGCATCCCATAAAAGTGATTGTAGGAGACGTCAGCAAACAAGTGGACTTGCCCAACATCACAAGAATACAGGTCACAACCCTAATTTTGACGATGTCAAAGTACTGGCCCGTTCCAACACTTACCACAAACGCCTGTTTATGGAGATGGTCCAGATCAAGAACACTCCAAACAATTTTTATAACCAACTGGATTATCAGAACCTCAGCACGATATATAGTTACCTACTTGAAGTGCATAAACGAGCAATGGTGCCCAATACAACCAACACCACCATCGACTTGTAAGTACCATCTCACTGCACTTTCGTCAAAGCAAACAATGTTTCGCTTTTATCACAACTCTCTGAATGTGCAACGCCATGTGGAAATTGTCGAAAGTGAGGTTCAAATGAAAGTTTTTGTTCTGTCCACTCTCCAATACAAAAATCTATTGTCGCGCAAACTGCTGGAGTTCCAGTCCTGCATAGTACTATGTTGCCGTTGTTAATTACTAGATGCTTCCTTCACCATCTAGTATAGATCCCTACGATCCCACTGATCAGCCGTTTCAACCTACATACATAGAGGGAATCACCTACACCTTATCGCTCAGTTTGTACCAGAATGTCTGTCATTTAACGTTGTGCATAGTTCCTTCTACCAGTTTTATCCATTTTTTTCCCTGTCATTTTATTCATAATTTTCAACTCTTTTATCTTTTAATCTATTTATTCATTTCAAATCATTTTGAATCTAGGCTCATCATAGTTCTAGTCACATTCATCTTTCACATCCGAACATTTTGATTATATTATTTTATTCCATATTTACTTTCCATCATTTTAAACTACTATTAGGCTATCTATGTTCTGTTTATCAATTCTATGTTCCTTTTCAATCCACACACTATATTATACGTAATGTACAACTTCACAACAATTGATCTGTGTCCTATATTATGAGTGATAAGTGGTTTTTGTGTTACTCACAATTGGTAAGTGCCCTCTATATTTTATTTTGTGATGGTACTATTACCCTTATATTACTACCAGCTGTCCTGATGAAGGGAGGAAATTTCTCCCGAAAGCTTGACGATCAATGAACTGAGCATCTAACTGCCCAACTGTATCATTCACTGCTTCCCTACTACTTCGCCTTCTACTTGAAACTCGCCCAGTCACTAAACCGCTCACTGCATGTACATCTCATGACAGCCTACTTAAGGTCTGATGATGAATTTCTTCAACTATAATATTGAGGCCCAAAGACGTCGAGTTTTTAATTATCCAAATTAAATTATTGTAGTTTGATTAATTCTAAACCTTTCAATTTTCAAGTTTTTTCAAGGAAGACATGGAACTTTGAATCAGAGCATATTTACATTGAATCTTATGGAAGACAATAATTGAGTGCTCTCCTTTTTATGTCACGTGGTAGGATATTACGTCATATCACCTTTGAAAGTTTTCTTATGAATAAACTCAAATGCGTAAAAAAGCTCAAATTAATAGTTATGTATGATATAAATTATCATTTTTGGTTACAGGTACGTTACAGATCTGATCTTCTTTGTGTTACTCAAAGTGAAGTTGAACAGGCACTAGACCGGCAGTCTCGCAGGCAGTAATTTGAAACAATTCTCAAACTTGACGTTTATGGCATGGTCATCATTGTTATACTTCAAGAATTTGAGTTGTTCAAATACACAATCTTGTCAAGATTCTATCTATAAATATATTATCTTTATCATGAAAATCCATTAGAACTTGAAATTTTGTCTGTTACTGAGAGTCTTTTAAGTTTCATAGCAATACCTGTAGCTTCTACATGCAGCCATCAAAATCAATCATTGTGTTTGATCAAAGTCAATATATCTTGTTTAATGTATGAGCATATTTTGTTTAATTAAATTGAATGGGTGGTTTTAATTGAGGGTGGAGTTTTGGCCAACCCAAATTTAAGACGAGAAATTCACGTTATTTGATTTTTGTTTTACACATTGTTATGTTATTACCTACAATGTGGTGATTTGCGAAATTGGAGTTCTGGTGAACCAAAACACTATAGACTTTCTTTTAACGAGCTGGAGGTCCATACATGGTTTTTATCATGGTTTTTTTATAACATGTTGAAATAACATAATAATTATGCCTTCCTTTGTTCGATTTCGTCACTATACAGTGCCGACATACAACTTTGTAGCATTTGGCGACCAAATCTTCTGCTCAGAGCAACACTAGGACAAAAAATTGTGATTTCGGGATATTTATCTGCATTATTCAGGTCACAAAGATTGCCTTATTCAATGTCACATGAGTTTATGCATTGAATTCACTTGAGATAAATTTTTGTAGAGTATATCTCAGTGTTGCATTGAATATAGACATTCTTTGTGACCCTAATAATGCGAATGTCCAAAAATCACTATTTTTATACAGGGTGTGTATTAATTGAATGCCGATACTTAAGGGTGATAATCCTTGGATGATTTTGAGACAGAAGTTCATATGAACATAGGTCCGCGAGAGCTTAACTTTCAAGATACAGGGTGTTGAAATATTAAAAAATAAATGATTTTTTTATAATTACTTTGATACTACGCCAGATATCTTTATGAAATTTGGTACACGTCTTCTAGGCTTCAATATGCATTTTGTGATGTACAAACAATTTCATTATTTTTACCAGTGACGTCCGTACGGGCTTTGCACTCAATATTTTTGGAGAAGAAACTTGTACGCCACTGCTTCCTTCCAAAATAAAAATCATTTTTAAAATCTCTATTTATTTCTGAGCCAATTTGTTCTCCTGATTTTTTTCCGCCCGGCGCATTGTCTTCGCTTAAAAAAATAAAATCTACTTAATTGCATTGACACCCTGCTGTGTCATCCAATATTTTTAAATCAGTGGCGCCCTCTCTTACATCCCCATGCATTTTGATGCATAGAAGACCTGTACTAAATTTCAAAAAGATATCTGGAATAGTATCAAAGTGATGATGAAAAAAAGATTTGTTCTGTATCTTAAAATCTATCCTCTTGCGGACCTCAGCGGCGTATATAAGAGGGGGGATTTGGGGGTCCGGACCCCCTCCTTAGCTTAGCATAGTTGGACACAAGCGCGAATTTTAGCCGAATTCGCCCACCTTTTAAAATTCCGCTAGTCATACCACGCATTCATAATTGTCACGAAAAAACACTGCAGATTTACATAATATTATCTACGAACATTGAAGAAAATCTCAGACCCATAATGGCGAGACCGCGTACATAGAATAATACATTTGTTAGGAATGCCCATCTCCGAACACTGAGAATTCCGGGTAAAGGTTTCCTGAGACTGGCGCGAATATTCGCGGTAAATTTTTCCGCGGCGAATATCCTCTGATTTTTCATGACATGATTATAACACTTTCTACAAGCAAATGTGTCAAAATAAATGTCATAAATCCGAGAAAATTCGCCGTGAATATTCGCGCCAGTCTGGAGGAGCCTCAACTCAGGTCCATCGCACACCCCACCAACACATGAACACAAAAAATACACACATCTTTCGTTCTACCCAGAACCCAGAGTAGATATGATCTTGGGGCTTGCACGTTTTAGTTATTTATCCTGATTTATGGCTGCTAAATAATTAATGAAATTATTTTTCAATTGACATTATTTGGTGAATAGTTTTGGCAAATTTTGATAAAATGGCGAATGCGCAGCTCAAAAATTTTTCGCCTCCCGCGAAAGATGATTTTTGCCAGGGGCTTCCCCGTAAGACAAAGACCTAACTTGGCCTCTGGGTTGGGCCCCTCCCGCTGGCGGACCTATGTCCATATGAACTTTTTGTCTTAAAATCATCCAAGGATTATCACCCTCAAGTATCGGATAAAAAAAAAAAATAAACACCCTGTATATGTCCCAGTGTTGCTCTGAAGTGACAAAATGGTCCATGCCGACCCGCCATTTGAATGACGTGAATATCTTGTCACAAATGACGTGAATTTCTGTGACATAAGGAGGTCATTTCCATGTCATATTGTCGTGATATAGTCACGTCAAATCTGGAGAAAAGTCACCAGGTTATGACGTCATTTTGACAAGGTTCTGCGTACTGGGAAGGTATGTCAGACACTTGGAGAAAAATGGGCTTGAATTGCGCAATGATGTCAAACGCTACAATTTTTGTTTATAGTAACCATGGTGACAAAGAAATGTAGCTTTTCACGAGTGCTATCTAGCATAACAGATAAGTTGTTTCATTTACTGTGGTTATTATCTCATTTATAAATACTTATATATAAATAATCAAAAAACATATCTTGAAAATTAAATCTTGTTCCCATTCCTTTGTATATGGCATTTACTCTCTCTCCAACTCTCTCATCTTCGTTGAAGTTTGATAATATCAAGCAATCAAAAACCAGACGATGTTTGGAGTCGGATTTAACTGACTAGGTCACTAGGTAACAAAATAACGAACAAAGCAGTAACAGATAAGACGAATTATTCCTCTAAATATTCAAAATTCAAATCAATAATCTCAACGACGGACTTTATGTAGACTCATTCCAGAAACACCCGTCATCTGGCACCCCGACACTCCAGTCAACGTCGCCAACTTGCAAATATACTGTACACCTTGGAATTAAACGTTTTCAAAATAAAGGTAAAATACAAGATTATGTTTCATTCTAGGCAAAATAGATAAAGCAAAAAATAGCCTCAAATCAAGGTAAGTAATTGAAGAACCGCTTAGCGATATTTCTTGAAATTTTGTCTTGAGTTGTGGTTTCTAGAGGTAGTCCAATTGCGATAAAACGCCAATATGGCAACACTGTATCTTTGTTGCATTTGACGTCACAATGAGATGCGCGTTGGCATACCTTGTCTCTTTCTACCATGTAAATGACTAAATAACCAGATCCACATCCGATGGAGAATGTGTGTGGACCATTGTAAAAAATTATTTATCAAATAAACTGGAGGCCTTAGCTCAGAATCAGGCAAAACTATTAGATGTCATTCGCAATTCGTGGAATGAGCTCGCCAATGTTGTCAATATTGTCAAGATTTATCAAATTCCATGGTTTGACGACTACGAGAAGTTTTGGCTAGGAATGGTTCTGCTATCGGATTGTAAGGAAAATGATCTACATTTTTCTTAGCGAACTGAGTGAATAAATTCAAAATCGTACCCACAATATATCGTTTTCATTGGAAAAAAAATAAGAAGTTCAAGTGCATGGCATGTGAATATTTTGACAGCTTATCACACTGGTTAAAAAAAACATGATTTCACTGTCTGTACACGCATTTTTTGTGCAAGTTGGTGAGCAATCATGATACTAGTGTACAATGATGACATATACAGGGTGTCCGGAAAGTCAACGATAATACTGGAAGGGGTGATGGACCAGGTCATAAGCATGCAGAAAAATATAATATGACTCTAGCAAAAACTCTTTGGTTTTCGAGATATTTCCACTAAAAATTCAAAATATTCAATAAGAAATCTCATTTTACAGAGAAATGATTTATTTTTATTCTCTTTTTTACTAAGTACTTGGAAATTTCCGTGACTGGCTTGTGATTGTGAAGGAAAAGGTGATGGGGAGCAGTAAAAAAAAGTTTTATTATGTTTTTCTGGAAGCTTATGAGTTGGTCTATCACCCCTTTTAGTATTATCGTTGAGATTCCGGTCAACCTATATGTATATGTCATGATTGTACAAGAGACAGTGCATGTTTATCTTTCTATCTGTCTATAAGGTGTGAGAATAGGTCTAAAATAATTCGAAAGCAACCAAAAAGTTACTTTCAAGGTCAAGACTTTTATTTCTTCTGAATTTAGATGGAATATGACAGAATTATTACCACAATTCTGTCACTATTGCTACCTGTTTATCAGGCTATTATAACTTCGATTATAACAAAGGTTGATATCTAGTCAATTTTGACTTAAGTTGAGGAATGATGTCATTAAGGTCAAAAAATTTACTGATAGGTAAACAACATCTGAGAGAGGCCATGTTTCAATGTCAGCATCTAAAAAAATAATGTGTTATGTCCGAATTTTATTGAATTTCTGACTACTTTTGGGAATATTCACATATTCAAAGATGATTATAACCCCTGGCAGGATTGTTTATAACATTCCTAGGCTATTTATTATAGTTATTGTGGATTGAAGGTTATGTTTCAAAATTTCGCAAACTCTGGTAATAATGTATCGAAATGGACATGCAATTAGGGCGGATCAATTGTCTGCAAGCATCTTTCCGATATTTTAGAGAAAAGTTTCTTTCGCAGTTACATTTCCTTCCGATGTGCAATAAACTACTACGTAAATACTTTACCTTGTAAGACGTCATAGTAATTCTTTTACCTCGACATGTGACGAAATCCATTCTCCATTATTTACACATGTACAAGACGGTGCCATAGTTCTGTATCCTTGTCTATCTCACACTCGATCTGACATTAATATGCAAGTATATTTTCCTTGTCATTGTTATCTACCAACAGAAATGGGTTACATTAAGGACCAACATACGGTCAGATTTCCCACATTTTGACGTTAAACAGGTTGACAGTTCCCTTGTTCACCTTCAACCTGATGCTTGGCAAGGACATATCGACCTATTTATCACTTTCAACAAATATGTGGACAAATGTCGGTAATTTTGCCCTTTTCATAATTGGACATTATTATCTCTCGACCAATCCGTACGTCGAGAAGCGTTAAATTTGAGCTCCCAAAGTTCATTTTTTTATTTGAAGTTACAGTGACAGATCAAAATTGTAGGTTAAAGGTTAGCAGACATGATCTATCACGATGGTCATAAATTGAGCTGTGACTTGTTCTATTTTGCTATGTTCAAAATGTATTTGATTTGACAAAAGAAAACGTTCGAGAATAGGGAGTGATGATGATTTTGGAATTGATGATCAAAATCCTTATAGTATCGAGAAAATTAAGTCTATTATCAAATATTTTATCTTTTCATTTCAATTAGTGACCACTTTATGTCATTTAATTTTTTTTGCCAACCTCCAATTTTGATCTGTCACCGTACCTTTAAATGAAAAATGAACTGTATGTTCGTTGAGACGGGAGTTATATAAAAAAGTGTCAGATCCTTTCAGAACACAACACGCGGATCGTAGACATGGTGAAAATAGTTATTTGTGACTTTTCAAGACTAAATAAAATAGCTTCACGTTCGAAAAAAGTTTATCAAGAAATAAAAAAACAATTGAAAAAAAAATGAATGGAATGTTGAGTATGATGCATCATTATTTTCAGGAAGCCAAGAGTTACCAAAAAATGAATTAAAAAAGTTGGGTCTGTATTTGAAAAAAAAAATTGATGATGATGTGAGAATTCGAAACGTCGAATATCAATTTCGACCATGCTATCTTGAAGAGCAGAAAAAGTGGCTATGAAAATGTGTCATTCGTTTTCAATTATCTTTTTCAATAGAGAAAATAAAAAAGGATTTCGAAAAAATCGGTTATTGCCGGATATCTCCGGAGGAGTTTTGAATTTTTCAAGTTGGGAAGCGATATCTTTCGAGATCCAAATCACGCAGCTTTGCCTCCATTCAGTCGACGTTGTATCTCCCATGGTTGACGAGTAACCATATACAGGGTTTTTCACTTAAAACTCCGCACGTCAATATCTCGGAAACGAATGGGAATATTTGATTTCTGTGAAAAGTAGTCAATGTATGGGGTTGAGTAGTTATTTTTTACAGTTAAAAAAATTCGACGCCTACCAAGAGTAAAGCGTCGCGACGCATCGAAAATATTAATCGATTGCAGGGACATAGGAGTTATTTATAAACTTTCTCGTTATTCAGTCGAACTCATTTATTCTACTCAGTTCTGAGATATACAGTGTGTCCAAGATAAGGATGTCTATCATGGGGATCTTATGTTCAAAATTGTTTTCATTTTTTTCTGACCACATTTGAAGAGATATTTTGAAATAAATGGAACTTCTTCATTGCCACTTTTTGCCCTTTACAAGATAGCGTTATTAAATTGAAAAACCGACGTTTCGTCTATGAGCAGCCATCATCAACTTTGTTTTTTTAAATACGGTCCTGGATTTTTTATGACGGATTTTGAGGGCCTCTTATGTTCCTAAACCAACAATGTATCGCAATTATTGAAAAAAATTATGTTGATGGATTTTTTCATAAGAACTCATGTGTTAGAGATTGTATTGGTTTCGGAGCCTTAGAGGCTCTTGAAATCCGTAATAAAAAAATCCATGACCGTATTTAAAAAACGAAGTTGATGATGGCTGCTCATAGACGAAACGTCGGTTCTTCAATTTAATAACGCTATCTTGTGAAGGGCAAAAAGTAGCAATGAAGAAGTTCCATTTATTTCAAAATATCTCTTCAAATGTGGTCAGAAAAAAATGAAAACAATTTTGAAAAATTGCGGTTTTTTTCGGATAAATTCGGACTTAGTCGGAATTTCTTGGCTTTTAAAACGGCATTTTGTTAAGCATCAAAATACGCAACTTTGCCTCCATTTAACCGACCTTGTATCTCTCACGGTTTTCAAGATCCCCATGATAGACATCCTTATCTTGGACAACTGTATATCTCAAAACTGAGTAGAATAAATGAGTTCAACTGAATAACAAAAAAGTTTATAAATAACTCGTACTTTTGCATGCGCGTAATTTCAAAGTCCCTGTAATCGATCAATATTTTTTATGCGTCGCGACGCTTTACTCTTGATAGGCGTCGAATTTTTTTAACTGTGAAAAATAACTACTCGACCCCATACATTGACAACTTTGTACACAAATCAAATATTCCTTTTCGTTTTCGAGATATTGACGTCCGGAGTTTTAAGTGAAAAACCCTGTATACAGGGCGTAGTTTGTTTTGACTGTAATGCCCACAAACACTTGTTTGGTATTAAAAAAAGCCAAATTGTATTTGTTTGGCACTCCGGAAAGTATGTTTTGACCAAGATGATTATTATTCATATACAGGGTATAATTTGTTTTGACAGCGAGCCCCTCAAACACTGATTTGCTTTCAAACAATGCCGAATTCTATTTGTTTGTCACTCCGGAAAGGATGTTTTGACCAAGATGATTATTATACATATACAGGGTGTAGTTTGTTTTGACTGCGAGGCCCACAAACACTGGTTTCCTATTAAACAATGCCAAGTTCTATTTGTTTGGCAATCCGGAAGGTTTGTTTTGACCAAGATGATTATTATTCATATACAGGGTGTAGTTTGATTTGACTGCGAGGCCCACAAACACTTGTTTGCTGTCAAACAATGCCGAACTCTATTTGTTTGACACTCCAGAAGGTATGATTTGACCAAGATGATCATTATTCATATACAGGGTGTAGCTTGTTTTGACTGCGAGGCTCACAAACACTCGTTTGCTATTAAACAATGCCGAATTCTATTTGTTTGGCACTCCGGAAGTCATGTTTTGACCAAGATGATCATCATTTATGTACAGGGTGTAAATTGTTTTGACTGTAAGGCTCACAAACACTTGTTTGCTATTGAACAATGCCAAATTCTATTTGTTTGGCACTCCGGAAGGTATGTTTTGTCCAAGATGATTATTATTCATATACAGGGTGTAGTTTGTTTTGACTGCGAGGCTCACAAACACTTGTTTGCTATTGAACAATGCCAAATTCTATCTGTTTGACACTCCGGAAGATAGGTTTTGACCAAGATGATTACTATTCATATACAGGGTGAAATCTGTTTTGACTGCGAGGCTCACAAACACTTGTTTGCTATTAAACAATGCCGAATTCTATTTGTTTGGCACTCCGGAAGGTACGTTTTGACCAAAATGATTATTATTATTCATATACAGGGTGTATTTTGTTTTGACTGCGAGGCCGACAAACATTTGTTTGCTATTGAACAATGCCGAATTCTATTTGTTTGGCACTCCGGAAGGTATGTTTTGTCCAAGATGATTATTATTCATATACAGGGTGTAGTTTGTTTTGACTGCGAGGCTCACAAACACTTGTTTGCTATTGAACAATGCCAAATTCTATTTGTTTGGCACTCCGGAAGGTATGTTTTGTCCAAGATGATTATTATTCATATACAGGGTGTAGTTTGTTTTGACTGCGAGGCTCACAAACACTTGTTTGCTATTGAGCAATGCCAAATTCTATCTGTTGGACACTCCGGAAGATATGTTTTGACCAAGATGATCATTATTCATATACAGGGTGAAATCTGTTTTGACTGCGAGGCTCACAAACACTTGTTTGCTATTAAACAATGCCGAATTCTATTTGTTTGCCACTCTGGAAGGTATGATTTGACCAAGATGATTATTATTCATATACGGGTGTAGTTTGTATTGATTGCGAGGCTCACAAACACTTGTTTGCTATTAAACAATGCCGAATTCTATCTGTTTGGCAATCTGGAAGAAATGTTATGACCAAGATGATCATCATTTATACACAGGATGTAGTTTTTTTTGACTGCGAGGCTCACAAACACTTGTTTGCTATTGAACAATGCCAAATTCTATTTGTTTGGCACTCCGGAAAGTATGTTTGGACCAAGATGATTATTATTCATATACAGGGTGTAGTTTGTTATGACTGCGAGCTCACAAACACTTGTTTGCTATTGAACAATGCCGAATTCTATCTGTTTGACACTCCGGAAAATATGTTTTGACCAAGATGATTATTATTCATTTACAGGGTGTAGTTTGTTTTGACTGCGAGGCTCACAAACACTTGTTTGCTATTAAACAATGCCGAATTCTATTTGTTTGGCACTACGGAAGGTATGTTTTGACCAAGATGATTATTATTCATATAAAGGGTGTAGTTTGTTTTGACTGCGAGGCCCACAAACACTTGTTTGCTATAAGACAATGCCAAATTCTATTTGTGTGGCACTCTGGAAGGTATGTTTTGACCAAGATGATTGTTATTCATATACAGGGTGTAGTTTGTTTTGACTGCGATGCCTACAAACAATATTTAATTATCGGTTGCTGTCAAACAATACTAGATACTGTTTGTTTGAGTATACCTACAGGGAAGTTTTACTGTTAACTTATGATTTATATACAGGGTGTAGTTTGTTTTGACCGAATTGACCCAAAACACCTGTTTACTATTGAATAATGCCGAACTTCACCTTTTGGCTCTCCGAAAAGTACGTTTTGCTCACTATGATTATACTAGAAAGAAAAGGGTGTGGTTTGTTTCGACCACGTAGCTCATGGACCAATAACGGTTCACTATTGTGAGTTAAGTGTAATTTTTTTGCATAAACAGTTCTGTTGAGTTCATAAAAATGGGAATTTAGCACATATTATTAACAACATCGATGGAAAAATATCGTTGTGTTTTCTGCATACTCAAATCTACCATGATGAATGAATGAATGAATGAATGAATACGTTTGTTTAGCCAATGCTATACAAAAACATTAATATACATTTAATAAGCAGAGGAAATATGGTGCACAAAAAACGGTCACAAAAGTTGTAAAAGTTGAAGTAAACAAATATATCACAGGCACAAAATTGATAAAAAAAAGAAAAACATCAGGTACATCAGTTATATAAATTGATTAGGAAAATATCACAGTCCGTCAATCAATAATTATTGTTAAAATATATGCAGGAAGTTTCTTCTTAAAAATGTCCAGTCTTTGCGCATTTTTCACATCAGGTGGAACATCATTAAATTGAACTAGTCCTTTGTAAAATACGCTGCTAAAATTTTTGTTCAGGCGACTAGTGGCAACATAAAAATTCGGGACATTGCATGTGTCATAATTGTGAACTTTGTTGACATTTTTAAGTTCTCTACAGAGATATTCCGGCGCCAAGCCAATTTTCATTTTGAAGATAAAAATGAATGTCCGATAAAAAATTGTTTGTTTCACATTCATCACCTGTAGTGTATTCAGCATCAGTTTTGTGGGCGTGTACCTATTGCACAACAGAACATTACGAAGCGCTCGGTTCTGAATCTTCTGGAGTTGTTTAAACTTTTACTGAGTTATGCCGTAAAAAATTGTGGAACAATACTGGAGATGAGGTTCTATTGAGGACTTGTAGAGAAGCAGCTTGACGAAAATTGATAAATGTTTTTCCATTCGTTGACAAAAAAATACCTTTCTTGACATTTTTCCACATATGTAATCAATATGGTTATTGAAGTTCAAATTTTCGTCCAACATTATTCCTAAATACTTGATTGATCTTGTCCTGGCGATTTGCTGTCCCTTCAGAGATATGTTAATGACTTGACTGTCCAATTTTCTTATTGTGCTTGGCATTCCAAACACAACAAATTTGCATTTATTTATATTGACCGCCATGCTGTTGTTGTCCAACCAATTTTGAATTCTTGAAAGGTCTTCATTAATAGATTCCAACATTGAGGAGAGATACGAACCACTAATATACATCATAGTATCGTCAGCAAACGGTTTTATTTTGCAATTTTTGACGTGTTTGAAAATATCGTTTATGTATATTATAAACAGAAGTGGTCCCAGAACGGTACCTCGTGGAACTCCAAATTCAGTTGATACAGCATCAGAAACAATAATTCCCTCGATCTTAACCTTCTGGGTTCTATTGCTAAGATATGATTGAAACCATTGCAATGCTGTTCCTCGCATACCTATTGTGCGTAGTTTTTCCAAAAGCAATTTTCTGTTAATGGTCTCGAATGCGCGCCGAAAATCCAGAAACACTGTGATCACGAACATGCCCTTGTCCATACACTTCAACCAGTCATTGCATACTTCCAGTATAACTGATAACCTTGTTTATCAATTGGTTTTCCTCACAATACTCCTCAAGTTGTTCCTTCACGATAATTTCTAATAGTTTTTCGTACGAGGGTAAGTTATTTACTGGTCGGAAGTCCTCCACCTTGATACTGTTTGCAATCTTCTGGATTGGCGTGATCAATGAACATTTGGTATGGTTTGGAACAATGAGGTATTTATTACATCCAAAAATCTGTTTCCAATCATTGAGAATACATTTTTCAGAATTTTACTGGAAATTTGATCTTCACAGCCTCCGGTATTTTTAAGGTTTCTGACTAGCTTATTCAAATAACACATATCGACGGGCTTAAGGTTAGAAAAAATATGTTTACGATCCACAAAGCTCAACACATAGTTAAAATCATTCTTTGGCTTGATTGACGATACAATGACTTCGATACTGGACACAAAATATTGATCAAAACATTCGGCGATATCACAGGCTTTATCACATAATGTACCTGAATCAGACTTTACATGACATATAGCAACTTTTTGTCCCGGTAACAGACTCTTCAAGTTTTTCCAAAGTTGTTGTGAGTTTTTTCTATGTCCATCCAGAATTTCGAGCAAATAGTTGTTTTTTGAATGTTTGATCATTGAGACAACTTCATTTCTGAGCAATTTGTACTCTGCCCATGATTCATCTCTTTTACATAGAACGGCGGCCTTATATGTATTGTCCCTTTCATTCATTTTTTGTAGAATTTCTGGAGTAATCCACCGATTATTTTCATGTTTTACGTTGACTTTTTTTTCTTGTAGAGTACTCATTTCTTGCAATGAATGAGTTATGGATGATATCGAACTATTTGCCATCGTATCTACGTTTGTAACGCAATTATTCCAATGTATTTTTTCCAGATTATTTTTCATTACATCGCAGTCATAATGTAGCCTTTTGTAAATTTTATTTTTGGTACAAGAAAAGTATGGTTCGATATATATTTCAACTATGTTGTGGTCACTAATAGTTGATGTTAACAAGACACGACATTTCAAAGACTTGTTATTGGTGATTACGTAATCAATGAGGGTTTTGCTTGTTTGGGTGATTCTTGTGAAGTCATTGACAATTTGATACAGTCCATTGGTTCTGATTATTTGTTTACATTTGTTTGTATAGTGAGAATCTTTGAAAAAATCGTAATTGAAATCGCCCATAATCAGTTGAACTTCACTACCGCTCAGCAACTCTTCAACCAAAACTTCAAATTCCTCAAAAAATATCCTATCTGATCCAGATGGTGATCTATAAATTCCTGTGAGAAGTATGTTGCTTTCTCCTACTTTCAAAAATGCTGATATTATCCATATAACGCCATGAATTGCTCTATTTAACTTAAGTTGAAAACTGAGATTATTTTTAATGTAGATGGTGACACCGCCAGTCCTATTATTGTTTGTGTAACAGTTTATCATTTTATATCCCTTCATGTATATTTCACTGTCCTGAATATCATCACACAAGTGGGTTTCTGATAGACATAAAGCAAATGGCTTGTATTTTTGAACAAATAATCTGATTTGGTCAAAGTTATGTAAAAGACCCTGGCAATTGAAATAAAAAATCCTACCTTTATTGATCTTATATTCCATTTGGTTCTCTAGTTGCTATCGTGAGTATTTCCGTTTTTGAAGTTCCTCATAATGTTTAAAAACGGCACAGTTTATGTCAAACACCGCGTGATTTGTGTTGAAGTTCATACCGAGGTTTTTGTTTGCTAAAACACCATTATTACATTTTTTTACAGTTACATCACATTCACTTTTTCCGTGATTTCCGGCACAATTTGGACAAACAACTTTTTCTGTACAGTTTTTCATCAAATGTCCGTATTTACAGCATTTATAACAACGCACTATGCCAAATTCCGGAAACACACTGCATCTATTCCAACCAATGTTTACTTTTTGGTTATTGTTCATTATTTTTTTATACGAATCGGCGTCTACTTCCAAAATAAGGTTGAATTTTTTATCGATGACGTTCGTTTTTCGTAGAGTTTTGATGTTGGCTTGGTCGCTCAGATTATTTTGTTTGACTATTTTCAAGATAAGTTTTTCTTCAGACTCAGAATGTTCATTTTCGTTGATTCCTATGATTTTAATCCTTTTTTCTTGAATCTTTGGTTTAATAACTTGATAATTTTCCCCCATTTTTTGCCGAATCGCAGTTTGAATTTGTTCGATGTCTTTTTCCTTTCCACAATTCAAGATTATACCTGTTTTGTTGTTCAATGTGCGTCCAATTTCAATACCAGCAACAATTTCTGAGGGGTTGACCTTAGCTTTTAGTTGTCCTGTGATTTGTTGCGCATTTTCTTCAGAGTTTTTCTGTTTAACTATCAAAACATTCGTTGTTGAAACAGTCGCAGCATATGATTTCTTCGATAATTTGTCGGGGGCATCGTTGCTTGTGACAAGAAGAGTTTTCTGTTGTTGTAGGGCTGCGATTTCTTTTTTAAGTTCTGTGTTTTCTTTGATCAATGTGTCTACTTATTATGTAAATCACCTGTAGTATCGAGTAGTTTTTTTAATGATGATTGAATAAACTCCAACACATTTTCATCAACATTCAGTTCTTCGTTACGGCTACGTTTTCGATTTCGTTCTTTGTTCGTCGTAACCTCAAACTCGACTGGGCTACAGTTTTTGCAAGTCCAAGTCTTTTTCATGTGAAATCCACGTAAATCCACACTTTCACACTTTCCATGATAGTAATTCTTGCACGTTATACACTGTATGATTGATTTAACATCATCAAAGTCTTTTTTACACGTAAAACATCGACTATCTTCCGAACTGTCAACTGCTTTCGCCGCCATCTTGGCAACTTCCATGATCCCGATCGAAATTTTATTGATATTGTGCTGCGTATATTGTAAGAACCAGCATTGACTGCAACCATAAAAAACAAAATTTAGTTGTCTTTTTGACTAATTCATTGGTTATAAAAGGGGTGTGAGGTCATCGAATAGGTATTAACCAGGTATACTTATTATTAAAACTGCCAAAAATTATAAGTTGGCTGCTCTGTTTTAGGTCGTTCTTTTGGCTAATTGATTAGTTTATGAAAACGGATGTTTGAACACATACAGGACACACACTGCAATAATATAAAACATGTAACGAGAATAGTGTTTTTGACTTATAGATATTACATAATCATCAGACAGGCATTTTCATTTTACAGAAAACACATTCGATTATTAATAATCAATGGCCGAAATAAATACACTTGGTTCAACGTTATACCGATTTGAAAAAACGCTCGCAATTAAGATTTATATTTTCTTTCTGCTGGGGCTCATGTATCATTATAAAAAATTCAGGAGATATTCTACAATATTATCAATATGGATTGTATACTTATTATTTCAATGGATCCTAAGGAGTGTCAATACTCCATCTTGGTGATCAAAAACCTTTTATCAACACTGGGTAAACAATGGAAAAAGTATATCAATGCCCACTTATAAAATAGAATATTGGACCTTTATTTTGAAAGTAAACAAAATTACTCTCATCCTTTCAGAATAAAAAAAAAAGGAAAAAAGATACGTTAACATCTTGCTAAATCATGACTCAACTTTAAAAAGCACACCTGTAGGATTAGACAGCTTGCTTCGTTAGTGAGAGATAATATAATCTAGAACTTGTATATTGTAAAATATCTTGCAAAAAAAAGAGAAAATTAAATATTCTCTGATGCCCCAAAGACACGTTGGTGTGCTTATTGCAAAAGTCACGAGGTGCAGAATTTTTTGCAGTAGAGAAAAAGAACTAATTTGAACCTTGTGCTACCTTCAATGAACTAAAGAGTTTTGCACTGGTTCAAGTCAAACTATAATATTTTTTATTGAGAATTGACAACATATCAACCATAGCATGCTTGATAGGGTGTGAAATACTTCCCATTCGACATTCAAACCCCAAATTGTTAGATGCACAGTTTGAGGCCTCGTGCCATGCAGGCAAAAGATAATTTTATTTCTGCCTCTTACATGGATACTACCGATTAACTTGAAGCTGAAAAGTTATCAAGAAAAATATGAACGAATACAGATCTTGAGCAACATAATAATGCTTAAAAAAAAAATCGTGCTCTTGGTGTCAAAAATCAACTCAAATTGTGAAAATTGAATACATATTATTGTATTGTCTTGAGGGGCGGACCCAGATTGATTAACGCTTCTAATGTGGCTTGAAATAGAATTGTCTGCGTTTTTTCATAATTGAAGCTTATTGAGAAGGATATTGAAGGGAAAGGAGGAAAAAAGAAGAAACAACGGGTAATGTGATTGTGTCCGGTTGGATTTTGCTAAATCTATCATAAAGAGTACCAGTAAACTACATATAACAAAATTCTATCATTAAGGGTAATTATCACTTGGTGATTATTAGGGTAGTCAGATTTTAGAATATTGCGTTGATTCATCACTTATGGCAGACGGTTTAATTTTGAAGCAGAATCACACTCGTAGTGATTATCTTTTCAAACATCTACCAATATACAATCATAGAACAACGTGAATGCGAAAAATAATCATAAGATTGTTCGACTTACCTGTAAAGAAAATCAATCTTGATTATTCGAGCATAGTAGTCCTTCTATGATAGTGCCCACCCACCCAAGTTTCACCCAACACTCAAATGTGATGAGTTCCGTCACAAATGAACGGTGACTCATTCGAGAAATTTTTTTTGTTGACACAGTCTTCAAATACTGTGCGTAGATAGGACAAAATGATACTCAACAATATACTATAATAGAAGAATCACGCTGCTCGAATAATTAATATTCATCTTCCTTACAGTTGAGTCGACCAATGTTATAATCATTGTGTGCACAACTTACACAATAATTCTTTTATTGACAACTCGCACGTATCTGCAACCTTACGGAACTTCACTTGTGTGCTAGTTGACGCTAACATTAAAGAGAACAACATCCAGTTGTTGGAAGCTCCAGTTAAAACACACTACCATTGACATGACACGGACCTTGGCAAAAGGTAGATATCCTTGATCTACCAGATGTTCGTGTCTTCAATGCGCTCTCATCTGATCACCTATGGATCTAACTTGATTGGAAAGTTTATTTCAGAGTAACTGGAGTGGTACCGTCCACCTACATCTACAAAAACGTAAACTGGAGACAATCCAGAGAAAAAGTAGATGAGAGAATCCAGATCGTCAATAAGATCCTGTCAAAAGACGTTTCGGAACAAGAACTCGGAAATATTACAGTATGCACGAGATAGGATAAGACGAAAGGAAGATCTTGAACATGCTGAGGACAGGCTTCCTGTAGACATTTTGGAACTGATTAAGCTTATAAACCGAAAAAGACGGTAGTGGCAGCGCTCTGGATTGCTGAAAAAGCGTGTAGAGTTCTTGAACTTAACACGCAGAACTCGGAGGAAAAATTTTTCATAAAAAATCCTGGAGTACAACACTTGCAGGGTTGTCCACACAGGATAACTCTTTCTGTAAAATTGGCAAACGGGTCAGTAACAAATTCAATAAAATTTCACTGGGAGTTGTCGTACAGACACCTGAAGACATTTCTGAGACGTTGGCTGATAATACAGCCTGTCCAGAGTAAAATGATGTACATGGAAGATGATATTGGAAACCTTGGCTATTGGAGATACGCAATAATTAAAAATCAATGTGTAACATACCATGTGTAGGTGAATTTCTCCAACAAATAATCATCTTTTTTTAGTAAACTTGAAATATTTATGAGTAGTACCTGTACACTTTCTACTTTGTTCACAATTAAAACGCTTCACCTAAGTACATATTGAATTGGAACCACGGTATAACCACCAATGATAATTTGAAGGAATGCATTCAACATCAACCCTCGTAGTAATATCCGTAGATACAAAATATAATAATAATATCATTCTGTCAAATCACTCACCTTTATGTATTTTGAATTCAGCAAAAATTCAACAAAGTAACACACAAAGCGTGACACCATATCGTGACACAGATAAATTTGATAATGCAATGTGATAACCTGAAAACGGCAAGACACCAGAGACAGCTGATCTCTTATTCCCGTGCTAGAATTGCAACGATGCAAAAATGCCTGTCGGTACGGACACCCACATATTGGCAACCGTGCCCAAACTTCAGCCGTCAAATGAGGCACGACCTTTTCTGAGACAACAGTCTGAAAGCCCTCTAAATCACCAATCCCAAAAAATCATAGTTCCATTTATCTTCAGTTTTTTGTCACAAATCACTTTCCTGTCATAAAAAAAAAAAAAAATTGAAGGTGCAAATGTGCATTGAGATTTACGTGTTGTGTTGAAACTTGGCAACATCTGGACGTTAAGTTGAGGCACCGTCTTGTGAGTTGGGAAGTTGGTAGCGAGTTTATTTTTCAATTTTTGAGGAGAAAACCTAGCTCTGTGAATTATTTTCTATTCTGAAGTGTTTTATTGATAAAACAATGTCTAGAAAGTCTGTAGTGTGTGACCAGAAAGAAAAATCAGGCAGATATTTTGTCATTGCACCGGTGAGTGAACAAAAATAGAGCTGGCCTCTATTATCATTGTGTTTAGACCAAAACATTCAATGCTAAAGGTATAAGCGTTATGTGTCTTGTTATTTTAAGTCTATGGACCAAACCATTCTGAGCTATAGAAGGCGGGGAAGTTAGCCAGAAATAGTAGTTAAATATCGATATCTCTTCAATCACACTTTCTTTTAGATCTCTCGAATTTGAGCTGTGACTTGAGCTAGGAAAAGATTACGACTATTGTGATTCGAGAACGGCAAAACGAAATAGAATGATTCTTATTGCCGGATTATAACATAAAAACTAAAAATACCTCATCGTACAAAGGTTCAAAAAAGTCGTGAATGATTACAGAAATATTTGGTGAGTAGACTACGTAATGAAGAATGAGATCTCGAACATCAAGCAAGAATAATACTGATCCAGAATATTGCAGATATTGGGAATATCATGATGTGTCCCAAGATTGAAATTAAAATTAAGCAATCATATATGAATAGGAAGTGAATCACACACGAGCTGGTGTTGATCATACATGAAATGATATTTTCTATAACAGACGTGCAAGATAAAAGTGAAAACAGCTGGAACGCATATGAAATCAAAAAAAATGCGGTTGTCGCAAAAAATTGAGTAGAAAAATACTACCTTAGTGACATCCATGGAAATAAATGTGATCCAAGTCAGCTATGGGAATACTTGAAGTCACATTATTCACGGGAAAAATCACCCTTTGTCGGACGAAATCGTATCATCAGAAAAATAGCTGACATTGTGAACAAAATTCCACAACCAACAGTGAAGCATTCTGAATTTAGAATGAGTACGATTAGAGAAGCATTTTCCAAAATCTAAATAGTGGAGATGTTTGAACTGAGACTGATAATAATATGGAATATCAAAGATATAGGTGGAGGTGAGAGCGGAATTACAAAGTGAATTCTGATTGAAGTGGTCGTTGAGTGATAGAGTGTTTCCAGAGGAATGGGGGCTTGCTCCTGTAATGAAAGTTTCCAACACAAAAAAATGTGAGGAATTTCGGCATATTAACGCAGTCCCAAGTTATGAGAAGATCATCAAAACGGTTATTGAGAGACAATTGCTACTTTCACTGCAAAAACTGACAGTATAGTTCCTAAGAATTTAATTTTTGTTCAATTCATTGATGCGAGTATGTGGGGATGGATATCTGTTGTACTTTCCTGAAAGCTGTTGACTTTTCATAACTATGTGTTGGTGGTCTTCCTTGATTTTAGAAGGGCTATTGAAACTGTTAATAGACAAATTCTACTGTATAAGTTAAATTGATTAGGAGAGAGACATACGGTTCTAGTTTGGTTTCGGTCCTATTTGACATCTCGTTCAAAAAATGTTGAACTTGAAGACTCAATATTAAAAAATGCATTATCCCTTTATTCATTTCTACGGCTGTTATGCCATCTTTGAGTATCTGATCCATGAATATATAAAATAGATGCTCAGTGGTAGAGGTCCAAATAACCCAGAAACGGCAAAACATGGGCAAAAAAATGCGTCGATGCGCTGCCCTTGCGGTCAGAAGATTGTATGCCTGATTACTAGAGAGTGTGCGCACTAACAGCCTCTCTTCACACAAAAGCGTTTTAATCTAATTTCCACAAACAGTCAAAAAAAATCAGGCGTGTTCAAGTTCAAGAAAAAATAAGTGTGCAGTCTGTAAAAAAACAAATCATGTAACAAGTAACTGTTACTTTAAGAAAAGTGTAAATTTATTACAACATAGTACAAACTTTTTCTGCAAAAAACTTTTCCCAAATAATACCGAATTATTGAGTATTTTGGATACTGGCAGTGAATGTACAGTAGTGCGGGAATCTGTAGTGAATAGACTGAAATGTCCGGTTTTGAGTGGGGATTCATATTCACTCAAATCATTTTCTGGTAACATTATATCAATTCAAAAAACAGTACCGGATTGTGAAGTTATTGTTGATGGTTTGGCGGCTTATATTGATGTATTGGTGGCTCCACATCATCATCGTCGTGTTGATGTCGTTTTGGGAAACTCTTTCATTCAACAACCTCATGTTACTTTGATAAAAGAAGGGACGGAGATCAAATTCTATGGTGCTTCTGAGAAACAAAGCCTCTGGAATGATATCGTGTGACATAAATCATCTATCGAAGATACTGGCAGTTTTGGACAAATTTAGTGATCGGATCTCTACAAATTTCGGAAATATGGGAAAGGCACAAGGAATTGAAATGAAAATAAAACTATCGGATCCTACTCCATTTTCTTATAATCCTCAACGTTTGTCAGAGGATAGGAAACGTCAATTACAGATTCTAATAGATGAAATTCTTCAACACAATGTTATTCGAGAGTCTGAATCTGCATTTGCGAGCCCTGTTGGTTGGTTCCAAAACCCAATAACGAGTACCGTCTTTGTGTGGGTTTTCGAAGACTAAATTGTGTCACGGTTAAGGAAAAGCTCCCATTGCCTTTGACTGAAGATCAACTTGACAAACTGGGGGTTATGGATGGTTCATCGCTCTTGACTTATATTCCGGTTATTACCAGATCCCTATGGCGAAGGATTCGATTGATAAAATTGCCTTTATTACTTCACATGGAGAATGGGAATATCTACGAATGCCGTTTGGCCTTTGCAACGCTCCATCGGTTTTTCAGAGGATGATGTGTAAGCTGCTAGAGAAATCAGATAAAAACACTGCTTTTGCTCATCTGGATGATGTAATAATTTCAGCCAAATCTATTGATGAAGCTTTAGATAAACTATGTAGGGTGTTGAAGTTATTTAGAAAATATAACCTCACTTCACAACTACCCAAATGTAAATTCCTTCTGAATAAATTGAAATACCTTGGCAGAGAAATATCCCAAGAAGGATTTCGCCCAGATCAAGATAAAATTACAGCTTTGTTAACCCTCAAATCACCACAAAATATTAAAAAGTTTAGACAGTTTTTGGGACTAAGTGGGTATTTTCGAAAATTTATAACTAATTATGCAGGAAACACTAGATCACTAACAAAATAACTTCAGAAGAATAAAACATGGATATGGACACCAGATCAGGACATCGCTGTTGAGAAGATAAAAGACATTTTATGCAAAAGACCTCCACTGAAGATATTCAATTCAAAACTTGAGACTGAATTGCACACGGACGCCAGCACTATTGGAGTAGCGGGTATTTTTTTCCAACGTCACGATACTGGCTTACATCCTGTAGCATATTTTAGCAAGCAATGCACATACGAACAGAGTAAGTACCACTCGTATGAATTGGAAACAATGGCCGTTGTACTAGGAATGAACTTTGTTGTATATACTGATTGTGCTGCTTTACGAACTACCACATCTAAGCGAGGTCTGATTTCACGAATGGACAATTTGCACATTTTTTGGAAATATGTAAAATATAAGGATAAGTAAGTACTGATGCCATTGATGTTTAAAAAATCAACCTACGACCTCTAATAGTGTAGTAATCACCGATTAAAGTGCGCAAAATCAACATCCACTACGTCACAGAATACACTATCTATCTCCGTCTGACGTATTGACTGAGATGACTCTCTCTCTCTCGGGAGGGTTATATGGCCCCACCCCCTTTTGCGATCATGATTCGCGTCTTCTTTTTCATTTTTTATTTAGTATATTTTTGGGTATTTCGGAAAAATTTTTTTGCTGGTGTCTTTCAAATAATGTCTAGAATACGTATATAAAATTTCAAGTCATTTGAAAATGTATGCAAATTGTCCAGTGCTCGGTGATGGTTAGAAATCCAAGATTATTCCTCAGAAGTTCGCTACAGGCCGGGATGTAGATTGCAACATATCGATTGTCTGAGCAGAAACCCCATTGCCATAAATACTACCGTTATTATAACTGAAGGTGAATGGATACGAGCTATACAAACCCAGGATGATGACATTTCTCGAATTATTGATATATTACATGGTAACAAAACAAAAGAGAATGAAAATTATTTTGATAATTTTGTCCTCAAAAATGAAAGACTGTACAGAAAATTGATGAATTGCTCCAAATGGGTAGTCCCAAGATCAGTGAGATGGCAAATATGTAAACTCAATCATGATGATTGTTTTGATAAAACTTAAAAAAGAATTCAAGCCAATTATTGGTTCTCCAAAATGAATAGATTTGTGAAAAAATATGTAGCCAGTTGCTTGAATTGTACCTATATGAAAAATAAGAGCGGAGCGAAGCCCGGATTTCTACATCCCATACCGAAAGTGCCTATTCCCTCCACAATCCACGTAGATCATCTTGGACCTTTCGTTCAGTCAACCAAAAAGAATTGTTACCTTTTCGTGCTTGTGGATGGATTCACCAAGTTTATTTTCTTGGAACCGGTGAAGTCAACAGTAAGACACGTGATCAAGTACCTACAAAGCTTCATGTTTATCTGTGGAACACCGACCAGAATTGTGTCTGATAGAGGATCAGCATTCACGTCAGAATCAATGAAAGATTTCTGTATAAAAAACGGAATCAAACATGCCCTAAATGCAGTTGCCACACCACGGGCAAATGAACAGTGAATCGGACTATTTTAGAGGCATTGAAGTGCTTGTCTGTTGATGATACTGATGAAACACACTGGAACACACATATCAAAACGATACAATTTTCCGTAACACTGCAGTAAGTGATACAACAGGAGTAACCCCTCACGAGCTACTCATGGATATAAACCCAAGGCATTGGTCTGATGCATACATTTTATCGCAGATAAAAGAAGAACAACCTAGGGCAAAATTGAAAGAATTAGGAGAACAAGCTGCTGAGAAGATAACCAGGTCCGCAGGAAGCCCCAGCCCTATCTATAAGTTCATGCCATATGTGATCCATCAGTCAGATTATGCCAAATGTAATCGGTAAGAACACGCCATATGTGATCTAGCAGTAAAATTATGCCATATGTAATCTATAAGTTCATGCCATATGTGATCCAACAGTCAGATTATGCCAAATGTAATCTATAAGTACACATCATATGTGATCTATCAGTGAGATTATGCCGTATGTAATCTATGAGTTAAAGCCATATTATTATGTGATCTAACAGTCAGATTATGCCAAATGGAATCTATAAGTTCATGCCATATGTGATCCAACAGTCAGATTATGCTAAATGTAATCTATAAGAACACACCATATGTGATTTAACAGTGAGATTATGCCAAATATAATCTATAAGAACCAGCCATAAGTGATCTATTAGTAAGATTATTCCTATGAAGTCATTTCATATCTGATGTACTCGTACTTTCGATTTTTTTTTTCTCAAAAACGTGAAGAAATCTGTTTTTATTGCCTACGGTGAAGTCATCTATTGGATAGACTAGAATTTATACCACGTTCGGAATTGAATTCAAATATTCATCACAATGTTATATCAAAAGTTATTCTGAAAAAATGCATACTGAACTATTTTTCAAAAACGTTCATTTTATAATGTCTAAAAACTATGTCTTGGACAAATACAACCTATGCATATTTTTCAGTTTATAACTTTTGATAAGCCATGTGAATCAATATTTAAATTAAATTTCGAATGTTGAGTCTATGAAATGCAAAAATTAGAGGACTTGTGTACCCAATTGTGCTTCAGTTTTGTTGTTCAAAATTTGATGTACTGAAAATTAGAAACTTTCACTTATAATCTCCCTGGAGCTCGAATTATTTCCGGAAATTTTGTCGAGTTGCGAATTTTTTGAAAATTTTTCTTGAAAATTCGCAACGAGAGCAAATTTCCGGATTTTTAATTCGAGCTCGCGGGAGATTCGCCAAGAAAATTTCATGCCAAAACTGATCATTGGAAAAAACATAACCCAGGACTCACCTCGCATTTAGTGGAAGAAACCAACGGCTCCTTACTCTACTCGCCATTGAGAAAGAAAGAAGGGAATCAGGATTTTATAAAACATTTGGAAGTTATAACCAATCTTGTCCATAATTGATAACATTGCAACTTTGTATTGGAAGTTGAAAATAAATCATTTATCAAAAATATTTGTCAGTGTTTTTAACAGATGTCAAGCACTCGCGGCTGGATGTAGCTCCCATGCACCAACCACAGTGTGGCCTATTGCCCTTATGTCTGTGAAAGTTGGGTTGGGTTGGGATTGTTAGGGAGAGTGGGGACGGCAACACTGTAATCATATGGGAGCTACATCCAGATGCAAAGCCAGGGTGATTTCCACTTATTAATCTTTTAGTCACGTAATTATGAGCAGGGTGATTTCCGATAAAATTAGGTCGTTGCCATAGCAACATAATAAAATGCAAGCCTATGATTGGTTAGAATAGGAAATTTTCGGCAGAAAATTCAAACTACACGTGAAATGACAATGATGTCAAGATCACTATGCAATAGGTTGCCTCACTTCGCCTGAGGTAGAGACGGAGGGGGAAAATATGACGTCATCTGTTTCGAGCAGCTGCAGTTGACTGGATCCTGTCATTCGATTGCATCGGTCTGCATTGTATCGTGTCATGTGTCATTCGATACTTCGATCGATGAGATTTGTTTGTATGAATTTGTAGGCTTGTTGCTATTTTTATCATTTAAATCCAAATAACGCTATTTTACAGTTGTAAAATTATCTTTAAATCCATTATCATCGAATAATAGTTTGGTAAAGAGAGCGAGAATACTGTTCCAAATGTGAGTATTTTCTATAATATGTATATTCAAATAAATCAGTGCTCAGATTTCAACAACTTTTTATCTATTAGTTCATATTAGTCCCACCTTATTCTACTAAGAAACCTAGTATTGAACTATAATGAAAGCTTAATTTACGTAAAATACACATAAAGTAGTAAAGTAGACAGTTGAATTGAGCTGAACACATGTGAACAAACTCTATTTTTAAAATTTATTGACAGACCTACCTTTAAACCACTATATTTGATGGACAAATCTGAGGATAAGACACTTATGAACAGTTTTCAGATCGCAAATGAATAAATCCACATAAGAGAAATCAACGACACAGCAAAAAATCTCTCAACTACCAAAAACCATTCATTGTGTGAAGTGAGCTTATGATTATGAATTCATCACAAATAAGGTTGCCAGCTTCTGTTCTACTGTTTTTGATAGGGACCATCTGGCAACAGTGGAAATAGATGACGTCATGACCGTAAAAGTGAGGCAACCTATTGTATAAGATCTGTTCGTAGAACAATCGCAAACCAGTCAGAGCCAATCAGCATGCAGCATTTGCAGTTTGCAAACTATTTCTGATTATTTTGACCAATCGATAAAGCGCTGATCGATTTGTGATTGTTGTATGAACAGACCAATACTAATCTTGGTCAAGGGTTAGCATCGAGATAGAATCATAAGAGTCGCTAAGGAACATTCAGACAGTCATAGAAAAATCTGCAGAAAGAAGATATTTAATTTAATGGTTGCTGAATTTTGGGTTTTAGGGTCGATGAAAACTCCAGGATTGATTGAAAACTTGTGCCTACGTTTTGACCAAAAGGATTGTTTTTATGTAGCCCTGATGATGGTGTTATGTACATCAAAACGTTAACACAAGGTTTCAATCAATCCTGGAGTTTTCATTGACCCCAAAACCCCCAATCCAGAAACCTTCAAATGATAAGATTGGGTCTGAACATGCGATAAAAAAGATATTTAATTTTGAAAATTATACTTTCTACCCAAGTAGTAGGATGCAAGGTGACTAATAAAAAGAAATGATGATAATTGAGATTTTTTTATTTTGCGTTGAATAATATAGTCTTATCACATTTATGTCTTATACCTACTATTAGCTTCATGATTACTACATTTATTTAAAAAAAAAAATCACTCGTATATCCAGGTACTTTGCATCAATGCTTTTCATTAGTAAATACCTATGATTGTCCAACACAAATTGATCATAGCCATGACTAAGTTAATTGGAAAACAATATTGAAATCTACAATATATTGTGATTAAACATTTACAAATCTCAACCATATAAATATTTCAGTGAACTCGACACAAATATATACCCCGGTCCTGTATTATGCTATACCAACCTATGAAATGTAATTTCAGTCGAGTTTTTCTTATCGATAGCGTCTCTACTCGCACAACTCCTCAAGGAACATGAAACCATAATAAAATTGAGAAATGTAACAACACACAAAAATCACAAAATAACCCTCACAACACAGCTGAAACTGGAAAAAACCGTTCTACAAAATGTAAACTGACACTTTGACAAAACGATCACGGTTAGATGGCGAAAGTGATCCCATTTTAGTCACGTGATGTCGTCTCCACCCCTTTCTACCTCCATGAGGGTATGGAGGACTATAACTAGGAGACGAATCAACATACGAATATCTCCCTCTTTTTGCTTAGTTCATTTGTGGGCACTGTTGCTGGTAGCGCTTTTATCTATTCATTGTCATGGTAACGTTTATTGCTTGTCAATATACTTTTATCACATTTTCATTCACATTTTCCAAATTTCCACTTCACATTCCACATGCAATGCATTCTCTATAAGGGAAAAATTGAGGTTGAGTCGTCGCAGCATCGTGTTTAAAGCCCATGGTTTGTTCAATGATGACTGTTGTCAATGAAGGATATGACGTCACTCAGTCACTCTATCAATTAATGCGATTGAACAAAAAAATATCAAAATTCTAGAAATTCCAGAATAATGTATAACAAGAAATATAATCATTATACCTATTATCATCATAAAGTAAGAGTTTTGATGCAACCTAGCTAATAAAAATTGATGCATTTTGATAGAGTATTCGTAACGTTGTTTCAATTAAGTTACCTAGGTAACATTTTTGTTTGACATGAAATCGCTAACGACTTTTCGCCATCTGGGAGTAACAATTGAAGCTGGATTATACGATTTGAAACCTGGGCCACTTTTATGCATTTCGATTACTCTCCTGGTTACAGTCCTCCATACATGAGGGTTAGCGATTGGTTATTTATGGCAACCGTTGTTAAGGAAAACCTCCGTCTCTAGCGCCATCCAACGGGTAGTCCTCTAAACAAATTCGACTTGATTAACTGGTTGCCTAAAATTTTATTTACATTGGCTCCCATCCAAGTTTTCTATATATTTTGAGTGATATGTGATTGGTATTGCGTACATACTTTTTAGAAAATCATCATTTTCTACTATTAGTGCACTGAAAAAGAGGCAAAAATGTTTCAAATTTTTTTTTGCGTAAAACCGCATGGGATGTTTATATTATGATGAACTAGGCCTCTGGGCATTGGAAATTGGAAGTAACAACATTTTTTATCAGGGCTGATTTTTTTTTTGCGAAATATGTCATAAATCTGGCAAAAGTGTTTACTTTTTCACAAATACTTCGTCATATCTCCGGAAAAAATCTAGATATCAAAAACTTATTATTTTAATTGATGAAGGAATTGTGCGAGAAGGTAACCGGGGTCGTTTCGTTAGTATAAGAAATTTTGTTTTTCTGTACAACTGCGAAAAACTTCAACATTAACATTTTCTGCAGACCCATTTTCAGTAGGTGAGCAAGAATCTTTTTCAGTTTAAATAATTTTGCTATACTATCTGCGAATGAAATGAGGCCAAAGGTTCAAAAAAATTTTTGAAAAAAGAATCAGCATTCTAAGTTTTATATTTTTCGTGTTATAGTTGGTGAAAGTTGAGTTTCCGCATGGCGCGGCCTTCAAACTACCGTGCTGCCGCGCCTTGCATTAAATATCATTATTATTGGTTTTTGCTGTGAACTCAAGACTGTAAATACAAGTTCCGAAAGATTCTGAAGTATATAATACCCTTTAATCAATAATATACACAATCTTTAAAGCTTTCTTGGTTTAGGCAGATTCTGCAACTTGCATATTCACAGTTATTGCAAAATTTCTGGTGCAATGCAGTTACATCTTATCGTCAAAGTATCTCTCAAATCATCAAGCATAGTTTCTTGAGTGGAAAATTGACCATCCAAGTATTTTTTTTCTGCCTCTCGAATATGGCAATTGTACCAAATTTTTATGGATACAGACATATAACAAAACATAAAAGATTCATTTTAGTTGCGTCTTTGTTATACCTACTGGGTGGTTCATTTAAGTTAAGACAGCCCGATATCCAAAATAGTAATTAATTGGAGAGTTGAAGTTAAAGTTATTGGGTACTGTGACATCAAAAAAAATATAAAGATTTTGGAATTTAGAAAAGTGGAAAAAAATAGTCAAGACGTTTCAAATTATGGAACACATCACATGAAAGTCATAAGACGAAAGCATGTTTGGCCTCAAAAATATATTTTAAAGAAAAGTTGACAAAACAATGCTCATAAATAGCTACTTACATATATTATTACAGAGCGGAATGGTAGTTTCAACTGACTAGCTAAACATCAAGCTTGGTGTTCTTGGGTTTCCAGTCATATGACTGTATCCATACGCACAACATATGCTTACGATTTACGATTTTGATGTCAGTTTAACACGTCTTATCAATGTTTTTTTTAGTATCAAAATATTCAGAATCCTGATCATTTTTTCATGTCGAACGACCCAATAACTTTTACTTTATGTTTTCAAATAACTATCGTTTTTTAGATATCGGGCTGTCTCAACTCAACTGGACCACCCAGTATAACAAAGACGGAACTCAAATGATTCTATGTATCATGTTTTTTTAGATGACTGTATTAATCAAGAATTTGGTACAATTCAAATAAAGCCAGAAAGAAGATACTTTGAAGGTCAATTTTTCTACTCAAGAGTCAGTGTTTGATGATGTGACAGGAACTTTGACGGCAAAGTGTCAAAGTTTATTTTCTGCATTGCATCAGAAATAAAATGTTGCAATGACTGTGAAAAATATGCGAATTGCATTAACAGCCTAGACCCAGAAATCTCAACAGATTGTGAAGATCATTGATCCAAGGCTATAATATACTCCAGAATCTTTCTGAACTTGTATTTACAGTTTCGAGTTAACACATAAAACCGATTGGACGGCCCCATAATAGCGCTATAATAGTATTTAACGCAAGGCGCGTCATGGCATGGCTGTTTAAACGCCGCGCCTCGAGCCACCCATGCGGAAACTCAACTTCAAAAAATTATAAGTCGAAAACTGTACAGGGTCATTCCGTATATATTGACCCATATGCTAGCTGCGTTATCTATGAAGATATAAAGATTTTATGAATATGTAAGTTTTAGATATTCATCTGAAATTTTCAAAAATCTTATCAAAAAAAACCAAAGACTATCGGTCAATATTTTTCCACAAGTAGCATTTTTTTCCATGGAATCCCCAGTATACTATCATATATTGTGAAAGAACTAATTTTCCCGATTTCAAAAATAAATAGTTTGGTACCTTTCTGATGAGTCGTTCTGGAGATATTCAAGTTTAAATATGTTTAAAAATTAAAATTCACATGCCTGTTGCTATGGAAAAAATGATAGAATCGTGATTATATTGATTGAATCAATAGAAATGGAGGTCAAATAACTTTATTTCCTAGATATTACTCCAAATATTCACGAGTTAATAAATTTGTGCAACTTCATTCATGGCAACCGGGACTTGAATACAAACTTTTACACTTATTTAAACTTAAATATCTACTGAACGACTCATCAGAAAAGTATCAAACCATATATTTTTGAAATCAGGAAAGCTCTTTTATAATAAATGATGATAAACAGGGCGTTCCATTGAAAAAATGCTACTTTTGTAAAAATATTGACATTTCGATAGTCTTTTGTTTATTTTGATAGGATTTTTGAAAAGTTCAGATAAATATCTTAAACTTTCATATTTACAAAATGTTTGTGTGGTCTTGTACTGTTCTCCTTTGAAGATGTACTTTCTTCGTTGAACTATTCACTTTCCATGAATCAAATCGCCAGTTAAGGGTTGGCAAAAAAATAGTTTAGTACAGATTATGAGGAAACTGCCCTTCATGTTCTGGCAGCTAATTGACTATTACAATTTTCAATTCAGAATAGACAGCTCCGAGAATATCGTTTCTATGGTGATGACATACAATTGAAAATCTTGAAGCATGATCGGAGACAAACAAATAATTATTTGAAACGCGACATAGCCGCCGGCCTTGAAATGTCCTAATTTCAAGAAAATTGAAAAAAGTCTTCAAATTCAGGACTCAAGTGGTAACAAACTGATCTTTACAACCGAACGTTTATATTCACCGTCCTTCGTTTTAACGGTTACCACTCGAATTTTATTGTCTTGACCAGGATGAACGGCAATTATTCTTTCTAGCTTCCAAAACATAGCAGGCGATTTGTCCTCGTGAAGCACAACACACTGTCCGACCTTGAACACATCGGAGTCAGCTTGCCATTTGGACAGTTCTTGCAATGTGTGCAAATAGTCCCTATGCCACTTTGTCCAAAATTGCTCCAACAAGTACTGCAAATGTTTGTACTTGCAACGTAGAGTCTGTCTTACATCAGTGACTGCATTTTCAGGAGCCGCCAACAGGGATCCGCCAATCAAAAAATGTCCTGGTGTCAAAACGATCAAATCTTCGGGGTCCTCACTCAGGGGAACCAAAGGTCGTAAATTGACTATGGATTCGATTTGAACCAGTAGGGAATAATAGAAACCTTCAAAACTCAACAAAACACCCTAGCAAGTGCGCTTTAAATGAAATTTCATAAATCGTACTGCAGATTCCCATAGTCCGCTGACATGTGGAGACTTTCGCGGTGTAAAGCACCAAACAACGTGGTTTTCAGTCAAAAAATTTTGAAAATTGTTGTCTTCAATTTCCTTGAAAATATTTTCCGCACCTATAAAGTTTTTGGCATTATCTAAATACATTTTTGTTGGCAATCCTCCCCTAGCTACGAATCTCTTGAAAGCATCTAAAAAGCAACTCGTTGATGAATCCGTTACCAGTTCCACATGTATCGCTTTAGTAGAGGAACGAATGAAAATGCAAACCCAAGCTTTCAACAACTTGGAGGGACACGAGAACAAGTAACACATTTGTTTAAAATATATCTCACAGTATTTCTTTCCTTGAAAGGCCAATATTGTTGTCTAATAATTGATAACAAAATCTGAGGACCTACGTGCAAATGCTTGAAATGCAAATGTCTTATTATCAAAGATGTAAAGTGGCCTTCAGATGGTACTATTACAGGATGTTTGGACTCAAAGGAAATGTTTGCGTTTCTGAGCCTGCCACCAACTCTGATAACACTGTCCTCATCTAAAAAAGGATCTAATCGTATTAACTTGCTGTTCCTAGCCACTTGTTTGCCTTTAAGAAAATCCCTTATTTCAGTTGAAAAATATTGGATTTGAATTATTTTAATGATAACGGCTGCAAAGTTATCGATTTACGATAAATTAAGTTTACCTGAAAGGGGATGTTCCGATTCTAGTTTTGAACCTACATTTTGTTTGTAACGAATGATATAGGAGACTAAACGGATCAATTTTCTCAAACTTGAATATATCTCAAATATTTCGTTTTTTACCATAGTATTCACCATTAAAACGTTTTGTTTAGTTTTCATTTCCGGAACTTCAATATTTGTCAATGGTTCGCTATGTCGCCAAACATCCGATAAAATATACAAAATTCCAGGACCATTGAACTATTGATTTGAATGCTCCATCTTCTCAGGATCCACACCGCGCGAGACGTAGTCAGCAGGATTACAAGCAGTGAGTAACGAGTGTTCAATAAAAAATACGATCAAGTCACCTATTGTAGAGTGAAATTCACTTCCAACAAATGTCAGCTTCACTCTTGGCCAGAACAAACGTACCTGAAACTAAAAAGAAGGTTGAGTCACCTTTCTTATTGATGTTAACATACTTTGAGGTATTTGTCACGTTTAAGATATTTTAATATGGGTTAAACTAAAATCAAAATAAGAGAAATACACCAATTGTAAAATCCATTTTACTGTACAATGCCAGGGATATTACTTCCTCTAATGTGATTATCAACCTCCGAATACAATGCAAGTGAAATACAGACATTCCATTATATTATATTTGATCATCAGTAGACCATCACACAAGAATTGGTGTAGCATTTCTACACATAATCCAAAAATAAACAACAATATGGGGTGTCCCACAAGGCGTCCCAAGGCTGCACGACAACCATATAACTAGGCACAAATAGCTTTCTTCTTTAATCAATTTTAATATCAACTCACAGCTAATTACGTCAACCCAATATGTGAAACCTACGCGTTATATGTTTAGTCTCTAACGCAATCGCCTCAAATAGAGCCGTGGCAATTCGATATAGCCCTATGAATGATTATTTAACTAGATACTCATAACTCGAGATCACTTCATTCACAAGAACCAAACTCCCATAACACACGTATGATCATATTTCATACCAATGTAGTTGAACTACGCTATAGGAGCAGTGAGCTGTAGCAGATCATTTAACAAGTGTCAAACTCTTTAGACTACTGATGGTGAGTCATTCCTCAATCTCCATCACTCGGAAAAAGGGGCGGCGGCAGATCATTTCAACCTAATTCATGATAGCTCAAGAATCAAACCCTTTAGACCGCTGGTAAGATTTTCTCACCATAGTTCGCCAGAAGTGGCTGCAGAATAGAAACACAATAGGATTTCTCTTAATTGGTTAATAACGCGTAATATTGAATTAAGTAAGGTAACTCTGTGAGACCACTCACCATAATCGGTAAAATAGGTATCTGGCTCATCATTACAACGCACATTGGCAGCATAAGAGCCCATCTTCTGCATTCTGCACTCAAAATACCATCAAAAGAAATTTAGCTTTCAAAAATCACTTTGACCACTGTCAAAAATGATTATCAAGGTGGAGAAGAATGATCAGTAAGCACATGAAATTGTCACCAGAAAAATGGGTTGCTACACCTATGGATTGAAATTGTTTCAAAAAACGTATGTCTTGGCTAACATCGCAATTATGACATCCACTTTCTAACCTAAACTCTTTTCAGGTCTGCTATTGTCATCGACTTTTTGAGAAGTTTTGTGTTCTTGAGCTTGTGTGCCTTTCTATAAATCAAAATTAGTTCTTTTCAGAACTCAACAAGTGTTATCGCTGTATTTTTGTTCATTTAGCTCATTTTCTTTGGGCGAGTCCGCGTTTTCGAGCATCGCAATGGTTTTCACTGTTGAACAAAAACAATTCATGGTGGGGGCCTATTTCCGTAATGGAATAAAAGTCAATGGAGTGTGAACTTATTCAATACAATCTGCTCGCAATGACTATCTGCTTTGAACCATTTTCGCTGGGAGTGTTTCTTTGAGCGGCATGCTTTGACGCCGCGGCCGCGCTTGTATACGGGTTTCAAAGAGCCGACTTCTAAGTGACCTAACTTATTGTATATTAGTAAACTTTGTCCACGCCAACGCGATGATGGAATCACACCAATAATAAATCTTAGTAATTTTGGTTTTTAAAGAATCCACAACGGATTTTGAAAGTTCAGCTCCCAAAAGAACAGTAGATAATTCGAGACGTGGAAGAGATATTACTTCCGGAGGGGCAACTCACGATTTGAAACAAGCTAGGCGCACTTGTATTTTACCCTCCAAATTTAAATATCGAAAATAGATACAACAACCAACTGCCACTTCCGAAGAGTAATGATGCGGTAGAAAATAATCAGATTCTGATTTAGCCTGTTTCAAGTCTTGTTCTAAGGACATGTGTCCTTACTCTATATTTTCGCGTATGAATTGGGAATATTTTTCTTTCAAGTGACAAACTTCATCAAGCTTCCGCTCTTACGCATGAAATCTGTTTACTGCGATGTCAAAAGTTGACCCTAAGTTGTTAAGATTGTCACGAAATGGGAAGTGGACTGTAAAACTACCAGAATCATTCAATAAAAGGGTTTTTTGAAAGTGATCTTCAACCTCCAACTCTTCTGCAGTATACAAGATTTCTTTTTGGCACTCTTCCTGTAACCAAAATTTCTCCATCTGTTTATTCAGTATACTTGTTTCAGCTTGATTACAACGCAAGTATTTTTGAGGAGGTGTAGCGCGAAGCTCTACTGCAAAACTCCATCCCAACCCTGTATTTTGGAGTTATGGTTGATATTTGCCTAAAAGGATTTGACCTGGCAATAGCAAATTATAAAAAATGCTGGCGCCCAAAAGGACATCGATTTTACCTGGTTGGTCAAAATTTGAATCAGCCAGTCTGATATTAGAAGGAATCTTAAAATCTGCAACATCAATATTTATTTTTATTATCACTTACTGAACTCACTGAACTGGAACTGACATTACCAATGTCATGCGCTCTATTTTCATTATTTGAATTATGTGGCTGATTATTTCACGAACTACCCAAGTGTGAAAGACTGTTATGTTTATGTCCGCAAATTCTACAAGGTTTAGCGTGACAATCAGTGCCCGTATGGCCTTTGCGTAAGCAATTTGTGCAGGCCTTAAACCTTCTAATGTTATTGAATCTATTAGAGACTGATAACCTTTGAAAATGGTTGTGATAGTATATCGAATGATCGCCCTTACAAAAGATGCACGTGATGGTGTTAGAGTTGGCAACAACGTTTGCCTGATACCTATTAGATTGTTTTTTATTCTCAAACCCAGAATTATGTTGATAATTATTTGACTTGGTGTCAACCGAGGTGTCAACGGACCCAAGGACTTGAAAATGTTCACGCAGAAATGTGAAAAAAACTTCTATGGTTGGAGAAACTACGCCCATGGTTTTTATCTCCCACTCTTTTTTAGTATTGCTATAGACTTCACCTAGCAATAGATAAATCACAATGGTAGACCATGAATCGACGGCTTTATTTAGAGATTTTAAAGCTCTGTAATGCTTTTGGGCTTTGTCCAAGAACGATCGTAGCGAACTAAATGAATCTTTGCCCACGTGTGGCAACTCAAAAAGCTGTTTCATAAGACTTTTCATGATCAATTTTTTGTTTTCAAATCGTTTTTGCAAAGTCCCCAGGCAACAGCATAATTTGCCTCGGAAATTTCCAAAGACTCGATAATATGAGCCGCTCCACTTTTTAATAAAGCTTGTAAATAGTAGTATTTTTGAACGTCTGAAAGAGACGTGTTTTTGTCTATTAGATTGCCATTTATCAAAAGCGCTATCAAATTCTGACAAAACTATAGAAGGCAACTTCACGTTATTTAGCATAAATGACTGTTGATACAATTGTGGCTTTGGTAATGTGCTCAAGGCTTGAAACGTTTGAGCTTCCTTCGTTCTATACCCATCAACAAGCTCTTTTGCCTTTGACACAGCCTCATAGAAGTCATCCTCAAACCTGTTTCTTTCAAGAGATTCCAGCTCTGTACCATCAATAAGTTCTAATTCGGATTGCACCTCATTGAATAAGTCAATGAGGCTTTCAATCTTTTTAACGCGGGTATCAATTTCCACAATTTTTGTTACATTACTGGTGTCATTTATAAACCTTTCAAATCTTGTTAGTTTGCCTTTGATTTGCCCACGGCGGCTTACTTAATGTCCACCAGTAGTTTGCACTGTCTCAGCTTCATCTGGATGAGACATAATTAATATTCAACTCAAAATGCCAAAATCGTTATCGAGTGTATGTTCTGTTTTATAACGTAAACTCGGATTACGTGATAATTGGTTATGCTCGATTTTATACCGCTAAAATCTGATGCACAAGTGATAAAAGGTGACAGTGCACCGATACACTGTTTAAAATAGATAAAAAGATGCGGAGTACAGGAGTCAACGGGCCCAAGACAAATACCCCGATATCCTCACAAAGGTGAGTGGTTGAGTGCAAGCCAAGGTGCAAACTAATAAAGCAGTAAAATCTCACAAAAGATTTAAAAATTACTGCCTTTTTATCATGCAAAAGGCAATTAGTTTAAACTCCCCAAAGATGCAAATTAATTCCATAAATAAATGATATGGCTCCCTTATAAGATCACGTTTATAATAAAATTGAAAAGGACTCACAGGCGGTTCTGACGTTCTATGACGTTGGACAATAATTTATTCATACTGAATGTTGTTGAGATCCATCCAACCATTGCCCATTCCATAGACCATGCTGGCTCGAAGCACCAAAATGTGTGGTCTTGTGCTGTTCTCCTATGAAAATGTACTTTCTTTGTCGAACTATTCACTTCCCATGAATCAAATAGCCAGTTTCAGGGTTAAGGAACAGGATGTATCAACAAAAAAATACTTAAGTACAGATTATGAGCAAACTGCTTTTTATGTTCGGGCAGCTCATTGACTATTACAATTTTTTATTCAGAATAGACGGCTCTGAATCAACGACGTCGTAGGTCATTGCTATCGAGGACTATAACTAGGAGACGAATCGACATACGAATATCCCTGAAAATCTGTTCCTCTTTTTGCTTAGTTCATTTGAGGGCGCTGTTGCTAGTAGCGCTTTTATTTATTCATTGTGATGGTAACGTTTATTGCTTGTCAATCACATTTTCATTCATTTTTTCTAAATTTGCACTTCACATTCCACATGCAATGCATTCTCTATAAGGAAAGAATTGAGGTTGAATCGTCGCAGCATCGTGTTTCAAGCCCATGGTTTATTCAATGATGACTGTTGTCAATGGAGGACATGACGTCACTCAGTTACTCTATCAATTATTAATGCAATTAAACAAAAAAATATGAAAATTCTATACATTTCAGAATAATGTATAACAAGAAATATATTCATAGATACCTATTATCATCAAATGGTGAGAGTTTCGATGCAACCTGGCCAATAAAAATTGTTGCATATTGATAGAGTATTCGTAACGTTGTTTCAATTATGTTACCTAGGTAACATTTTCGTTTGTCATGAAATCGCTAACGACTCTTCGCCATCTGGAGGTAACAATTGAAGCTGAATTACGATTTGAAACCTGGACCACTTTTATGCATTTCGATTACTCTCCTAGTTACAGTCCTCCATAGTAATTGCTCTGAATATACCGTTCCTATGGTGATGACATACAATTGACATAATCTTGAAGCCTGATCGGTAACAGACAAATAATTATTTGAAACGCGAAAATGTTCATATCTTCATTGATAACGCCACTAGCATATGGATTATTATACCGGGTGTTCATTTGGAAACTTCCCACTCCGGTTTTATCAAAAACTCCTGATTTAAAAAAAAAAACGCCCAAACACGTCAAGAGATTTGTCAAGGGGGACGACTTTTTAAGTGAAAATTACTTCGCCTCACTTCACCCCCTACCCTCCAGGGGCATCCCCTTCAGAATCTTGAATGGGTAAGGGTATTGAGTTATAGCTTTGAAAAGCCTTATCAAGTGCTTAATTATGAAGTTTGAATTTTTGAAATCGGTCGATTCGTTCTCGAGAAATTTGGAAAAAAAATCAAAAAAGTTGGCGAAGTATTTCTCTATCGTTGTACCTTTAAGTAATTTTTTTGTTATTAAGGTAACGAAATATTTCGTTACCTAGGTACTTGATTCTGTTCGCTGTCAATTGTATTTGTGACAATCTCGAAATATTTGTCAATTTTGATTTTATTTCCAAAATGGTTCACACGCTAGGTGAAAGAGTGGAGCAGATTCTAATTTATGGTGCCGAAAATCAATGTGCTCGGCAAACTGCCGTCACGTTTAACGCAAGACATCCGAAGATGACAACTTCGCATAGGTATGCTCTGGACCTTGTTGCTAAATTTACTGAAACTGGATCTATTGCAAACAAAAAATGTAATCAGCGAAGAGTTTTGGATGAAGCCTCTCAGGTTAAAGTTTTAGGCCATTTTGGCAAAGGTCCTGATACTTCCTTACGCAAAGTTGTTGATGCAACCGGTATTTCATCAGGCTCTGTACACAAAGCTACTAAAATCCATAAATACCATTTTTATAAAATGCAAATACACCAAGAGTTAAGTAAAGACGACTTTGATAGGCTAGTTGAGTTTTGCGAACGAACGACTGCAGCGATCAATGATAACGCCATTCAGGTATAGAATATTTGCTTTAGTGATAAATGCACGTTCTACCTTAACTGATTTGTCAATAAGCAAAACTGCAGATATTGGAGCAATGAAAATCCTCATGCTTTTCTGGAAGGGCTTACCCAGTATCCCCAAAAGATTAATGTATGGGCAGGCATTTTGGGAAACAAAGTAATTGGGCCGTTGTTTATCGATGGATATTTGAATGGAGAAATTTATTTGGATATGTTGCAAACTACCATTGATCCCCTTATTATTGAAGCAATCGAAAACCAAATCGATGAGGATGGAGACCCTGTTCTGGATGAGGCTGAAGTATATTTCCAGCAAGACGATGCTCCTTCTCATTATGTTTTTCCGGTTCGACAATGGCTAGATTACGAGTTTTCAAACCAATGGATAGGACGAGGAGGACGTATTGAATGGCCTGCTAGGTCACCTGATTTGACGCCGTTGGACTTTTTTTATGGGGTCATTTAAAATATATAGTGTTTACTCCCCAACCTCAAACTTTAAAGGAACTTCGTCAACGCATCATCGAAAAGTGCCATGATATTCCACAAGATGTTTTTGAAAATGTGCGTCAGGAATTTGAACATCGCCTATATTATTGTATGTCCAATAACGGACATTTTGAAGACTTACTAAAGAAGTGATATTTTAGTGTGTTTCTGTTAGGTATTTATTGTGACTTTAATAATTTTCAAAATTATTATTGTTTTTTTGAAATGTTAAAATATTTTTTCAAATTTTTCAAAAACGAATCGACTGATTTCAAAAATTCAAACGTCATAATAAAACACTTGATTTGAAAATTTATATTTTGCTGTAGTGGGTGAAATTCGGTCGAAAATTAACACGCATTTTGTATTTGTACGAGCGCCTAGTAATGCCATTGGTTCCTCTATTCTGCCACAAACTCTTGCGCCTGCACCAATTAGATCAAAAGGTGTGGAATTGCCAGCCCTTAAATTGCCAAATTTTGCGGGTAGTTTTGACACGTGGATTGAGTTCAGAGATGGTTTCAAGGCACTGGTTCATGACAACACAACGTTATCAGACGTACAAATATTTTATTATTTGCGGTCATGTTTGGATAAGGATGCGTTAGCGTTAATTGAATCGATACAGGTAACTGAGGCAAATTATAAAATTGCTTGGGACTTACTTCACGATAGATATGAACAAAAGGCACTTTTGATCCATAATCATATTCGAGTTTTATTTGAATATCCCTCTATAGAGTCTGAAAATCATACTACTTTGCGCACTTTTTATGACACAATTACAAAGAACTTGAGAGCTCTGAAGATACTAGGTGAACAAGTAGAGAGTTGGGATAGACTATTGATCTATTTGCTTACATCAAAATCAGACAAGCAAACGAGACGAGAATGGGAATTATTCAAAACAAGCGATAAGCTCTCATCAATGAAAGATTTTAACAGATTTATAAAACAACGATGCGAGCTATTGGAAAAAATTGAGGTATCTGTTAAAACAAGCGATTATTTGTGTGAAAAGAAGCAATCAAGAGGTGTTTACAATCGATTTGATAAAGCTCAAAAGGGAGCGTATACAAGTGTAGAAAAGTCAAGTATTTCTTTTTACTTTTGTAAATGTAGACATTCTATTTTTCAATGTGACAAATTCATGAAGGTTTTGCCTGCAGAAAGGTGTACAGAAATAAGAAAAGTCAAATTGTGTAGAAATTGTTCAAGACCAGGACATGAATATTTCAACTGTACACATTCTGGATGTAGAAAATGCGGTCGTTATTATAACACATTGTTGCATGTTCATTATTTTAAAAAATCGGACAATTGTAAGGATAAGAAAGTCACAAACAAGATCGCTGGTTCTTCTAGACAAAACGAGTTAAATCAAGAGTCAGTGCTGGATGTTGAAAGTGAGACATTTCATGCCAACTCTGATAGTCAGAAAAACGAGCAAGTTCTTTTGTCAACTGCAGTGTGTTTTGTGGAGAATACGCAAGGTAAGGTACAAGAATGTAGGGTGCTTTTGGACAACGGATCACAAAGCAACTTTGTATCGGAGCGATTATGCAAGAAGTTGAATCTATCGATGGAGCGTGTCAATTATCAAATTACAGGTGTAGGTGAGTCCGTTTCCAGATTGAACTATCGAGTCAACTTGAGAGTTATATCTAGTACGAGCAATTTTACTGCAGACATTGAGTGTTTGGTGGTAAAACAAATCACTAGCGATTTGCCTACGGTTTCATTCAGTAAGAGTATACTAACATTTCCAAGTGGTATTACATTAGCGGACAATTCTTTTAATTGTACAGGTGAAATTGATCTATTGATAGGATCATCATTATTCTGGGAAATTCTTCGAGGAGGAAGAATTCAGTTAAATGATTGAGTATTTCTACAAGAAACATGTCTAGGTTGGATTTTTGGAGATGTTGTTTCTTCAGGAAGTAAATGTCAATTGTCAAGGTCCGTTAATTGTTTTTCGACTGAATCAAATGAGGAATGTTCTTCTCTTGATGATTTATTGAGTAAAGTCAAAGTCAAAAAAAGGTTTATTATCAAAAAACATGAAGTTGTTGACAAAGCCATCTTAATGTACACACTAGAGACAGTAAAGTAGAGACAAAATCAAGGTAAAAACATTACATTTACACAAATAGTAGGCAAGAAGCTAAAATTGACATTAAATATAGACGTAAAAGAGATCAAAGTGGAGTACATATTATCTACCTAAGTAACAGTTCACTATCTAAAAAACATCATTGTAAAACTCCGCAACGTCATAGTATGCCTTATGTAACAAAAATATTTTAGTATGTTTCCTAAATTTCGTAGCACACTTTATCCTTCTAAGATCCGTGGGAAGATGGATTAATAATTTCCTACCATTATAATATATTGTGGAAGTTTTTAAATTCTGGGAGCTCGAAGAGGTGCCTAGAAACGAGAAGACAAAGAGATTAATGTTATCCCAGGAGGAACAGTTTTGTGAAGAGCATTTTGTAAATCATGTACAACGAGATCCAGATGTTAAGTTCATAGTTGCCATTCCATTTAAAGAAAATCTACAAGTCTTAGGTAATTCAATGGATAGAGCTTTACAGAGGTATTTTTCTAGTTGGCGAAGTATTTCTCTATCGTTGTACCTTTAAGTAATTTTTTTGTTATTAAGGTAACGAAATATTTCGTTACCTAGGTACTTGATTCTGTTCGCTGTCAATTGTATTTGTGACAATCTCGAAATATTTGTCAATTTTGATTTTATTTCCAAAATGGTTCACACGCTAGGTGAAAGAGTGGAGCAGATTCTAATTTATGGTGCCGAAAATCAATGTGCTCGGCAAACTGCCGTCACGTTTAACGCAAGACATCCGAAGATGACAATGTGTTTCCTAAATTTCGTAGCACACTTTATCCTTCTAAGATCCGTGGGAAGATGGTTAAATAATTTCCTACCATTATAATATATTGTGGAAGTTTTTAAATTCTGGGAGCTCGAAGAGGTGCCTAGAAACGAGAAGACAAAGAGATTAATGTTATCCCAGGAGGAACAGTTTTGTGAAGAGCATTTTGTAAATCATGTACAACGAGATCCAGATGTTAAGTTCATAGTTGCCATTCCATTTAAAGAAAATCTACAAGACTTAGGTAATTCAATGGATAGAGCTTTACAGAGGTATTTTTCTCAGAAGCAAAGATTGATTACAAAACCTTATTTGAAGGCGGAATACGATTCATTTTCGCAGGAGTATCTAGCTTTAGGACATATGTCTGAAGTTAGTGATAGTGATGACCAGTCGAATTCTGCAGATTCAATTTTCTATATGCCGCATCATGCAATTGTCAGAGAAAATAGTAAAGCAACAAAGGTTAGGGTTGTTTTCGATGCATCGATGAAGACGAGTTCGGGTCTTTCTCTGAACGATGTACAATGTGTGGGTCCAACCCAACAAGATGAACTTTTTTCTATTATTTTACGCTTGAGAAAGCACGATTTGGTCATGACTGCAGACATTTCTAGAATGTATCGGATGGTTTTGATTCAAGAAAGTCAGCGTAAATTTCAACGAATTTTTTGGCGGAAAAATTCTATTGAGGCTTTAAAAACCTATGAATTAAACACAATCACATATGGTAATGCTTCAGCGTCATATTTAGCTGTGCGTTTTTTTTTCGAATTAGCAAATGTATTTCAGAGTAAATATCCGAGAGCATGTGATTCCATAAGAAATTTTTTCTATATGGATGATTACCTGCAAAGTGTAGGTAGCGAAGGTCAATTACTGGATTTTCAATCACAGGTTACAGAAATTCTATCGAGTGCTGGATTTCAATTGAGAAAATGGCTTTGCAATAAAAAGGAACTTTTGAATAAATTTCAAATTCACAAAGGCATAGAAGTTGGTATTCTAAAGTTGGGCGATACTGAAACTAATAAAACTTTGGGTGTAGTGTGGGATTCACATTCAGATACCATTTTCAGTATTTGGTTTCAGATTTCAAAAGTAGTCAGGTATGTAGTAAACGTACCATGTTATCCGCCATTTCTCAAATCTATGACCCCTTGGGCCTTCTTAGTCCAATAATTATTGTAGCAAAATTACTTATGCAGCTATTATGGCAAGGTCAATTTGGATGGGACCAAGAGTTACCACAAGAGTTGGTAAATAAATGGTTGGATTTCAAGAGTAGTTTACCAACAAGATTCCAAGGATAGCGGCTATTTCGATCTATATTTCAATTCAACTACATGGTTTTGGAGATGCCAGTCAAAAGGCTTACGGTTGTTGTTTATATATTAGATGCGAAGTTCAACCAGGTCAATATCTGTCAAATTTGCTATGCGCTAAATCAAGAGTGGCTCCTATAGAAAGGGTCGTTACTCTTTCTCGTTTAGAGCTGTGCGCTTCTCTATTATTAGCTCAGTTGGCAAAAAAGACTATTGATTCGTTAATGATAAACTTCATCAAATACTATTTTTACACAGATTCGCAGATTTCTTTGTGTTGGATACAAGGGTTAGCCAGTAAATGAAAGCTTTTTGTGGCCAATAGAGTAAGTGAGATCCAACAGTTGCCCGACGTAAATGATTGGTATCATGTATCAACAAATCAGAACCCAGCTGATTTGATTTCCAGGGGAACAAGTGGTTAAGAATTAGGTGAATTATTTTTTTGGTGGAATGGAACTGGATGGCTTGGTAATGATGATTTACAAGATTACATCAATAAAATTGTAGTCAAGCAAGACAATTTACCAGAGCAAAAAACTTGGGCCAATGCGACAACTATCAATAAATGGACAGTATTCTCAAGGTTTTCAAAATTAGTTAAACTATGTAAAAAGAGTTTTTGCGATTTGTTTAAGATCTATATACAATTGCAGTTCTGAAGGACAATCCAAAAAGTTTGGATTTTTAATAACAATCGAATTAAAAGAATCTCTAGAAAAATTGGTTTCCTTAGCACAAGAAAAGTCATTTTCAGTGGAATTTAAAAATTTAAGCAACGGAAAATGTATAAGTAAAAAGAGTATTTTACTTTCATTAAATCCAATATTTAAGAATGGACTTCTTCGTGTCGGAGGTAGGCAACAAAACTCTAATTATGAGTTTGACAAGAAAATTCCTATTATTTTACCATCAAAACATCTTATCATCAAATTAATTCTAGAAAACCAGCATGAGCGACTCATGCCTTACGGACCGACGATGTTTTTAGCATCCATTCGAGAAAGGTTTTGGCCTATAGGTGGGCGTAATGCTTCCAAAAAAGTGGTGAGGAATTGTGTTAGATGCTTCAAGGTAAATCCAGTAGGATGTAAGTATATAATGGGAAATTTACCTGAACCTAGAGTAACTCAGTATTTACCATTCATCAACACGGGTTGCGATTTTGCGGGACCATTCTTATTAAAGGATCGCAGTACTGGAGGCGCAAAATTGATTAAAGGTTATATATGCATCTTCATTTGTTTTTCAACAAAGGCAATACACCTTGAAACCATGTCTGATCTCACTACAAATTGCTTTTTGGGAGCATTCAAACGGTTAATAGGCAGACAAGGTAAACCCAGAATATGTATTCTGATAATGGCAAAAATTTTGTTCGTGCAAATAAAGACTTGAAAAAACTGCACGAATTTGTAACAGAGCAAGCTCAATCGGAGCAGTTTAATGGCTTTGTGAGCAAAATATAAGGTGGAATTTTACCCCCTCACGTGCGCCGAATTTCGGGGGAATATGGGAGGCAGGAGTGAAAAGTTTTTAAATTTTAAAAAGGTAGTAGGTGAAGCTCATTTGCATCTGGAAGATTTCAATACGATTGTAGTTCAGGTTGAATCTATCCTTAATTCTCGTCCTCTGTGTCCTTTGTCACCACTTCCTGATCTATCTTCACTCACCCCTGCAAACTTCCTGTTGGGAAGAAGTATAACAGCCTACCTGAGATGGATGTTACGCAAGTACCAGAAAATCGTCTGAAACGTTTTGAGAGGTTGCAGCAAATAGTCCAGCACTTCCGGTCAAGATGGAGAAAAGAATATCTTTGTGAGTTGCAAGTTCGCAGCAAGTGGAAGCAGACCTCTGAAACTCCCATGAAGGTTGGATCATTGGTATTGGTGAAGAAAGAAGATTCCCCTCCTTTGAAATGGCCAACGGCGATTATCGAGTCTGTGCATCCAGAACGTGATGGTGTAGTTAGAGTTGTTACTGTGCGTTTGCGTAACAAACTCTTGAAAAGACAAACAACAAAAATTTGTGTCTTTCCTTCAGACTGTGAGACTGATAAAATAGACTAATGTTGGCGGCCAGTTAAAGTTGAAAGTGCCAGCACATTTCAAGGAGGCCGGTATGTTAAGTGAATTTCTGGAACCCAGCAAAGAAAAAGTCATTTCTTTAAAGAGCTGGCCAAGATTTTGTTTTTTGAAAAAATATGGCAGTTGCTATAATAAGAAAGTGTCAGTGTCAAAAAAAAAATCCGTAATTACTCCGACTTTTCAATAATTTATGTCTATTTCAATAAAAAACGTATTTAAAATATAAGTATCGAGTTTAAAATTATACACGGCGTTTTTTCTTTTTAAATCAGTAGTTCTTGCTAAAACCGGGGTGGGAAGTTTTCAAATGAACACCCGGTATATGGAATGACCCTGTTCAACTTAGGTAGTTGATTCTTTTTTGAAAAACTTCTTTAAATCTTTGGCTTTATTTCGTACGAGTAAAATTCCTTAAAACAAAAAAGTTTCTCACTTACTGAAAATAGTTCCGCAGAAAATGTTATTGTTATAGTTTTTCGCAGTTTTTCAAAAAACCAGCTTTTTCATACTAACAAAACTACCCCGGTAACCTTCTCCTACAATTCCTTTATCTTAAAAAAAAAAGATTTTGATATCCACATTTTTTCCAAAGATATGACGAAGTATGTGTGGAAAAGTAGTGAAACACACTTTTGACAGATAAATGACATATTTCGCAATAAAAAAATTCAGCTCCGATAAAAAATGTTGTAATTTCCGATTTCCAATACCCAAAGAACTAGTCCATCATTTTTTAAACATCACATGCGGTTGTACGCCAAAAAAAAATTATCGAGAAGGAGACGACTTTTTCCCTGTTTTGCACTGAACTATATCTAATTTGTTCGCTTTCCGCAATTGCGTTAAGTAACTAGTATTTTTTTAACCCTTCTCCAAATCAAATTCCCATTATCTTCGTTTTAAAAAATAATTGTTCAGAACAATATATATGAGTTTCATAGGACAGAATTCTGAGGTTTTATTGACTGATATTATATTTACTCTGAACCGTTCCTGGAGATTAATAAATATAATAGAGTTGCAAATTAGCGTCCAAAAGTTTCGATAACTGATGAGTTTCTTTTGTCGGGAATAATGGACTGTGTGCTCCATGCTATCGACACTGATAGGATTAGTTTTATAACAAAGAATTAGACCATATTAACAACCTAACGTATTCGGATGTGTTTAGTTTATCCAATTTTATCAAATGTAATTATTGTTTTTCTTCTGGCATAAAATGTGATGTTATGTGGATGTGACTGAATAGTTTATATGTTAGTTTTATATCTGTCGGCCTTTTTCAATGTTTGTGACCGTTTATTATTGTGTTCACCTTACTATTCTTAATGGTAAGTTTTTTCAACACCTAGACATAACAATTTTTGTGTAATTTGACATTGTGCTGTATTATAGCTTGATAAAGACGTGAACCAAACGTCGAAACGTCGCTGAAAGAACAATAGAGGTTTTTCATCAAACACAGTCCATTATTCCCGACACAAGAAACTCATCAGTTATCGAAACTTTTGGACGCTGATTTGCAACTCTATGGATACACCAGGGGGATTTTTCACCACCATACGGCACACTTATGGAAATGAGGCCTGGCTACTGCTTAAGAACATTCAGAACCATTCAAGTAGGTTAGCTGCGTTGTTAAACCGTAGAATATTTTTGCTGAGATGTAGGGCTGATTCGGTTACTCCTAGACATATACAAAACAGTTTTACCTGTATTTACAATCTTGTGTATGATGACCATCCATTCAAAAACCAAGCTGATAAAATTATACAACGTCTGTTCTTAACTTTGAAATCAAAATAACAATTTGGAAACTTGATGTAACTAGAAAACTGATGAATGAGTGTTATGAGAAGCTTAATAATTTTGTCCCGAATGAGATAGTTCTAAAGTTTAGGGAAACGACCAAAATCTCCTTTAACAAAAAATTTAATACTATCAAGAATACCAACATTAAAAAGTTACAGTCCTTAAAGAGCGATTGTACACCATTTATTGTCACATCGGAGCAAAGTTTCATGTATAATTATACCAACGTGGAGATTCCAGACTCTGCTGTAAACACTTTAAGTTTAGGACCCAAATTTTCACTGCTTTTTCTGCCGTCTGAAATACCGTTTCTTGACATCATCAAAGATCTAGAATATAATATGATTTCCTGTTCTGATGCTACAGATGAGATGAAGAATTCGCTCCGCATGCAATCAGTTAATATAGTGAACAATTTCGTGAATCAATATAAAGACCGTTCAGACACCCTCAAACAATATAAGAACATTTTATCGGACTATCAAAAAACGCGCAAATTCTTCCGTCTCATTCCGATATCATAGTAGCACGATCAGATAAAGGAAATAGTACGGTCCTCATGCATAAAACGGAATACGTCGTGGCGATGTTTGAGATGCTGTCGGATTCGGACACGTATGAAATTATCCATTCAGATCCGACTGAGAAATATCAGAATTTGGCTAATAAATTCATTGAATCTTTGAAAAAGGATGGTTCGATTGATATAGAGTCCGCTAAGAAACTTAAAAGGTTCAATTCAGTGCCACCCAAATTGTATGGATTGAGGAAAACCCATAAACCAGGTTTAAAAATGAGACCAGTCGTTTCATGCATCAACTCACCAATGTGCAATATTTCGAAACTGCTTCATGAAATTCTTTATCCCGTAACCTCAACATTTACACATAACGTGAAGAACTCTTTCGAATTTGTAGAAATAATTAAATCTCTTAAAGTCCCGCCTGGACATGTGATGGTTTCGCTTGATGTCATCTCACTATTTACCAACATACCAAAAGTTCTTGTACTTGACATCATAGAACATGAATGGAACTACATATCATCTTATACCGAGTTGAGTTATGAAACTATTTGTCGCCTGATTAGTATGTGTTTTGAGACCAGTTATTTCGGATTTGATGGGAAATTTTATAGACAGCTGGACGGAAGTGCCATGGGTAACCCAGCAAGCCCTGTACTTGCCAATCTGATAATGAACTTTGTCATAACAAAAGTTGTGGAGAGCATTCCATTCGATATTCCGTTTTTGTTTGTATACGTGGATGACACTTTTCTGTGCGCGCCTGAAGTGGAGATAGACAACCTGCTGGAATACTTCAACTCACTTTGCCCCAAAATCCAATTCACCTTGGAGAAGGAATCCGATCAACGACTATCATTCCTTGACGTTACTGTCATTCGAGGTGACGATGGCTCTATGACAACTGATTGGTTTATGAAGCCAACAGCGTCAGGTAGAATACTGAATCATTTCTCGTACCATGCTACGAAACACAAAATAGCAACTATTTCTAATCTGCTCTACCGAATCGTCCATTTGAGCTCCGCTCGTTACTGGGAGCAGAATTTCAGCAAATTGAGACGTATAGCAAGGAACAACAACTATCCCAAAAGTTTCGTTAATGGAATAATAGAAAAATTCAAAAGAAAAAATTTGATTGGAGCTGAACACCACCATAAAAAGAACATTGAAATGCAAAATATAAGACATGTTCGATTTCCTTTCATAGCTGGACTATCCCAAAAAATACAAGCGTTGATAAATTCTAATAATTTAAAAGTCGTTTTCTATAATATAAAATCCACGAAGCAACTATTTACACGTCTGAAAGATCCTATATCGATATCTAATAGATCTAACGTTATCTACAGTATTCCGTGCCAATGTGGTAAGACCTATATTGGTCAGACAAGACAGTATGTGAAGACAAGGATGAAATGACACTCTTATGATTGTCAAAATAAATATAGAGACAAACTAGAGAAAACTGCTTTGGCCTCCCATCATTTCGATCATAACCACGAATTTTCATTCAAGGACGTGAGTATCTTAGGTTTTCATTAAAGCCTCATCAGAGGTGACGGTTAATTATAAAACTGATGTCAGTCATTTGTCAGTCATCTATAATAGTTTAATCGAAAAATTCAAAGCAACGCGCGAACGTTCACCTTAATTGCGGACTTTATTGACCATGTGACAACGGTGTTTCACTCCATGCTATCGACACTGATAGGATTAGTTTTATAACAAAGAATTAGACCATATTAACAACCTAACGTATTCAGATGTGTTTAGTTTATCCAATTTTATCAAATGTAATTATTGTTTTTCTTCTGGCATAAAATGTGATGTTATGTGGATGTGACTGAATAGTTTATCTGTTAGTTTTATATCTGTCGGCCTTTTTCAATGTTTGTGGCCGTTTATTATTGTGTTCACTTTACTATTCTTAATGGTAAGTTTTTTCAACACCTAGACATAACAATTTTTGTGTAATTTGACATTGTGCTGTATTATAGCTTGATAAAGACGTAAACCAAACGTCGAAACGTCGCTGAAAGAACAATAGAGGTTTTTCATCTAACACAGTCCATTATTCCCGACAAAAGAAACTCATCAGTTAATAAATATAATGTGAAATGTTGTAGTACCTAACGCCATCTATCGGTAGGATTTGTCTATCTCAAGAATGGAATTCTCATCAATCTAATGAAAGATCTCTACCATTTGGTCACCATATGGTCTACAACAAGTTCGTGGATAAACCTCCCGGGAAAGCAAGAAGTGGCTAGGGGTATAAATATAATATTAAAACGATAATTCCTTCACAGGCCATAGAGATAAATATTGCTACGGGAGTAACTGTGGTAACTGCTGGTGGATGTCTCTTTCCTGTGCTGAGTGAATCCGGAAGACGAAAGGTATCGTGACTACTCCAAAAATTACATTTTGCATCATCAAAGACTGTGAAATTGCATTGGTAGCATGGTTTGGCTGGCGACATCTCATGATTTTAACCAATAACTTGTCATAGAATGTTGGTAACATATAATCAACCTATCTTTTACCCAAGTGATGACATCGACGCATGAAAGAAGAAATGGCTAATGCGCCAGTATGGTTGGTTTACAGCAGAGCGTTTTGAAGATGAAAAATTTGAAAAAAAAAATATTAAAAATTGTTTGATGGTTCAATTTTCATGAAACCTCAAGTTTTGTGAAGAAATTTGATACCTTTAGTGATTGTCATGATTAGAAAAAGCAAATTCGCTGTAATCAAGAAAATAGTGGCGTATTATATAAAATGACTTCAAAACATTGTTGGCAGAAATGTATTCTGTATACCGTCCTGAAAATGTCGTTACACATAAAATGACTAATTCGCCAAAAAGAATAATTTTTTGACGATTCAGTTTGTATTTTAAGCCTATCCTAAATTATCCAATTGGAACATTTTGATCCAAGAGACATTCTACGAATATAATAGCTGATCTGAAGGTTTTCTTCAATGTAGCTGATTGAAAAAGAAAGTCTGTTCTTCATCAATCAAGAACTAGGATTATGTAAGTATAAACTTTTATTCTAATTAAAAACTCATTCTGCCACAACAAAAATATATGTTTTTTAGGTTAATGCAAAAAATACAGTAGAGTCTGCACTCAATATTCAATTTATTCTTGAATCAAATCAAATCAAATATGCTTCATTGCCACAGAAAAATTTCAATAAATTTTATGGAAAAAGTAAATACAAAATGCTAGAGTAAAAACAATACAAAATATGATAATAGTATACATTACGTGAACAATTACGCCAACAATAGGACAAAACTAGTACAAATATATTTTCCCAATATTTTGTCAAATTTAAATTTAATTGGAAATTGCTCATGGACAACAATAAACATTGGCACTGTACTAGGCTGAAGAATATTCGTTATTGAAGATGACACAGAATCTACACTGAAATATGCTGCATACTATCATTACCTTCTGAATGCCTTACGGTGATACTTGGTCGATGGCGTTTGCATAGCCAACAAAAGTGAGGATATTCTTTGAGACCCTAAATACCCTTGCATTATATATACATGTGTTGACAAAAAATACCGTAGGCATACAGGGTGTAGAATTAGTTGACCGAGAAAAAAAAATAGAATTCATGCGTTTGCCGCATGAAAAATAGAATTTTTGGACTTGACTTACATTCATTTTGTATTCCAGGCTTCCAGGCCTGGAGGAAGTAAGCAGTGGACTGAGAAAGAAATCCAAGTGTCGAGTAAAACAAAGCAATAGTTTGGTCTAGATCCGATTTTCGAGACTATTATAGTTTGTATCTAGTGTGAATAATTATGACGTCCGTTAATGTCTGAAAAGACAACGGACGTACACAAAGAAAGTATCCAGGTATTTTCATGAAATAAAAATCAGATACACATTTTTCGGAAAATGCCGCTTTAAATAGTGCACCCGGAAGACGCTTTTTCTCGATATGTTCGTAACCCTTTATACAAAAATTATGAAATTCCAGGCAATACATAAACTTCTAATTTTGAATCAGAATTTAAGCAGTAGATTCCAACATTTTAATCAGAGGCGTACCATACTGGAGGGGCTCCTTTCTCTATATTTTGGAATCCGCTCACAATTAAATAATAAAATTTGGTACCTGCTTATACTTTTTACTCCAAATTAGATTCTGACCTAAAAATTTCCAAACTTTCATCAGAGGCGTATCATACTGAAGTGGTAAGGGGTAAAAACAACCCTTTTTTTCCTCATGAAGCATTTTTTGACAAATTTTTATTTGTGAACTTTTTTTCATGAAAATATTTCAGGAATCACTAGACAAATTTTTCGTCAATTTTTAGCAAACACCTTGCATAAAGTTGCGTGAAAACATTCAGCTAAGATATAGGCGTTATATGTGCCATATTATTTTGAGTCTATGGGATTTTAATACAGTATTTTCACTGTAGTTAAGATCATGGATGATTTAGGACTTGATCAAATCGATCAGTGACGAGTCGATCAAGTCCTAAATCGTCAACCAAAGAGGGACGTAAAGATTCACCTTTAGTTTGTGATACCCTGAATCTCTTGAGAACTAGAATGGAGGTGAAGAGCATAGATGACTGGTTGAATTTGGTAAGCGAATGTCAAAACTGTTAGCCTGTGAAATGAGCATTTAAAAGAGCTGTATTTAAAATCAAGTATTCAGGAGTTTTTTCTTTTCATTCGCTACGCACTCCAGGCGTATCTCAAATAAAACATGACGAATTTCCGGCAAGCAAAAAATGAATTTGATTCTATCAGAAAAACAGTTTGAACTAGGTCTCTAAAAACACTATTGACGTTGACAAAACATGAATCATCTATTTATGGAGCATATACTGGGCACACTTTCAAATGTTCATCTTCTGGGGCAGTGTGGAGGTGATACTCATCTATAATTCTCAGGACTCGCATTGTAGACGCCCTGAGCTCCTGAATGTAGCGTCCCGTCGTTAGCATCACCAGATCATCAGCATAGGCCTGTGTATACATTCCCGAATCATTCAGCAAGTTGTCCATCACGAGACTTCAAAGGAGAGGGGATAAGACTCCACCCGGGAGTCAGCATCTGGCGACCATAGCTTTGACATTTTGGCCGTTTAGTTCGGCAAATATAATCCCTTGTGATAGCATATTTGCTATCCACTGGGTCAATGTTCCTTTTGAGCCTCTGGCCTCTAACGCTCAACAAATTGATTCAAAAGGGGTGTTGTCTAATGTGCCTTCAATGTTTACAGAAACTTCCAATGCTAATCTATTTCCGTCTAGCGCTCCTTCCACCTTGTTGATAAGATGATGTAGCGCGGTGTCAGTCGATAGATCTTGCCATGCAGTAGACATATTGATTATTATACAGAGTCATGGATATCAGGTGTGTTTTCTTGTGATGTATCTATCAACAAGTCTTTTTAGTGACTTGAGTAGAAAGCTTGATAGACGAAATGACTTGGAGTTGGTGTAGTCTGATTTACCTGGTCCATCCCTGGAGCTTTGAACGGAATGAAAGACTCGAGAGCCCATTCTACCTTGTGTGTGGTTGTGTGTTATGGTGCTGTGTGTTTATCACTTGGTGCGGGAGTACGGCGACTTGCCCCGATCCAGGAAAGTGCACCGTCCCCTTTTAGGACACATTACCATTCTCTTCAAGAAAGCATTCCATTTTGTCTCCAGGGTCTTTTGCTAAGATCTTGCATGGGCGGAGCGTAGACGGAAGGTCATTCAGCTCTTCTCAAAAGCTCTGCCAGCTGGTCTCATGACCTCCTTGTAGTTATTCTGGACTGTATTATATTATTCTAAGACTTATAATCATCCCAGCTTCCGGAGGATGCAGTTCTTTAGTTCTTCTGAGGCCCCTGCAAAGTTTGCGATGGTGAGTCTCCGTTTGTTTATTCAACCAGTCTTGGAGTACCTTGAGCGGCATGCTGTTTCGAATAAATTAGTGAGGCATTCTTGGAGCTGATCTGCAGCCTTCTCAATGTCCTCTTTTATTCTTGGTTTGGTGAGGATGTTATCCATTCCTCCTTCTATCTACTCTCTAAAGGGATCCCAGTTGGTGAGCTTCCTATTTCTCACCTTGGGGTGTGCCGTTAGGCACTCTTGTACAAGTTTGGACATGATGTGACCGGTGTCAGACAATGTGACTTCACCATCCATCCTCCAATCTTTCACTTGCTATAAAGACTCGTTCAGGATATCGTCAAATAAATGATGGACCCACTCATGATATTGTAAAACGTAGGAGCAGCAGCCCTGTTTAGGACATGAAAGTCCGGCGGAGCTGAGAAATTTGGACAGAAATCTACCTCCTAAGTTATTATCTCTACCACCCCATATAATGTGATGTGCGTTTGAGTCACATCTAATAGGGAGAGGAAGATTCCTTTCTTTACAGAAATTTACAAAGATTGATCTTTTTGGTTGAAGGGATCTCCCTCTCATATGGGAGATAGGCCGGTGCAACAATGAGGTTCTATTATGTTAAGTGATTATCCTAATGACACTCAGATCTCTGGTTGCGAGTCCTCACAAAAGAAAACTGAGAACTTGCTTTGTTACAATACACGACCTTGGGTTTTTACTAGACGGGCTATGAAACAGTGAGCCTCCTGCCAGTCCCCTAATTTTTCCCTGGTTACGCTAGACTTCTTCAATACGGGCGAGTGATGTTGGTTTGTTTATCGTGTTACATAGGGCAGCTGTTGAGGCTTTGCCATGCTGCAGGCTTATCTGTATGACTTTTAGAGCCATTTTAACGACACTTTATACTATTGTGGGTTAGTCTTAAGGTCACACAATCTACGGTTAGCAATACCAAGAATGACATGAGACTCACCTGAGAAAGATTTAGCGTCAGCGGGAACAGTCAAGAACTGTCGCCTTGGATCGTAGTGGGTGGTTGCTCCCCTACCGTGACTTCCTGATCCGCCGGTGCCACCTAGTCTTTTGTTGTGCTTTGGCTTTGAGTGCAGTGCTGGTGAAGAACAGAGCCCTTCCTATGCCATAGAATGGACGGTTGCCCAGTCCCGTAAGCAGTCTGATTAACCCTCGATCGAACGATCAGCAGTAGATATCTGGGCTTCTCTGTCTTATCTCACACCATCCACTTAAAAAAGGACAGACTGGGGTTAGGCCGTTCAAGGTAGCTGGGAGCAGCTTGGTCCGTTGGGTGTCTAACACCCGTGGGCCACACGGATCAGCCTGAAGGCGGCAGACTCAGATGCCACGAGGGATACTTTTTGTCGGGGTCTCACATTGGTTCAGGTCCCAAGAAGCCACTTCCTCGATGACTGATCCGCAGCTGTCACCAGCACGTGCCCTCGCCACAATCTGAATGACATAGATTGCGGCGTCGATGTGCGACAAAGTCCAAAGGATAAATGTGCTTCTGCACGTGTAATGTCTACACGCATTCGAAGCTCGATAACTTCAAAATATGTCAAATTGGACATCCTACCAAGTTTGAATTTTCTTGAATGTCATCAGCTAGAGTGAAGAGTGATAGTCGCCACAAGGTTGACGTTCGCAGTGTTTGCTTGCCGAGCAGCTTTCTCGTCTGCGTGGTCAATTTGTCTTTTTTTCAAGTCTTCTTGTGCGGTGCATTCACGGAAATTCGAGATGGAAGTCGAATAAGTTTCAATACATCAAAGTGACCAGTTCATAAAAAAAAACAGAGTCGTTCTACAGAATGGTGTTCAGATTCAAACGCGCAATATAATAGATGACTCCAAAAAAAAGCGTATTTCGTCATGTTTGATAGAGAATAGTAAGATGATCCCTTTTTGTAAAGGAACGTGTACGCAAAAGTCTTGTTGAAAGTTTAAAAATTTTGTTTTTTGTCGGATTCTGAACGATTCACCTCAATCTTACAGTGAGAAGTTTCCGGGATACTCGAACATCTTTATGAAAAATTGGTTTGAGTTCAATTTTTCCAGGACCAGACCTAGCGTGACTATTTTTTTAAATTAGAAAGTGGAACGCCATGAAGTTTTCACAAAGTAAAAATCATAACCTCATTCTCCATTACATTTTGGGCAAAAAACTTCTACTGCTAAAAAGAACAAAAGTTTTGTCGCTTGACGCGAACCAACATACAAAAAATCTAAATAATAATTATTATTATAAGGTATTTTTTTCTTTTTTTGTGAATACGGTTTGCGTGCTTTAGAATATTACGAGGACCAATATAAAAGATATAGGTTAGTGGGGAGAAGTACAGTGTAAATCAAATTATTCAGTTAGTAATTTCCCGACGACGAATTTCACGAACCGTTGGTGAACATATTTATTATGTCCTTTTTTATAAATTGACCATCCCACTTTACACTATTCACTACATCACTTCTATCAGACTCACCATGAATATCTCCGTTCCTCCAAACTTCCAATTGATATAGATGATTTTTTTCAGCAGCCTGAAGTTCACACGTTTTACCATACAGACATTTTTCATATTTCGTATGTCTAGGAAACAGAAGGAGATGTAGAATTATCATTACCTATCACCCTTCCGTGTACTGGTTAAGACCTAAAACCTATCCCAGTTTCTTACATGTTTGACTATCTCATCAAAGTAAAGTACGTTATTGATCTTGAATGTCATTATTAATATATTATTATTATTATTATTATACATTATTGTCAAATATCAAAAACATCAAAACAAATCTATAAATGAAAGTGAGACACTGTTATAGAAGCTTGTGAGGAAATAATACTTTTAAAACTAAACTGAACTACTTCATAATCTATTACTCTGTTACTGAAATTATTAAAATCTTTAGTCTCAACTGATATATTCTGAATTGATTGTACAGACCGTTTCCACGTGACGTAGAAAACAGCTGATTCCTGAAAAATCATGTCACACGTTTACAATTTAAACATTTTCAGGAGTACACTGACAGTTTAGGATGGAGTCGTTTGGTTGCTGAAATGGTTTTTACTACAATGATCACAAATTGAACTGTGATTCCTCTCATTGAGCTATGTCCAAAATATTTTTTTTCTTCAAACGTCAGTAGAACGGACATTGTTTGACTAAGTATCGGCCGCAAAGTTTTACTTTTCCCTCAAGTTATCAAAATCGAATCATTATTAACTTTTCTTTGGAATGACATGAGCGCCTGACCTCAATCAACTGTTGATATTCAAATTTGACATTTGGAGTGACACGTTACATGGAAATGCCTAATATCTGTTCATTTCAATCAGCGAGCACGTTATGGCTTATGACATTTGATTTTTTGGCCAACCTCTCAACCTAAAATTCCAATGTGAATTTTCAGGAATCAGCCGGGATTCGTGACGTACTTGGAAACGATCCATTGTATCAATATTATAATATAAATAATTTGAAATATGTAGCTTAAAATAATAACTAGACTTTTTTTAATCTCAGAGCTATTTTAATAAGTCAATATCAGAATCATCAACTCCACAGTAATGATGATTTGAGTGAAAAATTGTTGATGATAGAAAATGTAGTTGATCATGGATTATGAAGTTGTAGGTGTAGTGTCCAAGGATCTTAAAGATTTTCCAATAGATGCACATCATGTGCATGAAGCCGGAAGTACATCTGTTGTGGTTGTTTTGATTAGGGGCAGGTCCGGGCCATTTTCTTCTCGAGTTGCACTGCAGACAGTGGATTATTATATTGCCCTCACCTCGCCGGCTAGATCTTCAATCAGATCTAATAACTACCAGCAAGTTTTTCATGGTAGAGTAGTCCCTCACCATCTGTTGCTCCAAAAATATCGTATCTGCTGCAAACCAGACCTTCACAGTTGAAGATGATGTGTGAGGCAGTGTCGTCCTCTTCATCATATAGCATGCAGCTTGTGGGGACATCATCATAGGGACTCAGTGTCTGCATATAAACTCGGAGGTGGTTGAGGAGTCCAGGTAAACTACCCGTTCAAATGAAACTCCGGGAACAGATATCACACTCTATTTTCAACGAAAAGACTCTTCAAACAAACAAAATTAACAAACTATCTCAAGAAACTCCTTGATCTTGATCTGCTCAAGCAAAAAATTATTGAGTACAGCCACTTTTGTCAGACTCAATCCTGACATACATTACATTGACAGTGACAGTACTGACACAACACAATCAATGTCACTGCGAAAGAATAGAATACATTCCCTATCAAGTATAGATTTTTATGCTAATGTTTATTCCTTTAGAATCGTTCAAGTGAAGATACCATTTAACAAAATTAAAGGATAACACTTCTCATGGCTTTGACAGTGGTAGTGCCCCGTCAGTAGTACCACCACAAGTCTCATAGGAATATGCGTAAGCCGCAGTTAGTTAGTTTTTTTCACGGATTGCCGATTGTATCCGTTGAGTGTCTTCTCTACGGTGTTACATGCCAGTTCCTGAGATCTTGTCAACATAACGATCCTTGTACTGATGCTTCAACCGTCCTTGTGAACACTCCTGTCAGGTGTCAGGTTTCTTGAACGGTATGGCTATGCCAGCTCACGCTTCCTCAGCAGCTCTCATCGTTCTTTCTATACGTGAATGGCCGTGATCTGGGATCAGCGTCACTCTGTTGATCCTCAGAGCCAACTCTTCCAGGTGGTGAAGGCAATCTATCGCGATCTTCGATGTAAAGCGATAGGAGTCCAGTGCTTTCAATGAAGCCAGACCATCCGAGATTGTCCAAGAGAATATAAGTGAAAAAAAATCTCTTGTGCAAATACTTGTATTGCATGAACTTCCGCTTGGTACACATTTGTGGTATCCTGCAGAGGTATGCTGAGGTTTGTGCAGAATTTGGTGGCATATGTGGCGGTCCCAAGGCCCTTGAAGCGCCCGTGCACCAAACCAGACCTCTGTTCAAAAAATGTGGTTCTTCCCATCAAATTGCAGTGTCACATATCATCCTATATGTTTTCCAGAGCCTGTGGCGCGATCATACCTTACAGTAAGCTCACGCCATGCTCCGATGGTCCTTGCTCTGTAAGCGTTCAGCATGGCCACTCCTCTGATCTGTATCCAGGGAGGTCAGCTCTGAAACGATGTCCAACGCTGCCGTGAGTGTCCTCTGCACCGCCCTATTGTACATGAAATCATTTCACCACTTCTGAGTAATTCATGTCGATATTTGAGATAATATTAAATATTATCTCAAATATCCCATACATTTTATGGGAATCAATAGATGATAAACCATTAAGTAAACAACCAAGCGAGTTAACAGTTGGGCATTTCATCACAGCATCTTAAACATCACGTCGTCAATAATCGTCGCGTGTGTTTGGCAATAGCGTTGGAATAATGGAATGTACCTTCCAGGGTAAATACTAACACATTTTATGACATGAGTTCGGCAAAAATGTGATGTAGATAAGCTTTTTTTTGAAAATTTTGAGCCGGCGGCGAATGTATCTCAAGAAAATGTTTGCCCGCAGCGCATCTCTTATCCACTTTTCAGTATATGGGGGCGCACAATTGTAGTTATGGCTCTGGTTAAATCACAATCTAGTTTTGCATCAGACACGTAAAAACACATAAGAAAATATTTCCACGCATGAAGATGATTTGGTCAATATCACAAATTAATGCCAATCCACTACCGTTGTACTGCAAATAATATGATACTACGTAAATCGAGGCATAGTATTATTCCATGCTTTGCAACTTACTCTTAACTCCTCGAATAGATCTTCCAAAGTTCCACAATATCAGCCTTATATAAATCAGAACTGTCCTTGAAAATTTGAATTTCAAATTCTTCCCACGCGGTCTGGACATGTTGAATTCTCTAGTTAAATATTGGGTTGAGTATTAGTATTTTTTCTTATACATACTGAATGCGAGGTGTTTTGTTTTGATAACTTTTCAGATATCCGACAGTTTTTTGATGCACCAATACATACAACCTGTTCCACAAAAGCTTTTGAATAATGACAGAGATATATTATCGCTAGCACATTATCTCAAATCTAATGCAGCACGGTAAGCGATTTGCTCCCGATATCTAGAGATATTAGTTGATGGATTATATGCAACCGAATATCAAAATTGGCACTACTGATAAAGGTTATTGAGTTAAAGACGTATGTCATTTTTTGAAAACGGAATTTTCATTTAGATAGATCAAATCTGGCACCTATCACAAATATATCTGTTCTTTTTTGAATTTGTCTCATACGTGTATATCGTCAGGGCAGACATGAACTGTTATAATGTCTATGATCGATAAAAATGATTCTAAAAGAGCAAGAAAGGACAGGAAAGAGAACACAGTAGCCTAATAAAAACAAATAGGGAGAAATGGCTGTGTTGCTCATCTCGGAATAGCAGAAAGGAAATAGTTTGAAGTACCCAGAGCCATCTTCAGTGCCCCAACTGAAAGGTGAGACCGGAATAAGAATCAGCTACGATCTTAAACATTTAACGAAATTCCTAATACTTTAAAAGAGAAGCCTAAACACTCACTAGTCAGTTGTGTACAGGCAGTCCACTCCAGTTGTTAACTAACCTAGCTTTATTTCATGATTTGCAAAATTCATCCCGTTGGTTCAGTCGCCTGTATCACTTCACTCTTTCATTTCTCCTCGTGGTCAATTTAATCGAAAAATGCGTGGCTGAGACTGATTTTCATGATTTTAAAGTGTTGTCATGTCTCTTATCTTTGCCGAGTATCATACCTATAATAATGATGGACCAATTTTGTACGACTAGCAAGCATCTTTTGAAAAGGGCTTAGATGAACATCACACAACTGACTATTGAGTATTTAGGCTCCTTTTCTATTGTATTAGAGATTTCGTTAAACGTATGAGATTGTTATTCTTATTCCGGCCTCACTTTTCAGTTTGGGCACTGAAGATGACTTTTAAAGCCGAAAGCGCTGTGCCAGCTATTTGAATAAAAATTTTCCTTTGAGTACTTCAAACTGTTTCCTTCCTGCTAATAAAAACAAGTATCTACAAACCTATTTCAAAATTTATCAATATTGATTTCTAATACTTTACCCTGTATAGTGAACAGGTAAGTGCAGAAAAATTCAAGAGGTGATTGGGTTGGGTTCATTTGAAAAAAAAAACTTCATATGAACGTATGTCCTAAAAGTCCTAATTTTTGAGATACAGGGTGGTGAAGATTTAGAAAAATCATATGTTTTTACATAATATTTATGAAACCCTGTCAATTTTCTGCTGACGGTTGTTAAAGTTGATTGTATGTAAGTTCAAGATTTTTTTTCTCCAAAAAGTACAAAACAAAAATTAGAGTCACATTTGTACTTAGATAACAAACACACGATGAATTCAAACAAAGAGTGGTTTTTATTTTTTAATGGAATACGCAGCGTCGCGTCGGACAAAAGTGAGTCAGGAGACCAAATTTGCTCAGAAATAAACAAGAATTACAAAAAAAAATCCAGAGAAAACAGCGACGTACCATATTCAAAAAAAATAGGTTTAAACCCCGCACAAACGCCACTGGTACAAATTAACGTCAGGTGAACGTCAAAACAAGCCTTGTGATTAAAAGAAAATGCAAACCAAATTCCACTAAAATATCTACAGGGGTTTCATGGATATAATATGAAAACATAAATATTGTTTTCTCAACATTTCCATTGCGGCCCCGGGAATATGTGAATGGTACAAATTTGCTTTCCCAGACACATATAGCAAATGCCAAACAACTTTCGATCTACGTCATAATTGCCACAAAGCAGGTTGTTATGGAGTTTGGGTTACGGTTGACGTGAATCCAAAGTTGTTTGGCATTTGCTGTAGGTCTGGTATATAATAATTCGTTTGTGCGGTAATCGTTCACCATGGAAACTGATACTGAGTCCATGAATCAATATAAAATGGAAAATTTCATGATGAAATTTTCTTGAATGGACCTTGACCCTTCATAAACTTCAGTCGCACATGAATTGAGAAGATTTTTTTTTTTTTTTTAAATATACTCAAATGCTTCAGATGTTTTAGTGAGAAGATATAAGAACGTTTAATTGCTACCTCAGGTGATCTCTTCCTACGCATGACCATTTCCAAAAGTAAAACATGAGAGATAAGTAAAACAGATGTAGTATAACATACCCGGGTTCGTTCAACAAAGTTGAATGAGGTAAGTTTTATGACGTTCATGACGAATACCTACGTTGGACCTACGTTGTGATGACTCCACCTTCCAAAAATTTACTTACCTCGAATGCTCCCGACAAGTACAAAATTAGGGAAATTTGAGTATATTGGGATGTTAATTAAAACGCAACGTTCGTAATACACCTACTTTATTACAAATGTGAATGAAAAAGTGAAAAATAGTGCCGTACTCAGCCTGGAATTCATGTGGGGAAAGAGCACGGCAGAGAAACCCACAATCGCAATTCCAAAAACCGAACCATGCTGCACAACTGTTTTGTATTTTTAATGCAATCAATAAATTACCGTTTTTCCGCGTCAAAATTGCAGTTAGACACTTCAAAAACACAATACCTACAAGCAAAACTGAAGAGTGGTTCGTTACTGATCCTTTATAGACTTCTGAGGTCCCTGGGTTGCGGAAAACTACTCAGCCACTGTGTGGGTCTTAGGAAGAATATCTCTAACTTTTGTTTACTTGTTTGTTAGGATATTCATCCGTCACGGTGTAAAGGAGAATGTTAGTAGATTCATCAAGGCTCACACATACCCTCAATCATACTATAACTACAATCCCAGCGCGAAAACTTAAGTAATTATTGAGTTTTTCTACTTGACGTCCATTTTGACCCGTAGTCGTATACAGCATTCAACGGTTTCTTTTAAACACTCACATGTTATTCAAAACAAGACAAATTGTACACCACAGAATAAATGAAATATAAGGACAATCTTCAAGACATATAGTATTAATATAGAGTTCGTTTTACTGACCTGTAATAACACGTTATCACAATTTTTCACAGCCCTTCAACGCCCCTATCATACATGCTCCCTCGCTGATCGGTACCTCCCAAACTCCTGCGCGCGTATCACGTGACAGAAAATCAATACAATGATGATGCGCGCGTATAATATAGTATGTTCGCAATGTATTTGCATATCAGCGTAATATAGGTCGTTCATAAGGTATATGGGTTAACGACTATATTTGACTGATTTTAACTGACAGTGTGATTGATAATAATTAGAGGGGACGGTATTCCTCACAGATAAGTCATATAAAGTACCTACCAGTCATATATGCCCGGTGCAGCATAGACGTAATAAGTTATTCGTCCTGTAGGTGAAGCGACAGGAGATTTCTATTTGCAAAAGATCGAACAAAAATGAAATTTTGTGGGATGGTAGAGATAGGTCCCCTGATAGAACATCTAAGTTTGCGACCTCGAGGGGGAGCCGCTCGAGGGTTGGGGGGATGAAAACTCTACTTCGCGACGCTTGGAGGAAAATAGCACCGTTGGAGTTAGTGCTATGAAAAAAGTTCAAATAGAATAATATGTAGAAAACAAAATTACGCACAAATTTGGTTTCACGCATTTTTTTGCTCAGACCAATATTTTTTGCTCTACGGAGCTTCTTAGAGAAAAAATATTGGTCGGAACGAAAAAATGCGTGAAATCAAAGTTGTGCGTGATTTTGTTTTCTACATATTTTATTTGATTTTTTTTAAAAGCACCTATTCCAACGGTGCTATTTTCCTCCAAGCGCCGCGAAGCAGAGTTTTCATCCCCCCAACCCTCGAGCGGCACCCCCTCGAGGTCGCAAACTTAGATGATCTATCAGGGGACCTATCTCCACCATCTCACAAAATTTCATTTCTGCTCGACCTTTTGCAAACAAACCTCATATTTTGTACCCAGCGCTTGGCCTACTGTGCGTTTCCATTTGCATGTGTCCGGTAGTTATCACCTCTCTGAAAACATTGTGCACAACTCAAGAATCAGATGTAACATTCGAATAGGAATTCTAGTTTTGAAGTTATAGCTTTAACCGCTGGGTGAAAGATGGCTCGACCAGTCTCCTCCAAAACGAAATATGCATTACAAGTCATTCGTTAATGGTATCGCAGTAAACGTGTTTTGAATATAAGAAGTTTTTTTTCTTGAAATTAACCCAAAGCGTCCTCCAAATTTGTCTGCACTTTTTAATTACACTCTGTATTATTCCAATAAGAGCAAAGCCTGAGAAGCCATTTGATATTACATCGCACACACCTCAGAAAATTAGCTTTGCAGATTCGTTTTTTATCAGTAAGACCATTTGTATTATTGTAATATTTGAATTCAGTTAATGCACGCTCAGATGTTTTCATTGAAATTTCTTTGCATAATCTTGATTTGGCAAAATATTTCTGCATCACGTTTATATTTTTTGCATTGAATAAATTCTGGGCATCTTCCAAAAATCGATCAAGACCTATAAGAAAGAAATAGATTATAACACCATTTCTCAATTGCTCTATTGAAAAATGTTTCTGCATTCTCCAGTTTCCCTTCACGATTAAAATTTGTAATTTGATTCAATCCCGATCCAATTCGTTTGCGAAAAATAAGTTATTCTCAAATCGCTTCCAAAAGCTTTATATTTTGTTGCAGATGTTATAATCCAGTACGTAAGGCAAAGGTTTTTTGCAGGAAAAAAATGTACAGGTCTCTTTCTCACCGGTTCTATATGTTTTCTGGTCTGCTGAATCCGAATTCGATGTTTGCCGCCTGGCGAGGCGTCGGCTTCACAACAAAAAATGCAGAAAACCTCAGAGTTTCAGCCCTTGACTTTTTGTCAAACAGTTGAACACATAATTTTGAATTCGCGCTTCATACACCTCCAGAATCAATAATTTCATGATTACCTGGTATGTCCTGATGGTTATATCTGAGGAATTTGCGAACGTGACTGAGGTCCATTCACATTCATGGTGAGATAAATAGAACATGCCTTAAGTTTGATGAAACTTTGATTCTGCATCAGTGATCAAGAAAAAAAAGGTGCATTTTAGAACTTCAATCTATTTGTCAGATTACCTGTCCTGTCGATGAAGAAAAATAGGGCTCTATTGTTACCTTTGAATAAAATGAAAAAAAAAGCTTTAGGACGTCACTCACGTTTTTCCAATTTTTTAGATGTTACCAAGGCATACCAGGTAGTCATGAAATAATTGTGTGTACCTATAAAGTGCGAACTTGGAATAATCTTTTATCTTTTTGACGGAAAAAGAGATGCCATTTTTTCTACAAGATCTATCGACGTCATAGAATGTCCAGAGTTTAAAGTGATTTTACGTAGGTATTTGGAGAATTTGGCCACTTTGATCTGGAGTTTTATGGTTGTCATAAAAAACGCTTAGTTGCCAAGTTATAGTGAAAAAAATAAAAAGTGCGGCAACTTCAAGACAAATAACATGGAAGAATTTACGCAGCCCCTAATATCCAGTATCCACAGATCTTCTGGTTATACCTCAGAAGCAAGAAGAGTTTATGCAGATAAATTCTCGGGAGCGTCGAATATTATTGAAGAATCCATACTCATTACGTCTTTTTATTATATCAATATGGAAACAGAAATTAGGCAAATATGCTGGAGAACATGATCATCAGGTAATACTTTCATAATTCATGTGTGGACTCGATTATTGTATCGTTCAATGTCACCATTCTGAGAAATTATCTCGTATATTATAACTTGAAAGTGATAGAAGAAATGCAATAAAAATATACATTCCCATTCCCAAGGTCAAACACAAAGTATTCGAAGAAAACTTCCGACAACCCGATGTGTTTGGTTTTCACGTTTACACTTTCTCTCTCTTGAGTTTGAGTCTGCGGACTCCCCTAGAGAGAACTATACTTCACGTAAATCAACTTGATAAACCCGTTGAGAACTGCTCACTGGCATACAATGATTTCGGAGTTGTACACAAATACGTGAATATAATGAATCAAGGTGGATAGTATCATAAGAGGAATCTTCAATTCCTGAAGATGAGATTAGAGGCAATGTGACAAGATCGTATTCCGATGAACAGAAAAATTCAAAAAATACTTTTAAAATACAGAGCAACTCCTCTTTCTTGTGGAGGATCTCCAGCAGAAATGTATTTGAAAAGAAATCTTCGAATTAAGCTTGATGCATTACTACCACCAAAGCACACTAGATCAGAGAACTCTGTATTGGATGTTCAATTTTCGAATCTATACTCCTATGTAAAAATGAAAATATTCCTGTTTGTGTTCTAATAACTCAAAATAGGCCGAGAGAAGTTGAATGAAAATTTGCAGTCATCAGTTTTATTTTGGAATTGCACAAGGGTATGGTTTTATTCGTCAACTCATAGCTGAGTTTGAGAAATTAAGATTTATAATCAAATTTTGTGGTTAGTAGTCATCATAGAAAAGTGATTAAAATAATATTATATTCACTTTTCTATGATTATATTCACTTTTCTATGGTAGTCATCATTTTTAATTTCCTTTTAATCAATGACAATGACAGTAAGTTGACTGACTGAGTTCGGGGAGCACGCTATTTGCGCTATTTGGCGCTACGGGCCAAATAGCGTCTCCTCGGACTCAGCCTCTATTGGTACGTACAAATCATCGAGCCGCGTTTACATTAAATAAATATTAGCTTTGTGTGATGAATGTAGATGAGAAACGGCAAGTAGAATAGTGATATTGTATTAGATAAATCTGTTAGTACATAATAATATTATTAGTATATTAACACTTTGATTCATAAAAAATGTTAAATAGGAAGTTTGTTATCTCATATCAAGTTACTCCAGCTAGTACTATATGAAATTCGTGATAACTACCTCGAAATATTCAATAAGATGAATGCATCCCTATTCATAATAAAAATTAAAAAATTAACAAAATGTGGCACACTATAATATTTTGAAAAACGGAATGACTTTCATACATTTGATCTTGAAATTATCACTGGAACACTATCCTCAATTATTTTGTCATAGAGCTTGTGACACACCTTGTAAAAGTATAAATTTGTATCAAGATCAAAAATCAGAAAGTAATGAAACAACAATTTCATGTTTAAATCTATTTCTCATGCTTTCGAATTTACAAAATACCATGTCCATATAATCTATTCAAATACTGCACCGCTATTTGATTCTCTTCATTCTTCATGCACGATGCACAATGTAGTGATCACCAATTATAGAGCGCCAATCAACATCCACGACGTCACAGAATACATAATCCATCTCCGTCTGGCGTATTGACTGTGCTAACTGCTATTTCAGCTCAACTTAGTTTTTGATCATACAGTGAAATTTGCGTTTTCTTTTTATTTATCCAGTATATTTTTGGGTATTTCGGGAAAATGTCTTCGCTGATCATCAGGTCATGGTCATCTGAAAATGTATGCAAATTGTCCATCAATGAACTAAATCATGTTTTTAAAGAAAATATGAAAAAAGATCAACAAAAAAGCAGTTAAAAATGCTGCAGTTGGCCTTCACTGACTTCGTCGTGAAAAAAGTTAAATAATTCAAAATTACACTGATTAAAGCCTCTTCAAGAAAAGTCAGGATTAAGTGCAAAAATATGGTCGTGAATTTGATATTTCATTCAGATCAGGAATACATATTTTGGAGGTTTTGTGTTTCGTTCTAGTCAAATCACATTCAATTCGAATAAAATCGTTATAATAAGCTGTTGAATTGTTTTGTTGGATCGCAAAAACCACTCAATAATGACATACAAGCTGCAATACTCATTAAGCTTCCATGAGATTCGATAGATTTGTTCCAACCTTCACAAATGTTATCGTTCCGGAACGGTTATTGAAACTGCTGGAGTTGAATTATTGCGCATGATCTAGATTTTTATCATTTCCATCACGATTCCAGAAACTTAGATATCGACTTTAGGAATCGGCTTTTGAAAATTCTTCATCACTCATTATATTGAACTAAAAACTGGAAAAAACGAAAATATAAACTGAACTTTCAACAAAATAAATACAACGTTAATACTTCTTCATAGTAGATCGCCCTACCAAGCCAATACAAATAAATATACTGAAGTGGTGGTGCTATAGTCATCCTATGCGATTTCAACTGAAATTTTAAACTTTGGCCAGGTATCTGAAAAATCGTTCTAGACCAATTCTCGGGTGGTTCCAGGTCAGGTTGGAACGATCAACTGGACGGGACAAGAAATCATCCATACTCGATTGAAATTTAATTTTTTCAGTGCGCACGAGGAGGAACGTTCCAAGTTTGGTTTTCGGTCAAGTTGGAACAAACTTCATCCTATCATGCTATATTTCAAAGTTTTATGATATTAAATAATAAATATCTCATTTGAAAAAGATGCTATCGTGATTTCCCAAAAATCAAGATGCTCACATACACTACATATTGTCTCAAAACTTTGCAGCCAAACTGGTAATTCGATATGCATTGGGTGATTGCGAAAATCTCAAGCAGTCTGTAGATGATATTATACAAATAGTAAAGATTACATCTTTCATGCCAAATTGGTGGAAGCTTCATTCATTCTGGACACTTTGACCTCTTTTTCACAAAGAATATGAAACTTTGTTTCGGAGCATGTTGACATTAGGTAAGTTTTATGGAGGATAAATGAGTTTTGAGGTTTCTATGTCACTGAGATATACTTTCAAAACGATTAGATAGATTAAAGACCGATGAAGATTTTTGATTGTATGAACACTTTCTATGATGATCAAATCTGAAACCCGCCGTCCACAATAACTTATAATGATCATCTACCATAATTTGTACATTATCAGAATGCAGCAATGCGACATTAATGTTGCATCCACTTTAGCTAAGCCTCTGATCATATTCAACAGGACGTGATGTACAAAAGCGCGACTTTTTGTTTTGTTTTCTTATATGCAGTAATATTCATAAGGCCTAATTACTAGCGTTCACCACTTTACCCAGAGGTCCCACCAATAGTAGAGCGCGGACTCGCGCGCTCTATACGATTCACCGCTGACTGTCCGTGGCCGTGCCATGCGATATACTCGTACACCGCATCCGCATTACAACTCTGATGCCGCTAAAAGCGTGCCAAACCCTACACCATTTTAGTGCCGCGTGCGTTGTGCTTTGAAACGGAACTTTGCGTGATTTTCCAAGCATCTGGACCAGCTTTCGCCTTTCTAAAAAGAAACTTTGACGCTCACTCAAGTTTCTCCTAGCACTATGTGGATTATCAACTTTCGGAACATAGTTTTTATACTTTTGATGGGTAAGTGGCAAAGTTTTCATAGGGATTAATACATTTTCAAGCTGAAGTTGACCTTTTGAGGATCAGAATTTCCACATAATTATCGACTGGCATCTGGTAATCTTTTGAGGCGCATTCAATTATAATGTATTGAAATAATGAAAATACTGATGGCGAATGATTCAAAAGATTTATCAAAAACTGAATAATATTTACACCTGTTGATTCTGTAGTGAGGTCGTATCTGCATTGAACTCGTCCCTTGGGAAAACTATTGGGATAGTCTTTCACGAGGCAAGGCCTCGATGTTTTACTTCTATGCCGGTGAAATGCGGCAAATTTTATGACATCGTAGCGTTGAAATTTCAATGAGTATTGGGTCGTTGATCTGCAAGTTTTGCAAATGGTTAGAACAACCAGATATGTTATGTTTTAGTATAAATATTGGCCATTGTTTTGTTGGAGTTGATCCATTATTATAAAAAAAGGAAAATTATTGGTTTCCTTCATGAACAATGAGAAAAAATACGAAAGCCTTAGTGAGGAATTGGCCTGGTGATCAATTTGACGCCCATCTTTTATATATTTCATATTTATCTGCTGAATTGTTTGGATTATATATATATATTTCATTTGAAACCAGTGCTCACATTTTTTTAAACTTTTCATCCGTATTTTTGAGAGTAGGTATGGCACAGTAGCAATATTAGTGTTTCGGGTTTTGGTGTCATGTCCACTTCCAAAATCGGGTATATCACATTTTCTCAGGCTGCTACTCTGTTCCGCTCTAAAAATGACAGATCTGGTGAGTGGCTGGAAGGTTGTATTTGATTTTGAATACAGTTCAAGATAAAATGATTCCATGTTTTTGAAGAGACTACCTGACTTGTGACGAGCTCCGAGATTTTTCGGGTTTGATTCTCGACGGGGATGAGGGAATTCGTTGATGTTAAATAAAATGCTCGAGCGCCACCCCCTGTATATATGTGGTAGTGGGCCCACAGTGCCTATCGGGTAGCTTTCATACAGTGAAGCAAGTTCAGGCGTTCGTTATTTCCAAAACCTCGCAAATTTACGCTCTGAAATGGATAACTGAACTTTCTTGAAATTAAAAAAAACGATATTAATGAAAACCAATCAATCAGTCTATTTGTCCCACTTTATGATTACACCGGTTCCCAACCAGTCAATAAAATAACTAACAAACTATTTAACAATGAGCTGACTTTCAATCAGCAAAATTAACCAGAAATATCTCCAAAGAAATAATACTAATACGTCGGTCTTATCTTTCCCGGCGGAGAATCAAAATTACAGCTAAATAATTTGCAACTCAATGGCAGCCTCATATCGGCAAAAATAGAACGTGAAGCGGCAGTGTGTAACGAAACAATTTAAAGTGACCGGTCGGGTTTTCACGGCGAAATAGTTGATCAAAAAAAAAACAGTGATTTTAAGAATACAATTTTTCCGACGACGTAGAGAAAATGTATTGGGAAAACTAACGCGAACGGGTTATTTTCACGAGGAGGAAAAAAAACGGGTCAAAGTATAAAAGAAAATGTTGCACTCGCTCGCGCGATAACTCCAGGAGCCTCTCTGTATTTTTTTTGGTTCGCTCGTAACTATCTCAAGAACGTTGTGTCAAATTTATTATAATACGGTTTCAAACGCGATACTGAACTTTTCTGTCTGAAATATCCCACCCGGCAACTTTCGCTCCCCTGAAATTACATTATTCAAACAAAACCCCGTGAATTTTCCTACAAACAGACCTACTTCCACAGTATAATTTAATATCGTGAAATTAATAGTTTGTTTCAAGAAAATTCACCTGAACGGAACTTGAAGAGTATTACTTTAATCCCAGCACCTTATTCAAGAACATTCCATGAGCTCTGCCAGAAACAGACCTGCTCTCACAGTATAATTTAATATCGTGGAATCAAAGGTCTTGTCTCGAGAAAACTCACCTGAACGCATCCTGAAAAAAGTCTGAAATATCCCACCCGGTTGATTATTTCACTTCAACGCGGCTTTACTTTGAGAGAGTTCCGACAAAATCCGGCACATTTTACGGGTTCAGAACGTCTTACCTCGTGGAGATAAAAAAAAAAAAAATCAAAAAAAAATCATGGTTAGCTCTCAAAGCGGGTCGAGTCAGTCAATAGGTGCAGGTCCCGCTGGTCGCGATGCAGTACTGCTACTCTCGGTACTCTTCGTACCCGTACTGACTATATTTTCTGGCGCTTCAATGATCCGTATTCAGACCAAAAGTGGGGACTGTTTGCTTGAATCATGCGCGAAATGTGTCGTTGTCGGTTGACTTGTGAGTTAAATGATCAATTGTTTTGACGCGTGAAAAACTAAGAAGGAATATTACGGACAGAATTAAATCAATAGTCTACTAATCATCTCATGGTCAACATTATTGTAGACAAAATACGGGATCTTTTGATAGATGAATAAAAGAGTTATGTAAAAAATATAAATGAATCAACAAGAGATGGGAAATGAAAAAATGGAAAACTTGCAAATTATGGTAGAAAAAATCCGGAAATTTTGTAACTTCGTTACAGACTGTATTATATTATCATATAATCGAAACGTGTGATAAAATTGGCGTAGAAGATAGCATAATAATGAAATGATGTCAATTAAAAACCAATCAGTATTTTCAAGCTCACATTTCCACAAAAAGTGTATGATGGATATAATAGCAAGGCATCCCGAATTTGTGAAGTATTTTACACGTGATCCCTTGACCTATTACACGAGCATTGTCAAATTAAGTGAAATCCACTTATTCTGTTTTTCCGGTTGAAAACCTGCGTGAATCAATCGTCTATTTTGAGGATTATGAATCGAATGAAAGAAATTGGATAAAAGTTGATGGTTTTGAAATGGTTTGGAAATGGGTCATCTGGAGCTGAACTCACATCTCAAGCCGAACCTCTGCCAACGGGCATGAGTGATTTGAGGAAAACATCTAAATACCAATCAGGACAAAGGAAATTATCCTTCGTTATCATATTATGTAGTGATGTCGTGCGATTTTTGTTGAGAGAAGGCTATAATTATTATGAATGATTGTCAACTAACTTATCCTTTTGTTTCCAAAAATATTATCTATGCGAAATCTGTAAATTTCTTACACAAAACCTCCGTTCACTTTGTCTTTAATCTCTCACCTTTTCCAAGAAACAGCCTCCAGAGCATCCACTAAAATTTTCTTTTGTTTGGGTGTAAATAGGATCAGATATTATTCTTTTGTTGTGAGGCTCCTTGAGATGGGATAATCAGTTTATAATATCCATCAATAGGTATTTTTTTTATTGCTACACCTTTTAACCCTTTCACACTTTTTCGTGTGAGATTTGACAGGCGAACATATGATCCATATGGTTTTATATGGACAAATTTGTCGTCTGTCAAATCCAACAAGAGTGTGAAAAGTTCAATATGAAGAAAAACATCTGATGATTGAATACTAGAGACGACCACAGAAATCAGCGAACAAAAGTAATTATTTACAAAATGGTTTTCTGGCTCCTTATAATATGTGTTATTTTGTTTATCGGTTTGTTAAGTTGTTTGTTTGATTCACTTGCGTGAAAAAAGATTTTTTCTCATTTTTTATTGTATACAGGGTGTCCCAGCAAGGGTGGCCACCGGCCATATCTCAGAAACTACTGGACCTAAAAGTTCAGGAAAAAAAAAAATGTCACTAAAGGGGCCACGAGAAAATGCTGGAAAATATTTTTAACTTCGAAATTTTTCCGCTAGGGGGCGCAATCAATGCTTAAATATTAAAATTCGAAATTTCTCCGGAAATTCTCAGATTGAGGTATATCTTTATCAACATGGTTAGAAAACCTAGACAATTTCACGTCTTTTTGGTACAGGGCTCATTGGCGTACCGATCTTCGTGTGAGTAGGGGAAGGTAGTGAAAGTGTAATTGTTCAAGTGGCTGTAACGTATAAACGACTTGTCCGATTTTGTTGCGTATAGGCTTGTTTGGAAGATAAATGTGAGTACTTTCGTATATCGTATCCAGTGATGCGTGATTGTCTCCAGAAAAGCTAGAAGGCGTAAGTTGAATTAAAAACTGTTATTTTCGTTTCACCGCAAAAATTTAAATGGTACGGTATAATTCTGATAACAGAATCGAAATGAAGATTAGATTTACAAGAAAAAACCTTGAAAAAAAAAAAAAAAACCTTAAAAACCTTAAAACATTAAATTTTACATAATTTGGACTAGTTATTTTTATCAGAATTATACCATACCATTTAAATTTTTGCGGTAAAATGAAAAACACTGTTTTTAATTCAAGTTACACCTTCTAGCAACTTTTCTGGAGACAATCACGCATCACTGGATACGATATACGAAAGTACTCACATTTTTCTTCCAAACAAGCCTATACGCAACAAAATCGGACAAGTCGTTTATAAGTTACAGCCACTCGAACAATTACACTTTCACTACCTTCCCCTACTCACACGAAGATCGGTACGCCAATGAGCCCTGTACCAAAAAGACGTGAAATTGTCTAGGTTTTCCAACCATGTTGATAAAGATATACCTCAATCTGAGAATTTCCGGAGAAATTTCGAATTTTAATATTTAAGCTTTGATTGCGCCCCCTAGCGGCAAAATTTCGAAGTTAAAAATATTTTCCAGCATTTTCTCGTGGCCACTTTAGTGATCATATTTTTTTCCTGAACTTTTAGGTCCAGTAGTTTCCGAGATATGGCCGGCCACCCTTGCTGGGACACCCTGTATATGAAAACTAACATTCGCGAAGCATTGGGGAAAAATGGGGAAGTTTTTCTGGCTAGTTTTTTATTTGGTTTTGTTTTTGTTTTTGTTTAGCAAAAATGAAACTACTCCTGATGTTCCGGTGCATTGAAGGTGAGGATTTGAATTCTAAGAAAAAATATTATTTTTTTTAATTTCAAATATCCGTTTTTTTCATATGCATCTTCTCAATATTTGAAAGTGTCTTTATTGATGAAAACAATATGCCCAATGTGAAAAACCCTTCTCTAACCAAAACCAACCCAAACTCAGCCAAATAAGGATTGATTAAGAAATATGGAATTTTATTTTGTTATGAATCATTTTTATGGAATTCATTTTCTTTTAAAATTAATTTTATCATGTATTTCTGTGATGTTAGAATTTTTTTTTTCCTCACAAACAGTTGTGTTTTTGTGTTCTATTTATTGCTTACTGTTATCGAATATTTAAATTTTGTTAAAAAATATTCCTCAAATTCCGAAATTAAATCTAAGGTTCAATTACACGCATTACGGCACATTTCTCGCTTCTATTATAGAAGATAGGCAATATAAAGGGATACACTCAAAGTTTCGAATGTTTCACAAAACATTTCAGTGTTTCCAAACCAAAATTATTATTAGAAATAAATTCTACTTCGGCGTTGAGGCAATATAAAAGATTAGAAAATCAAGTTTGCAAAAACCTTACTTTCAACTCCAGCGATGAACATTGCTCTAGTGAAAATGTTATAAGAAAAAGTGATTCGTATGAAAAATGCGACGTCATCAGTTCAATAGCTACATGGATTTCTAAATGAACACAACGAATAAATTAAATAATCTTTTTTGCATTAGAGCCTTTCTATATAAAGATCAAAATTATACGTTCTTGGGGAGAATTTTAGGCGACCATCACTTCATTGAGAATGTGATATTTCAAAAATTTGAAAACATCAGAGTTTTTCAAAATTGGCGTTTGTTAGTTTTGTTCTAGCTCGAAGTTGAGTTCAGCTCTTTTCACCAATTTCTCCGCTATCAACTGTGTCATGCTCAAATGCATAACTTGCTTGCTTATTGTTTTTAATATCTAATACTCTTGAAGGAAAAAACTTATGAAGAAAGTATTCATAATTTTCAACACTGTGTCTTTCATCAACTTGACAAAAATATTATTACAGTTATTTTTTGAAATTTATAAATGACATCAATGTCCAATCAACAGATCATAAACAACGGCTACAAATCACAAGCATTTCAATACGATATTCAGTACCTATACCCATAGATAAAAGAAAAAAAAACCTATACCTACTACCGGCTAAGTAATTTTTTTTCCCTGAACGTTCAAATTCCTCATTTCATTTTTGAACTATGATTGGATAAAAAAAATATTTTCATAATGAAACTTATGCTAAAGAATTAGGTTAAATGAACGACTTCAAGATAGGATCTGTTCAATATTGAATTAATTCAAATTCTCCATTTCATATCATCATGTAGTAAACTTAACCAAGGGAAGCTTTCCAAAAATATTTTATCGTTCGCCAAGATACTATCTTTTGCCTTTTAATGTGACGAAATGCTTGTCATGATTAATCATTCAGGACAACTGAGGACATCTGCTTTTGTAAGGTCTTTATTTGAAGCTGAAGTCTCCAGCTTAATGATCAACTAGAAGGCAATAGGGCCTTATCTGTATTGAACACCTTCAGAAATACTTCAAAAAATATAATAGAAAGCATTTTTTTGGTTCCGTGGACGATATGATTTTCTTAATTTGCCATTAGAAAAAGTGAATCTCAAGGTGAATCTTCCAAACATGCTTCAGTCATCATAGTTGCAAAAACTAACAATTACTTTACGTAGCTGGAACAAGAGGATCCTCATGGGAAATTTTTAAGGGCTTTTTGTCTACACCAGGTTCTCTCTGTATACAGAGTGTTTCATTATTATTGCGAAAAAAATCAGTATGAGTCTCCCTGCCTAAAAACAAGAAGAGAACTTCTTATCAACACGTATCCGTAAATGCTTCATTTCTGCTACAGGGTGTTGAAGTTTTATTTGTATTTTTGTTTCTTCTCAATAATATTCAAAGCGATGTCGATATTTTGATTAAAATTGGTGTTAAGGGGTTTTTTGTCATTCGAATTTCGAATTGGATCTTAGTATGGCTCTAGCTTGTAGAGGGTGCTACCTACAATTATTTTTCCAATTGAATCAAAGACAACTTTGGCCAAGTGTCGGGTGCAGCGCTGTCGTTCTTGACTTCTTGATCTTCTAGACTTCACATTCTGGAAAAACGCCAATTCAAAGTTTCTGCCCTGGTCTGAATGCACGACCAGGATGTATTTATTTTCTCCGTTCGACTCAGAGAACGGTCCAGCAACATCTATGTCGATCTTTTCAAACGGGCTTCCAACATCATACTGGCACAAAGGATCTCTTGGGCGTTTCTGGGGTCCATTACTTGCAGCGCAGGAGGCACACCTTCTGCACCACTTCCGGACTTCGGCTTGGCAATTGATCCAGTAAAATCGTGCTCGTAGCTCTACCAGCATCTTGGTTACTCCCAGATGTCCACACGTGTTACCATCATGGACCTCCTTCATTTCTCTGCTTGTCTGTTTCCAGAAACGACTATTTGCCTCCGATGCCCAAATCATAGTGTCCCATTGAGCCCAGTAGGACTTCACGGTGGTCGAGAATCGCGCGACTACTCGCCAAGTTGGTCGTTGGCTTGCCTGTTTCCGTTCGATGATCGGCCTTGGATCTGGATCTTCCTCCTGGTCCCCTCGAAGTGCGTCAGACTGTCGGGAGACGTCTACCACCTTTGTTCTACACATACTTGCCTCCTCCTCCTCAGCTCTATGGCAGTGCTTACAAAGCTCTGAGCAAGGTCTTCTGGACAAGGCATCAGCATTCTTGTGGCTTGATCCAGCTCGATGTTCCGTGTGGAAATCGAACTTCTGGAGTCTTCCGATCCAACGAGCTACTTTACCTTCCGGGTTCTTGAATTGTAGAAGCCACTTGAGTGCAGCGTGGTCGGATGCAGCAGAAACTTTTGCGTGTCCAATCCATTCATTTACCCTTGCTGCTGCCTCGAACTGGCGAGGATAATTGTTCCGGGACAGCTTGCCAACAAACTGTGGGGCTGTCATGTGGATTCGGATAGTATCAGCTTCCATTTTAGCACTTGTCCCCTGGCTAACGATTGTTACCTCCGGTTATTGATTCATAATTGCTGCGACCTGCCTTCTCACTTCGTCTTCCAGAGCCTTTGCAGTCTCTCCAAGTTGTTTCTCCAGATTCCCGATTCTGCTACTTGTATCCAAATTACGCTTCTCCAGGTCCCTTCACAACTCGACAACCTCCAATCCATTCAAAAACACCAGTTTCGCAGCCATTGCAGCGAATATTTATGTCCGTTTCTATAGCACAAATTAAATCTCACTTCCGACACCACTGTAATATTTTTCGCAATAGAGAACACTACTTGTCAAACTCTAACTTATTTCTTTACTGACAATAATTATTTATGTACAGTCATTTATTATGTTTTCTTCAACACTGCCCGTTCACAATTGATGCAACAATCACTAGAACACAACTGAACTCCTTTTCCCAAATGGTGTACTCATAATATCCCCCTCGCCAGGATTGGAGAATATTGTAGAAATATGCTCCGCCTTCTAGTTTTGCCAGAACGTCTAGATTGACAGCAAAACATCTAGAAAAATCGATTGCTGGCCTTTGTGGTTTGACTTTGTACCAAAAAGGACAAGAGTCGAGATTTTATGACGGGACATAATGATTAGAACGTCGTCTCTGCTGTAAGCTGCCTTCAAATTTCGAACCACCGGGCATGTTTCGTCACAATAAAAACCATTGAATAATTCAGATTGTTGTTTGGGTTAGAACAAACTCAAAGGTTTGAAGAAAGTGACAGAACGTTTCTGAGTTTGTTTGTTCGGTCAGTTCTACAGGACATTATGATTTTTTTGTACAGCCGGTTGCAAAAACCAAAGATACGACTCTTGAAGCACTTTATCTTAATTTGAGCAGTCTATAGATAGTCCTTCATAGACTATACTTAACAGCCATGTCGTCGTCGAGCAAACTTCATTCTCTTTATGTCACTGAAGTTGTCAGTGTAAAATTGAAAATTGTCAATTGGAACCAAATAAACATAAAAAAATCCAATCTAATCCCTTCCGGCCCAATGATGCCATATGGCATTCTCAACTTCAACTGACAAAAAACAGAAATCAGTGAACTACATTGACATCAGCTGTGGCCTAGATGTCAATTTGAATATTAAGATGGCACCAAGTTGGCAAATCTTGGAAAATAATAATATGAATCTTGAAACATTTGAAAAATTTTGTGTTTTGTGTACTCTGTAGTGAACTTGCCAGCTTTTTTAGTGAATTTTGAAGCTTCTTTTGAGGTAAGTTTTGAATGTTTTTGTCTGACTGTTGAACTGTTTTCCGTGAACTATACCGCATTTTTTTCGCACGACTCCATTTGGCGTCAGTGGGCTTCAAAGGTTATTCTTGAAATCCTAATATTTTCACAGATTTCCAGAAGGGGTTTGACTGAGAATGAGGATAAGATATTGCTACTCTTACTGGAGGGTTACGAGTCCGATGCTGACTTCATGGATAACGAGGACGCCGTCGAAGACACTAAAAATGATGAGACACTCCATCTACATCAAATGGAGAAAATATTGTTGATCACGTTGAAGTAGATATGTTGAACGAGGTGGGGTCAGCCGAGAAAAAAATAACAATGAACGGCGACAAAAACTTGTTTTCTCCATTACTTCGATGAGTACACATTTATTTGGCCTTGAAATTGATATTTTTGACAACTTCCGTCGTATCCAAGTTATATTGGATACGATGGAAGCTCTCAAACGCGGGCAACGAGGATAAATGAAACTTATAGTCCGGGCGTAATCTCTTTCGTATGACACCCGCGAAAAGCACAAATTCTCTTAAACATAATTTTCAAATCAAACTTCTGAAAATAGATTTGATCAACTACAGACGCTTTCAAACTCTCAAACCACAAATGATTAATCCACTGATCAACCGGGACTAACGATAAACTACATATTCGTCAGTGTAACTCGCAAACTGCGCAACTCCATTTAGCAACATTTTTCAGGAGAGCTAATGAACTAGAATCATATTTATTGTGAAAGTATTCGTAAATCCTCTTTGATTTATTTATCCTCTTTGACGCAGAATGCGTATCTCCTCAGATAGGCAAATATAGGTTTAAATCAGGTGTTTCTCAATTACTGCTCATAAGCCATATAAAATGATTAATTATATATTAACGCTTTTAAAAATTGTCTAAAAAACAATCAAAATTTAAGCCAAAATGTCAGAATTTCAGATGTGACAACAATAGCACTGGCTGAAGATACGTATTTTGACCGTCAACAATTTCAAGCGCGGAGATAGGCATCTTTATAAATCAACAACTGTTCAAAAAAGGTTGATATTCTGGACGTAGGCATTTTTCAGATCATAGATAAGATATTGTAGCATGAGATGGCGCAATAATTCATATTTTAGAAAAAAATGGAGTTACGCACTTTGCGAATAACACTAACGATATGGTGACCATGGTAACCGTGAAATTCGATAGTCGAACTTGATTGAACATTCGGACTGATATACAGCTGACAAATCTCATGACACATAGCATCGGATCCTCCACCTAAATTTTTTGTCGGGAAAAGTTTTGTCGCTTCTCATTGTTATTATTTCCTCGGCCCTGGACCTGGGTCGTTCAACGAAGACGATGACGTGATGCTAGCTACTTTATTTTCCATAAAAAAAAAAACATTGGACCGACACAAAAGTCTGAGTCTATGTGGGTAAAAACTAAAAAAATTGTTTCATCGATTTTCACATGAAGTAAAATTTTGTTTGCTATACTTTCGTTTTTATTTTTATCATTTTTGAGGCTTCAAAATAAATTGTTTTTTCCTTGATAAAATCAGTGAAAAAAAAATTGCCATTGCTTTGTTTTTACCCAGTGACTCCAATTATTGGAGTCAACTTTTTTTTTTGACAAATCTATTTCCGTCTATGTTGGATGCCTTTTATGAAGTAGAACAACTAAAAAATGTTTTCCTCGAAAAGAAAATAATTTGGACCGGAAAGGGCTAGAAATAAAAATTGACCAAATCAGGCACATATATATATATATATATATATATATATATATATATATATTACAGTACCCCAGACCAAGCTGATCCATGACTATTTAAAAAATTAAGAAATTGACTTGAATACATAGTGCGCTGCTTTTGAGATTCGTACTTATGAGAATTCTATCTTCGCCACTATGCTTTTCCACCGTGCTCTGTCCGGAGCTGTTTGACACCAATTGCCTATTCCTACGCTGCTACAGTCGGCTGTGACTACATCCAGCCATCTTTTCCTTGGTCTGCCCCGCTTTTTTCTTCCACCATCTCCTTCAAGAAGAGCCTTCCTTGTGGTTTTCTGGGCTGCCATTCTTCTCACAAGCCCCAAACATCTCACCCTCTGCGCCTTGACCACCCTCATTATGTTTGGGGACCCATAGATCTCCTCCGCTTCTTGGTTTGTTCCTTTTCTCCAAAGGTTGTTGGCTGTTTTTTTCCCTCGAAAAATTCTTCGCAATATTTTTCTTTCCCATATTAGAAGTTTCGTCTCTGCTTTTTCAGTTAAAATTCATGATTCACAACCATATAAGACAGTAGGCCTTTGTTTGATTTCGCATCTAGTTTTATCACCTTTTTTAAATATCGGGTATACTACTGCCGTGCTCCAATCCTTTTTCCATATCATCTCAATTAACCTACTGACTCTCTGGTGTAGTTCCGCCACTCCATGTCTTAGCACTTCAGCTGTGATCCCATTCTCTCCACCACTCTTGTTATTTTCTTGATTCACTATTTCACGCAGTATTTCTTCATATGTGGGCTCATCTATCTCAAGGTCCAGTCCATAGTCATCTAAAACCTCATTTATCTGACCATGATTATTGAAAAGATCGTCGAAATACTCTACCCATCTATCTGATCGATCCTGTGGATTTTCTATTAACATGCCCTGTTTGTCGCGACACTGGTGTGGTGGCTGTGGTGTTTTAGTAGACTTCTTGGCTTCCTGGTAGAAGTAGTAGTTTTCTTCAATTTTTTGAAGTTTTTCCGAGATACTCGCTCTTTTTTTTGCCTACATAATGATTTCGCTTGATTTCTTTTTTCCCTGTACAAGATTTTGAAAGGTTCTGTGTTATTTTCCAAGTGATTCATCCTTGCTGCATTTCTCTCCTCAAGTGCTCTTTTGTATTCCTCATCAAACCATCCTCTATCTTGAAGATCTTTCGTCTTCCCGAGGTGCACGTGCATCGCCTCCTTTATGACAGACTCAATTTATTTTCAGTCATCTTCTACACTTTCTCCTTCAGGCTTCTCGCTTAGCTTCTCAGATATTATTACCTCAAACTTCTCACTCATACCGTTTTCTTTAAGTTTATCCAAGTTGTACTTGGGAATTCCAGTACTCCTAATTTTCCTGACCGATGGGATTTCTTGTTGTATCTTCGTTATAACAAGGAAATGATCTGAGTCTGCGTCTGCTCCTCTATAGCTTCGGATATTTCGTACTGAGCTAGCATGTTTGTCCTCAATGAGCACATGATCAATTTGATTCTTCGTTTCACCATCCGGTGATACCCATGTCGTCTTATGTATATGCTTATGATCATAGCTGGTGCTTTTGATTTTCATTTTATTTTCTTGTGCAAATTTGATGAGAAGCTTTCCATTTTCATTTGACTCATTTGTTTGCTTTTGCCGCCCGTAATTTCTCGATATTGTTCCTCTCTGCCAACTTTGCATTCATGTCTCCTAAAACAATTTTTATGTCAAACTTTGGGATCTTTGCCAACAGCATGTTGATGTTTTCATAGAATTCCACCTTCATGTCGAGATCTTTTTTTTCAGTTGGTGCATGTCCATTGATGATAGAGATTTTTCTTTATTTTCCTTTCAGCCTTATTTTGCATAATCGGTCCGAGATGGTTTCAAAATCCACTGCTGCTAGATTGATCCATGGGCTGAGCAGAAAGCCCGTTCCAAAATATCTATTGTCGCCTCCACTATTGTGAAATGTATACCCATTAATCTGCATGCTTCCTTTCAGTTTCTGCTTTGTTTCCTGTAGTGCCATTATGTCCACACCATATGTTTTCATAATTTATGTTAAGTTTTCTAATGCTTATCTTATGTTTAATATTTTTCCTCGAAATCCTTTTCACTGCCGGGTCATCATCCTTTCTATTCAGGGCTTGTTCGGGCTCGAGAGTAGCTAGTTTTTTGTATTGGTCTGTTCTTCTCTATTCACAATTTTGATATCCTGTGCCTCTTCATTCCAATTCCACTCCACATTATTTATTATGAGTTCAATCCTGGTTGTATTGCCTTTTTTCCTTTCCTGTGTCTCCCTCCTTTGGATCACTTTTTGGATCTTCTGCTTTTTTTTTGTTAGGTCGTTGTTTATGTAGATGATTTCTTTCTTCCGGCGAAGTTTGTTTTTGCTTCTCAGAATTTTTACTTTTTCCTCTAGACTTCCTGTTTCTATGACGCATAATTTTTCGGAAATTTTCCCAGCTTCTCTCAGTTTTGTTTGGACTCCCAACTCATCAGCCAGAAGGTGTTCCACTGTCTGTTTCAGTGCGGTATTGTTGTCTGATTCCAGTTTAAGTCCAGAAATAATCAGGTTTTTTCTTTTACTGTATCTTTCAATTGAGTCCATTCTTTCATTCATCTGCAGGATCTGCTTCTTCAAATCATGGTTCTCTTTCTGAATCAGCTCCATTTGTTCGTTTTGTTTCAGTTGATTATCCTTGATATCCTTGATTTCTTTCATCATTTCCTTGAACATACTCTTGACTTCATCCATATTGCCGTTTCCTATCTGCTTGGTTTCGACAGGTGAGTGCTTTGTTATTTTAATTTTTACAAAAAGATCAGGACTTTCTTTACTTCGTTTTCTTTTTGAAACCTCGATGTATGTACTTCCAGACTCAGTTTTGCTATTCATCACCCCCTCACAAACTCCCAGATACGGTTCTGTGTCCGCGCGTGTGATTTGGAAGCAACCGATAAGCAGTATAAATCCGTCTCAGCGACTCGGAGATTATCACTGCCTTTCAAGGTCACACTCGGTTTGCCAGCGTTTTCAACTTTTTTTCGATTTGTTATGACTGAATGCTACGGAATTTAACCTCGATTTTTCTATGCAGGTTCCTTCTGTTGTTTATTTTACTACCATATAGAACTCTGGTACAAAAGAGCACACTTTCCCCCAAAAATTTGAGTTAGAATGCGGAGCTACACTTTGCACTGTTCACGGTAACCTACCAGACCCGGAGTCAGGCACATACTCAACTTATTTCCATATTTTCTGATACTCCCAAGACAACCCGTCTTGGACATGATAATACTCCGTTTGTTATCCTGCAAATATGAATACACTTTTCAAAATCAAAAAAAACACAGTTTTTTCCTTGGTCGAATGAAATCTACTTTGGTGCAATTTATTATTCAAATCACATTTTCACCGTCACATATAACTGGACTTGTCCTTTCATTTTCACCTAAGCGTGGTTCTCACGAGGCGATATAAGCTGAACGATTTTTTTCGATTCACAAAAATCGCAAGTGATTTGTATTTTTGTTGTTGAAACGACGAGGCGAGTTTTATCGTTCAACTTGAATTCGCTGTCGAGTTGAATGACAATCGTTCAATCAAAACATGCTTTCAATAGAAGTAGAACAACTATTGTCGAACGACAAAAAGTTGCCAGACTCTCAACTTTGAATCGACTTGTCGTCGTCAAGCAAATCCAATATTGTCATCGTGACAACGTCTTATCATGAGTTGGGGTCATCAAAATTTGTTCCGTTAAAATATTGCACGGAAACATGACAACAGTGGCGAGAGAGAAAACATTTTAAATTGAGTGATAATTTGACCCTCAAGTTCCTAGACTTAATCAGCAACGAGAGTGCCTGTGGAATCACACAATCGATAATAACAAGGATGTCATAGAAGAAATTTTGTGAGAAGGGGTTGTTTTCTCGAGGATAGCGTGAGGCGCATGCGTTCTAACCAGGGCAACTGACAAGCAGTACCACGTTCACGAGCCCTATCCTTGTCTACCTGAAAGTAGAACAAAGATAGAGCATAACGTCTTTCGTCCAATGTGAACGTGGCGGAGATGTCAAAAATATGACTTCTGTTTAAACTGAATTGGCGGTTCTTGACCCATGGTTTAAGTTCAGGTACACACGTTTTATTTGTGTATGTATCACTGTATCACAAAATATGTTACTCTTCATGAAACTCAATAAAAACTCACTCAAACTTGGCACTGGCACTGACAGTATTTTGCAAGTTATAAAATATTGTCACATGTCATAACTCAAAATCAAAACTGTCAAGAATTTGACATTTTCAGCCACCAATTGCCCTGACAGATGCGCAAGCGTGGCCCGAGAAAAACCAACCCAATATGGGATCGCTCATACGTAGACGACTTCTGTATCTAGTCTCATCTTGAATAACTTACTATTTTAAAAGCCTCTGTGAGGCTCCTGATCGATGCCTTCTTGAAATGGAACCTCTTATCCAAAATCTGCGTTTCTTTGGGGACGTTTTTTTTTGGCAACATTATTCCTGATTCCTGAACCAAGATATTTTTTATTTCGAGTGACAAGTTTGGATAACTATGCTTGGAGCCATTTTCAAGTTTGACAATGATGTCATTTCAGTCCGATAGTCGTTTCAACACGATTTTTGTTGGTTAACAAAAATCGTTCAACTAAAATCGCCAAGTGGGAAGAAAAATTCGTTATCAAAAAAGGAAAAGATTTTTCCCTAACGAAAATTTTCCACGGGCTTTCGTTTTCGATATACAGGGTGTCAAAGTTATGAAAAAAAAAAGATTTTTCTCTAATTACTTCTACACCACTTGGAATATTTTTATCAGATTTGGTACAGTGTCAAAACTCACTAGTTAGGATTATTTCATTAAAAAATCGATTAACAACATAAAACAGTGGTGTAGTTATAATACACCCTGTATATCGAAATCGAAAGTCTGCGGAAAATTTTTTCTTAGGAAAAATATTTTTTTTTTTTGATAAAGAATCTACAGTCTCACGTTGTGACACTTACTCTGTCACACCCTGTATAATAATCATAGTTATGACAAGAGCGGATACAACACCGCCACCTTGAAAATGTTCAAGGATCTTGAATAAAGTCATTCGAAACATGCGCACACCACAAAATATTCACGATTCTTCTAAAACTCTCCAAAATTCCTATCCCACTGATCTGATTCAAAACCTTGATCACTCAATATACCTTCCTAACCAATGACCGGATCAATAGCTTTTTAACTTGGAAGGATAAAAATACGCTTAAAAACGGTTTAGAATTATCATATTATTATCTGTTATACTTACATGAAAATATCGTGGTATAACAACCTCGGGTTGGTTCAACAAGGTTAAATGAGGTGAATTTGATCATAAGAACAGACACCTACGTTGTGATTTGCATAAAGCTACTTACCTCCAATGTGCCCGACCAAACAATTATTTGAAAATTTGAGTTAGAACGTGGGATTTTTGAATTGAACACGTATTTGTTAGGAACCCTACTTTATTGAAAATATGCTGAAAAAGTGCCTTACTCAACCTGGAATTCATGCGGGGAAAGAGCACGGCAGAGAAACCCACAATCTCTATGCCAAAAACCTAACCATGCTGTACAACTGTTTTGTATTTTGACTACGATCAATAAAATACTCGTTTTTTGTATCGGAACTTTTAGTTCCACGCTCAAGGAAATACACAGTTCATTGGGTCGAAATCAGAAAATACTGAGGTCCCGTACGGGAGGCTAAACAGCTAAATTGAGTCAATATCTCTGGATATTGTTTGTTGAGGATACTAGGGTCTCATACTGGAGGCTTCTCAGTTCTGGTTGGTGAATTGAATCAATATTTTTAGATAAGGGTTAGATGGTTTGTTGTTTCACTAGGATATTCACTCGTCAGGGTGGTTGAATCTTATTCAGTCGAATCTAGAGCCTGTACATGGTCCCATAATACGGGGGCTACTCAGCTCTAGTAAATCATTCCAGTCAATATTAAACAAGCATAAAGCATCAATATTGTGGAACCAAAATTCCAGTACGGACAGAGCAATTTGTTTTCCTTGAAGTTGAGCATAAAACGGTCTGCTCAAATACACAGACATGTTGTACAATCCACTACAAAACAACTATTGATCAAAAACATTATTACAAAATGGGTAATCTAACATCTGTTATCTTTTCTTATTTACCAATCTATCAAGAATCTGAAATTGACGATCTAACAGTAAGCAGAATTCACGTTGTAGGCTCATCATGTTTCTACAATCTCATTGTGAAGTGTGACCTCCTTTTTGCATTGATAACACTCTAGCATCTATTGGGAAGGCGGCAGATAAGGTTGTCAGTTTCTATTTGATTTGTGGTGTGCACTTATCAAGACAATCAGAAAGCTGTTGCCTCATTTGGAAGTGCCTCAGTTGATGAAAAAGTCCTCGTCCTATTGAATTCCGAATTTTCTGGTTATCTCAACCTTTTCTGGCTATTCATCCATGTGGATATCTCGATGGCCGTTACAATATACGCGATTCCTAAGGCCAACTCTCGTCCAATGAAGTTCCTGGTCGCTGCTTTGCGTGCAAGTCATTTTCATCATGTCCCAAGTGGCTGGGTATCCATTCCCAATTCAAGTCATTAGCTATGTCCAGCTTGTTCTGTATATTCTGGCAGCTCTCTACAGTCCTTGAAGAGTTCTTGTGGGATTCAGGGGCCTTGAGTGTCGCTTGACTATCTGAGAATATTTTTATTCTCATGGCTGTCCAATCATGGTCAAGCATCCGTTGACGCTAAGTTCAATTGCTGATAGTCTAGCTTGGAATATTGTAGCTTATCTGCTCAAGCTGTGTGATATCTCAACTTTCTTCTGGTTGCAATAGGCCCCAGATCCTAGATTCATCCATGTACTAGCAGGTGTCAGCTTTTGTTAGGCTGAGAGGTCCTGTGTCCACACTTGCCGGAGAGGGATAACTATAGTGTTCCTGCTTCTGATGGTTGTGGTGAGCATGACATCAGAGAAAGCACCTATAATGCGATGGTCCTCTGATTCTCTGAGCAGTCTGTTGGATGTTACAGTGTATGCTCTACTACCTTGGTGGCTAGTAATGATCCTATACGTTGTCGTTCTCGCTCCTTCCCTAGGAAGGAAGAGTCAAACTATTGCATCGTACGTTAACATCGATCTGACGATTGTGACATATAGCCGTACTTTTGTTTTGGGCTGATTCCAGAGGTTCTTCCGCAAATGCGTTTGCATGTCCACAGAAACATTTTTGCCTTGCGGATGATGATGATATTTTTCAAATGAGCATTCCAAGTGAGAGTTTGGCTAGCATAACGCCTAGATTTGACTCTCCAGCCATGCGGCGTGTGAACAGGTCGCGCATTAGGTGGAAATTTGTCATTATCTCGAAACAGGGTTGGACAAGAAGGTTATGACTATCGGAAACAGTAGACAAACTTATAGATCGCGCCACATATAAGATGAAGTCATAGTGAAATCAAAATTAAATTTCTCATGACAAAAATACCCCGTATGACAATTTTTGATGATGATGATGGATTATCAGAACTATTATGGGATTTATTTGAATAAAACAAAAATAGGAATTGAACTTTGAAACCCTGTAGGTATCCTAAGAACAATGCATTTCCGAACAATTGTTTATATGATAAAAGTTTTTCATTTCCTGATGTAGAATCACCTCTCAAATTATTTGAACGTTATTTCCGGACACCCAGTATTGTCCGTGTCTCGCGAGAATCTGCTTTTATTCGACGTCAGCTAATTTTGATTTGATAATTCCACCTGCCACATGCACAAAATAGGATACGAATATTTATTTAAAAGTGAGAATACGCATCATTTATATTCAATCGTAGAAGGTAGAAATATATTTAATGCGCGAACGCGATTGAATAAATAGATGAGCATGGAAGAAGATGCTCAATCAAATATTTCTAATAAGTCCGTATCATCTTCAAGGGAACGCTCTAGCAACATTCAATAGAAGCATTAAAGCAATGACAAATTTGCTGTCTTAGATATTTTAAATTATATACTGAGGAAGTCAAGTGCCGTCTTCACACGTACGGGCCAGCCGGACCCTGTTCCGGGTGCATATAGGCAAAACCAACAACGGATTAGCAATAGGCGCTTGAAGTCGGGCGCCTATTGGCTGTTGCTAATACGATGTAGGTTTTGCCCGCACGATTATGGCAAAACGTACAAACGATTAGCAATGGGCAACCTGTTCGGACGTTTCTGATCGGATCCATTAAACACATACGTTATTTTGAATTTTTCAACATTTCTGTTGAGCAAAAAAAAACAAACACCATTTGAAAAGCAAGATTTGTATGTCTTTGTTGTCAATACAACCTTATAAACGTTTTTTATTTATTTTTATTGGTTGAAATATAGAAAAAAATATTTTTTTTTATACCTAGGTTTAATAGTTATTTTTATACAAAGGGTGTAGGAAATCGACTACACTAGAGATAAAACAGTTATTTTTGCACCAAGGCTTGTGAGTGTTACATTTTTGGCCAAGGATGCAGATGCCAAGCTAAGACAATAAGTGGGGCTGAAGTTTGCAAGAATTTGGGACAAAAAGTATATGCTGCAAGTCAAGGTGTATATGGGATTTTTTGTGCTACCGTACATTCAATATTATTTACAGTGGACCTTGAAGATTGGAACAAATTCATTTAAAACTCAGGGGTTGGTATTGTGGGAGAACGCTCAGACACATGCATTTTATTTTTTTACTGCGGTTTTTTTTATGATAATTTTATGTGCACAGGGTGGACGACCATCAACTTCGGTTTTTCAAATGGATGTCCCCATTTTTTATTTAATTTTCGAATTCTACATCAAATTTCAAGTAATACGATGATGATGATTTTATGTATACAGATTGGTCCAAAAATAAGTTGCGACCATCAACTTAATTTTTTCATATGGAGACCCCCTTTTTTAATTTTATTTTTGAATAAGTTTCATGTATCTTGTCCTTGACCTAATCCCAACAGTTATCAAGAAATTCACGATTGTTCGGAAATACAGTCCATTTGATCCAGTAGGAACTTATATTTGGTTCACCCGGTAAAAATTATCATCAAGAAAACCGCAGTCAAAAATAAAAAACGACGTTTTCCCTCAAAACAAACCACTAAAAAACATACAATCCAAATAATGATATCTGTTATACAAATTCCAGTACAACTCAATTAACAAACAACCTCAGCTCTACGTGCCAAATTTAATCTCACTGATTTACGTTGAGTTGTGTACAGTGTAAATTCCCCCTTGTTATCTGATGCATTTAATCTTAGGTGTACCTATCATAGAAATTCTGTGAAGTAGTTTTTTTCTGTAAAGGGGCGCTTGATGTTGATGTTGTGTGCTCCGTATGCGAACTATGAAAATGTATATTAGAAGAGGTTGAATCAAACCAAACAATAAAAAATGTGCATCATTATACAAGGTATAAGGTATCCGAGAAAAATCGTGAAACAATAAAAAATCACCAATGTCGTTGATTCTTCATGCAAAAATATTTTTTTTTCGTATGAACATAGGTCCGAAAATGCTTTTTTTATTTTTTATTATTTGAGTACAGCGCTGCGCTCTTGATGCAGAAATTTGTGTTTTTTTTGGAAACGGTTGCCTCTAGCGTTGTTTATGAAGCATACCTCTCTCTACAAAAAAAAATTAGAAATAAGATTCATGCATGAAAATCTCAGAGGGTTGCAGTCAAAAAAGTTAGGACAAATTGAATGAAATAAGAATAACCGCTACGTAGAAGTTAGCACCAAATCATAACCAACGTACGAGATTGTGTGCAAACATATTGAAAAAAATCGAAAATAAAATTTTCTTACCTATGTTCATATGAAAAAGAAAACATGTTTTATTTGATTATTTAAAGACAAAAATAGTACGCCCTGTGCCCCTGTGAAGCTCCCAGTAACAAAATACACGCGATTAACAACGTCAGTACAATCAGTACTGTACAGGGTGGCCAACTAAGAATGCGAGGTACGGTATTTTGGAAACTAAACATCGTAGAGGCTTGCGGCAAAAAAATTTATTACTAAAACGGCCAAGAAAAAACCTGGAAAATATTTTCAAGTTTCTAAAATAGTCACTAGGGGACGTAACAACCAACACCAAGTAGAAAAATATGATTTTTATGGATTTTTGTCCAATGAAAATATATCGATGAGCTCATTTTCGGATTAACTGACTATTTACCTACACTTTTTGTCGAAAACGTTTTTTTCTATCTATCATAATAAAGTGGTGGGGGAAGTTCAATTGTTTTTTTAAACAAACGGAGATTTCTCCCGTTTCGCTTGACCGATTTAAACGAGCTTGGGCTGATATGAAAGAGCATGATCTGGACTTCAAAAAACTTTTTTGGATTTGAATTTTTGACCTTCACCATCGCGGCCAGATGACGTTAACTGAAATGTTAGCATGTTTTTGAGTTTTTTCCAAAAAAATCAAATGTAATGGTATATTCATTTTTATATATTTTAAAAGGGGATACATTTTCCTTTGAAAAAAAACAAAAAAATTAATGTTTTTTTTTGTTTTTTTTTGTATTTTTTTTTTGTTTTTTTTTTTAATTTTTTTTATAGGAAAATGTGTCCCTTTTTAAAATATATCAAAATGGATACACCATTACGTTTGATTTTTTCGGAAGAAACTCAAAAGTATGCTACCATTTCAGTTAACGCCATCTAGCGGCGACGGCGAATGTTACAAATTAAAAAGCAAATGAGCATTTTATAGCGCAGACTATTCTCTTTCATATGAGCCCAAGTTCGTTGAAATCCGTCAAGCGAAACGGGAGAAATCTCCGTTTGTTTAATAAAACAATTGAACTTCCCCCACCACTTTATTATGATAGATAGAAAAAAAACGTTTCAGACAAAAAGTGTAGGTGAATAGTCAGTAAATCCGAAAATGAGCTCATCGATATATTTTCATTGGACAAAATTTTATAAAAATCATATTTTTCTACTTGGTGTTGGTTGTTACGCCCCCTAGCGACCATTTCAGAAACTTTAAAATATTTTCCAGGTTTTTCTCTTGGCCGTTTTAGTAATAAAATATTTTGCCGCAAGCCTCTACGATGTATAGTTTCCGAGATACAGTACCTCGCATTCTTAGTTGGCCACCCTGTACAAAACCCACCTGCAATTCAGCGCTCCACTTTGAACGCCTACCCAAGTCTAATTTTTTGATTCTAAAATCTAAACTTTCGTAGGCATAAATATTTAAGTTTATTAAGAGGTTTTGGACCGATCAAAAACCTGTTGTGCTTTTGAACATTGCTACATACGCGTCGAAGACGTTTGTTTTTTTTTGTTTTTAGACCTACATCTAAAAACACATTTTTTTTAAGTACCGTTTTAACTTATGAATATAATATAAAACACGTTTATTACCTTATATTGATAACAATCACATGAATCTAGCTCTTGAAGAGGTGTTTTATTTTGCTCAAAAGGAATAATAAAATTATATCGATAGATAGGAAAAATGAAATAACATATTATAATGAGCGTTTGCATAATGGATTCGTTCGAAAATGTCTGTACAGAACGCCAATTACTAATCATTTGAACGTTTTGCCTTGACGGGCAAAAGCTACATCGTATTAGCAACAGCCACTGAGCGCCCGACTTTAAGCGCCTATTGTTAATCCGTTGTGGGTTCTGCCTATATGCGACGCGGGTAGCGTATTGGCATTGTCTCCTATGGTACGACGCAACGCTAGAAAAACGTGCGCCGAATCGCGGGAGACAATGTACCTCGATTTGATTATAATAGGCTCGACATTCTCTACTGCATTGGGACGCTACGCGCTAAATATTGAATCGTCTTAAAGCAGTGATAATATTTTCAGAAAATCCTATGTGGAAGTGACAATATTTCCCGTTTTTGACACCATTGTATCGATATATTATTGCCCTGTTTAAAGCAGCAATACTGCAAAGATTAAAATATTGCAGGAAGAGTGTGACTGAAGCAGAAAATTTATTTTATATAGAGGGTGACACTAGGGGTGACAGTTTGAAAACTTGAAATGCCAAATCTTAGGAACGAAAAACCATAACAATAAAAAAAAAAGTATTATCCCCATCCATATCTGCAATCGCTTAAACAGGGTGAGTTACGCCCCTAAAATCTCAATTGGAAAGGGGGGTCGAGTGATAAGAATTTCACGAAAAGTGGCTTTCTATAGTTTCATTGTCTCGTTCATTGTAAAGCATTTTTCAAGAGCTTTAAGATGATGTATCACTCGCCCTCTCTTTCCATTTAAGAATTCAGGGCTGTATCTCACCCTGTCTAAGGAAATGCAAATAAGGATAGATAAGAAAGTGTTTTGAGCATTTTTTGATTCAGTTTTTTGTTTCTGAGATATGACCATTTCAAGTTTTCAAATTGTCAGTGTTCACCCCCTATATACCTAGCTGCGATTGATGAATTACAAATTTCGCCTTAAAAAAAAACATTTTTTATCCATATCATTCATCAAAAACGAATTTGAACACTGATTCTGTTTTTTTTTTAAATTTTTTGAGATTAACCGTGCAGGATGGATATACTCCTTGTTGCTTTCATTCTCCACCTGATAATAATATCACGGCTGAGAAAAACGTTGTAATATTTTTTTTTTAAATAAGCATGATAAAGAGTCCTTTTCCTTCATCAAATTCCCAGTTTCAGAGATTCCAGTCCATAACATTATACAGTAGGTCTCAGTAACGTTTTTTATTTCTATATGATGGAAGCATCATGTAAAAATAGTTATTTACGTTACTAAGGTGGTAAATGACTTTTTTTATTACGAGTCAAGATGTTTTTGGACGAGGCGACGAAGGAGCAGACTCCAGAATTTCTAGACGAGTAGTTTAATGACATTCAACGGCTGTGTATCGTACATTGTTTTGTTACATATTGTGCTTTCTTGTTAAACCACACATTTAGGGTGGCAGTCCGCCTCACATTCCTACCATGAGATGGCGCCAGCCAATCCATGTCACAACTTATGAATATCCTACCTAATATACCTTACCAACCTTTTATGTTAATTTATAAACAAGTTGCAAAATAGATTATTTTTTGCATGAAAGCTGCGAAGCGACAGGAGAACTTATTCTTGTGAAATCAGCGGACAGGTATAAAGAAGAATGAGGTTTTCTGCGAATGACGGAAAATCTTCAATGTAGATAAGTCAGTGAACGAAAATATCAACAGCAATTTCACAGCCTTTGATGATACTTTTAATCATTTAGCGAAGTTGGAAAGTATTTTTTTACAGTCTCTGATGATGTAAAGTGTCATTTACCGGACTCAAAACCAGTCCGGTGAATGATACTTCACAGAACAGTATGAAATAATTTTTTTTTTTTTATTGATTTAAAAAAAAACGTTATTCTTTATCAAATAATATCATAGAAAAAAGTTGCTTAGAATTGAAATTTACTTTTTTTGACTACAATAATAATGCAAATTCATCTGTAGTTAGGTACATGTAACGCACTAGTAAACAAATAAAAACAACTCGGTTTTCGCATTTGCAAAATAGATGCACATAAGCAGCGATAAATTTGATTCATATAATGTAAAAAAGGTCAAACCCCAGTTTTCGATATAAATCTATGTACCTAATTTAGATTTAAACGTAATTTTCACTACTTATAATCAACTTTTCTTTATGACATTTTGTGATATTTCCAAAAAATAAAGGTAGGTACTTTACTCTTGAGTAAAATGCATCTTATTTGCCAAACCCCGTATATGACTGAAAAATATTGAAATCTGATTATTGTATTTGAGGTTTTGGAGCATGCAGAACTTTTTATGAAGAAACACTTTTTTTTTTCATGAAATCAACTACAAAAGAGTTTTCCATATAGTTCCATGCTACTGAGACATACTGTATGGGATGTTTCCTGAACGGTAAAAAATAACTCAAACTGAACCCTGCTTCAAATAGCGCACCCTGCAAACGAATTTTCCTCCATATTTCTGGAACCGTCCATACAAAAATCATGAAATTCGATAAATCGTAAAAACTTTTAATGCTGAATCAGAATTCGAGCTTAGAATTTCAAAATTTTAATCAAGACCGTACCATACTGGGGGTGAAAAAAATCCCATATTTCAAGAATATTTGTGGGATTTTTTTTCACATGAAAGTAACTCGGGAATCACCCAAGAATTTTTTAGCATTGTTTAGAAGACATCCTGTATACAAATTAACTGAATTTTTCACTTCAAAATCGATCAAACTGAAAATAGAACCAAACAGAAAACTATGAATTACGCATACGTTTGCGTAATTCAAATTTCCCGCTCCCTACAGTTCTTGACAGAGAACACTCCAATAGGAATTCTCTTCGCCAATCGCCATTTACAGTTGCGAGATTCGCCTCTATGAACACTATTCATTAAATCTTTTGTCGCGGTACGAGTTTAAGGTTAATTCATTAATTTCCAAATGGAGGAAAGTGTTAAAAGTACATTAGCGCAATTTTGCAATAATAATAGCGCTAGATTATTACATTTTTCGTTTAATAGCGATTTTGATTATACATGTGAGATTCGTGCCCATTATGATGAAAAAGAAAAACTCGCGTCCGAGTTTTGTGACGACTTGATCAAAGATTTTGGTGATTTAACTGCGACCAATTGGATAGTTCGATATACATATCCGAATGTTCAACGCCTGAAATTCAGAAAAGTGTTCGTTTGCCAGCATAGCACGTACGGCAAAATTAAAAATCGTACGAGGCATGACACAAGGATTCGCGACAAGAACTGTAATGCTAAAATTGATTTCAAAATAAAACTTACAAATCGAAATACTACAAGAAGAGATAGTCTGTTGAAGGAAGGATTGGATACGGTTATAACGGTGAGTATATAATATAATTTTTCATCTAACGAATAATATCTTTTGCCCAAATTCATAAATTATAATGTGTACATACCTACATACATTTCCTACTTAACTTATTACTCAATAACCTGAAACTTGCTAAACATTTTTCGAAAGTCATTTGAAAATTGTACCTAGTAGAAAGTGGCCAAGGTAAATAAAACTATAGGATCAGGTTATTATTTCTGCCGACGTTTCAACTAGATATATTTGTTTATCTTCAGAGCAATTATGATTAGATCCTAATTATTATCCTACTTTATAAACGTTTTACATTCAAATGGAGAAATATAAAGTTTAAAACACACTAATTTGTACATTTTTGTTATTGAATGGAGATATGGAAGACTACAGTGTCCTTTTGTATAGGTATAGATAAATGGGGATCTAATCTTGATTGCCCTGAACATTGATCTTATCCTAGTTTCATTTAGTCAAGGTAAATGAAACTTACTCAAAAATTCAAGTATGGGTACTTTGAAACTTGGGTCACCATCAAATTTGGCAGTTTTAATTTATTTCCTGTTTGAAATTTTGAATGGACATCACTTGACGTTGTGCGTGTATATTTGCAGATTTCGTTCAAGCACAGTCATAGAGTGAATGTAGCCGAAGCATACGGTTATCTCCGCCTTACAGATAATGTCCAGAAAAAATTTGTACAATATTTTGATGAAGGAATGGGTCCAACTGCCGCAAAAGCATTTCATGAAATGTCCTTAATGGAAGCTGAAAAATTTGAAGAGGCTTTGGCTAATGCGAAAGTTAATCCGACTGATCGGCAAATAAAGCATTTGTATAATAAGTGGAGGTGAGATTAAGTTCTGTTCCTGTAAATGAAAATTCAAGACTTATTCATTCTAGGACAGTTAATTTTGGGACACGCATTGAAGGTAGTATTTTCAAAGTAATTGAAAAAAATAAACATTTGTATGAAGCTAAAGGAATTGATTTTATTATCAAAGAGAATCCACTGATTATTGTGATTTTAACTCCTATCATGAGGCGAGCACACGAACAGTCATTTTCCAAGGATATCGTTTTCGTAGATTCAAGCGGATCGTGTGATCAAATGAACACCTGTGTAACATTTATGTATGCTGCTTCCAAAATTGGTGCAATTCCGCTAGCTTGTATATTGCATACTGCGCAGACAGAGAGCAACTATACCCTAGCCTTCAGTGCTTTGAAGGAGTTCTTAGGTACAAATGGTTTTGGGGGCCTAGGATATCCATTATTGTTTATGAGTGACGACAGTGCCAGTGAACGTAATGCATTAAGTTCCGTCTTTCCATCTTCAAGTTTACTTCTGTGTTTATTCCATCTTGCACAAGCTCTTTGGAGATGGCTTTGGGCATCCGAAAATCATATTTCAAATGAAGATCGGAAACCAATTATGAAAATGTTTCAAAGCATAATATATGCTTCATGCATTGAAGAAGCCGAATTACAATATGACATAATGATAACGGAGGATTGATGCAATAAATATCCCCACCTTTTGAGTCACCTTGCATCAATTTGGGAAAGGAGAACCGAGTGGTGTTTGTGTCTCAGAAAAGACGTGCTTACCAGAGGTGATAACACAAACAATTACGTTGAGGCGTCTATAAGGATCTTCAAAGACATAGTACTTCAACGTTGCAAGGCCTTTAATGCATGTGCTCTTGTTGATTTCATTGTTAATGTTTTCGAAATGTATCACAAGAAACATTTATTGGAGTTTGCTAATTCAAGGCGAAGTAAACCAAAACTATCATATTTGGCATTCCCTAAGAAGGCGAAATTTTTAAATGTACATAGAATTGACGCAAACACTTACCGAATTTCTTCTTCAGAAGATGAGCATCTTTTTTACACCGCATATGTGGATATATCATTATGCGATTGTCCATTTGGTCAGGGTGGTCGTTTTTGCAAACACTTATGTGCGATTCAAGACCGTTTTTCACTGGTTCTCAATACTTCTCCATTATTACGATGCGAAGATAGAGCTATGTTAGCTAGATTGGCATCGGGAACTGAAGCTTCTGAGGATTTCTATATGGATATGGACGTACCAATACCTAGGAGCTCAAGTAACAGCTATAATAACAATCGAAATAACGAAACAAGAGTGAATAAGCCAATGAATATCGGGGAAGAAGAATCAGTGGAAGAAATAAGGTTCACTGAAGGGCCGTCTGACTCTCTGCACGAATTTGAAGTGACTAGGCTGAAATCCAATTTTGGTCGAATATCAGAAATTGCACTCAATAATCCAAATTGTGAATTAACAAAAGTGATACATAATATTAACTTGACACTCAACCAGTTAACCACTGCTACACAAGTGCAATCATACCTTTGCCAAATGCAAATTAGAAAAAAATGTCGGAACAACCGTGGACGACAAATTGGAGTACAGCCGACATCCAAATCCAGACGTGAAATGCGACCTGGATTGACATCTGGAGCAAAGAGGATTCAGTCAGGTAGACCCTCAAAAATTGAATCAAAACAGGGTACCAAAAAAAAGAGAAACTTATCGGCCAACGTGAATAAAAACACACCAAATGCAAAATCTCACTAAGAACACCTGTTCTTTCCTGTATATTGATTCTAATTAATATATTTTGGGAAGCAAAATATGTAATTTATTTTGGTTTTTATCTATGAAAACTCCTAACACCTTTACTGCTTTAAAGCGCTTCAATATTTAGCGCGTAGCGTCCTAATGCAGTAGAGAATGTCGAGCCTATTATAATCAAATCGAGGTACATTGTCTCCCGCGATTCGACGCACGTTTTTCTAGCGCTGCGTCGTACCATAGGAGACAATGCCAATACGCTCCCGGGTAGGGGTTCGCGAGATCGAGACCAAGGCCGAAACTAACGTAGTCTCGGTCTTGGTCTCAAAAAATTAATCATGGTCTCGGTCTTGAAACCGAGACCGAGATCAAGACCATGCGCCTTATTCTGTAACGCTCGAACCGTTCGATTTGGTAGGATTTATTCGATTGTGACGTCATTTTCGGTTTCATGTCGCAAAAGCAATTCCGTAGCGTCAGACCGATTGGTAACTCAATCGAAACTTCGATTCGCTAACCGAGAGCATTATGGATTTCGACAATGTCATTAGACCCCTTCGAGAAGTCGGTAGCGTGACATGCTCCATACGAGAGGCTGAAGTAGTTGGAGACTACAGTAAAAACCAACAGGGTACGTGTCATGTCTGTCTATTGTCAAACAATAAGGATGTCGCTCACGCGACATCCATTCGTTTACCAAACCCAAACTAACCCAAACTAACCTAAACTCATGTCTAATTCAACATTAAACACAAATTTAATAATATTGTTACTTCAGCGATCACCATGTTGCCATCTATGTCAACCAATGTGACCAATCACGGGCGACGTCCCTGTTGGTTTTTACTGTAGTTTAGTAGTTGGGCAGAGGTTGGTAGACAGGCTACGTGAAGCAGCAACCAACTGGATTGTTATTTTACACAAATATAAACAAGAAGTGTATATTTATTGTCTGCTAATGTCATCTCCAATACGGCAGTTGATGAATTTACTATTTTGATCATTTAATTTTTATAATAAGGCATTTTTTACTTTACTCTATATATGATAAAAACAATTTCAAGCACAACCCAAGTTTTATTTAGAATAACTATAACCTAAACCACGTTTATTATTATTATTTTGAAAGCAAATAATAAACTTAAACCTTGAAACTATACATAAAAAAAATCACTTAAAAATTAGCCACTTGTAGACTGAAAAAAAAACAAAGTGTCAGGTACGAATGATCCTTGTTTTAGACACTACATTGATAGTTTCATATAACGACGACTCAGATCACAATTTTTTTTATTGAGATACAAAGATTAAACCAACCAATCAAATTATTAGTAGGTAATCTTGATATTATTATGTATTTCCTTGTAATACTCACATCATCATGGTATCTGTTATCGATATTGCTGCTTTACTCATAGCAGCTGCCGGTTTGTCTTGAACAGCTACAAATTGGAGTTCTTCAAGTGCAATATTTCTTTTTAATAGTTGGTTTTGCACATTGGATAACATGACATTTACACATAACCACAAACAGTCAACCAAAAATAGTCATCAAACACAAACACGCACTCTGAACTGAACCGAATGTTCGACCACTATGCCGTTCGTTAGTGTACCGAACCGAGCGATTTGGTCTACAAAAAATAAATACAGAATAAGGCTCCATGGATGGTCTCGGTTCCGTTCTCGGTCTTGTCTCGTTTAGTCTCGTTCTCGAAGTTTTTAATAGGTGTCTTCCAATACTCAGTGTCCCAAAGCAAAATGATCATATTTTTTTATGTCTGTTGTGGTAATGGTGAATATGAAACAAACAATATTTTAATAACAGATATTATTATACTCAGTTGAAATTGAAGGTAATATTATAAAACTCCAAGCAGCTTGGTTTTGCGAAGTAGTGGCTCATAGACAAAACCGAGCGAGATCAATTTTGTTAAGTGATGTAATATTCAATAGATTCCGTTAACTCAAGAATAAAAATGGAATAAGTATTATGACATTTCATAGTGCAATATTTTTTCAGCATCTTGATGATATGAATTGATCAATATACAATGTTAAGCGAAGTCATAATATTTGCATTGTAGATCCTCACGATAAAAGCAGACTAAAAAAACTTGAACATAATAATCGTATTATGAAAGGTTTGCTGCAAAACAACCTCTACATATTTTAGTGGTCATTTTTTAAGCAATTTAAGAACACGTATTTTTACTTCAAGTTTTCGTTGAGCGAGTCTTGACTTTGAGTTTTCGAGATCAAAATATTATCAAGTTTTTGTAAAGGATGTTAATAAGAACAAAAAATAATTGAAATTTCATACCTATCATTCCTACGCACTTTTTGATTTCTTATACTGATACCTCCTGGATCAAAGTCCAGCAGGGATCAAAGTTTTGATAATGTCGGTACAACGAGCATTACATCATATCATGCTATCTAGAGCAAAACAAAGAAAACCTCTTCGAAATAATAACAGTGAATATTGGTACTCCAAATTTTATCTGTTATTACTCTTCCAGAAATTTATCTATGACCCTTTCAAGTTCCAAGAAATGCGTAGCACTCTATAGTTGTCTCGTGAATGCATGTTCAACAAGTGCGTAAGGTTATTATTCAATATTTTCAGTACAGTTCTGAAATTTTGAGTATTCATAATTTCATCCGTCGTGAAATCAAATTTTTCAAATAAATTTTTTGTACAAAACATTGTCCCAACAAGTCAATAAACCAAGTGTATTTTTCAAGACCGAGAATGATAGTCTCAGTACCCTAGTCTCGGTATTGGTCTCGATCTCGATGCGTGAGTCTTGGCCTTGGTCTCAATTCAGTTTTGCATGTCTTGGTCCCGGTCTTGGTCTTGATTTCGAGACTGAGACCGAGACAAGACCGAGACAAAGACCATGGTCTCGCGAACCCCCAGTCCCGGGGCCCTCCGCATCATTATTTGCAAAGAAATGTTTCACCGTCGCCATCTTTATGAAAATATTAACTGAAATTGTGTAATCTCTTATTCATGTTAAGCAGGGTGTCTGTAAAAGGTCTTTACAAAATCTTTCCACATATTCCTGAGGTCCAAATAAGCCGACTTAGAACAACTTATTCGAAAATTGCCCAGTTTTTGAAATAAAGGAAGGTAAAGAGTTAAAAAATAAAAATCAATTTTTTTATTCATCGGTCAAAAAATTTCAACCCCACTACTTATGTCAATGTTATTATATCATTGGGTTATTTTGTCAATGTTTTCTTTTATTTTTGGAGAAAAAAGTACCAACGTAGAAAGAAAAGAAGCATCTTGGTCGGAGAGCTATTTCTTCATTGAGAACGGAAAGCAAGTTGGTTGTCAAACTTCAAACGAGGCATTTTGGGTATTGAGCGTCTTCGAACGTCGAACAAATTTTGGACCAACTGGAATTTCAAACAGGTGCCTTTTATATTGTTATTGTTCTTGCTTGTTCGAAAACGATCGATGATGGTCAGTCTAATTCCTAACTTAACTAAATGAGTTTTATTTTGAACTTAAGCGGGATTTATAGTCTGACGGACTGTAAGCGAGACGCACTTTGAAAAGATGAATTACTGATTTCATGTACTCCTGTTTATAGATGAACGTCAACGTATGACGAAACGTAGAAGAAAGGGACTGGAACCAAAGGGTTGGCCAACTTTCATCTTTCACAGTGCGTTTCTCACGTGCCTCAGCCCACTCAAAACTCATGATACTATAACAAACAAGATAATATGATCTCACGCAGGTTTCGCGGACGTCATCGCGTGTCCAAACCTCAAAATTCATAGGTTTTCTAGGTAACTTGGTTCCCATTATACCGAAACATACAAGATAAACTCTCGCACATCTCACTTCAGAAGTCATCACGTGACGTACCTTTAATCTGAGCAATCAATGTCACGCGGGGACGTCATGGTAACTGTGTAACTTTATGGATGTTTTAAATCCAACCTCACTTTTGACTCGCGGTGACGACATGTGCGGCTTGGTTCTGATCTCGTCCAGCAATTGATCATATCTTGTGTGTTTTAATATCATGCTCAAAACTGAATATTATGACATCTGCTGTCCCTCATAGGTTATCACTAACCCATTTTTAGTAACCTATTGTTATGTATTTTATTACCATATTTTTGTTTAATTTTAATTTGCAGAATTAAATCAGTCCGTCCCTGGTCAAGGCCTTGAATGACACCAGGGCATATTCTTTTGGTTCCGTGTTGGTGCGATTTTTCACGGTGTACTGTCTGGTTCCCCCTCTCTGAAATATGAGGTACGATTGGGCAACAGGGGTTATCGGACTCGGACAGAGTTTTTTGTTGGTACTGTAAAAAAGTCTCGCTCCTTTTCTGACTTTCATGAGGTTAACAGCGTGGTAACTCACCCCTCTGGCGATTTTGCCATATTTCGAGGGATTTTCTGTGCATAAATTCATTAATTGGTGGTGGTGAATTTAATTGGACCACCGATCAGCCTGGTGGCAGATTTATTAGAATTTTTGTCAGTTAGAAAAATCCCGTCAGTAAAAGCAACGTGTTTGCTTAACAAGAAGGCCCAATTCCATCCGTGGTGAGTACTTTTTTGGCTCCATCGTACCTTCCCAGTTGCTAGAATAGGATATTATTTCAGGCCTGCCATTCCCAATCAGTATCACTATTATTGATTTGATACTACTTGTATACCTATTACCTAAGGAGAATCTATTTTACTACTGTTCAACTGTACCGTTTTCCCTATTTGGTACCTACCTATTATTCGGTGAGTCCGTACATTATTTTTGGGAATTTACTGTCAATCGCGATAACACCCACGCAAATCAACAAGTGTTCAAACACCACGTCAGTTCAACAAAGCATAGTCGTAGCACTGGCACTATAACACACACGCATTGTTCAATATTATTTACTGGATCGAATTTGAAGATAGTTGTATCAAGCCAAAGCGCTCATGATCAACAGAGAACTTGTGAACCACTCTGTCTGCCGGTTTTGAGATCACAAGCGGATAGTAAACACCTTGTTGCGAATAACATAGAATAAGTCTCAATAGTAGTTCCAAACATGTCCTTTGATTCCACGAATAAAAATATAAATACGTAAATATAAATAAAAGTTCATGGTTTGTGTTTGTGTAATGGACTGTATATTTCGGTATTAAATGCAAATATTTGATTATTAAGTTTTTTTCTATTGGCAAACGTTGACAATTTCAAATTAAATTAATTGTCTCTCTGACAGAAACACCTTATGCCTATACCAGCAACTGCCAACTGGATAATGGGTTCCGTCAATGAATGAGTTCATGTATTCAGTGCCACAACATGCCCCCCGCCTTGAAAGGGTAGACTTTCAAGCTGGTAATGGACAAAGTCTATTGATTGCCCTAGTGAGGATTCCATTCGAGGTCTTGATCAAAGCCACTCGATTGATGTTGTCCTTGCCGCTAACCAACTCCAATAATATGCGTCCCAAGCGCCATTCCATTGGTTGCAAATTATCTTCTTTGATTAAGACCAGTTGTCCCAACTGGAGGTTACCACTGCTAGTTTTCCATTTAAGTCTTCGTTGCAACTCGTTTAGATATTCCCTGTGCCACCGGTTCCAGAACTGCTCCTGAACTTTTTGCACCAACTGATACTGAGAGAGACGATTTTCTGGTACTTCCATCATTGAAGGTTGTACTAATGCCATTGTAGATCTCCCGATGAGAAAATGTGCGGGTGTGAGAGAGGAAAAATCGTCTGGATCGGAACTTAGAGGACAAATGGGCCGTGCGTTTAACACTGCTTTGATACGTGCGAGTAAAGTCAGTAGATCGAATAAAAACAATATATATGAACCCACTATTCTTTTAAAATGATATTTGAAGCTTTTGACTCCGGCTTCCCAAATACCACCAAAATGTGGAGAATTGGGTGGTATAAAATGCCATTTTATACCTAAATTTTGGACAGATTCCGAAATTGATTCATTATTGTCCTTTAAAAAATTACGCATGGCCTGAAGATCCTTGTCAGCCCTAACAAAGTTTGTTCCATTGTCCGAAAATACTTCCAATGGTCGTCCACGTTTACTAATAAATTGGATGAAGGTTTGCAAAAAATCCTCAGAGCTTAACGACAAAACCAATTCTAAGTGAATAGCGCGCGTACTGAAACATACGAATACAGCTTCCCAACATTTTATGACCTTACAACCGCGACCACGTCGATCCTTTACTTGAAAGGGACCCGCATAATCAACCCCTACCTTGATGAAGGGCAATGCCTGTTGGATTCTAGCTGCCGGTAAATCACCCATAATCGGTTGAACGGATTGAGCATTATACCTGCAGCATTTTACGCAACAACGGACTATTTTACGTGCAAGATTACGCCCTGCAATAGGCCAAAAAGTATCTCGTACATGTGACAATAATAATTGTGGAGCTGCATGTGATAAATGCTCGTGCTCATATCGCATAATTAATTTACTTAAGACATGATTTGGAGATAATAATATGGGATATTTCTTTGAATATGAATATTCCGAATTGGATAGTCGCCCTCCAACTCTCATGAGTCCTTGGTTATCCATAAAAGGATGTAAACTAAGCAAATTACTAGTTTTTGGAAGTTCACGCTTAGAAGATAAAATTAATATTTTTTCCGGAAAAGATTCCAATTGGGATAATTTTATCAATTTATTGAAAGCGTCGTTTATTTCGTTCAATGTTAAAGACGAATATATCCGTTTTTGTTTAGATGTTCTAGCATTACTGATAAATCTAAAAATGTAAGCGGCAGTGCTTTTTATTCTCATTAAATTTGAAAATCGTTCAAATGGAAATAATTGTATAACCTTTTTTGTTACTAGTACGCAAGTACGCATTTCAGGTAAATTGTAGATACCAATATTATCAAATATGATTGGCCATTGATTTTCGTTTAAAGTTAACCATTTGGGCCCGTGCCACCAAATGTCTGAATTTATCAATTGATTAGGTCTTAATCCTCGTGAAACCAGATCAGCTGGATTCTCATGAGTTGGTATGTGATGCCAAACAAACTCTTTGGTCAATCTTTGTATTTCTGCAACTCGATTATCAACGAATTGTTTAAGCAGATTTGGAGATGTCTTCAGCCACCCCAAAACAATAGTGGAATCTGACCAGCAAAAGACCTGATCAATATTTACGTCAATAGCCTCCAAGACCTTATCAAGAAGCTGAGCTAACGTAAGAGCTGCGCATAATTCCAATCTTGGCATTGTTAAAGCCTTAAGAGGTGCCACTTTGGACTTAGCACACAGCAAATTACATTCTGCATGACCGTATGTATTTCTTGATAATACATAAATATATGCTCCATAACTAGTTTCTGACGCATCAGAGAATCCATGTAAAGCAATGAAATTCGTATTTTTACAAGTAGCCTGCCTGTTGATTATAACTTCGTTTAACGCTTCTATCTCAGAAGAAAACCGAATCCATGAAGATAGAATGTTGGATGGTAAAGGTTGATCCCACGTTAGATTCTCCGCCCATAGTTTCTGTAATAAAACCTTGGCTATGATTATGCAGGGACTAGTCAAACCTAACGGGTCAAAAATTGTAGCAATCCTGGATAAAATGATTCGTTTCGTAATCTTCTTAGGATCCATTTCTTTCGCTGGAGAAATTTTAAAGGTAAGTATATCCTTTTTGCTTACCCATAAGAGGCCTAGTACCTTTGTATCTTGGTCCTTATTGGCTGTAAATTCAAACGTATGTGAATTTTCATCAGTATTATGAAAACTGATTATGTTTGATTGCCATTTGCGCAATTCAAAACCGCGTTTTAGTAGTACTTCGTAAATCGTTTTCGCAATATGTTCCGCTTCCTCTGGAGAATCTACACTTGTAAGTAAATCGTCCACATACATGTCTTGTTTAATAATTTTTGCGACTTCTGGGTGTTCGTTTTCGCATTCAATGGCGACTTGATGTAATGAACGTATGGCAAGGAATGACCCGGCTGTAGTACCATACCATAAGTCACCGTGTTAAGCTGATATGTTTTAACCGATTCGTTAGGCTTTGGTCGCCAAAATATTTTCTGTAAATTTCGTTGGTTAGGGTTTATCAACACTTGTCTGTACATCATTTTGATGTCTGCAGATATTACAACGGCTCGAATTCTGAATCGTAGAAGAATTGATAATAAGTCAGATTGAATGATCGGACCAGTCATCTGAAGGCAATTCAAAGATAAACCCGTTGTAGATAAAGCTGATGCGTTAAATACTACGCGACGTTTGGTTGTTGTACTTGTTTCCTTAAACACCCCGTGGTAAGGTAAAAAATACTCTGGTTGTACGTTCTCTGAATCTTCTTGTATTTCAGTCATGTGGCCCAATCGCTCATATTCCTGTAAAAAATCAACGTATGATGTTCGCAATTTGTCATTTTTCAAAAGTTTTCGTTCTAGATTGACAAATCGTTTCATTGCTAAATCTCGTGTATTTCCGAGTTTCTGAGGCGATTCCTTGAAAGGTAGAGATACGACAAATCTCCCCTCTGCTGTGTATTCCAACGTGTCGATAAAATATTTTTCGCATAACGTTTCCTCATTCGAACGAGGTTTTTCTTTTGAGATTTCTTCTATATCCCAAAATTTTGTTAGTTGATTTTGAAGCTGAATGTTTCTACCAACGTAACATGTTGTTGAATTTCTTACCTGACATATGGGTCCTGAGACTACCCATCCAAGTCTGGTATTCTGTAAGATTGGACCAGTTTTTCCGAGATCCTGTTTACCTGAATTTAACAGCATCCAGAAAACGTCAGCTCCTAACAATAAATCTATTTTTCCTGAAACTTCAAAATTGGGATCTGCCAGTTTAAAATGCTGTGGTATGTGCAACACTTGACGATCTATGAATATTCCTGGTAGATCACTCGTTATTTTGTCCAGAATAAAACAATTAACATCGAAAGAGAATGTATTAATTTTTGATTGAATTTCCAATTGACATCTCTCGATAGAATGTGCCATTTTATCGCTTATACCTGAAATTGTCAGATCTGTCTTTTTTGTCGGCAATTTAGGTCGTTTACATAATGCGTCTGTTATAAAACTAGACTGCGAACCGCAATCTAACAAAGCACGTGCTGATATAAAGCTTCCGGTTATATCCAGACAATACACTTGCGCTGTTGAAAGAAGAGCATTTTGTGCTGAAGCTACTGTACAAGTGGTATTGTTGGTTTCTAGATCATTTGTATCGTCGTTTGTTCGATTTACTGTAAGAATGGTGTTAGTATATTCCTGTATACCATGTAATATCGTATTATGTTTTAAATTGCATACTTTGCATCCTGACCATTTGCAATCTTTAGAAGCATGATTTCGTCTTAAACAATTAACGCATAACTGCAACTGTTTCGCTTTGGAAAATCTGTCTTGGACTGACAATTTCAAATAATCTGCGCAATATAACAAACTATGATTTCCGTTACAGTGGAAACATGAATATTTTGAATGACCCTCGTCTATGTTCGTATAATTTGTTTTTTCATTTGACTTCGTATTCGCATGAAAACCTCGTGATGTTTTATTTGTACGTTTATTTTCGTAATTGGATTGTTTCGTTTGCCTTTGATCGTTTAATTTTGTATTTGATAACCTCTCCGTATTTTCAAGTATGTCTGCCTTTTCCTTCAAGAAATTCTTGAAATATTCCAATGAGCAAGACGTTCGTTGTTTCGTTTTAAGACGTTCCCAATCTCGTAGTGTGTTGGGATCCAATTTAGCTGATATTACGTATATTATAAGCGTATCCCAATGCTCGGTTGGCTCACCAAATTGTTTCAAACTTGTAAGATGTTTGAACAAATTATCACTCAAGTTTCGAATCTTCGAAGCTGATTCCGTATTAATCGTTTCCGAATTAAAAATCACATTAAGATGGTTCCGTATCAATAGATTCGTATTATTGAAACGTTCGCATAAGGTTTTCCATGCCACCTCATAATTAGTAGCATAAAATTCGATTGATTGAATAATTTGTGGAGCTGTACCCACAAGTGAGGCTCTTAAATAATGAAATTTCTGTATATTATTGATTCTACTATTTTCATGAATCAATGACTGAAAAATGTCTCTGAATTCTAGCCAGTTTTGGAATGATCCGTCGAATTTGGGTAATTCAATCTCTGGGAGCTTCACTGCATCAGGTAAATCTGTCACCTTGTCAGATTTACCTGCCAAGCAACCATGTGCTGAAATATAACGATCATTGATTTGATCGCCTGGCGTATTCATTTCCAAAACCGTTCTAGCTCTTGTCAAAATATTATAAAACCTGTTAACAAACTCCTCTCGTTCAGGCAATTGCGTATCAAAATCGTCCAAAATAGATTCAATTTCAGTTTGCGCATCGTCAAATTGACAGTTCAATTGTTGGGCATCCTGTAGACGCTGCTCGACCTCGATTACTTTTGAGCGTTCTAGAAGCTCTGAACCCGTTTGCAAACCTTCAACCGAATTAATGAATTTTTCGAATATTGTCAACTTTGCCTTAATAGAGGATCGTTTCTTTTTTAAGACTTTCAATTCTTCTTCCGCCATGGTAATGAAACAAACAATATTTTTCCTTTACAAAATAATTAATGAATTCGTATTAATCGTGAGAAATTATAATGAATGCTGCTTAATCCCCTAAATACTCGCAAGCATCAAAGCAGTGTATAAATAGTGTGTCTTGACTCGGCGTGACGACACCAAAGGGATCGAATAATTTTTTTTTTAATGACGTTTATTCAACTCACCCGTCTCAATCTCACCCGCACATTTGAACTGTTTTCTGCCACAGAAGGAACTGCATCCGGTTCGTTGGACCAATGTTTTTGTAATGGACTGTATATTTCGGTATTAAATGCAAATATTTGATTATTAAGTTTTTTTCTATTGGCAAACGTTGACAATTTCAAATTAAATTAATTGTCTCTCTGACAGCAACACCTTATGCCTATACCAGCAACTGCCAACTGGATAATGGGTTCCGTCGATGAATGAGTTCATGTATTTAGTGCCAAAACAGTTTGTTTGGATTTCATTTTATGTGTTTGGTTTGCCTTTTTGACGAATGACAGTTATCGGCTATCGTTTCGTACACGAATGTGAAGGAGCATAGTTGATCGATATCGATACCGACGAGGTGCTACTTAGATGCCAGATTGCATTCAGTTTCTCGTAGGCGGTAAGTAGCCGATTTATTTTCCGTTTTCGTCTGTACATCTTTGGGGTTGGTGCCTTTCGGGTTATTATTTGAAAGCGGATGGCGCCTTAACTTGTATTGATTTTCTCTATAGACCACTTTATCCACGACCACTCTCAGCTGGGTTAGTTTTGCATCATCCCCTGTTGCTACTGCTTCTATTGACGTCACGTTTTGCAAATTTCTGTTTCCTTTTTCTTCTCTTCTCTTAATTAATTGGCGCCCAACTCGTTAAGGGTTGTTTTTGTGTTTCTTTAGAGACCTTTTGAAAGTTTTGTTTTGTTGCTTTTGTTCCTCTAAATATTGATTTGGGATTTTTTTTGGTCGGTATAATTTTTATAGGTGTTTTATAGGACTTGGAAAGTTTTTCGGGTGTTAATTCGAAATTTTCGTTTTTTTTGTCCGATTTTAAGTTTCGAATATTGGACATAGGTTGTGATTGACGATTTTTTTCGATCAGCCTATTTTCAAGGTTTGTTTTTTTTTTTTTGCAACTACCGATCGGGTTTGTTGTGGAATACATTTGTTTTTTTTCAATTATTTATTTTTTTCTTTTCTTTTCTACATCTATTTTTCCTACTATTAAGTTTCGTACATTGGAAAAGAAATATGAGTCATTCTCCAAATTTTGCGCGAAACCATTTTGAAACCATGAGCGGTTCAGGAAATAAAAGTATCTTGGATATGGATAATCCGACCAATCTATCAAAAGAGATTGAGCCACAGGAAAAGGTTCCTGTCTCATTTGATCTTATCTCATTGGATGAAGATACTCCCAGCATAAGTCGACTACCAGACGTACCAGACACCAGCAATGAGATAACAGATAATAGGCCTTCATTTAATCGATCATCGACACGTGATCAGTTATATGAAACCTCGACGTTTCAGCTTTCTAACGAAAGGCGTGCAAGTAGTGCACCCGCATATATTGGTGACTCAACAAATAATACCAGAATTGCTGTAGCTCGACATCCTACCATAGAGGAATCCTTGCAAAGAAGAGTGCCTGACTTCGATTTATCTGGCTTTCAACAAACGAACGAAGTCTCTAGATATTACTACGATAGATACCAAGAACAGAAACGCAAATTAGGAGATGCTGCCAAAGTCTATTTGAGAGTATCAGGAGTTCCAGAAATGGATTGACCAACTAATAATACTAATAATTTCAAATTATCGGTAAGATTCGGCAATCCAATTAGAGAGCTTTCGTCTATTCAGCCGAGCACATCAAGGCACAATGAAGCAGTTTGTGAATATCTTCCTCATAGCTATCGACAAGAGAACACAAACTTGCACACCTACACTGACATTGATAGACATACGTACCCTCCTCATCGTTTTCAAGATGTGAATGCATGGAACATCAAGTACAATGGGCATACGAGTGTGACAGACTTTTTAGAACGAATAGAGGAGCTAAGAATCTCTAGAGGAGTCTCCAAGGAATACCTGCTTCGTGTTGCCCCTGAAATCTTCACCAGAGACGCCCTGTTATGGTTTAGGACGAAGATGTTTGTCTCCTGGGACGATTTAGTTGAACAACTAAGAGATGCGTTCCTACCCATCGACTACGACTTTACTCTCTGGGACGAGATTCATAAACGCACTCAAGGTGCACAAGAACGTGTGTTGAATTATGTTTGCGCCATGGAAGGACTTTTCCGCAAATTGAGATCCCTACCATGTGAAGAGACAAGACTTTAAATAGTCCGTCGGAATCTTCTACCACATTTCCAACGAGGATTATCGACTGAAAATGTGAGAAACTTACAGGATCTTCTTTGACTAACTGAGGCTATCGAAGAGACCGAATCTAGAGTGCAAAGATTCGTACCACCTCAGAATAATTACCGGAATCTTTTAGAACCAGCTCTAGCTTATCATCGCCCTACTTCACAGATTGCTTTGATCGATGAGCCTATACCAAATGACTTGACCACAGATGCCAACATAGCAGCAGCAGTGTAACGAGCTAAATATCCCTTGTGGTGGGTGGATGAAGATGTATTGTATAAAAGGTCTAAGATTCAATACCCTACTCTAGCCAATTCGAATGATGAGTGGTTAATCGTTGTGCCTCGACATGATCGATCTGCCATCATAAGAATGAACCACGACCCCTCATCATGTGGACACTTGGGGATCCATAAAACTTTAGGAAGGATTACTCAGCAATATTACTGGCCTAATATGAGAAAAGACGTTGCTCGATATAAAGCACGATGCCATACATGTCTTCAAACCAAATCGGATCAGAAGGGACCTTCAGGACAAATGCTGAGCCACCAACCATCCTTGTCTCGCCCTGGACAATTGACAAGTATTGACCTAGTGGGACCCCTGCCGAAGTCAACATCTGGACATTGTTTTATTCTTTCTGTATTGGACGTTTTCAAGTTTTTGGTATTTTATCCATTGCGGACCGCAACCACTAAAAGCATTTTGAAATGGCTCGTGGATCACTTCATCCTAACTCTTGGGACAGAGACGATCATTTGTGATAATGGACCAAAATTTCGTAGCGACTTATATCGGACAACTTTGGAGAAATATAATATAAAAGTGAAGTACGTAGCCAACTATCATCCTCAAGCCAATCCGGTTGAACGTACCAATAGAGTACTGAAGACCATGTTATCCAGTTATGTGCGTGACCAAAGACAATGAGACCAGTTTTTGCCAAAAGTATCTTTCGCAATAAGATCTTCGATACATGAAAGTACCGGACTGACGCCAAATTTCGTTTTTCTTGGACGTGAAATCTATCTTCCTAATCGAAACACTAAACCTACCAACACCAACAACGTCAATATTTTTGATCCGAAAGATCGGTCGGAAGAGTTACTGAAAGTTTTCAAAGATGTACAAAAACGACTTTCTAAAGCGACCGATAGTGCAAAAAAGATATACAATTTACGGAAGAGAAGCTCTACTTTTAGCATCGGACAGAAGGTTTGGAAGAGGAATTTTACACTATCCGACGCCCCAAAGCAATTTACATCCAAGCTGACACCCAAGTATGTAGGACCTTTTGCCATCAAGAAAATAATTTCTCGATGGGTATATGAATTGGAAGACAATAATGGAAAACTTATTGGAAACTGGCATGCAAGGAATCTTACCAATCAGTATCACTATTATTGATTTGACACTACTAGTATACCTAATACCTAAGGAGAATCTATTTTACTACTGTTCAACTGTACCGTTTGCCCTATTTGGTACCTACCTTTCTGATCTGTGTGACCCTTGATGCGACTTATTCCTGATCATTCGCTGTGGCTTGCCCCTGAGGCTGTGACTGAACTGACGCTGGAACTGGGCAACTCATCTCCAGAAAAGACATTATTTTTGGGAATTTACTGTCAATCGCGATAACACCCACGCAAATCAACAAGTCTTCAAACTCCACGTCAATTCAACAAAGCATAGTCGTAGCACTGGCACTATAACACACATGCATTGTTAATTGTTCAATATTATTTACTGGATCGAATTTGAAGATAGTTGAATCAAGCCATAGCGCTCATAATTAACAAAGAACTTGTACTATAAACCACTCTGTAAGCCAGTTTTGTGATCACAAGCGGATAGTAAACACCTTGTTGCGAATAACATAGAATAAGTTTTAATAGTAGTTCCAAACATGTCCTTTGATTCCACGAATGAGAATATAAATACGTAAATATAGATAAAAGTTCATGGTTTGTTTGGATTTCATTTTATGTGTTTGGTTTGCCTTTTTGACGAATGACAGTTATCGACTATCGTTTCGTACACGAATGTGAAGGAGCATAGTTGATCGATATCGATACCGACGAGGTGCTACATAGATGCCAGATTGCACTCAGTTTGTCGTAGGCGATAAGTAGCCGATTTATTTGTCGTTTTCGTCTGAACATCTTTGAGGTTGGTGCCTATCGGGCTAGTATTTGAAAGCGGATGGTGCCGCAACTTGTATTGATAGACCACTTTATCCACGACCACTCTCAGCTGGGTTAGTTTTGCATCATCCCCTGTTGCTACTGCTTCTATTGACGTCACTTTTTGCAAATTTCTGTTTTCTTTTTCTTTTCTTCTCGTAATACTATATTTTCACTGCTGTTGGTGATCCGTGTGTGGCTTTCTATAGGGTTTTATTTCTCGCCGATAGCGTAAGGCGCATGATTTCTAACCAGGGCAACTGACAAGCAGTGCCGCGTTCACGAGCGTGCTTCTATTCTTGTTAAGCTGAATGTCGAACAGGGATAGAGCATAACGTCTTTCGTGCAATGAATGTGAACGCGGAAGAGATGTCAACAATATGACTTTTGCTTATACTGAAATGGCGGTTCTTGACCTATATTTTGAGTTCACGTTCTCACGTTTTATTTGTGTATCACTGTATCAACAAATATGTAACTCTTCATGAAACTCAATAAAAACTCACTCCATAGAATAATGTTTAAGGGGGAATAGAACGGACACCACCATATTGACAATTGGAGCAACAAACTGCGCCCCCTTCAGCAGCATGGTGAGAGACATTTCGTTCATAGTTTGAACGGAAGATGGGTCTGGTAGCTCATGTGACGTCACAAGACTTGGCAAGTTCGATAATCAATTTTCATGTTATGAGGTAAGTCTACGAATTTTGTAATTTTTTCTTTCATTCTAACTGTAACTAGCTTAAAATGCCATTATTAATTATTAATTGGCATTCTGGTTAGGGTTCTAGTAAGCATGAAAAAAGAATTTTAAAATTTGCAGATTTCTTTCATGATTAATTGATGAGCTGGCCAAATGAAAGTTCAAAAAACCATCCATTCTTTTTTAAATTCGGGAATTTCTCTCGAAAAATATCAATCCAGCTAATTGCCACGGAAAACGAAAACACAGGGAGAATGAATCTTCGATCATCATTGTTAACAAGTTTTTATCTGATTCATCTTTTGTCCTATAAGTAAGTACTTTGGTTTCAATATGTGCCGCCAACTCTTTTGATAAATTTTCTGCGGGATTCTGGAATAAAGTATAATCGGAAATTTCATTATCTTCTGGCAATCCCTGTGAAATAAATTGATTAATGCTAAAATAAATACATCTCGAGTAGAATCCCGTGAGCCTTTGAAAAGTAAAACAAATTTTTGAGCTATCATCCTCATAATTTAGCCACAAAAGACATGAAATATGTATATCAAACTGTCAACGGAGAGGCTTTTAAAGTAGTTGGTGGAAGAATTTGGGAAGGGATTGACATTTCTTGCAACTGTTTGCCAGATTTTTTGATAAAAACCGGTGAACTACATTAGTTTTTTACAGCACCTTCACTCGATGATCACTTTGCCTGACTCGAAAATAGGGCCCCTAGGGTATCCGGATTGAAAGTTTGGAGCATCAAATTATGGTTAAATCCCAAAGACAGCATCATGTTTCATAAATCTCTGATATTTTTAATTATTGCTTTGATAAAAAATTTTTTGATTAGCTTCATTTTTTGTTTCTTTCCTCTTTATCATGAAAAAAATATGATCCTTATTTTTTTAACTGCCTCTCCAGAATTGTGAGTGATGATGATTTTGTGACTCCAGTCCTGGAATTTGTTTCTGGAAAAGTCTTCAATGATCTTCCATTCAAGCTTTCGAAAAAAAAATGATTAGGAAATGGAATAGAGTAGTAACTATATCCAAGCCACTCTTTTCTATCCTGACCAACTCATTACCAGTGTCAATAGTATGCACAAAGTGGCCCTTTGTAAAGCGGGCCACTCCAATAACTTTTTGATTTATTGATCGATTTTGACGATTTTTTTTTTAAATGTAGAAGAAAAAAAGTTTTATTTTGAGGCCATACGTTGCCCATTTTTTTCCAAAAATCAATGCCTACTAGAGCATATTTAGAGGCTGAAAATCCAAAAAACATATAAGCGATTTTTTTAATAGAAAATTTGCCTATTATGCCACGGGATTTTTCATTGCCCGAAATGGGTCTGTACCAAATTTCATGAAAAAATATTCAATTCAAAAATATTATTTTTGTGTGTATTTTTTTTCCTATTTTTTTTTGTCAGTCTCATTTGTCTGTTTTCATTGATTATTGACATGAGAATATCTATTAAATGTTTATATTTATTATTTTTTGTCTGATAGATTTGCTATCGCAAGAGTTTCGAGGTGGAATACTACTTGGTGCATAAAAAAAATAATCGTCAATTTTTAATACTTTTTCATGAAATTTGCTACAGATCCATTTCAGGGAGCGACGAATCCAGTGGCGTAGGCAGATTTTTTCCAAAATAATCGCTAATATTGATCCTGGATTTTTCAGACTCTAAAATATGATTTGGTAGGCTTTGTATTTTGAAAAAACTTGACGCCGTCTGGCCTCAAAATAAACCTTTGCTCCCTCCACATTTCAAAAAAAAAATCGTCATAATCGCTCGATAAATAAAAATGTTATGGGGTTGCCCGCTTTCAAATGGGTCATTCTGTAGGTAGGTACCTGAAACAAAAATTACTAATAATTGGATATGAAATCCCGGAAATGCAACAGACTGACACTAGACAATAATGATTGTCTTCAAAGATGAAATAGGTTCAGGTTAATGGAGGGTGTTACCGAATGATAAGCCGTAATTCGAAAGACGCATTCCCAAACCAGATTCAAGGAGAAAATGTCCCATAAAAATGTGTTCTTAGTCGTTTGATCTTCGAGATACAGGGTGTTAAGGGTTTAGAAAGAAATCGAATTTATTATTATACAAAAATGTGCGCTAGTGACTTTTTCTGAAAAATTTATATTTTTTTCAGATGAAGCAGCTAAAAATGCAATTTTTTTATCGGAGTGTTAGGTGAAAACCCTGTATAAGATAAATGCTTATAGGTAGAACCTTTTCTTCTTTAATTTGGTTCAGAAATGCGTCCTTAGAATCACGGCTTATCATTAAGTAACACCCTGTATAGTACAATCACATACATGAAGCTATAATATTATGGTTATTATTTTGAAGAAAACTGAATAAATAACTCACCAGAAAAAACAAACCCATCTATGGCAGTCGCCGCGCCGCTGAATTTTAGAACAGTTGGGTGCATAATTCTGATAAATTCCTTATATCACAAAACCATTTTATTGTTTTCTGGAAACATAATATTCAAATTTAAATTCAAAAGGTGACAACTATTCTGTACATGCCAACGTCATTGAACGTCAGATTGATAATTTAATTTTGATCGATGCGCCACCTTATCGACTTGGCGAGAAACATTTGTTGTTCTACAGCCATAGAATCTTAGAACATAGAACCCACTAGAACAAGCGTACACCCTAGATTCCGGGCAAATGATCTGTCACTTTGATAAACACATAAACTGTCCGTTGAATTCGTTCAACGTTCGTTCAACGTTGCCCTGTTGCAAATGAAAAGCACTCAGAATTTTCACTTTTTATCAAAATGGATTAACCAGTGTTCTAACGAGGATATGTTTTAATTTTTAATTTGTTTCAATATCGTTGGTGTTATAGGACAGTTATAATTTACTGTAGATGTAGATGTAGATGTTTCAGTGGGTGGCTCACGCCAAAACCTGCTTAGGCCTCCTGGGCCCGTTGCAACCCACAATAGATAGAAGTGAGATTATTGAAAGCACGACGCTTTTGCGAAGCTCAGCAGGTCCCTCAAATAGATCCCTTCCAATTCCTGGAGTGTTGTGAGTTCAGCTCCGAAGTGTTCCATCCTAATGCTACGAAGAGCCGGACATTCCGTTAGGATGTGGGCTACGGTCTCTACGTCTTCAAGGCACCACCTACAGTCTGAATCTTCCCCGATCCCGATCCTATGGAGGTGACCCTTCAGGTTCATGTGACCAGTTAATAGACCAATCATTGTGCGGAGGTCTTTTCTGCTCATATTTAGGAGCTCTTTGGTTCTGCCCGTATCAGGTCCTGTTATCATTGCCTTGGCATGTAGCATACCAGGGGCATTATTCCAGCATAGAGTGGCCTTTTCGAGTAGAAGTTTCTTCGCCTCGCCCATTCCTATTGCTTTAGAGATGCCAATCATTGGTTCGGGTCCTGTCGGCCTGTGCGATGAACCACTTTTGGCAAGTCTGTCAGCTTCAATGTTACCCTTTATACCGCTATGGCCCGGGACCCAAATTAGCCTCACCTTGTTGTTATTTTGAATTATCTTATGCAGAGCCTCTTTGCATTCTAGGACTGCTTTAGAGTCTACTGCCTTTCTCACAACAGCCTTTAATGCTGAAGTGCTATCTGAACAAATGTTGAAAGTTCTGTGATTTGTGCCGCTCTCAAGAATGGTATATGCACATTGTGTTATTGCGAAGATTTCGGCCTGTAGGATCGAAGCGTGCATCCCGAGCGAGAAGGTCATTTTATTGTCCCTCCCGCTCTTGCAGAATCCTGCTCCTGTGCCTCTCTGATGTTTGGAGACATCAGTAAACCACCACGACCCTTCTCGTGTTTGAACTGGTCTGTTCTGATCCGTCCAATCCTCTGGTCTAGGAATAATCAGCTCAGGCGAGCTACCAGCATGGAAGATTGGAGTCATGTAGTCGGAGTGCATTAGCAGCACTCCATCTTTTATCTGGGGTTCACTCATGATGACCAAGTGTCCCTTGTTCCTCCGCTTAAGATGTTCCAGACAGTGAAGACGGTATGCTGTTCTGAGTGCAACACTCTCTACAAACAAGTGCAGTGGGGGTAGCTCCAGGATTACCTCCAACGCTCTCGTTGGTGTGGTCCGTACTGCGCTTGTTATACTGATGCATCCCATCCTTTGAACCTTATCCAGTTGCCTTTGGATGTATGCTTTCTTAGTTGCGGGCCACCATACTATGGCTCCGTAGGTGATCAGAGGTCTGATAACCATAGAATAGATCCAGTAAACTATTCTGGGTTTCAGTCCCCATGTTGTCCCTATAGCTCTTTTGCATGCCCATAGAGAGCATATGGCTTTCCTAGAGCGTTCTTCGATGTGATCTTTCCAGGACAGTTTCTGGTCAAGAGTTACTCCTAGGTATTTGACCGTTTTCCTGTATTCCAGGACTCTTCCTGAGATGGATATCTCCGGTTTGAGTCCTGATTTGTATTTCCTGGTAAATAACAGGAATTCGATCTTTTCGGGGTTGATCCTAAGTCCTTCAAGGGAGCACCACTGTTCTATAATTCTCAGGGCTCGCATTGTGGGTGCTCTCAGCTCCTGAATGTGGCTACTCGTCGTTAGGATCACCAAATCATCAGCATAGGCCTGTGTATACAATCCCGAATCGTTCAGCTGCTTCAGCAGGCTGTCCACCACAAGACTCCAAAGGAGAGGGGATAGGACTCCACCCTGGGGACAGCCTTTGGCAGCCATAGTTCTGACATTTTGTCCGTTTAATTCGGCAAATATCATCCTTTGTGATAGCATATTTGATATCCACTGGGTCAGTGTTCTTTCTGAGCCCCCTGCTTCTAATGCTCGACAGATCGATTCAAAGGGGGTATTGTCAAATGCGCCTTCGATGTCCACAAAAGCACCCAATGCTGATCTATTTCCGTCTAGCGCTCCCTCTACCTTGGTGATAAGGTGATGTAGCGCCGTGTCCGTCGATAGACCTTGTCGATAGGCATATTGATTGTTATGCAGTGTCATGGATAACAGATGCGTTTCCTTGATGTATCTATCAACAAGTCTTTCTAGTGTCTTGAGTAAAAAGCTTGATAGACTAATCGGTCGGAAGGACTTGGGGTTGGTGTAGTCTGATTTCCCTGGTTTCGGGATAAATATCACCTTTACTTCCCTCCAGCTAGAGGGAATATAGCCCATGGCAAGGCATGAACGAAAGAGCTTCACCAGGAATGCGGTTACACGATTACCAGCTTTTTGTAGCAGGGCCGGAAAAACCCCATCCATCCCTGGAGCTTTGTACGGAGAGAAGGACTCGAGAGCCCATTCTACCTTTTCATAGTCGACTATCCTCTTTGCAGTTTCAAAGTCGGGAGCTGTGCGGGCTCTTACCTGATGTGGGAGTGCAGCGATTTGCCCCGATCCAGGAAAGTGCACTTCCAGTAGCCTGTTAAGCGTCTCCTCCTCGGACAAGGTTAATTTTCCATCCGCTTCAACTAGGCATCCTATTTTGGCTCCAGGGTCCTTTGCTAAGATCTTGCATAGGCGGAGCGTAGACGGAAGGTCGTTCAGCTCTTCGCAAAAGCTTTGCCAGCTATGTCTCTGAGCTGATCTTATGACCTTCTTGTAGTTTCTTTGGGCTGTCTTATAGTCATCCCAGCTGTCCGGAGTACGCAGTTCTTTAGCTCTACTGAGGAGCCTGCGAACTTTGCGACGGTGAGTCTCCGTTTGCTTATTCCACCAGACCGTCTTGGAGTTGTTTGGCTTTTCCCTTAAGGGGCATGCTGTCTCAAATGAATTAGTGAGGCATTCTTGGAGCTGATTTGCAGCCAGCTCAATGTCCTCTTCCATTCTTATTTTGGTAAGAATGTTGTCGACACCTCTTTCTATTTCCTCTCTAAAGAGATCCCAGTTAGTGAGTTTCCTATTTCTTACCTTAGGCTGTGCTATTAAGCACTCTTGTTCGAGTGTGAACCTGATGTGCCGGTGGTCAGACAGTGTGACTTCACCAGCCACCCTCCACTCTTTTACCTTGCTATATAGACTCGTTGAGCATAACGATAAATCTATGATTGACTCACTCTTAACATTGGAGAATGTAGGAGCAGCACCCCTGTTTAGGATATGGAGGTCCGTGGAGCTGAGGTATTCGGCTAGATCTCTACCTCGTGGGTTAATATCTCTACTACCCCATATAAAATGATGAGCGTTTGAGTCACATCCAATAAGTAGAGGAAGATTCCTTTCTTTGCAGAAATTCACAAGATCAATCACCTCGGTTGTAGGGCTTTCCATCTCATATGGGAAGTAGGCCGATGCAACAATCAGGATCCCATTGTCCTTAGTGATTATCTTGATGACAGTCAGATCTCTGGTTGAGAGTCCTGACAATAGAAAACTGTTAACTTCTCTTGTTACAATACACGACCTTGGGTTTTTGCTGGAGGGGCTATGAAACAGTGAGCCTCCTAACAGTCCCAGTCCCCTAATATTACCCTGGTTAAGCCAGGGTTCCTGAATGAGGGCTATGTGTGTACCTAGTTTGTTTATCGTGTTACATAGGACAGCTGTTGAGGCTTTCCCATGTTGCAGGTTAATCTGTATAGGTTTTAAAGCCATTTGAATGACAATTTATACTGTTGTAGGTTAGTCTTAAGTTCCTAGAAACTAAGGTTAGTAATACTAAGACTGACATGAGACTCACCTGAGGAAGATGGTGTATCCTCGTTGGCTGTGATTGGGGACAGTCAGGAACTGTCGCCCTTTTCTTTATCCTCTGGGGTCGGGGTGGGTGGTTGCTCCTCCTCCCCTTCCTTGACCCCCTGTTCCGTCGGAGCCACCTGGACTTTCGGCTCGGGTTTAGCTTTGGGCGCAGTGCCGGTAGAGAAGATAGCCCTCCCCAAGCCATAGAATGGATGGTTGCCCAGTCCCGTGAGCAGTCTTAACGACTCACGATCGACGCCAACGATCAGCCGTAGGCCCCGGGGCTCTTCCGTCCTATCCCACACCCTCCATTTGGATGAGGACAGACCGGGGTTATACCGTTCCAGGTAGCTGAGAGCAGCCTGGTCCGTTGAGTGTCTAACACCCGGAAGCCACAGGACCCCACGGGTCAGCCTGAAGGCGGCAGGGTCAGAAGCCAGGAGGGACACTCCACCCCAGGGTCTCACGCTAGGTAAGGCCCTGAGGAGCCACTCCCTCGATGGCTGGTCTGCAGCTGTCACCAGCACCTGTCCCCGCCACAATCTGGACGACATGAATCGCGGCGCCGGTGTGTCGCTGCCCGCCGGTGTCGACATTATTGTGTCCAAAATCGCATCGGAGAACTCCAGTAACTCTGTGTTGGAGATGTCTCTGGAGTCCTCCCTGCTTATTACTATTTGAAGGGCTCTATCCATTGCAGCGTCCGCGTAAGAAGCGTCCCCTGACAAACCAGTCGTCCTGAGGCGCTTCTCTGGGCGTTTCGCCTCAACAGGTGTAGAGCCCTTCTCTCTGAGCCTTTTGGGGGTCGCAGCTCCTGTTACCCCCAACTCACCTCTTTTGAGAGGAGAAAGGCCAGAGGCAGGTCCAGCTGACAGCTGTTCCTGCTCCCGTCTGGCCTTCCTCCTTCTCTTCCTCTCTGCCCCGCAGATGTTGAGCTTCTTCTTCTGCTCCCCCGGTTCCGCAGAGGTCCGTGTAGCACGTTCCTCCGGGGAAGGGTTGATTGGGTCTACCGAAGGATCTCTGAGAGCTCCTTCAGTAGGTCGAGTATGCGTGTCGGAGACAGAAGGTCCAGTCGAAGTTCCTTCCGCAGGAGATGATGGGGTATCAGAAAGTACCACTGGGGTTCCTTCCTCTACCTCCATCGAAGTGTTTTTGTTAGGTTCATTATTCATTTTGTTCCCACGAGTACGGGTCAAAATAAAGGGACCACGGACGCAAGGAGTACCCACCCTTGGCCGCTAGGCGATTTAATACTTTGGGAGGTCGCCCGGTGTCCCAAAGGCTCCGTTCGCAACATCTGATTATGGCTCAGATGCCATCCACCCCTTTGGCACGGGTCGCATAAAACCGTGGGGTTAAGCCTTAATAAGGCTTAATAATTTACTGATTATTGATACGTTTTCTTCACATAAATAAGCTTTTCGGCCTTCAAAAATATTGAATTTTGTACAAGTCGACAACAGTGTTCCAAGGGTGCTACAGGCATATTAAATAATATATATGATTGGTTGAAATGACTATCAGCTGTGATTGGTTGATCTCAAACAGGCATTTGTGTCGTTTTGCCAGATGTATTTCGTTGCATCGTGTCAACATAAGTAACTAAGGTTATTGAAAATGTTTTATTATCACTAGTGATCTAAAAATGTACGTATTATTTAATTGGTAACTACCGGAGATGCACTCATACAGTATAGAGTATTTTTAATTAGAATAAAAATACCTTGAATACAAGGTAGCTACCTATCAAATTTGCAGTCTGGCAAACTCGCAAGAATTCCCCTCTCCCCTTAATGTATAAACATGTGACACACAAAGAGACGTCGGGCTGTATCTAGTTGTTGGAAAATCATTGCATAGAATAATGTTTAAGGGGGAATAGAACGGACTCTTCCATATTGACCATCAGAGTAACAAACTGCGCCCTACCAGCAGCATGGTAAGAAACATTTCGTTCGTAGTTTGACCGGAAGATGGGGCTAGTAGATCAAGTGACGTCACAAGACTTGACAGGTTCAAAAATTAATTTGCATTTTATGAGAGGAGTCTGCGAATTTTGTAATTGTTTCTTTTATTCTAACTAGAACTAGTTACAAATGCCAATAATAATTATTTATTGGCATTATTTTTTGTATAGTTCTAGTTGGCATGAAAAAAAAAAAATTGCAGATTTCTTTCATAATTAATTGATGAACTGGCCAAATGAAAGTTCATGAAACCATTCATTCTTTTCTCTCGAGAAATAATGGGTATCAATCCAGCTGATTGCCATGGAAAACGAATACACATAGTAAGGGAAAATTATTCTTCGATCATCATTGTTTTCGAGTTTTTATTTGATTCATCTTTTTTTCTACAGGTAAGGTTCTTTGGTTTCAATATGTGCCGCCAACACTTTTGATACAGTTTCTGCGGAACTCTTAAATAAGTAAAATCGGAAATTTCATCATCTTCCGGAAATCCCTCTAAAAGAGATTTATTTATGCTTGAATAAATACATCTCGAGTAGAATCATGTGGGCCTTTGAGGAGTAAGACAAATTTCTGAGCTATCATCCTCATTATCAGCCCCAACAGACTGGAAATATGTCAAATTGTCAACCAAGAGGCTCTTTAAGTAGTTTGTGAAAGCATTTTGGGATTGATATTCCTTGCACCTGTTTGCCTGATTTTTCGATAGAAAAGTTCTGGTGAACCCGGTGAACCATATTGGTTTTGCACAGCACGTTCTGCCAATGATTCACTTCGCCTGAATCAAAAAAAGGGCCCCTGGGGTATACTGATTGAAAGTTTGGAGCATAATATTATGGTTAAATCCCAAAGACAGTATCATGTTTCATAAACCACTGATATTTTCAATTTTTGTTTTGATCAACATTTTTTTGCTGAGCGGAATACATTTTTGTTTCTTTTCTTTTTTTCACAAAAAAATATGATCCTAATTTTATAACTGCCTCCAGAATTTCAAGTGATGATGATTTTGTGACTTCAGTCCTGAAATTGGTTCCTGGAGAAGTCTTGAACGATCTTTCATTCAAGCTATCGAATAAAAATAAATGAATTATAAATTGAATAGGGTAGTTACTTTATCCAAGCCACTCTTTTCTATCCTGACCAACACATAACCAGTGTCAACAGTATGTAGGTAGGTACCTGAAACAAAAATTACTAATTGGTTATGGCATTCAATAATGCAACACACTTACACTAGACATCAATGATTGTTTTCAAAGATGAAATTGATTTAGGTTAATACAGGGTGTTACTTAATGATAAGTCGTGATTCAAAACACGCATTCCCGAACCAAATTCAAGGAGAAAAAGTCCCATAAAAATGTGTTCTGAATACCTAGTCTGATTTTTGAGATATAGGGTGTTGAGGGTTAAATCGAATTTATTATTATAAAAAAGGTGCGCCACTGAATTTTTTGGAAAATTTTAAATTTTTTCCACGTGAAGCAGCCAAAAATACAACTTGTTTGTCTTTTCCTGGAAAAGTTAAGTTGATTTTATTTTACCTAAAAATTTTCCGACATGCAATAAAGTTGTTTTCATTTTTTTTCTCGAAAGCGGAGAAATATACCCACGAAAAACTATCAAGAAACAAAAAAGTTGTATTTTTTGCTGCTTATCTAAAAAAAAAATGCGATTATCAGAAAATGTTAGTGGCGCACATTTTTTTGTCATTATTTTCCGTGAAACTGCCCCTCGAGGCTCCACTGGAACTCATAATAACCGTCTAGTGAGTGCTAATTCAGCGTCTTATCACAATGAAAAATACTGCCAAAATTTAACAAAATCGGCAAAAGGATCTTGGAGATATGAATCCGGTTCTAACACCCTGTCTCTCGAAGAATAGATTATTCAAGACAAATGTTTATAGGACCTTCTCTTCTTGAATTTGGTTCAGGAATGCGTCCTTAGAATAACGGCCTATCATTAAGTAACACTCTTATAGTACAACAATCACATACATGAAGTTATCATTTAAAAAAAATTGAATAAATAACTTACTAACTTGCCAGAAAAAGCTTACACATCTATGGCAGTCGCCACGTCGTTGAATCGTAGAACACTTGGGTGCATAATTCTGATAAATTCCTTCTATAACACTACCATTTTATTGATTTTTGAAAACTATCCAAATTCAAAAGGTGACTAATCTGTGATGCCAACGTCATTGTACGTCAGATTGACAATTTGATTTTGATCAATGCGCCACCGTTCAACAGCTGCTATAATACGAGTGCGGACAGTATGTCTACAGCTGCTATACGAGTGCGCACAGTATGTCTTCAGCTGCTATACGATTGCGCACAGTATGACTCACTCAGACTTTGCAGTGACACTGACAATATTTTGAAGGTTATGAAATTTTGTCAAATGTCAAAACTCAAAATCGAAACTGTCATGTCATATGACATTTCCAGCCACCGGTTGCCCTGATATATACGCATGCGCGATTCGAGAAAAACAACCCCTTCTCATTACTTCTAACTGTTTATAAAATGAGTTATTGTATCAGAAAAGACCTTCTCATGACGTAATTTCAATATTCTATATGTATTTAAGTTGTTACTTAGCCTTATTCTATTGTCATACATCAATTCAAGAACTACGCAATCAAAGTGATATTTTCTCACAGTCGGTTCGTTGCGTATCCAGTGCGTCTACTCTCACAATCCGTCAATCTACACACACCGGCAAAATTAGGGGAACGCACAAAATGTATACAAAGTTTGACATTAATTTTCTCTAGAACTCAATGCTCGATTTCAATATATTTCTTACTGGATTGTTGATCGGCTCTTCAAGAATACATCTGACAAGTTTTCGTTATAAAATTATTCGTCTCTACACCATATACAGGGGCGAAAAGAAAGCGAAGATTTTTTGATGTTTTTTGAGACACTCTGTGGAGTGAACCGCTGACAGTTGAATATGGTCTTTAGCATCTCATTGTAGCCTGATCTTTTCTAAACATTTCCGTTTTTTATTTTCTGTGATATCTCAATTTTTAACGAAAATACATGGTTTCCAAGAAAAGTCTGAAATTAGTATTCATTCTTTACATTACATAATAACTTTTTAGATAACAATGAACGATGAAAATCAAACAATAGTAACAATAATTTAGTAACGCGTGTGACCTCCACGAGCCCTTATGACAGCAGTCATCCGCCTTCCTATGCTTGTGATGACATTGTCGATGAGCTCTTATGGCAAATTGTCCCAGATCTCAACCAAAAGCAGCTGTCACTTACTCGGGATTTTGAGGTTGGGAAGTTCTAGAACCTAGTCGTTGGCCTAATATGTCCCAGACATGTTCAATTGGATTAGGGTGCAGGGAACATGCAGGCCAATTCATGGTTCTTACTCCTACGTTATCCAGGAAAAAAAATCGAATCAATGCGAAACCGGCTCTCATCTGTGAAAAGCACGTTGGCCCACGTAAGATTGCCCCAATTTTCATGATCCCTAGCAAATTCCAGTCTGGCCACTCGATGACAGACTTTTCTTAGAAACCCTGTATTTTCGAAAAAAATTGAGATATCACAGAAAATAAAAAACGGAAATGTTTGGAAAAGATCAGGCTACAATGTGATGCTAAAGACCATATTCAACTGTCAGCGGTTCACTCCACAGAGTGTCTCAAAAAACATCAAAAAATCTTCACTTTCTTTTTGCCCCTGTATATGGTATAAAAATGAATAATTTTATAACGAAAACTAGTCAGATGTATTTTTGCAGAGCCAATCAACAATCCAGTAAAAAATATATTGAAATCGAGCATTGAGTTCCAGAGAAAATTGATGTCAAACTTTGAATACATTTTGTGCGTTCCCCTAATTTTGCCGGTGTGTGTATAAATCCCGCTTCACAGTCTTATCAACGTTATGTGAAATAAAGGTAATCTATAATTCTGAATTTTCAAGGTTTTCATAGTCTAAGAGGGGACTCAAAGTATATGTATAGTTTGACCGAGAAACAATATACTTTGAGTCCCTTTCCGATTATGATGCTGTACCTTCAGCCGATTCATTTTGAAAGCATATTATAGCCCAAATGCCAAAGGGGCCTGCGCAAATTCTGCCGGAAGCAATTGAATTAATTAATTTTTGAATGCGAATTTCTCTCATTTTTCACATAATTTTGACACTTTTTGTCAAAATGATGTCAAAAATCGACTTAAGGTCTCCACAGACGACACATTCTACATGCAAATGTGTCAAAAATCAAATAAAGGTCCCCACAGACTGACTTGACATTATTTCAACACTTGATGTCACATTTGCATGTAGAATGTGGCATGATGTATCAAAATTCCTAAAGAATGATTAATATACAGGGTGCGACATAGTAATTGGCCTATTAGAATATCTCGGGAAATAAACCGATTGAGATTCTGAAAATTTGTAGGAAAAGATTTACGGAGATGCTCTTTTCAAATAAAATGATGGTGACGTTGCGCGACTTACGGCTATACCGGAAGTAGGTGTCAACTCACTTGTTTCAAATGAAACACCCTATACAGGGTGGTGCAACCAAGATGGAGTGAACGATTGTGGGAAAATGGTGAGAAATTTGGATAATTTTTTTTTGTATATTATAGTTAGTCAAAAAGGCTATGTTTTAAAAATATAGTCATAGTACAGGGTGTCGCAAAAAGTTTATGGCAAACCAAACTTGTATTTTAATGGCATTTTTGCAACTTTGACATGCTATAAAATTCAAACTATTCAAGTAAGAGAAAAATGGACTGCACATTCCCGTCTTAACTTTTCAAGAGCTATTCAAGGAGATTAAATTCATTCTTTTGAAAAAATGTCAAAATGTGCCGAAAAAAGTTGACAAATGACGTTACCTTCTATCCAAATGACAGAAGAGCTCTTGAAAAGTTAAGATAGAAAAGTGCAAACCATTTTCCTCTTACTTGAATAGTTTGAGTTTTAAAGCATATCAAAGTTGCAAAAATGCCATTTTTAAAACGCGATATCTCGATAACGGTTGAATATAATGACATTAGTTGTATCACAATTTTTGTTCAAAATTGAAGGAATATCAATTAATATACAGGGTGTTCCATTTAAAAAAATAGAAGTTTGGTTTGCCATAGACTTTTTGGGACACTCTGTACTATGGCTATATTTTTAAAACATAGACTTTTCGACTAACTATGATAAACATAAAAAAAATTATCCAAATCTCTCACCATTTTCCCACAATCGTCCACCCCATCTTGGTTGCACCACCCTGATTATTACATTTTTGGATTCTACGAAAGATTCTAGGCAGATTCTTTCCATGATATTCTTAAGTATAAGCGTTTTTGAAAAATTTGAGTTTTAATGTCAGAAATGACGTTTGCAGCTTCCTATCTAATTGTAAATTTTTCGTGTGAGAGCCTTTATTGCTCAATTTGTATTGGATGTCTTGTTGAAAGGGACCTACTTCGAAAGATTTTTCACAATATTTTGATAACTGTTATTACAGGGTGGCCCAAAAATGTGATCAAAAATAAGATAAAGAAAACTGCCAAAAATCCATTTTTTCAAATGAAGACCTCCAATTTTTATAATTTAATCTTATCAAGTATTGAAATTGACAGTGAGTTTGTATAAGATTGTCTATTCCAAAATTCTTATTTTTATTATTTTTTTGAATTTTGGAATGGACAATATTTTATAACCTGACCTTTATTTTCAATGCTCAACAAGATAAAATTATAGGAAATGGGTGTTTTCATTTTTAAAGAATGATTTTTGGTGGTTTTCTGGATTTTATTTTTGATCTTATTTTTGGGCCACCCTGTTATAATATTCATCAAAATATTGTAAATTATCTTTTTAAGTAGGTCCCTTGCAACAATACATCCGATACAAATCAAACAATACAGGCTTTCTTATACGAAAAATTCACATTTAGATAGGAACCTGCAAACATGATTTTTGACATAAAAACCCAAAAATTTCAAAAACGCTTATACTTAGGTATAGGGCATCAACCATCAAATCTGCCTAGAACTTCACGTAGAATTCAAAAACGTTATGATGTATGTAGGGTGTTCCATTTGAAAGAAGCGAGTTGACGCCTACTTCCGGTTCAACCGAAATTCGCGTGACGGCATCATTATTTCATTTGAAAACAGCATCTCCGAAAATCTCTTCCTACAAATTTTGAGAAACCCAATCGCTTTATTTCCCGAGATATTCTGATAGGCCACTCACTATGGCGTACCCTGTATGTAAATTTCCTCCAGCAGGATTTGCGCAGGCACCGTTGGCTTTTGGGGTTTGCATTTCACGATGAATCGGCTATACAGCATTGGAATCAGGAAGCGACTCAGGGTATATAATTTGACAGGGCTCTCCAACTATTAATTTTTGAAAGCGCCCCCATTTTTGATTGGCCCAGGTCCCCAAAAATAATAAAGACGACATTGAGAAAGTCTTGACAAAACGAACTCTACCCTGAAGCAGGAACTTATGATGACCCATTCTGAAATTTGTGAAACAATGTTACTAATAATTAAAACACAACAAAACTACTTTCTGCGTGATGTAGAACTCTTTTTTGACTGACTGAGTGAATAGGTCAAAAGGGTGGCGGAAATCCAAGACATGTAGTAGGTCCATATCAACAAAAAAAAAAGAACAACTGCGTTCCACTTTGACCTAAAACCTAAATACAGTAAATTCTTTTGTTCATAATGATAAACAAAAAAATCAGATCAGAGCTTATATCGTGTGTAGCATCAAATGAGTACCATAATAGTCTTAGAGCCCGGTCGATTTATATCGGGTGCGCCAATAGTGCGTGGACGGGATATTGTCGGTTTACAGAAGCACATTTTTAAAATTCTTCCCCCAGGCATGATAGACAGACCTAATGGCCACAGACCTCAAAAAGTTTCACTGTATTCGCATCGCGTATACAGGGTTCGCCAACGTAAGTGGCCTATTAGAATATCTTGGGAAATATAGCGATTGGGAAATATTCAGAATATTTGTAGAAAAAGATTTTCGGAAATGCTCTTTTCAAATGAAATAATAGTGACGTTGCGCGACTTCCGGTTATACCGGAAGTGGTTTGTCAACACGCTTGTTTCAAATGGAACATCCTATATCATAATAAATTTTTGGATTCTACGAAAAATTTTAGGCAGATTTGATCTATGATGTCCTATACCTACGTATAAGCGTTTTTGAAATATTTGAGTATTCATTTCAAAAATGACGTTTGTAGGTTCCTGGTTAGATGTGATTTTTTTGTATAAGAAAGCCCCGTTATAATAGTTATCAAAATATTGTGTGGAATCTTCTTCTTTTAACAAGAAATCCAATACAAATTAAACAATGAAGGCGCTTTATACGAAAAATTTACATTTAAATAGGATGAAGATTCCTATTTAAATGTATAATATAAATGTCATATTTGACGAGAAAACTCAAATATTTTAGAAACGCTACTACTTAGGTAAAGGTAATGATACATAAATTCTGAAAAAACGTTGATGTTTAAAAAAAATGGATATGGCATTGATCCAATGTAAGAAAATTCCAATTTTCTGATTATGCTTACCATGAAATGTCCTAATGTAGGCCGTATGTACTAGCTTCAATTCTTCTTGAGTTTTGAGAAATCGTTATGCCAGTTCAGAAAATTCCAATCAGGGCTAACTTGATTTTTTAAAATGAGACTAACGAACTTTTTTCATGCGATCGAATGTAAGATTTCATCAGCATTCTGGCGATATAGGGTTGTTAGTATTGTAGCAAGTTTCGCTACAGAAAACACTGTTCAGCTTTAACCAATTTATTTTACAAGTCACTATGTACAAAACTCACTATTTACAAACAAAATCACAGCTTATTTATGTTTTGCGATTTATATTTCACGACGTATTTAGAAATGAACTGCACTAACTTGAAATGACGGATCTCATAATATACCCTCGCCAGGATTGAAAGAACATTCCAGATATTTTTAAAAAAGCGAAGAACATCCGAGGCCATCTAGCTTCACTAGAATCTACCAGAAGCCAATCGATTCTACGCCTTCACCATTTACTGAACAATGTTTCGTCACATTGCCCCCTTCTCAAGGCAATTCGTCTCGAATTGCCCTCATGTCGGTATCGGCAACTGTCCCCAAACCGGCAGCCTGATGTCCAATGAAAGTAGCAGTCCACCGCCCTCTGGTTCGTCCTCCGGAAAAGATAGCAGCATACCAGAATGTCAATGCCGCTTTCTTTGAAGATCACCTCCAACATGCCCCTCACTACTCTCCAGTCCAGTTGGTCGTTTGTCATCTTCGGAATTGCCCGATATGTCAGGTCCTGTGACAGCATTGAGCTTCTCAGCTGATGAAGTGCCCTCCAAACATCACTTTAGCTGGTCCGATGTTGTGGAAGCTTCTTTGTCACCAGGTAAAACAGGTATCGTGTCCCTGTCGTAGCTTGAAGCGTCTTCCCAACCTCTAGCCTTTGTCGTCGCAGATGGTCCATTTGTCCAAATTTTCCCCTGAATGCAGCAGCAAGTCCAGTCTTTATGCTGGGGTCTTCAGTGCCCGAGTGAGCTAACGCGTACTCGGCCGGTGCGTTGAAAAAATCCAGATGCTGTTCTCGAATGACGCCGGGTCTTTCCGGCCGTTGGAATATAAGGACATGAAGGTTTTCAGGGACATGTCCACCTCGGGTGACTTGATTTGCCTCACGTCTGCTTCCTGATGGTCTCCATCATACGGGGCAAAACGGTTAAAATGAACAACCTTCGGCTTTTCTCGTGGTGGTTTCTTTATCCGGTAGACGACGTCATTGATTCGATCCAGAATCTCATACGGGCTCTCCCAAGAACTTTGCACTAAATAAATGACAGGAGAATCCACGTCGCCTGTGTGGGTTGTGAAGCCAAACCAAATCTCCAACCTGGAACTCTCCTTCTTCGGCTTTCACGTCGGATGCCTCCTTGATCCTGTCGCTGGCACTTTGGATGTTTAGTCGGACTCGTTGATGGCTATCGTCCATCTTTCGACGGAGATCACTTGCGTAGTCTTCCCCAGCGATATCTTCACCAGGTGAACAGCCAAACTTCAAATCGCAGGGCAGCCGGAGTTCACGACCCATGATGATCTTGCCAGGTGTTTCGCCCGTCGATTCATAAACTGCTGACCTGTATGCCATGAGAAACAGGTGGAGATGTTGATATCAGTCTCTTTGATGGTCAGAGACATTTTTGGCCAAGTGTCGTTTGATGTTTTGGTTCATTCGCTCCACCATGCCATCCGATTGTGGGTGCAACGCCGTTGTCCTTGTCTTCTTGATCTTCAAGACATCGCAGACGTTCTAGAATACCGTTGATTCGAAGTTCCTGCCCTGGTCCAAATGCAGCTCCAACGGGACACCGAAACGCCAAAACCATTCCCTAATCAAGTCATCGGCAACGGTGGCCGCCTCCTGGTTTGGCAAGGCATACGCTTTAGCCCACTTGCTGAAGTAGTCCATGGCAACCAAGATGTATTCATTTCCTTTGTCCGATTCAGGGAACGGTCCAGCCACGTCGATTGCGATCCTTTCAAAGGAGCTTCCAACGTTGTATTGACGCATGGGAGCCTTTGGCCGTTTCTGGGGTCCGTTACTCGCCGCACAAACGGCACATTTTCTGCACCATTCCTTCACATCGGCTTGACAGTTGACCCAGTAGAACCGCTCTCGCAGTTTTCCCAGCGTTTTCGTCACTCCTAGATGACCCGTGACGCCATCGTGGATTTCTCTCATCACTTCTGCCTGTTGGCTTCGGAAAACCACTATCTGCTTTCGATCTTCTGTGCCATTCAGATTCTTCACCACTCTCTTCAGGACGCCATCGTTGAGAACCATAGAGTTTCACTGAGCCCAGTAGGACTTCACGTTGGAGGAGAATCGCGCGAGATCTTGCCAAGTTGGTCGTTGGCCTGCCTGTTTCCATCTGATGATCAGCTTCAAATCACGCTCCTCCAGCTCCCTCTTCAACTCGGTTACCTTCAATCCGGTTAAAAACACTAGTTTCATAGCCATTGCAGCGAATATCTATTTCCGTTTCTATAACACACAATAAATCTCACTTCTGACACCAATGTAGCAAGTTTCGCTATAGAAAACACTGTTCAGCTTCAACTAATTTATTTTTCAAGTCACTATGTACAGAACTCACTATTTACAAACAAAATCACAGCTCATTTATGTTTTGCGATTTATATTTCACGACGTATTCAGAACTGAACTGCACTAACTTGAAATGACGGATCTCATCATATACTCTCGACAGAATTGAAGGAACATTCCAGATATTTTCAGAAAAGCGGAGAACATTCGACGTCATCTAGCCTCGCTAGAATGTACCAGAAGCCTATCGATTCGGCGCCTTCACCATTTACTGAACAATGTTTTGTCACAGTATCTATCTCTGGTAGTTTCCTTTTAAACCACATTTTCCTATCAATTCGACGTATTTATCAATTCTCAATACAAGGTAGGCATTAAGATCAAGTGGTCCGTGGAAAACAAACAATTTAATTGATTGAAGTTATAAATGTTATTATTAATTATGAATCTAGACACTGAATAAATGACAGGATACCGAACATCGATGAAAAAGGGAACAAAGCAGTATAATTATCATAACAAGATATTTTCTAGTTATAATGCCACTTATTGATAAAAATGGCTGGTACTATTCGAAAAAGGGGCGAAATGTATAAACTGAAAATTTTACATCAATAACTGGACAAAGGATAATCTAGCTAATTTGATTTTTGTCAAGTTCCAAATGTTATAGCTAGACTACCACTTTTCACCGGAACTGTATCTCTCCAGAAATGTAACACGGTTCAGAATTCATTTATCAAAAGATTCATTGATTTGTGCATGTGTGTCGGTATTTTGAACATTTCTTTTCTGTTGCACCGTGATTATCAGCATCATTTCAGTCTCCATCCACAGACTAATGACCCACTCGCTCAGCAAGCATTGGCCTAACCTAAGCTCTCACCAATCGACGCCACCGATTCCCTCTTCTTCACTTGATAGTAGCCCTATTAAACCTCCCATTAATCAGCGGATGGGCTTGTCGGTCAGCCAACCGATCCGCCAATGTGTGATGAAAATTGTCGGGTCCGGGTCGCGTCGCGGACTCGTTGGTCTTGACAGCGAACCCCTGATCCTACCGCGACAGATCCGGACAAATTCACACATGAATTGTGGCAACAGCCAGATTTGTCCTGCGATTGGTTTTAGTCCCAAAGACTTTTCAACACAATAAGGCATCTAAGCATGATTATATCGATCTTTTCAAAAAAATGAATGCCTTTGGATTCACAGGGTTCGAGTAATGTGTGGGCGAGCACTGATGGATCGCGAGTCAGGCCTGGGACTCCGTGTATCTGTCGAATCCTAGCGACGGTTGCTTTTCCATTCATTTTATGCAGAGAGCGAAGTGTCGCTATGGAATTCTACAGTACACGGAGTCCCAGGCCAGGTGTTGGATGTCGGGTCCAGGCCCGTAGATGAATGTGAGGCTTCAAAGATTCTTACAGACTTAATATTTCGATTCGCGAACTTTTTGTACACCGGCCTCCATCCAGCATACCGTTCTTTTGCTTCTCCTGCCAAACCGCCATCGCAGATGCGCAAAGAACTGGTAAAGTTTCTAATTTTCTGCATTTCATCACACTACCACTGTGATCTGTTTGGGTCGGGTCAATAACTGGCACACGGCACACTCACAGCCATCGAAACAGCAGGTCTTACCGCATCATCTCTTAAAGGTTTCGAAGACTCTGCCAAGACCAGTAGCTTAACTCGAAATTTCAGGTTCTCTCGCAAATCTTTTTCACGTGGCCCTCTACATACTCGTTTATTGCAAATAAATTTTTTCAATTTATTTAGCAAAATTTGTTATGCATCTGAATACACAGGGTGCTTCATCATTAGTGCGAAAGAAATCGGGTTGAGTTTCCCCGCCTTTGAATAAGAACAAAACTTCCCATAAACATGTATCCGGAAATGCTTCGTCACAGAGCTACAGCAGGGTGTTAGGTTTTACTTCGATTTTTGTTTTTTCTAAATATTTGAAGTTAAGTCGATTTTTTGATGAAAATTGTGTTTGGGGGTTTCTTATCATGGGAAATTCGAATTTGAGCTAAGTATGGCTCTAAATTGTAGAGGGCGCCACCTACACTTATTTTTTCTGTTATGAACAGCCATAACTTCATTGGATGTTCCTGTATTTCAAATTTATGAATACATGTGATTTTGGAACTATGGCGAAGCATGATGTTTCATTGATATTGCCAAAAAGTGAAAATGAGTTTGTCTGCTTGAAAATAACAAGAAAAATTCCTATAATCACATGTGTTCGGAAGTGCTTCGTTACAGAGCTACAGAATGTTGAAGTTTTCATTTTATCCAACTTTGTGTCAATTTTCTCAAACATTTTCCTTCCAATAAGAAAAGCTGAACACTACACACTAGTTGACTTTTATCTTTTTTATTAAAAATGTGAAGCAATCATACCAAATATTCTATTACCTCTAGCAGGTTACCTTTGCAAAAAATCCAACATCACATTTATTGATCATCTCAAATCTTGAGAATGGGTAGCGACACACAACAAGTAAATTTCTTCTGCGTAAAAAAAAATTATCGCTGTACAGGGTGTCCCAACGATAGAGTAAAGTAGGTTTTATCATATAGTATATGAAAAATATCAATATCTATATGCGTCACAGGTTAGGGGTGTAAATAGCGCACATTCTGAAAATATTTGGAAACATACAGGGTGCGTCACAAAAGTATGGCACAAAAAAGTATGATTTTTTTAAATGGAACCCCCTGTATATAAATTGATATTTCAATTCTTTTTTCAATTTGGAACAAAAATTGTGATACAACTAATGTTCCTAAATTCAACCGTTATCGAGATATCGCGTTTTAAAAATGGCATTTCTGCAACTTTGACATGCTATGAAACTCAAACTATTCAAGTTAGAGATAAATGGATTGCACATTTCTATATTAACTTTTCAAGAGCTATTCAAGAAGATTAAATCCATTATTGTGAAAACATGTCAAAAAGTTGACAGTTGACGTTACCTTCTATCCAAATGACAGAAGAGCTCTTGAAAAGTTAAGATAGGAAAGTGCAAACCATTTTCCTCTAACTTGAATATTTTGAGTTTTATAGCATGTCAAAGTTGCAAAAATGCCATTTTTAAAACGCGATATCTCGATAACGGTTGAATTTAGGAACATTAGTTGTATCACAATTTTTGTTCCAAATTGAAGGAAGAATTGAAATATCAATTAATATACAGGGGGTTCCATTTAAAAAAATCATACTTTTTCGTGCCTTACTTTTGTGACGCACCCTGTATGTTTCCAAATATTTTCAGAATGTGCGCTATTCACACCCCTAACCTGTGACGCATATTGATATTGATATTTTTCATATCCTATATGATAAAACCTACTTTACTCTATCGTTGGGACACCCTGTACATAATAGGAAAAAAAAGTTTGGATGGTGCCCCCTACAAGCAAGGGTTATACTAGGATCAAATAATTTTCCATGGAGAGAAACCCTCGAACACCAATTTTCATCAAAAGATCGACAATAGTTCAAATATTATTCAGAAAAAACAAAAACAAAATAAAATTTCAACCTCCTTCTTATTTTCAAGCAAAGATACTTGATGCAAATTTTTTCGCAATATCATATCAACGTTGATCCACCCTTTAAATAGCCCATTTTGCTAGTTATAATATTTTTTATGAATCCACTCGGGCCTCCCTGTGGCTGCGGACACCCCCGCATTGCGGATGCTGGTGGGGGTGTAGTTACTGCACTGGCCAAGACTCCCCCGAACTCATACATGTCAACTCTCCAGTTGTTCCACTGGTCGCCTTCTAGAGCTAGACTTTTTGGATTTTGACTTGCCCATCATATCTCTGGATTCCACCAGGTGAGTATTCAATCAGTTGAAAGCACTGACTTCTGGACCAGTAAGTAAGTGTAAGAAACAAATATAAGACATGCTGTGTCTTCCAGATTCAAAACTTATATCGTGTACAACATTAAATAAAGGGTGGCCATTTGAAAAGGAAACAGAATTCATTTTGAGCGCCCCGAGACATTCAAGGAAAAATCGTCGGACCCGTCGAGTTTTCATTCAAGGGGAAGGCATTGTTGAAGCATTTCCACCCAATAAAGGGCAATGCTCTAGGGGTGGTGACAAGGGGCCTCCAAAACTACAAATGGCATGATACCTTATTTTGAAGGTATTCTTACGTAGATTACAACCCTCAAGTTTCATACTGCTAATATCTAACTAGTCATTACAGGGGCTTACTGAAGTTACCAAAAAATGTACATTTTGAAGCATTTGTGGGGTGATTTTGCGATATTCATCAACTATTCAATGCTACAGGTCTTCTGGATATACGGATATTGGCTGGATCGCAAAACTTTAAGTTTTCAAAAGAAACCAAAAGAAAAATCCAAGGAGGTCAAATCTGGAGTCTCCTTTTTTTTCAATATCCATTGGTCTGGACAAGTTTTTCAGTATATCGATTAAAAAGTATACGATACTATAGTGCGCACATGTTGCGATGGTTTTTGAACATTTTGTAACGGTACATTTTTCATTTTGTGACATTCAATGGATATTTTGTGTGATTTAGTTTATTGTTTACTTTTCAAGCGGAATAAAAACCCTATTTTACTGGACTTGAACATTTTTATTAATACACTCAAAACTTACAATTTAGTCCCACATATCACTCGCACAACACTTCAATATACACTCGCGATGAAAGTCGGTAATTAGTAGTAGTAATTGGCAGCACTCTGTTAAACATTTGGGGCGTTTGAGGTCCTGGAAAAGGATAATTAAATTGTAATAAACATGAGCATACCATCGTTATTATCATAAATCCAGACACTTTTCTTTATCAGTTTTGGCCAAACTAATACAGTAGTAACACCTTGAATTTTTGTTGTCCTGGAAAACCAATAGTTGATTCCTGTTGGGTTTTCTGGAGCCCTAAACTTGGGGTTTCTGTTCGATTTTGTAAACAAAACAGTGAGGTTATGGTCACTCAGCTGACGCTCGATTTGGGTACGGTGTTGCCGCTACCATTTTCTATGACTGACGTCATACTTAGCCGATATTTTAATTGGGCTGTTTAGTGAAGAAGATTGGATTTCATTCTCCGTTGGATACGTGAGGATGAGTTTTTATTTCACTTCTTCGTTTTCCATGGATTTTCTTACTCTGAGGGTAATCGTTCAGCCGTTCTAATGAAAAGACGATTCTCACGGTTCCGAGTAGCTCGGAGCAGAACTATATTTCTAGGCAGTACGCTTCAGTACTGTGAGCGCAACCTGCTGCAGTACTTGGAAACTCATAACTTTTTATGAATAGGATGTGTACCTGTTGGTAAGGGATAGAGGAGATTCCTTGTTGCACTACGTGAATCCTTGTCGATTCCAATCTTCTAATTCCCTTGAATCGTCCATTTTCGAACGGAACGTTGAAAAGTTTAGAAGCGTGGTTTTAGCAGCAATTTTAGATCTCACGAGAAACTGCAGCCCCAATCCATTACCAGAGTTTGGCTGGTTCTCAATCGAGGTTTACGAGGATTGGAAAAGTTGCAACTGTAGGCGAATCGACGTCCCTGTTGATTGGAACATTGTTGGACATTGTTGAGGGATTTTCGCACCCAAAAGGGGATTAAAATCTCGTGAGGAAATTGTGCCGACCACGTGGCTTCCCGCATTCTTGGGAAACTTTTCCATCAAAACCCTCAGTGTGAGGTTAGAAAATCTTGGGTTTTTTTGTAATCTTTTGATCATGTGATCATGAACGTTTTTCTTTGTCTTAAACGGGTTCCTACAACGTGGTTTCTTTTTAGGGTTTTATTTTTATGCCGATTTAATTTGGCTATTTGGCATTATTTTTGGACTGCATGAATTGGTTTATTTCCTTGGGACTGGACAAATTGGATTCCCGAAGTCTGGACTCTGGATCGTTCCCGCACGTGTTGACTGACGTAACAATAATTCTGACCATCTGCGCACCTACTACACCCCGTACGAATGCTATCGACGTTCAGCAGTGGCTGAATGGTCATACACAGATGAGTTATTTTATCAGTGCATATTGCGAATACGATTTTGAATTGCGTTAAAATCATTTCATATATATATATATAATATATACTTTATTTTTGTCATTGTTCACTTGATAACTGAGACTGAAAATTCGAGAACTACTACTATTCATTTAGTGGTCTCAGCTATAAAACAAATCATTTAATGACGTTTACATTATTAGTTTCCATAGATTTTACAATATCTGTTCAAATTTAATATTCGGAATTGCTGTAAGGGTATATATATTGTGTATTATATTGTGTGCGCCTCTTGTTATGACGTCATGACATATGCGGTCCAATACTCAACTGTATAGCTAGTTATAGTGTACTCAGTAATTAATAGCAATTCGATTGGTGATTTTTGCGATTAATTTGATTTAATCAATTTCCTTTTATATATTTTTTTTTTTTGTTATTATTCTTGTACGCTCGGGTAAACGGTCAAGTTCCCTTCACATTCCACAGGTTTGACTATTAATATAAATATTGGTCAGAATCTTTGTTTTTATGCATCCTTCCTGACTTGTTGCTAAACTCACTAGGTAAATATAGTCTGGTAATTCGTGGTTAGTACCAGGGCTCTAGGACAAAGAAACACTGCAGAAGAAGAAGTTGGTTTTAGTGGAGTAACTACGTGGCGCCCCTTCTATTATTTCAAGATCCTCCTTACCCAGCCCACCTCCACTGTTTAAAGGCTGGCCGGCCTCCTCTAAAACCATAACGTAGAACAGTGAGTTTGAGTAGTAAGTAAAATAACGTCACAATTTTTTTGTAACTTTAATCAACCCCTGTAGTGGCTGTGTAGATAGTAGTGGTTTAAAACTCGGGGGGTTATGATCTCCATATAAAAACCTTTAAAATAAGGTATTACTCTACCCCTCTTGTCATTTGAAATGTAGGGGGTCCTTGTCACCCCAGCTAGGGCTTTGCCGTTCATGAGGTGAAAAGGGCCACCCAGTGTGTATTCAATTGACAATTAACCGGTACTGGTACATGGCCATATGGAGTTCGTTCGGTTTCGCTACTTTTCCCAGATCAACCATCGCATGACTCCTCACATTTGAATAAAAAAGTTCTCAATGTAGTCAAAAGTATTATTTCAATCTAAAGACGTCACGAAATATCACTCAAAATTAAAACTTTTTAAACTAGGTCAGTCTAATTATTGAAAACTCATCAGAAAATAAAAAAATAAACACAAACTTGTATTGAGAATCGACACATTCGCTCTAGAAATATATATACACTCCCCGACAATAAATTCCGGACAGGAATAATTTGAGTCAATTTGATATCCCTGTGAGTTTTTTAATTTGTGTCCGATTTTGGCAAAATTTTTACCAGCCCTACGCCCATTGTAGCCCTATGTCTCGAGATATCACCCTTCATTTTGGTTTTGGAAAAATACTGATGGCTTGGTCATTATACAGGGAGGGACAGAAGCTACTTTTGTACCCTCAAGTTTTAATCATCCTGTGGCAAAACTAAGCTCCATGACATTGTGTCGTGAAGTGCGATCTTTTCTCAACAGAACGTTTTTTTTTGTCATGTCAATATCTGCTTTTTTAGAAAAGATACAGATGTTTGAAGAAAATGCTGCAGTTTTCCAATATTTTATCAACAATGTATGAAAACATTCTTCTAGAGTTGCATGAGCAAATGTTCTAAAATTCCATATTGTCCCAATCTACCCAATGTTCCAAATTGGGCAAATTGTTCATCTCGATCACACTTTGGAGGCGGTAGTATCATGGTGTGGACTGGGGTATCACTTCATGGCCGTACAGATCTTGTTTAAATTGAAACTGGGAAATCAAACACATGGGATAGGTATGCTAGGATTGCTAGGTAGACATGTTCGCAATAGACATCTTTAAACCTTGCCTGCTTTGCGAGAAGCACTTCTTCAAAAATAACAAATAATTTTTAAGATGCATCCAAAGTATGCCATTCGCATGACAGAAGTCAAAGGGATACGATGTGACAATACGCGCTAGAAATTCAAGAACAGTTTGTTAATGCAAGTCTATAAAAATGTTTTCAATAATTGTTGATAAAATATCGAAAAACTGCAGCATTCTCTTTAAACATCTGTATCTCCTCTAGAAAAGCAGATATTGACATTACCAAAAAAGCATTTTGTTAAAAAGAGATCGCACTTCACAACAGATTTTGATCGAGCTGCATTTTGCCGCCCAATTTTTCCAAAGGGTGTTGAAAACTTTAGGGTGAAAAGGTAGCTTCTGTTCCTCCCTGTATAATAACCAAGTCATCGGTATTTTCCCAAAACCAAAATCAAGAGTAATATCTCAAGACATAGGGCTACACTTTGCCACAAATTTCACCAAGATCGGACAACAAATAAAAAAGTTATAGGGATATCAATTTGACTCAAATTATTCTTGTCCGGAATTTATTGTCGGAGAGTGTATTTTTTTATAGATAGGTTGTCAATCTAATACGCCAATAGTGCGTGGATGGGATATTGTCAGTTAATAAAAGCACATTTTTTGAATTTGTTGCCAAGGCATGATAGACAGACCTCAAGGCTACAAACCTTAAATGATTCCACTTCATTCGCACCACGTATACAGGGTGATACATATCAAAGATACATTTTTTTAAATGGAACCCCCTTTATATTATTACATATTTGGGTTCCTCGAGATTGACTTTATGTACATACTATTCATGGTATCTATCTTAAACGAACCTTTCACCCGCAAACAGTTTTGAAAAAGTTAATGTTTAAAAAAATTGAATATCGCATTGATCGTGAGAGTTAGAGAATTAAGATCATTAGGTGATGCTAACCATGGAATGATAAAATGTAGGCCGTATGTACTAGCTTCAATTCCTTTTGAGTTATGGGAAATCGTTATGCCAATTTAAAAAACTTTAATCACAGATAACTTTATTATTTCGAATGAAACTAACTCATTTTTTTTATGCGATCTAATGTAGAATTTTACTAGCTTTCTGGCGATAAACGGTTGTTAGTGTCTATCTCTGGTAGTTTTCTTTCAAATCCACATTTTCCTATTATTTCGACGTTTCTTTCACTTCTAAATACATACCTAATCAAGTGGGCCGTGGAAAATAGACTATCAAAATCATGCATTGGATCATGGGTCTAGACACTAAACACTTAATTATAAACAGGGAACAAAACATTAAAAGAAGGAAACAAGGGCAGTATAATACTTATTATACCAGAGTGTTTAAAGTTCAGATCCATGATAAATTATAACATTTATAACTTCAATCAAGTATATTGTTTGTTTTCCACGACCTACTTGATCTCAATACCTACCTAGTATTGAGAATTGATAGAAACGTCGAATTAACAGGAAAATGTAGATTTGAAAGAAAACTACTAGACGAAGATACCAACAGCCATATATCGTCAGCAAGCTAATAAAATTCTACATTCGATCGCATAAATAAAGTTAGTTTCATAAAGTCAATCTAAAATTGACTAAGGAACCAATTTTTTTTTTTAAATTTAACTTTGATATCAATTACCCTGTATACGCGATGCGAATGAAGTGAAACTATTTCTGGTTTGTAGCCTTGAGGCCCCTCTATCATGCCTCGGCAACACATTTTCAAAATGTGCTTCTACAAATCGACAATATCCCGTCCACGCACTATTGGAGCACCTTGTTTAAAAAAAAATCATAAAGCAAGAAAATTCATGGCAGAAGAATTTTGCATCTTGTGCTGGGCTCATTACCCAATTTGTTGCAATATTTCTTGAAGGTCATGGTAAGAAGCCGATCAGAGCCAAATTGTCATCACCAATACCAGACTTTCCAAAGAAACTTTAAGTAACTTCTGATCCAATAGAAGTTACTTAGAACTCTCAGGTGAATGATGCAGTGCGGATGAGTTCATGCATTATCTTGTATGTCGTGAGTCATGGTCTGTCTCATATTATCTAAAAAGACTAGATTCAAACGGAGAGTATTGGTTTCACTGTATCATTTTTATGTGTGCTAATTGAGGACATAACATCTATGATAGTTCATTCACGGTGACCGTCGTATTCTAGCGATCTCGTGTTTTTGACGCTTGGTTGATTGTCCTGGGTGTGGCCTTTGTCGACATCTAGTTCGGCTGTACCTCATTGAGTGACATGGGCCTGGATCAGTGTCTTCTATTCATTTATTTACATCAAAAGTACACAACAGATAAAAAAGCATCCCAATGGTTCATCACAAAATATAAAACAATGAATCTATAAGAAACGTCTAAATAGATTGAAAACATCCTAAATACTAGGCGATTACGCAGAATTGAGCGTTTTGCCACTTTTTATGTCTATACGTTTTGATTGAATTGATTGGCGGATGATCGCAAAATTCTGCGTTTCATCGTCTAATATGTCATGGCACTAACAGTAACAGTCTATCACTAGAGCGAGACAAACAATAATCAGTTCTGACGCGGAACAGCTGAATCTACCTCATCGATGATTAGCATGTTGTTGTATCCAGCATTGTCTCCAGACACTCTTTAACGATCCCCGCTGCTTTATATCCGAGCCAACATCTAGATTTTCATGAGTGTTATTTGTTCACTTTTGTGTCTAGGCCAATCATCGGCAACTGCTATTGCAATGGGCAGCTCCCGGCAAAATTTACCGGGGTTATTATAATTTACATTATTATGTAGACGCGCCCAATCTGTTAGACACTTCCTTTATCGGACCTTTCGGACCCCAACTGCAATGTTTATCTATTCCCGGTATTTCAAATAAAAAAGAAGAATCTCAACATTCTGTTAGTCATTCATATATCACCATAAACAAGACAAACCATAGTATAACCCTTCTAAAAGCAATCAAGATTTTTAAATTGAATCGATCCATTACTTAAACCCCAAGTTCTTCGATATATCTTCAATATTACTTCAAATATGTTAGGGTTTCCGGTTTCATTGACAAAAATTTTCCAAGATGTGAAATTCTCTTTTGAAACGTGATAATTTGTGAAAAAGGGGGTCCCCGTGGTGTAGGGACAGAAAGGGAAATGAGAAAAGTTGACACGATTTGAACCCACGACCTTCGTCATACCAGGACAACGCTCTACCAACTGAGCTACCAATGCCTATGAGCAAAGCCAGCCGAATGCAAACTATTCTCACTTCTAGGATGAAAGTTATTAAGGTTATGGTGAGTGACCTTTGGCAGTCACAATCCATTGGAGGTGTTATATGGGGGTAGGAACAATCACACACATGTTCGAGGTAATATAGATTGAAGGTGAAAAAGACTTCTTAATAACCTCGAACATGTGTGTGATTCTTCCCACTCCCATATAACACCTCCAATGGATTGTGACCACCGAAGGTTGCTCACCATAACCTTTGAAACATTCATCGTAGAAGTGAGAATAGTTTGCATTGGGCTGGCTTTGCTCATAGGAATTGGTAGCTCAGTTGGTAGAGCGTTATCCTGGTATGACAAAGGTCGTGAGTTCAAATCCCGCCTGGTGCCAACTTTTCTCATTTCCCTTTCTGTTCCTACGCCACGAAAACCCCCTTCTTTACATGAGTTGGACAAAGAAACTTCCCTCACGTGATAATTTGTATCACATCACTTAGAAAATGATGACTTTCTGATAACATTCATTGTTGGTAGTAGATACTATCGGACTCGTTTGGACAGTCTTCATCTGATATTGTCTTCTTACCTGCTCTTCTAAGTCTAATAGCGTTTTCGATTGGTAAAATCGGGCAGCACTGGTGCAACACTCGGGCAATATTTATGTTCGATTGGTAGAAATCGAGTGGATTTTTATGTTCGATTGGGGAACCGGGTCAATGAGTTTTGCACTAAGTGCAGATTTCTCGGCACGAGGTCTTTGAGCTCGTGCTTGTATAGTGCAATTTTGGTGCATTAGCAAAATTGTGAAAAATCATGAAAATGATGGATATAAACGTCGCGTGAGGTGATTCTGTGAGTGGACAACAGATTTCGAGTTAGAGTTATTATGTTGGAATCTAGTAGTGCCGAAAAAAGAAAATACTGGCGTTGACAAGTTATGGAAAACGAGTACCTACTCAAAACGGAATAATTTCATCTAAGATCTGGTGCATATACCTAGTATCTCAAAAAAGTTGTTCCTAGTACCTAACTATGATCTATATAATACAAAACTATTGATTGGTCTCAAGATTTTGTCATTTGGCAATGAGAAATGGACTTCTAATTAGTTTAGTTCAGAGTCACTTCAGCCGCTACGCAGAGACAACATAATATTAGATTTTCAAGAAGTTCAATGATTCCATAATTTCAATTCAATCAGAATTCTACCGTGCAATATTATAGCACTCGATGAAAAATATATGTTCGATTGGGATTGCCCTAGAGCAAATTTTCATCATAACTGGTTTTGCCCGAGGTCAAACCCAGTGCAACCCTTGTTTTCCCAATCGAAAACACTATAAGTATTCAATTATCTTTTGGTTTTACTCTTCCTTCAAGTTGTTTTTGGGAATGGTCACATAGATGTGCGTTTTATTCTAATTTTACCCCGAGTGATGAGGACTAAAAATATATTGAGTTTCGAATTAACCTTTTCCGTTTTTTTTTTCAGATTCGTTTTTGGAAAATAGTAAGATAATACGTTGCTCTTTGTCTTGAACTAAAACAAGTATGTGGAATTTCGTATTCTCTGGGAAACTCTTCTGTATCAATGAAAATAATTTTGTTAAAATATTTAGAGTCTTTAGTATGGCACTAATCGCATATCAAATATCTGAGTACATAGGTAATATGTAGAAATCTGTTCTGTATCCGTGTTTCACACCTCGAGCGATTTTTTTCATACTTTCAGGGGGTAAATCCGAGGTCCTCAAGCATCCTCTCGAGAAATTTGTTGGACATTACCTTTTCAGGACCGGACCTAGAGTAACTCATTCTTTCATCGAAATAAAAAATAAGAATCAATGTACTGCAGAAAGACTCACCTATTTTGAACTCTTAGAAAAATGGAGAATCAAATGATTTCATTACAACTGAAGTGAAAAAGAACAAAGCCCTCAATATTTTAGTAGAATCACTTGAGACGTCTCGAATTGACCGTCAAAAAATCGAAATTATCATTCTTATTATTATTATTTACATAACAAAACGTTCGCGAACACATGTTCATTTACAAAAAGTGATTCTCCTAGCATACACCATGTCAAAATACACACGTTTTTCAGACTCACCTTGTATTTGTGCAGCGATGTATATATATTTTTGTTTTCTAAGTGGAATTGAAATTCTTTTCGTGTCTTTCGTGTCTCGATATCTAACTACCCTTTCCCACCTCCGATCCAACAAAAAATTCTATCATTTACAACGCCAAGAAGCTATACAATCATCTTCCGCTACACCTAAAATCTATTCCCACATTTACTAGTTTCCGTAAAGAAACGAAAACCTTCCTCCTGGAAAGACCTTTTTATTCTATAAATTAGTTTTTCACGGAATAGTTAAATATCTCTGTTTGGGCAACATCAGCGGCAGTTTTACAATAAATCATTGGTGCAGTTGAAGTTGTTCTAGGGCATTCAGTGAACATTGGAGTATTCATATTTTTTAGTGGTCAACAATCGCCTACTTTGGAAATTCATTCAGCACAGTAGGGTCAAGTTCAAATAGCACTGAGGTCGCGCACCTCGACTGTTGTTTATTTCCTGAATAGAAAATTGATATCAACACATTTTGGTTGCAGTAATGTGAACAACCCCAAGTTCCTTGTTTGATATTTAAATCAAAAATAATTACATGCTGCAGGCAGGGCGGAAACAAGATGACTTCAGATTTATAAATTAAATTTCGAGTTCACCGATTTCGCTCACCCCACCTGATGTTTATTTTTTGAATGGGAAGCGGAAAAAAACGTGAGAAATCGTTAGTTCCTTGTTCGATATTTAACACCGCAGTATTATTGTTCTACAAATAATTGTTGATTTTGCTGTGTTATTGTTTTACTGACTTGTCATCATAACATAACTGGAAGTGTGCCAATGTTTATTGTTGTCCATGAGCAATTTCCAATCAAATTTAAATTTGACAAAATATTGGGAAAATATATTTGTACTAGTTTTGTCCTATTGTTCACGTAATGTATACTATTATCATGTTTTGTATTGTTTTTACTCTAGCATTTTGTATTTGCTTTTTCCATAAAATTTATTCAAATTTTTCTGTGGCGATAAAGCATATTTGATTTGATTCGATTTGATTTTGGTTCATCTGAAATCAGGAATCCACTGATTCAATGTAATCATGAAATCAACAGTTCTACCGTAATAATTGAAGTTAAAGAGTTGAAGTGATAGGTATATACCGTCAGATATTCTCATCATAATATGCCAATGTCTTTCTTGTGACTTTTGCACCTGCACATTGATTAATTACACATATTTACGTGCAAGCTATGTAGCGTATTAGCTTTTGCGCCATATTTAAAAATCACGCGTAGAGTATAGACCATGGACGCGTGAATATAGCTCCTCCTCTCTGGGATGAATGAATTTTTGCATTCATATTGATCTATTAAACCTAGACTGAATCTCAAAATAAATTTGAATAAATATCTTTGATAGATGCATGGAATTTTGGAAACAAGAATTTTCCCATATTGTGGTATTGATGAACCGAGTATTGAATAAGGTAAGTTTCAACTGCTCAATAAATTTGATTTTTACTATAGCACTTGATTTGATATCAACCGGCTTCAGATCAGATTCACAAAAACTTGCTGTTATACAGTTAAAACTCCATCTAAGAAAAAATCCAATGTCCATAATTGTTGAATCTACCCGTGAAAATTTGCGGTTGTTCAACTTTGTATAGCATGGACATGAATTCGTTACTCAGATCTAATAACATGGGCGTTCTCCTGCGAAAATGGGCCTGAATTGAAAGAAAAATCTTATGCCAGACCATGTGGTTATAAAAATTTCATTGATGCAAGGTTTGAGACAACAATTGAAAATATAACGAAAATCATTCGAATCTTTTGAATTAGATCTTTCAATTGAACCGGGGATTAGGTATTTTTCTGCGAGACTGCATGGAACGATGAACAGATAAGCTGACAATTATTATTACACGATCAGGATGTTGAAGCATGCTTCATATACCTATTCAGGGGGTTACAAGTCAACGGTGGACAAATTCGTCGGTATTTATCTACTTGATGTGAGCATGCTTTCATCATGCACAATTGAGGATACGTAAATCATGAAGTGGTACCCCGTTGTTTGCGGAATTGTTTATCTATTCAGATTTGAGTAACAAATTATCAAATATGTACATTGCTTTGATTTATTTGATGGAATTTTCCTCATCGGCGAAATGAAAGATTATAGTTGATGATAAGAAAAATCTAAGTACAACTTTTATTTCTCTGTTTCAACTGGCAAGATTTTGGAAAAATATCGAGGGTGTTCTTCTTTGCTGGTAGCTCCCCTGAGCTGATTATTTCTTGACCGGAGGAGTGCACGGATCAGAACAGACCAGCTCAAATATGAGAAGGGTCGTGGTAGTTGACTGATGTTTCTCAGCATCAGAGAGGCGCTTGCTGGAGCTGGATTCCGCAAAAGCGGGAGGGACAACAAAATGACCTTCTTGCTCAGGATTCACGATTCGATCCTCCAGGCCAAAATCTTTGCTATAACGCAATTAGCATATCACAATATTGAGAGCGCAGAACTTTCAACATTTGTTCAGATAGCACTTCAGCATTGAAGGCTGTTGTGCGAAAAGCAGTGAACTCCAAACCAGTCCTAGAATGCAAAGAGGTTCTGCATAAGGTAATTCAAAACTAATTTGGGCCCTGGGACATAGCCGTTTGAAGAAGAACATTGAGATTGACAGACAGACAGACTTGCCAAAATTAGTTCATCACCCCTTAATAACCAACAGGAATGAGCGAGGCAAAGGAACTTCCACTCAAAAAAACCCTATATGCTGGGACAGTGCCCCAAGCATGCTACATGCCAAGGCAATGATAACAGGACCTGATACAGGCAGAGCCAAAGTGCTCTTGAACTTAAGCAGGAAAGACCTTCGCACATTGGTTGGTCTATGAACTGGTCACACGAACCTGAAGAAACACCCTCACCTAATCGGTATCGGGGAAGATTCAGACTGCAAGTGGTGCCTTGGAAACGTAGAGGCCGTAGCCCACATCCTAATGGAATGTCCGGCTCTTCGTGTGATGGAATACTTCGAAGCTGAAATCACAACACTCCAGGAACTGGAAGGGATCTCTTTTAGGGACCTGCTGAGCTCCACGAAATCGTCGTTCCATCAATAATAGTCTCACTTCAATCACTTGTGTGTTGCAACGTGATCAGGAGGCCACAGCAGGTTTTGGCGTGAGCCGCCCACTTGAACATCTACATAATTGAGGGTGCGGCAAACTTTCCAAGACAAAAATATTTTTTCTCTCACGTCACTTTTGATGTATGCGACTTTGGGTTATCCTGCAGTTATTGGAATTAATTTTGCTTTTAGTCGTTCTTATTTAAAACTCATAAGGGCCAATAGTTCCCAGTGTTGTTTGGTAACATGAGTCCAGTAAAAGATTTCTTAACGGAATTATATGTTCTTTGGAGTGCTGAATACGAATCTGAAGCCTCCTATCAGTACTGGCTCAGATCGAAAAACGTCATAAACTAGAAATTTTTGGACTTTTTCCGGTTTTCTGGTCATATCTTGCAGACGACGCATCGTACGGAAAATGTCACGGTATTCAAAGTTAAAGAGCATACAATTCTGCATCGAATGATTTTCCTAACCTTGTTACTGTTGAATTTATAAGCCAAAGTTTCACATTGTATCATCTCGTCATTCTTCCTCTAAACGCTTATTTGACAAGATGAAGGGGTCCAATATTGTAAAGTCTGTACCTGTCAATATAACCCCCCTCCTACTTCTCAAACTCCGATTCCTCAACTTTAAATTACTTATTAGATGTAATAAGAAGCAATCAGTAGTAATTCATAAAAAAAAATACTTTTACTACATGACTAACAAGATAAAAGAATATAAAGGGTGTGCAAGATCAACTGGTCATCACTCATTTAGCAAATAAAGGAACGATGAATAAGTAGTTTAAGATCAGGGACTCATGGCCGGAAGAGCCCCGTTTCCTAGATAGAGGGTGTACAAGTTTTTCAAAAAAAAAATGAATATCTGAGCTTATTTTGAAAATCGCTCAACCGATTTTGATAAAATTTTTGGGGTTCAAATATTAAATGGTATTGCATGTTTCTAAGTATTTGAGAAAAAAACTTCTTCCAGAGCTGGAGTTGGAGAGCATGTGTGCACTATTTAAAAAAAAAATGGTATAACATAATTTTTTCAGAACAATAATACTTTCTTACCAAAAGTCCAGAGGGAGATGCTGTCTCCAAATCTTGATAATAATTTCCTCCGAAACCTCGTTCAATTTCCAACAAAATAGCTCTCTTGACTTTTTTCTCTCTGGCACATCGTTTTCGAGTAAAAAAATAAAAACCAGACTAGTGTCCTGATAAACTGATAAACAAAAATTTTTAGTTTTGGTAAAACTGCTGTTCTACTCGCCAAAGAAAAAAAACTCAAGATACCTTTTCCATTGGAAATTGAATGAGTATTTCGAAAGAAAACAAAATTTTGTCCAAATAACAGTTGCGTATAATTTTTTTTTCGCGAAGAACACAACACCCTGTATCTTAAAAAGGGGGCACTTCTGGCCATGGAATTCCCATTTCAAACTTCCTTTTTCTGGTTCTTTTATATTCAGTATAAGTATTGACCAGTTGATTTGGGACAACCTGTAATATGTATAAAAAACCATGGGAAGACCATATTAGTCAGCTGAAAAAAAAAGTCGTCTTTTTGCCCATCGAGGTCAGTTGTTCCATCCACGTTGTTCCAGGTATTGGCACAGTTGATGCAGACTTGGCTGCAGAACAGATCTGCGCAACTGCAACCACAACGGCTACCACAGCCAGTGCGGCACTTGCATGATATTTTCTGCATTAGTTTGTCAGGAGCTGTGTGTTTCAGGGTGGTAAGTGGGATCAGAGGGACCATTTTTGAGCCCTTGTATTAAAACGTATACGCATTTGTGCGATCAGCATCATTTGAAATAATATGGTGATCGCATTTTTGCGTATACGTTTCAAATTTGCGAACGGTCAATAATTGACCCGCAGGCCGTTTTTGGTTGGTTTCCAACCCCACAGTTTTTGATCCAAAATGTTGCCCAGCCACTGTTGAAATATACATGCAAGCTTTGCTTTGCTGGTAAGCTGCAGCATCGGTAGGAGAGATGGAGGCAATGTTACTGGAAATCTTAAAGGTGGATGACACGTACTGCTTGTATCGTAGCGCATTCAAGCTATTTGTTAGGTGATTAGCCCCGTACAGGGCAACCACAAATTTTTCTCCACAAGCAGCAAGATCCACTGGGCTGGGCTGAAGGATCCAAACATTTTCCAACGGTCTCTGCAAGCTTTGGATGCTCAAAGAGATTCTTCAAGAATTTAGTCTTGCCTTGGTTATTCACAGATGACGTGGAGTCGCATCCACTCATCGCATGCAAGATTTTGTTTCAATGCAGACTGTGGTTGAAACAGTAACTGAGGCGTTTTCCCTTTCCCTTGACTCAGCAGATACACGTTTGGAGAAGTGTTTAGACCCATCATGATCACCAGCAGATCTATCATTATCATTTATCATAATTGACTTTTTTCGACAAGATTATAAATTTAACAGTTACAAGGTTAGGAAAGTAATTCGATGCACAATTTTATGCCCTTCAACTTTGAATACCGTGACATTTTCCGTACGATGCGTCGTTTGCAAGATTTGACCAGAAAACCGGAAAAAGACCAAACATTTCGAGGTTTTTGGCGTTTTTCGACCTGAGCCGGTACTGCTAGGAGGCAGCAAACTTCAAATTCGTATTCAGCACCCCAAGAAATATATAATTCCGTTGAGAAACCTTCTACCACTTTCATGTTACCAAAAAATTATCATTTTATTAGACTATTGGGGTGAAAGCACACCTAGACAAATTATTTTTTTATCGGCTTTGTTGTGCATTGATCTATCGCGTATCAGATCCTGGGTCGGCCAACGTCAACGTTAAACTGCAATTTGGTTTCAAAAGATGCATAGTCTTTTGGAAGAGATGTTATACTGTGTGTCCCAAATCGTCGATGTTGGCACATTGAAAAACTCCATCCTCTATAGAGAGGGATCTGGCAAAATCACCAGTCAGGGGTCGGTGATTAGCTCCAGTGGCAGAAATAGGCCGACGAACAAAACAACAAGAAAAAAATACCTACTCATTTTTTATCATTTGCATGGAACGTTGTCATCATTGACACTCAACCTTTCTGCAAGTTGTTGGCACGTTCTACAGGTAATGTCTTATAAACATGTTGAATATCTTTGTAGTTATTGATTTTGTGAAAAGAGAAACAGTTTTTCATTGGCCAAGACAGTCTCGAAAAAAAAACTGTTTTTGTATCCAGACATTTTATTCTCTAAGGGTACACAACCTTGGAACGAAGTCATATTCATCGCACTTTTCAGTGATAATTATTAAAACCAAGAATAAATCAGTCTTCACCAAATATTATTCATGATAACAGACCCTACAATTCGAATAACGGAGTTGATCAATCCATTTGAGTTGGCGGAAACAGAATAACAATCAAGAGTAGCGTTTATGAAAATATGGTTATAATGCAAATGATTGATTGTTTATTATTGAACAATACAAAGCGATAAAAAATCATTTTCTATTTTATAGATTTTAGTGAACAGTTTACAAGTCAAAAATAACTATCTTATCTTTTCTATCATTATTTGATTTTTTTTTCACTTATTTCAAAAACAATGTTCAGTTCAAGATTTTGTTTTGTTATATCTTCAACTGTTGTAATTTGTTCCTTTTCTTGGCAGCAAGTAGGTTAGTATCCCGTACCTTACTTAGACAAGATTACCATCACGAGACTTCTATGCATCTGCACGACTCTCGTACGAGACGCGAGACGAAACTGAACTGATTCAAACAGTTCACGTGGGATCATAAATCCGAAAGTTTTCACTTATAATCTCCCCGGAGCTAGAATTATTTCCGGTTTTTGATTCGAGCTCGCGGGAGATTCGGCAAGAAAATTTCATGCCAAAACTATTTGAGAAGATTTAATAGTAGCGGCCGGACTCACCTCGCAATTAGTGGAAGAAACCAACGGCTCCTTACTCTACTCGCCATTGAGGAAGAAAGAAGGGAATCAGGATTTTATAAAACATTTGGAAGTCATAACCAATCTTGTCCATAATTGATAACATTGCAACTTTGTATTGGAAGTTGAAAATAAATCATTTATCAAAAATGTTTGTCATTGTCTTTAACAGCTGTCAAGCACTCGCGGCTGGATGTAGCTCCCATGCACCAACCACAGTGTTGCCGTTTGCCTTATCTCTGTCTGTGAAAGTTGGGTTGGGTTGGGATTGTTGGGGAGAGTGGGGACGGCAACACTGTAATCATATGGGAGCTACATCCAGATGCGCAAAGCCAGGGAAATTTCCACTTATTAATCTTTCCGTCACGTGATTATGAGCAGGGAATTTTCCGATAAAATTAGGTCGTTGCCATAGCAACATAACAAAATGCAAGCCTATGATTGGTTAGAATTGACTGGTAGGAAATTTTCAATAAAATACTTGACCGATGGAGGGGAAGTTGAGTTAGTTTATGTGTGCATTGTTTATGTTTACAACTTCAACAACGTCCTGTAGAATTTTACAACTTTGCTCGTTGCACTTGCCTGTGCTTTTGTTTTTTGTTGCTAATTTGATTATTGAAATTTCATCTTCAAAACAATGGAACATTTTTTTTTCAAAACAAAACGAGAATTATTATAAAACCTTCCTGTTTTCCATCAAACAAATGCACCATTGATGTATTCAGTAGAAACTATTGTTGAAGAAAGAAAACAGATCTATGTCTGGTTGGTTATTGCATCTTCTTCTATAATCCTATTCAATCACATTGATTTTATTGCCACAAATCAGTGAACCACATTTTTTTTTCCTTACTTCATGTGCTCGGTTACACAGCTTGTTTTTGAAATTTTTGTATCATCGCACAATAACTTTTCAATATGGGCCATGATATATAAAAAAACACAAAACTATTAGATTAGGATTTTATATCATATCTAATTGATCTGAACCAACTGAACTTGCAGAATCGTTAAGGGCCGTATTCTCCATTCATACTTGGACGCGTTCAAGATTTGACGGCGTTTATATACAATATTTCGTATGTAAAATCTGGTATTCAAACGTCGTCAAAATCTGAACGCGTACAAGGATGAACGGAGAAAACGGGCCTGAGTTACTTCGGATCACTTTAGACTGAATCTTAATTCACTTCATGAACATTTATATTTCTCTATGGTTCACTTCAGTTCAGTGACATTTCCGAAACAAACACGGTTCACCTCACTTCGATCGATTCGGATCAGTTGGATCATGCGTAATAAATACATCTATTCAAGGTGGTTTGGAACTGATTTAGTGAAAATTGACAAATGATTGAAGCCGCCGCCTGTAATTTTATTTACATGATAAAAAAAAAAGGTCAGAAAAGCTCATGCGAGCACCAACAAACGAATTCCAAACCTTTACGGACAAAAAAAAAACAAAAGGGATCAAGTCGTAGCATTGCATGCTAGTCCGGTATTATTGGACTAAAATATTTTAATTGGTGACAACAAAAATCCATAATTTGTAATATTTCAGTTTATCAATCGAGCATGATATACTTTTTCAATGAAAAAAGGAGTAAAACAACATTGCCATCACATTGAAAATGAAAAAATCACAATATGTAATCCGTTCGTTTGGCTGCAGGTTCAATACATTCAACAATTTTTGTTTTGAAAGAAATTAAAAAAGTTTATTGAGAAAATTTGTTTTGAATTGAAAGCTTTCGCATACTTCAAATTCTCAGACAAATCATCCCGATTTTATTTCAACAGTAGATTTTATCGTGATCTAAAAAATTGCTGATTTTGAAATACTAATAAAACAATTAATAAATAGGTAATTCATCAAAACAATATAGAACGCTTATTTTTGACAAAAATCATCACAAACAAGAAAGAAATTGGAAATAAGTTTATAATTCCATAACATACCCACTTACAAAATCAAAGGATGCTTATTTGTCTGGAAATTTGAACACTGCTTTAGCTTTTAATTCTCAACCACATTTCTCAATAAACTTTTCTGATATCTCTTGAAACAAACTAGTACTTTACTCTTGTCAATTTTCATTAAATCAGTTCCAAACCACACTGTATATGAATTGATTTCGCTCGTTTTCTCAACATCTCAGTTTTGGACCAAGCAGGAGCGATTCTCAGAATATCAAAATCAGACTTGGAAAATGTTTGTCATCTATTTCTGACGGAAACCCACACTGTAGGTATATGTTATGTTTATTTTTGAATTCAAACACCACTTGACTGTCGTTAAATATATTGAACTATTGCTGAGTGTTTTTTATGTTTCAAGTTACCACTAGTTGTTCATATCTATTATCTACTAGAAAATATCTCCTGTTTAACAATTTGAAAACAACAATCAGTAATTTAAGATTTTTCTATGATTGTATTTTTAATGGTTCCACAATGCAACTTGCCATTTGATTCTGAGGTACCAATTGAATTTTATTTCCAAACAGCTCCATCCGTATGGGGAGCATACAACTTAAACCTTTCGAGAATGCCTAGCTGTCAAAACATATCTACCTCTGTAACTGGACACAAAGGGATGTCAGATAAAGTAAACTATTTATTGATAGAAAAAAATAATATAACCTACTCGGTTATTACAAAATAATATGTCTTAGTTGAAAAGCTTTCGCTAGAGTTATTTGTAGCAGTCTGAAAACAAAGTGTTAGAGATCCACTTTTATCACACCAAAGAAGTGAACATTCAGAAAACTCCCATTTCAAGGTATTCTATGAACATTCAACCATGGTTATATAAAAGTTTTGTGCCAAAATGATTTTTTAGCATTGAGTTTATGGATGAGGTGGAAGACATGAGCTCCAAACAAAAAACCAGTATGACCGTAGTATGTAATTCACGAGGTAATTCATCTTGAATAAAGAATTATTAAAATTCCAATGAACAATGGCATGCTGATGTTTGGCTTTTGTATTTTCATCCAAGCATTTGGGCATTCATTTTATGAGTATATGACACATACACACAATATCACAGACAATGATAAGTGGATGATTGTGTCTGTTGTTAGTCAAGATCACCGCCATTGCCGTTACGCTTAGTAAAATAGAAAATGGAAAAATGTTATAATTAAGGAGAACTTATGCCTTTCAGGATGAAACCCAGGGCTCACAATCACGGCATGGATAATTTTATTGCTGCGGAAACAGCACAGTCGTTGCTCCATTATTATAATCAAAGCATAAAATACAAGAGACTGATGTGGTTGTACACAGGCAAGTTTGCTGACGAGTTTATAGGCAGGGTTAATTGGCACTTGAAAACATGAATTGAATCTGTTGGATAATTTTCTGATTCAAATAACAAACAAAGTGAGTCATGGAAAATTCGAATCTATTTCCAAACGTATGTCGATCTGGTTTCCACTTATTTAAATAATATCTGATCGAAACAATTAGAAACGTTTGTATGTCCAGGGATTCCGCTATGAAAATGTGTGGTTTGGGCTGTGAACCAGTACCTGAATTTATATGAAAATTACTAGCAGTACCCGTCAGGGCGTCACCCGCAATTGTTGGAATAGTATCGAATAACGTTGAAAGCTACATTGTTTATCCGAGATCATCATAATGAAGTTTCAAGTCGATGTGACCAAAAATACATTTTTTTCCATTGATTTATAATTTTATACACGCCCTTATTACCCCCTTAAGGGTTGAATTTTGAAAAACGACGAAACACATGTTTCGTTGATTTCATGCAGGATAATTGATATGAAGTTTGAAGTCGATATGTCCAGAAATAAAAATTTTATTCATTTATGATTTTCCACACCCCCACCCCTTCCGCCCCAATGAGGGGTGATCAAAAATACATTATTTAACCTTGCCCTCGAATTTGTTCTGAAATAAATAACGCCATCTCCTTTGAGCCCGACTTTGTCCCTCCCGCAGGGGTTGAATTTTAAATAACAACGATACATGTGTTCAATCAGTTTCATTCAAGATTGTTAATATGAAGTTTCAACATGATGTTAACAATAATACATAATATTTATTCAATCAACGATTTTTTCCACCCACTCCTTTGAGTCCGAATTTGGCCTCCTGAGGGGATGAATTTCGCAAGATAACGTTACACGTATTCAATTAATTTCATTTGAGATAATTTATACACATTTTCAAGATGACGTCACCAAAAATACATAATCTTTTATCAATCAATAACCTTTCTCACCTCATCTCCTTTGAGCCCGACTTTGACCCTCTTAGGGATTGAATTTCCAAAAATAACAAGACATGTGTTTGATCAATTTTATTCAAGATTATTTATATGAAGTTTTAAGTTGATGCGACCAAAAATACATAATTTTTTATCAATATATGATTTTTCCTACCCCCCCCTTTTCACCCCCTTAGGGATAAAATTTCGCAAAATCCTTTCTTATCACACCTAGAAAAATTAGGCAGAACATCTTTTCAAAATTTCATGGCTCGACCTATAGTAGTTTTGGCTCGGCGTTGATGAGTCAGGACAAGCTTTTTCATAAGTAAGGATTTTTGAAAATAGCTCACAAATTATGATGTTTAAGGCAAAAACTTGAGGGTGACATTTCGTGAATAACAATGCTTGCTTTTTCTCTATTGTGAAAGTTTGACGCCAAATATTTCCGGTCCAGTCTGTTTTTTTTTTCTAGCGTTGGAACGCCTTGTAATGTTCACGCTCATTTTTCACCGCGTATGCCATCAATATCTCAATAATTTTGAGAAATATTGACTAAACTGCTGGATCCTCCATGATACAGTGAGAGGTTGGAACAAATTTATTTAAAAACCAGGTGCTTTTTCCTCAAAAAAACGCTTGGATACGGGTGATTTTATTTCATTCAATACACCCCATACCTATAACCAATCGTTGTCGAGAAAATGACCTTATAAATCCATAACATTTTTATTAATGATCAAAAAAACGGGTCCAAAAATCTCACAGATCCCAAAAAAATTCTTTTATTTACTCAAACGACATGTTTCGTGGTCGACATCTTACACCCCATCTTCAGGTTCGTAGGTACATAGGGCTGTGGAAGATAACTTACTTAAAAAAAAAGTTGGAGATAACAAAAAAAGTCAACCTAGAATATCAGGTTACAAGGCACATTGAGAGATCGTCACCTAATCAAACATTGAAGAGCAAATTGTGTGACGAACGATGCCACAAATGAAATTTTCATAACTCACTCCGTTTCTGATACACAAGGCGAAATTGAAAATTTTCCATTTTCAGGCGGCCGCGGCCCTCGTATCTCAGTTGTCATGTAACTTAGAAACAAAGTGAAAATGTATTTGTATAGAGCTTAAGCTTGGCACTCCATACTTTTTATCATTAGAAATGTAGAAATCTGCAATTTTGAAAAACTCAAGCAAGTTCTGGATAATAGTTGGCCATGGACATGGAAGCGGATGGAAAAATTGATACAAATCAAACAAAAGAATGATGAAATGAGGCGAGCCCGACGGATTTCAAAAATATATTACAGTCAACACTTCTTTCCAATCGAGAGGTAGAAACCTATAAGCCTACAATGCTGAAAAAATCAAGCAAGCTCTTGAAGCATGGGTACTGCGGTACTACTAATAGGTAAAGTGCAGCATGGAAGTTGATATAAACTTTCAAATAAATTGAACGAGATATAAACACAATTTGATGGTTGGGTATATTTTACTCAACCTTTACAACTATAAAGAGAACGTATCGACTAGAATATTATTATTTTGAATATTGTTCAAACTGTTCTTCGTCTTGCTCGGAGCAACTAATCAGGTTACAATAATTTCGTTCGACTTATTTCAGTGTTTCCACTAGCTCGTCCATGCCCTAGTATTATCCATAACCTGCTTGATTTTTCAAAATTGTTGATTTCTTCCTTATCATTGGAGAGTATTGAGTGTATTTAAATTTTGAGAAGCTCACAGCAAGCCTATTCAAAGTAACCAAAAATATATAGGGTGTTCCATTTAAAAAAACATATGTATTCGTTTACCTCCGAGCTAGTTGCTCTTGAAAAAAATCTGATTACACCACTGGATTCAACGCAAAAAACTCTATATAAATACATTTTTACTTTTTTTAAGTTGTATGACAACTGAGATAAGAGGGGTAGTGGTGAAATTTTCAATTTTGCCCGCTATATCAGAAACGTAATGAGCTATGAAAAATGGGACAACCTGTAAATAAATTTCGCCTCCCTTCCGAATATGCTAGAAATTTTTGTTAAAAGTAAAACGAAGTTACAGAGTTTCTGACTTTATTTTCCGCTTTGTATCACGTGATTCGCATTTTTTCATAACTCAGTAATTAATTAATCAATTAATCCCGTTCCTGTTCCATTTGATTATTCTCACTTTTCTACGTCCGGATCTTCCGTTAGTTATCTGGCCGAAACAGTCATTGTGTCAAATATCAACGCCGTAAAATCATTCAATCAAATTATCTACATGCAAAACTCATGGTACCTTTCTCAGTACCCAGCGTATCTTTTTCCCACTTTTGGCCCTGCCAAAATCTCGCATCTCAGATCGAGACGACGGGCACCGAGGAGCAGAACCTGGTCACCCGCAGCGCGTGATCCCATACAGTTGTGCGTCCGTTATTTGGCTCTCGGGATCTTTGTCGTCTTTAATGTTTTGAGTAAATGTACGAGGTATGAATAAAGTCTGCAGTTTATCGTCTTCGAAATTATCCCAAGTAAGCCGCGTGTAAGTATTAAACAAATCGCAGTGGGGGTTAATATGTTTGATCTAGTTTTCCGGTATTGTTGTAGATTTTCTGGGTTTTGGTCCGTTTTGGTTCGGCGGTAACGTCTTGGTCAGAATGGGCTAGAATTCAAAATATTCACCTAGATCATTCCCAAATAAATAATATTCTCGGGCACTTATTCAGTTTTTCCGAGGGCGATCCCCGTTCCGAGCAAAACCAAGAATGAGATCCTGGGTAATGTTATAGTCAGGGAATTTTGATCGATTATTTTTCGTCATAGTATTCAGGGAATTCGTACACTTTTTCGGGTGGGTCAATTCTTCAATCTCTCAATCCCCGTCCCGAGCAAAACCAAGAATGAGATCCTGGGTAATGTTATAGTCAGGGAATTTTGATCGATTATTTTTCGTCATAGTATTCAGGGAATTCGTACACTTTTTCGGGTGGGTCAATTCTACAAAAACTGTCAAAACCGCGTGCTGCCGTGAATTCCTATGTTTTGATGATTCTTCAAGTTTTGCGATAATTCCGGTTAATCTCCAATAATAAAAGGAAGCTTCTGGAGCCGTACGAGCATCTACTATGAACCTCGTTGATTTCTTTTCATTCTGCAGTGCGGTTTTTTCTAATGAATTCTCACGTCCTGTTGTTTTTACATCTCTGCGTTGCGTTCGTTTTTCATTCTGAAAGTTTATCGAGTTGTGATATTTCTCTGCCTTACGTTCGTTTTGCAAAGATCGTCGAGCTTTTATAATTTTACCTACTTTTCTAAAATACCCCTTTGACGTCGGATAAATTTCTCAAATTATTTGCGATATCTTTCTGCTAAATTCAACGCCGTCTTCAAATCAGTACACACCCGCCTTTTCATCAAGCTATTATTTTTCTGCCTATTTTCTTTTCGATATTATTTTTTTGCCGTCGGCGTCGTTGTCTTGACTGTATTTTTCTGATCATATTTCCCGGACAGTATTTTCATGATGTTTCTGAAGTTTAATTTCTTTCTGCCGATACGTTCCTGGTGTAGGAATAGGACATTTTTGACAATATAGGGATTTTAGTGGAAGTAACTATCAAAACGAAGTAACTATCAAAACGAGCGCCCATACATTCCTGGGATAGGCGATTTGAAAGGATAGGAAGTAGTGCAGTAGTTATTATACGCCGAGTAAGATACGGGATAGGCGATTTGAAAGGATAGGAAGTAGTGCAGTAGTTATTATACGCCGAGTAAGTCCAGATTAAGGGATGACTACCTGATAACCGGTTTATGTTTAAAATTACTTTTCATGGAGAGCACCGGAAAATGTGGAATAGACTAAGGAAAGGCTGTAAACGTCTTATTTTTATTTTGGTTAAAACTGATCGTTTTGTAACAATTCTGTATAGACAATAGATATATGTATTTTCTTCTAAATGCGAGTTTTAATTCAAAAGTTGAGTAAAACCTTTTCAGAGCGGAAATTGGAGAAATCTGGAAAAATACGATCGCCTGGAATTTCTCCACTGTTTCAAAGCTACCCGATAGGCACTGTGAGCACTTTACCACATCAATTTGAAGGGTGGCTCCCGAAATTTGGGTAAATGATTTTTCCTCCCCGTCGAAAATCTTCGGAAAATCCTGGGTAGCGCCACATAAGTTCAATTTTAAACTATTTTTTCAAATGATATGACGAATAAATTATTGTCATGACCCAAAAACAGACAAACGGATTGAAGTATTAAGATGCATCTACACTTTTTTGATAACTGATGCAGGATCAAAGTTTTTTTCTACATGAGAGCCTGTATGATTTTATTTTGATTCCTCTGTCGGAAAAAATATAATTGAGTATACTGAGTGAATATTTTGATTGTAAGCAACTACAGGGTGAGCAAAAATGAGGTGAAAGAATTCAATAATTCAAAATTTAAAAAGTCAGTTTTTTCAAAATCTAGCTCCTTATTTTTATAATTTTATCGTATTGAGAATTAAAAACAATGATTACTTTGTATTGGATTATTTCAGAAATGTATAGTAAGTATTGGTATTGGATCAGCAGAAGTAGTATTAGACGGCTTCCACACCAAAGTATCACGCATCGTGCAAACATTGTACTCACTTACATTCATAACCCATGGAACCATGGCAACCGGTTTGCCATGGTTGTATTTGAAAAAAATTACTTTTTGGGTTCTGTTTGATTCAATTTTTGTACTTGATTTTTGCTCACTCTGTAGTAATTTACGGTCAAAATATCCACTCAGTATACTAAAGTATATCCCTTACGACAACGAATCTATTCAAAATTAGATCATTAAGGCTGTTGAACTAGAAAAAATTGTCAATCATCTGACAGCAAAGTCTCCACATATTTTTCTTCTTTTTTTTCTATGCACAGTTGTATCTCCTTTTGAAATTTCTCAATGTGTCTACCATCATACCGCTTCCATTACTATGGCGAATTACATCTAATATTATTATCTTCATTTCTTTGATACTGTCCATTCTGCCGTGCCATACACCTGATTTTTTGAATATCCCCACAAAAACGTATCTGAGGGTGTGAGGTCATGGATCGGAGACAGGAAAGTTAACTAATTTTTGAATTTCACAAAAATCAATGATTCTGAGGACACAAAGTCGCGTAGCAATCATGAAAAATCTTTGAAAGTATCTTTTTCTCGAAAAAACGTGAGAATGAAATATTTATTTTGGCGACGAAACGACCCTTGCGACGAGGCTACCACGTGTGACGTCAGCAGTCTTACGTTCGGCGTGTTCACTGTAGATTCTTCCATTTTAACATAATTTGGCCCTTGATAACTTTTTTGTTTTTTTATGGATTTTAATGATTTTTGGATATGATATTAGTCAATATGGTGTGGATTTCGATGCGAAATGGCACTTTCGATTTTTGCACAGGACCGACCGGACTTTTTCATCAGTTTTTTTATCAAAATGTTGCATTTATGCTCGTTGAAAAAATGAATCACAGTGATATTTTTCACGAAGGCCATTCGTAGGGAAAGGCCTCCGAAAAATATCAATATTTCACAATCATAATATGAAACGATTTTTATTTTATTGGTATGATGATGTTGCCTGTCGGCATTTTAAAACTATTTCAATCTACTATGATCAAGATTTTCTTGAAATTGCATAGCAACGTTGTTTTTTTAAGAATTCGTAGGATTTTTGACATTTTAGGATTTCCTTGGTTGATTTAAAAAATGTCAATATGGTTCTCGTTGCAAGATAAAATCTTGATTCAACGCTAATGGAAAAAAAAATGGGTACAAGAAAATGTCACGCCTTTTATTAAAAATTTCGATGTGAAATTAAATTAAATATATGTTTTCGATAAATTATTAATTATTGCGTTTAAAAAAAAATAAGAATTCTCAAAAAGTCAAAGATTTTACCATTCTTCAACAAACTACTACGACGCGATGGAGTCGAGAATGTGATTTCAAGAAATCTTGAAGAAAGTGTGGTGAAACATAGTCCTTATGCCGACAAGCACCGTCAGACAAAAAAAGACTGATGGGTTTCATAGGTTCTGCTCCTGAAATATTTTCAAGAAACTTTTTCCCACAAATGCCCTTCTCAAAAAACATGACATTTGGTCGGTACTTTTTTGCAAGGTGCTTAAATGTGCCGATTTTTTAAAAACGTCGTAAGACAACAATTCATCAAATATCAATTGGCTGCCATGGAAATAGTAAAAGATTAATACACGCGATCAAAATCCATCTCATCAAAACGATTAAATGAACTATATAATATGAGCAAAATCAAAATCAACATTATAACAAACGGCAAACAAACGGCTTAAAACGCCAATTTATCTAACCTCCAAATCTAGTCCAAATTTCTGCTGCAAACAGAAATTCGATATCGGCTAGCGTGACACAAATTCAAGGTGGTTTGGCAGGGAAAAATCTGTCACTTCCACTTCGAAGAAAAATCAAATGTAAGTCAGGCTTTATCCAGAACTTATTGACTAATATCATATCCAAAAATCATTAAAATCCATAAACAAAGAAGTTATTCAGGGTCAAACTTTAAGTCAACTTAATTTGGCCCACAGTGTATTAGATAAGATTCAATCTCCTCAGAACGATGATTATCTTCAAAGATGAAGTAGATAGTAGTTGACCACAAACTGTAAAAATTAAGTCATCACAAAATCAAAATAAATCTGCAGCTACGCTAGTCATCCTACTGGTAAAATTTTGTTATTTTTATTATTGGAAATGGTCAATAGCATAGACTTAAAATAGCAAGACAAGTAACAAAACAAATATTGCTAACCCGAACATCTTCCTCATGAAGATATTTACTTTATTTCAGCGCCGTTGTCATGTGCTCTTAATGTTCTAGAGCTTTATGAAAAATACCGGCAAAAATAATTTAATTCAACCACCACCAAATCATCAATCTTGAACACCCATAATTCCGTATTCTCAGTTTTCCGTCACAAATGACTTTTCTGTCGTTTAAAAATATTGTTGAAGGTGAACATTTGTATGAAGCTCTACATTTCATGATGAAATATGGCAACATCCGGTCGCAACTTTGAGGACGGACCGGCTGACGCATTGTTTACAAACGTCCGCTTCAGTGAGGTTAATGCGTTTATAGTTTGCTTATTTCTCAATTATTCTGAAAAAGTCTTGCTCTGTCTGTTCTAAATTGCGGGATTTAGTGTTTAATTGATGAACAATGCCTAAAAAGTGTGTAGTGTGTGGCCAGAGAAAAAAAACAGGCGAAAATCGGGCGTTTCACCGGTAAGTGAAGCTTATTTCTCAATTATTTAGAAAAAGTCTTGCTCTGTCTGTTCTAAATTGCGGGATTTAGTGTTTAATTGATAAACAGTGCCTAAAAAGTGTGTGGTGTGTGGCCAGAGAAAAAAAAACAGGCGAAAATCGGACGTTTCACCGGTAAGTGAACAAAAACAAAACTAGCCTATCATCATTGTGTTGGGACCAAAACATTCAATGCTAAAGGTATAGGCGTTACGTGTCTTGTTATTTTAAGTCTATGGTCAATAGTATGTTGATCATCTTGGTTGTTGTGTGGAGGATACACAACTGAACCAACTCTATTACCGATAAGAAATTGAAAGATCAACTAAAAATATGGGGTACCTAGTACCTACAGCGTACAATACAAATCATAATATTTTTTCAACATTTTTCAAACACAAGTCACTTAGTTTGATCATTGGGTCTTTTGACGTAGTTGATATTAAATAGCCAAATACAATTTCATAGTATGTATTTCATCCCACTAGGTGGAGTCAGAAACACAAAACAATAAACCCAATAGAACGGAAACTGCAATGCTAATAGGCAGTATTATGATCTTAGTTCCCTGGCCGACACACTTATTCGGAGCGGCATGGCGCTGCATTTGATTGCGTACGCCAAAACGACAAGAAATTTATATTTTGTTCCTGTCATTTAAGTTTCATACTATCCAATACACTAATTTTTCGTCACATGTAAAACCCATTTGATCCACTTGAGACCAGTTGGGAAAAAAAATGTAAGGAAGTAAAATGAAAAGACAAACATGTGTACGGAAAAATAGGTATTTTGTATAATGTCTTGGAGTTTCATTGGAAGCAAAACAATGTAAATAACAATGTTTTTATTGAATGCGGAGCGATATAAAATATTCAATTGAACCAATTCAAAAGGGATAATATAATATAAATAATATAAAAAACAAATATCAAATGATATAATACATCATAATATACTGGTAGGACATGACTATCAACTAATATAGATTGCTTGAAGAAAAAATTAATCAGTATTTGGCATTTATACATCCATACCTCAGAGCTAGAATGTATTTAGTCAAAAACACACATTTCACAGTAGAGCAAAAATAAAATTAAAGATACAGTTTTTTCATCCTTTCCGCAAACAGATTGAGCATTATCTCTTTATAATCTTAAGTTCATAAAGTGGATAAGTCGATAGAGCAAAAAATTTAAGTCCAGAAGCACTAAAAAAACGAAAACCTGAAATTTTGAACTTGATACACTTTTGCTCTGAGGTACGGACATCCATTTTTTTAGTGAAGGTAATATACATAGGTACAATTAATTTTACTATTTTTAAAAAAAAAAATACACCTAGAAAAGCTGTTGTGTTTTAACAGAATTTTTTGGAATGTAATTATGGATGAAGGTTTCAAAGGAGCGCCTTTATGCCAACTCCAATTTTTGATTTTTTTTTGGATTAACAATCACCACATAAAACTTTTCAAATTTCTGTTGTTTTCATCTTGTAACCCCGATAGTCCCACAATAATTAGGCGATTTTTGTAAAGACTCTACTATCTACGAAGATGATAAAAAATACTTGATGCTCTGAGTTTTCACCAAACAATTGAAAGGACAATAGTAAAATAGCAATAGATAACACACGCAAATTTGAAAAACTGATACGAATTATCGAAAAGTCGTGCCGGCTTATTCAATGTTTTGAAACTATACACAAAGAATCCCCCTTTAGAGTAGGAAGCTCCATGTATAGAAATGGTCGTTACAAGTTTCTGCGCCTCCTCGAAACTGGTCGCAGAACTAGGGGTGGAGTTTTCGCGATGCTAAAACGTTATTTTCCACCGTTACTTTGAAAGTCGCCGTTAAATTAAGCTTGGCAGGGAGGTTTTCGTATTATTTTTAGTCTATACTAATTCAATATTTATGAACCCTTTGTTGCTTACATAAGAATAGCTCATAATAGTTCATAATAGTTCAAGCTCAAGTTCATGTTTTCTTTAATTCGATTATACTGATTTAATTTGATATGCAATGATTCCAAAAAATGCATTCAGGTAATTTTATTCTGTTTTCTGAGCGAGGACCGATTTTTGAAGAAATTTGTATAACTCCGATTTTATTTTCAGGTTTAGAAACTGAAGGCTCCAAATATGTTTATAAAATTATGCTATAATCGCCTACATATTTTGCTTGCTCTAATTCCAACATTTGATAGCAACATAGGTACAGGGTTATCTATTATATTTTGACACCCTCCCAGGTCTTATTCTGAGTGGTAAAAAACTTTAAATACAAAAGTTTCAGGTTTTTTCATGTGGTATCTTTTAGTGCATAATAGCGGAAACAAGAAATTGACTTTATAATATAGATAAAAATGATCAAGTAATATTTTTTTAAATGGAATATACTGTTTTTCCTGATTCAAATATATAATATATGTTCGTATTTGGTTCAAACGATTCTGCGCCATTCAAGATTCAAGTTCAAAGTTACATTCAATCCATCCAGAAATTTAGCCAGACTCGAAAACTCACTAATACCAATCAAAACTCAAAAACACAAAAAACCATCAAACACCATAAACACCAAAAATACAAATGGATGATGCTGATGCTAGTAATGCTGCCTGGTTAACATTGAATTTAATTTCGAAATGGAACTGTCAAATTTCCGCTTGGCAAACGGGAATCATATGGTACCATCTACATTGAATTGAGCGTGAGCTTGACTTTGAACACAAATGAAATGTGCATGTCAGCATATGATTCTCGTTTGCCAATCGGAAATTTGACAGTACCACTTCGAAATGAAATTCATGTGAGCCTCACATGATGCTCCTACGCGGATGACGCTTACAGCTGTCAAATCGAACATCTAGGTACTACATACTACAGTTCTCTGTATTTTTGACGGCCAGTGGCGCCTCTTTAAACTGGTCGCAGAAGCTATTTCATGTTCACTCTCCGCCATTTCACTTAAAGCTCTAAAGGGGGATTCTTTGTGTCAGACAGACAGCTTGGGATCGTTTCGTATTCATTTGATCAGACAAGCATCCTGTGATATTGATATCATGTGACCTCAAGAGGAGTTATGTATTTGTGATCACGTGGCCTAACTTACTCGGATCTAATCTCAACTGATCTTATCTAATACGGAGTCCGATGCATGGATTTTTCTTTACGTTCTGGCGGAGATACACTGGCTCACTAGCGCCCCCATATATTTTGTTTGTCGGCCGGGGAACTAGCTTTAATGGAAAAACATGGTTTGACCTTGGCCATTCGAGTTCCTTTTCTATTGGGTTTGATGTTTTGTGGTCAGAAAGTCGGAAACTATAGTGACGTCCACATCCGGCAAATCATGTGAATCAGCTTTTTGGAAACATTCGTGCATATTTCAAAATCAATTTTACCCAATGAGGTACCCAACACATATAAGATACACTGGACAATCGATTTGTGACTATACTTAATGCTTTATTAGGACGAATTAATGAATAAGCCCATAAAAGCCAGTCTGTCGGTTTCCCGCGTACCTCGCTGCAAGACTAAAGACGTCAAGCCAACCAGAGAGCGTTTCGACCGTTTCAAATGATATTAATGTTATTATCGCTGATTTTATACTGAACGAATTATTGGATTTATTTTTCAAACTTCACAGATGTTATAATGGGATTATTTTCTATAGTTTGATGATGATTTACCTAACACATTTCAATTTTTTTGCGAACTTTCCTACTTCCTTCAATCCATCCCCTATAATATTCTTTTTGTGAGTCGTGATGATGACGGATGCTTCTGAAATCGTTCGATTATTGATCGGTTGGTTCAGAATAATATTCAAATTTCCTGAACTGCTCATCAGAAAAGCATCAAAATTTATACTTTTGAAAACCTCTTTCTGAATTTGTTTTAATATACAGGAGGTTCTATTTAAAAACACGTATTTTGGCATCATATCTTTGGAACGCGAACTTCGTTTGTTTATTTGATATTCAAGTTTAAATATGTGTGAAAATTAGGGCAACAAATTAAATGGTCAGTATTTCAATTTTATGGACAGTACTCTTTGCCATTATTTTATTTCCCTTGGTCAGTATGATAATAAATGGTCGGTTGGAATAATGAAGGGTCAGTAACATAAAGAAGTGGTCAGTAAAAATAATGAATGGTCAGTATAATAATAAATGATCGGTTGAAATAATTAACGGTTAGTAATATAAAGAAATGGTCAGTAAAAATAATGAAGGGTCAGTGACATAAAGAAGTGGTCAGTAAAAATGATAAATGGTAGATATAGATAATCAAGAGTCAGTATCATAAAAAAACGATCAAATAAATTAGTAAATGCCTGGTGAAAATAATGGACAGTTCATAAAATTAATAAAGCGACAGTAAAATAATGAATGGTTGGTCATATATTTTATTTCGTATAAATACAAACATTTTAACAACGGAACGAAACACAACTTGGTAAAGAGAAAACACTCTGCCTTAATGACATGATGAAGTAGTCAGATAGGTTCCTTTGAGAGGCGGATTTAGTTTGGGTTAGTTAGGGTTATAAAGGATAGGTGGAAAAAAGGTCCGAAATATAATGAATCTTCACCCTGGAAGACTGATTGAAGAAAATAGTTAGGGTTAGTTTGTGTTGGTAATAGAAATTGATGAAAAATATGCAGCGGCTCGTTGGTTAGCACTAGGTTAACATTACAATTATTATTATATCATAATTGACGTATTCTGTATTTGTATTATGTGTATCAAGTTTGGGTTGGTTTGAATTAGTTAAAATTATCACTGACTATTGCATAGTGGCCATTTATTATTTCTTACTGTACATTTGTGGAATTATTACCAGCTAAGTCATACTGACATTTCATAAATTTTTACTGACCATTAGAATCACAATAGTGAACATAGAAATACCGGCCAAATAGTACTTTTACTGCTCAAAAATTCCATTTTTACTTATCATTTTTAACAGAAATACTGAGTCTTCTACAATATTATACTGACTGCTTGTGATATTATACTGTACATAATGAATTAAATACTGTTCAGTTTATTACAACCCGAAAATTAGTATTTAGATCGCGGTTTTTATGGAAAAAGTTGCACAGATATATTAACTCGTGGATATCTGGAATAACATCTACAAGATAAAGTTATTTGACCTCCATTTCAATTGATTCAATCTATACAGGGTGGTGCAACCAAGATTGGGCAGATGATTGTGGAGAAATTGTAAGGAATTTGGATAATTTTTCTTTTGTACATTATAGTTGGTCAAAAAGGCTATGTTTTAAAAATATAGCCATAGTACAGGATGTCCCAAAAAGTTTGTGGCAGACTTAACTTGTATTTTTAGATGGATTACCCTGTATGTAAGAATTCTAATCATTTCTTCCATCTCGTACGATCATTTTGATATAAGGTTTGTTGGATGTTAAACTTATAATAAAGGAATGGGAGGCGATCATAGTTGAAAAAGAACTCATAGTTGGGCTATTTTTTTAGCGAAATTGAAAAAATTACCGAAAAACCAACTGACTCATGAATCATAAGTCATCCTTGAACACAATAATCACATACACTTTGAATAAAATTATTTGTTATTATACAGGGTGGTCAAGTTTTGCAGACACGACCTCTACACAATTTTAAAAAATGGAACACCCTGTTTATCATATTTCCATCTTGAAGATACCATCAAAAGCTTTTCAAAAACACCATACATCATACCTTTCTTATCAATAATTTTTTCGGAAACCACCCGCAAATACAAAGTTTCCTCATTGTACTACAAATTATTGCCCAGTTTATAAAGCTACAGGTGGTTATGCATGAATTCATGAAAATATCAGGAATTAGTTGATCGATTGATTAGCAATTGATTAATCAATCAATCAATTGGCAAGTGGGCATCCAAAAGTTTTCTTTTTAATTCAAAGTATTGTGGCACTGACACTTAACTTGAAAATAATATATTCTGCTTGACTATACCACCTAACAAGTTACAATATGAAGGCTAACTCTTAACTTTATTGTGCAGCAGCATCAAGAGACCACCCGGCGAGCCATTCGAGGGTGCAAGCACGTAGCCCAAGAGAAAAATCGCTCATTCCTGAAGACGATCAAAGCTGGATTTGCTAAACTGAAATCTGAATAATACTTACACAGATCATACGTGGCTGATATTTGAAAATCACAAGTTAACAGCGCTTCTTATAGTAAACTGATAACGTCGGTCGTTGAACAGACTGGCATTCTTGGACCGGGTGGACGGGGTATGGTTTTGGAAACTTCGGCACTCCTCGGGTCGGTTTCGCGCGCTTGGCAGAGTTATCCTTCTTATTGTTATTTGTTCGGTGATTATACGTAGTAGCTTTGACTAGTTGTCAATTTGTTTCATTCGTGATATTGTCATGGCTTCATAGCCACATAATTTCATAAACTGAGTAAATGATGATAAAATTTGTATTCGCGAGGGATTTTTGAAAAAAACTAATGATCAGAAAGGTATGATGTACGATGTTTTTGAAAGCTAATGACGTTATCTCCAAGTTGGAAATATAATATACAGGGTGTTCCATTTGAAAACATTGTGTACAGGTCCTGTTTGCAAAACTTGACTACACTGTATAATAACAAATAATTTTATGCAAAATGTATGTGATCATTGTGTTCAAGGATGAGTATTGTTTTATAAGTCGTTGGTTTTTCGAAACTTTTTTCCATTTCGCTTTAAAAATAGCCCAACCATGTGTCCTCTTCCAATCTTGATTACCTCTCATTCCTTAATCATGAGTCTTGGACCCAACAAACCCTTGAACAAACCTTATATCAAAATGATCGTACGAGAGAGGAGAGATAATTATAATTATTATATACAGGGAGTTCCAATTGAAAAAATGCAAATTTGGTTTGCCACGGATTTTTGGGTCTCCCTGAATTAGAGCTATATTTTTTAAACATAGCTTGTTTGACTAAGTATAATATACAAAAAAAATATTCAAATTTCTCACCATTTTGCCACAATCGTCTACCTCATCTTGGCTGCACCACCCTGTATATCACAATTCTATCATTTTTTCCATAACAACAGGGATGTAAATTTTAATTTTTGAACATATTTAAATTTGAATTTATCCTGAACGACTCATCAGAAAGGTATCAAAATATATATTTTTGAAATCAGGAAAATAAGCTTTTTCAAAATATATGACAATACAGGGTTCCATCGAAAAAAATGCTACTTGTGGGAAAATATTGACATTCCGATAGTCTTTTGTTATTTTTTAAAAAAGATTTTTCAAAAGTTCAGATGAATATCCAAAACTTTCATAATATCAAAATTAGCATATCTTCATAGATAACACCGCTAGCATATGTGTCAAAATAAACGGAATGATCCTGTACCCTTACGTGACCAATCGACAACTAAGCCAAACAAAATGCAATCAAAAACAAATGAGAGGATATAATAATAATATCCTGTAACTCGGATGGGACCGCAAACAGAAATACAGAAACAGAACTGTGTCGCCTCATGAATAAACATGTAATTTGTGATTTTCTCACGAGAGATTCACTTGCGCCTGGACAAAAAGCTTCATTACCCCAAACATAACAGAAATCATGATAGGTACTCCATTGGCAGTGTAAATTAGAGACATTACAGATGAAACTCCGGATCGTTAGTCTGATATCATCCACCGATAAAATCTAGATAAAATTAAAAACGGGACCTTTTTCTGGGAAAATTCATTATGTAGTCCAAAAGAGTGATGGGACATAAAAGTTTTTGATCCGTGCGTCAATATTCTCATGTCATTGTGTTATCGATGTCCAGATATGTGGACTTTGAAACGTCGAAACATTAGATTTTGTTTGTTGATCGAGAGAACCAATGCATTTTTCCATATTTGATAAGCATTTTCTTGTAAGTATTATTCAGATTTCAGTTTAGCAAATCCAGCTTTGATCGTCTTCAGGAATGAGCGATTTTTCTCTTGGGCTACGTGCTTGAAATGTAAGTGTCTATACAACTACAAAGTCAACTCTAGACTAGGGAAGGAGGTATTCAGATATTCGAGATTTACATGGCCACTTGAATTTCTATTTTCTTTAGTAGTGTTTCCTATGGAGAATCAGTACCTCAGAACCTCAGATCATTTTATTTCGTGTTGATTAGAAAGTAATCTGTTCAAATGGGTGAAAAAAAAACTGCTTATAAAAATTGTTAGCTACTGTGGTCATTTTTTCATATATCTCTCTGACACGTGGGATTAGAGACGTTTAGCACCTCTTAAATTTTAATTCCGTTGTGGTTATCGTTATTCTGAGCATACGCAGTGACAAAATCACAATCCTATATGGTTAAGGGAGTTTTTGAACCCCTTATTAATTTCAACGTTATTAACGTGTTCCGCTATACTAAGCATGCACAGAAAATATAACATTAATAACGGGGAGGACACAAAAAAGAGATTTTGAAACTCGTATTTAACGTTCGACGTTGTGTCATCACCATGTCATCTGTCATCATAGTGATCAGATTTGCTGTGTTTTTGGTTTTTGATGTTTTGATTTTGATTTTGTGATATTTTCGCCAAATTCCTAGCAGAGCAGCGCATGAATTATGCAATATGGAAGATATTTTGGTACAGATTGGACCAGATTCAAATTTTTAAAATGTGAGGTCTACATCTTATTTCACGTCCGCTTGGCAAACGGGAATCGTATGCTACCATCTACATTGAATTTGTGCTCAAAGTTACTTTTACGCCAAATTCAATGTGGTGGTAGTACATTATTCCCGTTTGACAAGCGGAAATCTGTCACTTCCACTTCGAAGTTGAATTAAATGTATCTCAGGCGGAACCACGAGTATCATGGGCAAAACACCGACTGGAATGATAAACAGCTGATCTCAATCAACATCAATTACACTGCTGCCAAGCTGTGAAACATAGGATCAGTTTCTGTTGGATATTAAATAAAAAGACAGGAATCTTACAATTCCAGTGCAACTGTAGTCATTTTTAACAATTTAAATTGTACTTTGTATGTTTCACGATTTCAATGTAATAATTAAATAATACGGTATATCAATATGACGACATATGAAAAATACTGACGGTTATTAAGCGAACGTAACACGTTATCGGTTATTAACTGATTCGGTTATTTCCAGACATCTGCGCAAGCTCAGAATAACCGGCAACGTTAATAACGGGTCGAATAAGAGCTTCAAAAACTCCCTAATCATCACGGATTCCTTTTAGAACTGAGAAATAAGGAAGAGCTTATCGTTATGGTAATGCTAATTTTCAAATAGCGATGTTGCCAGAATGTGTAAAATTGAATGGACATTACTGCTAATAATCATTTTTTCTTAAGCAAATGATCAAAGTATGATGCAAAGACAATCTTTACATGACAATAAACGATCGCGGAAACCAAAATGGAATGTTTAACATATAAAAAATAAACCTTGTACAATGTTCACTTTCATTTAATACTTTTGCGGATTGATCTACTCAACAATCTGACATATCTTGTCACGAACTCAACTACGGAACTCAACCAGGCTCGACCTAACCTTACTTCTTTGCTTTTAAAGTCTCACCAATATTTTTGTTGTTTATAGTCGAAATTTGGAAGTGGAACTCGTTTTCAAGCACTAGTGCTATGTATTTTTAAGTGCGTGCTTTTTGGAAGATATTGCCATCAATTTGCATAAGAATGGTTCTGGTATCGTTAAGGTATGTCTGATTTTTTAGAAAACAGTTGATTATAGAAAGAAATAAATAAAAAGTACATTTACGAAAACTATCATTAGTTTTGCAGGAAGGAAAGAAGTTGTAGTACTCTGAGCAAGTAAACTTGCTCAGAGTACTACAACTTCTTTCCTTCCTGCTATTCTGAGATGACCAACACAGCCATTCTTTCATATCATTAGTTTTGCCTGACCCTACAAACTTCATTTTTGACATAGAAACTTGAATATTTCAAAAACTCTTATACTGAGGTATAGGACATGATATTATAGTCTAAGAACCCGGTCCAATCATATACCTTGAGCGCCTCTCCGCTTCTAATGCTGTACAACCTCTCCATCATGGAAGTATACAGTGAGGACGAAAATAGTCCCCCCCCCCTATAACTTTTGAACGCATTCATGTCGAAAATAAATTATTTGTGTCTAAGTAGATACTAATGGTAATGGTAAGGGTGGGCGGACAAAAGCCCGGCGAGTAGGCCTAGTGGCCCTTTTCGCCAACCCCGTGCTTCCAACCCTCTTCACTCCAGTCGTCCTGTCTTCGTTGCCGCTCCTAGGACCCTCCTCCTCAGGCGACCCCACCTATCACAGACTCCCAGTAGATGGTAGGAGGTTTCCTCCGCCCTTCAACAGTAGGGACATAGAGGTGATTCGCCTATTCCTAGTAAATGCAAGTGTCGGTTGAGCTTGCAGTGTCCTGTCAAAATGCCTACGATGATGCTCAGTGCCTTCCTACTCTTGTTCAGCAATTGGGCCGTCCTTGGTTTGTTGGGATGTGTGATTATCTCTCTGGCTTGCCTACAAGTCGTGTTATTTCTTCAGTTTTTGACTGTGTTCTCCCAAGCCCACTCATTCAGGGCCTCGGAGATCAGTCGTTTACTCAGGCCCAGGTATGGTTCTTGACCGGGCTGGGGTGATGAAGAGCCTAGTCTGGCTAGCTCGTCCGCGCGTTCGTTTCCGAAAATGCCCATATGTCCCGGTACCCAAACCAGTTTGACCTTCTTGCTCTCGCCTAGGGCGTGCAGAGCATCACTGCATTCTTGAACCAGCGGGCAGCTGATCCTTGGCTTGCATAATGCTCTCAGTGCCGCTTGACTGTCAGAATGGATGATTATGTTATCTTCTGTTCCCCTTTGAACCTCTTTCCTAGTTGCTACCTCCAGGATAGCAAAAACCTCTACTTGGAAGAACGTGGTGAGCTTTCCGAGAGGGAAAGCCTCCCCGGCATTCCTGTCTTGTCTGTATACTCCGGCTCCTGTAGCCTTAGAGTTGGCCTTTGAGCCGTCGGTGAACCAGATCTGCGTGCTACCTGGTGTTTCTGCCAGCGTGGTCCGCCACTCGTCCCTGGAAAGAAGGTGTACCTCAAAACTTCTGTGAAGTCTGAGTCTTCCATCCGTGGCTGTCAGTCCCGCCGCCAGAAGCGGTATCTCACGCCTCACAAAAGAAGCTAATCTAGTGTGGCCAACCTCTGTGCCTCTATCCTCCCATACTTCCTGAGCTGACATCCTTATGTATGCTGCCATCGCTTCCCTCTTTATCCAGATTGCCAGTTCTGGCAGCGCAAGGAGAATTTTCAGTGCAGCTCCTGGTGTAGTCCTCATTGCACCGGTTATGCTCAGACAGGCCATCCTTTGAAGTCTGGTTAGTCTGATTTCGTTAGTGACTTTCTCGGTGGCCGGCCACCAGACCACGGCTCCGTATGAGATCCTCGGTCTGATGACGGCTCGATAAAGCCAGTGAACGACGTGTGGTTTTAGGCCCCACCGCCTACCCACCGCTCGGCGCAGCATCCACATTGTGGCTATGCCCTTTTTAACTGTCTTTTCAATATGGGGTTTCCACGTTAGCTTACTGTCTAAGACCACCCCGAGGTACTTGACCTCCTGTTTCAGTGCTAGCGGCATCTTGTACAGAGTGGGTGGTTTGAACTTATTGAGATTCCTCCTGTTTGTAAAGAGGATCAGCTCCGTTTTTGTGGGATTCACTGAGAGCCCCATCTCTTTACACCATACCTCCAGAATTTTACACGCTGACCTCATACGTTCGCAGAAAATTTCTAGATGTTTACCTCTCACGAGTATAAGGCCATCGTCGGCGTAGGCCTGCGCATAAAAGCCCTCCAACTCCAGTCTAGTCAGGAGACTGTCCATTATCAGACACCAAAGCCTGGGTGAGAGGCAGCTGCCTTGGGGGCAACCTCCTTGCACGTCTGCCTCTACATGGCAGTCTCCTAGTGACGTTTTCACCTGGCGGTCCCGAAGAGCAGACCGAACCCAACTCACCAGGGAGGCCGGGGTTCCCCTGGCCGTAAGGGACTCGCAGATGACGTCCGTTTTAGCCTTATCGAATGCTCCTTCTACGTCAAAGAACAGGGTCAAGGCGACCTCTTTGTCGTTCAGAGTCCTTTCAGCTAGTTGCACCACGGCATGTAGAGCCGAGTCCGTACTCTCACCCTTGCAGTGTGCTGGTTCCTGTAAATTGGAGATCTCAAAAGAATCTCCTCCGTCAAATACCTATCGATCATCTTTTCTGGTGTTTTCATTTGAAAAGATGTCAAACTGATGGGCCTGTGAGATTTTGGTAGTCCGTAGTCTTCCTAACCAACCTTTGGGATGAATACCACCTTAGCAGTTTTCCATCGATCTGGGACGTGTCCCAAGGCGATACTGGCTCGGAAGATGGATTTAAGTGTTGGTTTCAGCAGAGGCTCGGCTCTCTGCATCAACGCCGGGAAAATCCCATCAGGTCCTGCAGCCTTGTATGGACTAAACTCACTTAGCGCTCACTCTATGGATTCGTCGGTGACGATCTTATTCGCCGTATCCCAGTCAGCCATGAGGATAGGGGGGGAGCTAGTGAGGGGGAGTTGGTGCTTTCTCCCGGAAAGTGAGTTTGGAGGAGTAGGTGTAGTGTTTCCTCCCTATTGTTAGTCCATGTGCCATTTTCCCTTTTCAACAGCCCTATCTCTGTTGTTCCCTCTGAGCCGAGCAGCTTCATGAGTCTCGCCGACTCTGAGAAAGATTCGATCTCCCCGCAGAATCCACGCCATGCAGCCCTCTTGCTACTTCTTACCTCTGATTTGAATTTCCTCCGGGCTTCAACGAAGGTGTCCCATTCGAGCTGTCCACCCCCCTTGAGAGCTCGGCGGTGCGACCTCCTGGAGTCTTTTTTAAGCCGCTCTAGAGTATCATTCCACCATGGGACTTTTTTGGTTCTCGCCTTCTTGAGAGGACAGGATGCTTCGAATGCGGACGAGATTGCCTTGTTAAGGGCCTCTACCTCCGTATCCAGTTTCTCCTTGGAGGTTATATGCCGGTCTCCGGTACCCACGGTCCCACTTAGACAGTTATTGAACTTATCTCAGTCGGTTGACCTCGGGTTCCGTTTGAGAGGCAAAGTTTCTCCTACCGCCTCTAGCGTGAAGCGGATTAGTCTATGGTCTGACATTGTTATGTCGTTCGTAACACTCCAGTTTTTCACCTTACACAAATAATTTTGCGACACGACCGTTACATCTATCACCTCGCGCCTGACGCGATTGACGAAGGTCGGCTCCGCATTTTTATTGGCGACTTCAAGGTTTTCCGCTGTGAGGTACTCTAGAAGAGCAATGACTCTCGTGTTGGTGTCGGTGCTGCCCCAGATAGTGCAATGTGCGTTAGCGTCACAGCCGATAATAGCGGGAAAACCTGACTTTTTCGTGTACTCAACGATTTTAATAAGTTCCTCCGTAGGGGAAGTAGATACTATCTTTTATTTTGTTTGAGAAACTATGGTAGCACAGATTGATACAGAACACCTAGCTGCATATTAGATTTATTATCGGGTGTCAAATTGACAACGTTTAAAAAATTTTTTTTGGCAGCGACGTTTCCGATTTTTTTTTTTTAAATTTTTTATTAAATACTGTTGTAGAAACAATCACTTATGTTATAGGTTAGTTTTTTCATTGTTAATAAAGTTCTTTTGAGAATTAGAGATAGTATTTTGACCCAAATAAATTATTTTCGATATGGCGCCATTTCCTTAAGAAAAATGCTAAGGACTTCAAACTTTGGAAATAAAAAGAGAATGGAAGGACCTTTCAAATAAGGTATCCCATGACCCCCTTTTCCATTTAATAATTTGTTTCAAAATGGTGCCCAGCTGTCAGTTTGACAGTTAAAATTTTTTTTTGGAGGTCAAAACTAATAGCGTTTTCGATTGGTAAAATCGGGCAGCACTGGTGCAACACTCGGGCAATATTTATGTTCGATTGGTAGAAATCGAGTGGATTTTCATGTTCGATTGGGGAACCGGGTCAATGAGTTTTGCACTCAGTGCAGATTTTTTGGCACGAGGTCTTTGAGCTCGTGCTGGTATAGTGCAATTTCAGTGCATTAGCAAAATTGGAAAAAAACATGAAAAATGGTGGATATAAACGTCGCGTGACCTGGTGATTCTGTGAGTGAACAACAGATTACGAATTATAGTTATTATTGTTGGAATCTAGTAGTGCCGGAAAAAAAAACTGTGGCGTTGACGAGTTATGGAAAACTAGTACCTACTCAAAACTGAATTAATTTCATTTAAAATCTGGTACATCTGCATAATATACCCAATTTCTCAAAAAAATGTTTCCTAGTATCTATGATCTATATAATACAAAACTATTGATTGGTCTCAAGATTTTGTCATTTGGCAATGAGAAATGGACTTCTAATCAGTTTAGTTTTAGAGTCACTTCAGCCGCTACGCAGAGACCACATAATATTAGATTTTCAAAAAGTTTATTGATTCCAATTCCAATTCAATCGGGATTTTACCGTGCAGTATTATAGCACACGATGATAAATGTATGTTCGGTTGGGATTGCCCTAGAGCAAATTTTCATCATAACTGGTTTTGCCCGGGGTCAAACCCAGTGCAACCCTTGTTTTCCCAATCGAAAACACTATTAGTAAAGCTTACCCTGAACAACACCTCCAAATTTGAGCCCAAAATATTAATGCGTTCAAAAGTTAGAGGGGGGGGGGGACTATTTACGTCCTCACTGTATACCCGAAACGCTAACCGTGCCCACATTAATACAACGGTCAATATGGGAAACCCACTCTTACAGCGCAAGAGGAAGGAGAACATGGGAACTTTAAATGACCGAGCTTGTTTGATTTGTTGATTCGTAAAGTCTTTTTTTCATAAGAACGGAAAATTACAAGCAATCATTAGTAACTTTTTTATAAGGTTGCGAGCCTGAGGCGCGTTCGAACTGCTCAGTTGTGTTTAATGACAGGACCCTATTCAGATATAAAATTGTAAATACTAGCTATGTTCGGGTTTGTCTTGAACGCGTTTACATCTTTTCAACCTCAATCGGGATTTGAACCGCGCAAACTCTAGTGCGATGTAATTTTGTATTTAAATAATCAAATCAAATCATTTATTCGGGTTATTATAGAACACATGCATGTTTAGATAAGTCATGTTGTTTTTCTTATCTCTTAGATAGTTGGAAAAATAAAACAGGAAGAAGCTCGGCCTTGGGGTTTATTCTGATTACACTATGTACCCAGAGATAAAAACAGGTAGCTTGGGCAATGTCTCTTCTTCAAGCAGCGACTCCTCATTCTCAATCTGCAACAATTTATAACCAAGATTTACAATCTACGCTTTTCATTCACTTACATAAAGTCTGGAAGAAAGGGAAAAGATTCAGGGCAACTGAATAATAATAATAATAATAATAATGATGATAATCATGAATCCTATCAAGAATTGGAACAAAATTAAACAAAAGTGAAATACATTACAATGTTTATGTGCAATCTAATTATTGTCATCAGATGAGTCATTTTCAAAGTTGATAATTAAGGGCTGTACTCGAATCAAGGATATTATCATATCTTTTTTCCTTTCATATGCAGCCCTAATGACACTTTCAGTGTGATCAACATAATTAGCCCATTCTCCTTGAGAAACTTGAGCCAACGCCTTTTCCCATGTAGCCAAGACATTTTTCCTTAAGTATGAGCTGGTCATAAAATCGTTTGGCTTGACTCCAAACCATTTCAATCGCATTGAATTGACAATGATATGGAGGCAAGCGCAACACTAGATGACCGGCTTCCATCATTATTTGATCGACCGCATATGACTTGTTCGCCTTGGAAACTTGGGAAATACGTTCCCATAAAGTAGGTTTCGTAGAGGCTGGCCCAAATTGAACTCCCTTGCCCTGCAACCACTTTTGCTTTTTTTCCATTCTCCAGCAAAGAGGAGGAAGTTTCTTAAGCAGACTACTGTGGTAGGAGGCATTATCGAAAATCAATATTGATGGTTCCATTAGTTTGGGAAGAAGATCATTTCGAAGCCAATTTTCGAAATTGTCACTCTTCATCTCCCCATGGTAATCCGCAGACTTACTTATAGATTTGAAGATAAGACTGAAATCATCAATAAGGCCATTTCTTTCACCTGCATGTAATAATATGTACCTGAAACAATGTTGTGGATGGATTATTATATCATATTCTAATATTACATTTTGACTCTCCTAAAAAAAAAATTGTTTTATTGTGATGTCATTTTTTTGCCGATTCATGTGGCTGAGAAAAGTTCTTTCATACCTGTTACCGTCACCGGTACTCTTTTTCACAGAACAAACATCCTCATCCTGCCATGACTTCCTCACGCTTCCATTGGAGAAAATCCACGTTTCATCAAGGAAGACATAAGGAAGTTTGTTGGGGCCCAGCGCTTCATTGTCCATGTAGGTTTTCAGAAACGTTCGTATGCTTCTAGTGACGTCAGGCTACTCCATTAAGGCTCTTCTGGGGTCGTCCTTTTTATAGGAAAAACCTATTTCACATAAAACTTGCCTGAGACTGGAAATCGAGCCATGGTATAACTCCTTTTCCTTCAAGAAGTCGGAGACAATTTTCAGAGTACCATGCAATTCTGAGATTGAATAAATATGTAGTGCTATCATGGAAACCCAAGTTATTGGCCTTTTGGCTATTTACGATGAGTATGTCCCAATGAGAATATGATCAATATATTACCCACGAATGTCCACGATAGAGTCACTGCCTCAGTGAAAATACTAGAAAGCTACTGACTGGTACACGCATCATAAAAGCTACCCATCACCTAATCCCAATCACCACTAAAAATTATCCTAGTCAACACTACAAAGTAGAGTAGACCAACCTGCAAGACTCAGCTTGGCGTTAAAAAATGCGAAACACAGCTAATTTTAGACCAAAAAGAATATACTTATCCTTATTATTTAAAATATGGAAATTCCCATAATATATCAAGTTGGATTTCAAAGCAAGAGCGTAGACTTATTAATAGAGAGATTTGTGGAAGAAGAGAAAATATTAATAATAATAATAATAATAAATGTCTTTTATTTCATAATTCAAACAAACTAATACAATACAATGTGTACAATAAGTCTACTAGCTAGGCGCAGTCTAGCCAGAGAGGCCTTGCTGAAATTTAATTCGTGAAAACCTAAAAAGATAAAAAAGTAAATTATGATACATATGGTAGCTTACTATTTTTATACATTCCATATATTGCTAATCGAACTTCTTCTTTCACTGAGTCACGTAAGTCAGCAGTCTGAGGCTTTTCACGTTTTCTCGATACTGTTGATGGCGACTCCCCAGTTGGCCCATCCTTATACTCATATACGGTGGTTCTGCCAAGCTGCAACAACTTTGCAGTTTCCTTGAAATAATAAAATCTACTTAAGCAAACGCCAAACAAAATGCGATGCATCGGAAATTGTTTAGCTTTGACTATGGCTACACTACCTTTAATAGGTATACAATTTTTATTTTTTTACTTACGGTTATAGGATTTTAGTCAGGATGAGACGACACGGAATGATTGTAAACTCTCTGAATGAAAGCTTGCGCGATCAAGTTTCCATAAACCGTACATCTCTATAAAATACTTATTGTTAATTTTCAATACAGGTTGTTCGGAAATGATGAGCAAAAAATTCATAAATAGATGCCACCTTTACCAATATTTTTTTTTCGAAAATTGATTATCAAGGGCGATACGGGGTGTTGGACTCAATTTTTATTTGCAGTTGTTTGGCAATGCCTTCTGACACGCTCTTAATATTTGGACGAAATCTCATATCTGGGCCTTTATCAGGAATTCAAATTTGCCCACCGTTTTTTCGTATTATTTTGTAGAGGGCGCCACATAGAACCTTCACTTTGATTTGAATGTTACAACTTTTTTGTGCTACACTGTAACGACTTTTGAGTCAATATTTTTACTCTATCAACCTTTTGACATAGAAGAGGTACTTTTGTTTCGATAAATCTAACCGTTTTTGTGAAAAACGCTTGTGATAAATACAAAATTTTTAATTTATTTTCAACCTTAAACCTAGCATTCTTTGGAGTCATGCGCTAAAAGTGACCGTAAAAACAACAAGTTTGGAGAGAATTAGTTTTGAGAGTTTGACAAGCGATGTTATTTTAGTGTTTTTCTCGAAATCGGTTAGATTTATCGGAACAAAAGTGGTATCCCTTTTTTATGTCAAAAGGTTGGGATAATAAAAATATTTGGTCAAAAGTCTCATACAGTGACGCACAAAAAAGTTGAGATCATTCAAATCGAAGTATAAGATCATCGTACGTGGCGCCCTGTACAAAATGCGAAAAAACGGTCCGCAAATTTGAATTCCTTATCGCGATAGAGCCTCAAATACGAGAATTCGTCATATTATTATGAGCGTAGCAAAAGGAATTGCAAATAAAATGTAACTTCAACACCCTGTAACTTCGTCAATAATCAATTTTCGAAAAATTATTATAGGAAGAGGTAGTATTCATTTTTTGTCTGGAATTCTCACCTGATTTTTTTGCTCATCATTTCTGGACACCCTGTATAACTAGCAAGCTAAAATTCACCTTTTCAGTTCCACTATCTGTACCCGGAGATGTTATTACCTCCTCGAAAGACAACTTCTCGTTCTCAATCTATAATAATTTATAATAATTATACAATTTATGCTTCCATCAGTTTACATACAGTGTAATTTTCAAAATCTGTTTTCTGAGTCATGCTGCAACTAGGTCGAGGCTCAACGGCATGCTATCCATTATTGCCACAACTAGAATTAATATTTTGGATTTTTACATTCATAACATAAATTATTTATACCGCTTTACTTACCTGTAAACCAATGATTAACAGATTAAAAAGCTTCTATAAAGTCCGAATAAACTATGACACTATCTTGAAAATAATATGAACAATAATAACAAAATAAACACCAAAAACACAAAAACTCAAATAAATAACAAAAATAATTTTAAAATAATATAACAAAAATTCGGAAATTCGATTCGGTTCTTATATTGTGAATCGAGGTTAAAATTAAATGTCAAACGCTTGACATATTAACAAATGACGGTGATTTGGGGAATTTATTTTCATCACTTTGGTGAAAATAACGGTCAAATCGTCCGTTCTTATGAAATATGGACTATAGTACTGCTAATGGCTTGCAGATGGAAATGTTCGGACTTGAGAAAGGCCTACCGGAGAATTGTCATCCACTGAATCTAATAACAAACATCAAATGCTTTTTTCTGAGAACCTAACTCATACTATGTCCAGAGTGATTCATTGTCATCAATAAATTATATACAGGGTCGCTGATATGTATGGCAACAGTCGATTATTGGCTAAAGTATAGTTACCAGAAAAAGTTTAACACAAAGGTTATAGGGTTTTTAGATATCCATTAACTGTTGTTAATTTGAAGTATACAGGGTCGGTCAAAAAGTCGTGGCACATCAAAGTTGCATTTTTTTAAATGGAAGCCCCTGTATTTTAATTGATATTTGAATTCTTTTTTCAATTTGGAACAAAAATTGTCATACAACTAATGTTTCTAGATTCAACCGTTATCGAGATATCGCGTCTTAAAAATAGCATTTTTGCACCTTTGACATGCTATAAAACTCAAACTATACAAGTAAGAGAGAAATGGTCTGCACTTTTCTATCTTAACTTTTCAAGAGCTATTTTGTCATTTGAATAGAAGGTACCGTCAACTGTCAACTTTTTTTGACACATTTTGAAATTTTTACACAAGAATGAATTTAATTTCCTTGAATAGCTCTTGGAAAGTTAAGATAGGAAGGTGCAAACCATTCTTCTCTAACTTGAATAGTTTGAGTTTTATAGCATGTCAAAGGTGCAAAAATGCCATTTTTAAGACGCGATATCTCGATAACGGTTGAATCTAGGAACATTAGTTGTAAAACAATTTTTGTTCCAAATTGAAGAAAGAATTGAAATATCGATTAAAATACAGGGGCTTCCATTTAAAAAAATGCGACTTTGATGTGCCACGACTTTAGGACCGACCCTGTATACTTCAAATTATCACCAATTAATGGATATTCAAAAACCCTATAACTTTTGTGTCCAACTTCTTCTGGTAGCTCTTATACTTTAGCCAATAATCGACTGTTGCCATACATATCCGCGACCCATATTTTGGTATCATAAGTTCAAACTGAGTTATTGTTGAAAACTCTTTGTACAGTCATAATAACCGGACATAAGTTATGACTGGCCATCAAGTAGTCAGTTTTATCGGCTAACACAAGAATTTTTATCTATAAGAGATAGAACATAACTTATACCGGTATTTCAGATAATTCAACTTCTATGCCTATTATTATAGTGGAAAGAGTGTTTTCAACCCCTGCATAATATGCTAGGTAGAGGATTTTACGAGGACAAAAACTTATCGATCGAGGAACTACACATACTTTCTTCATCCGTAGTATTTCATAATACCAATCAAAATTGCTGGTTCATATAATGTCAAATTCAAATTCACAATGGAGAAAGAAACTTATAGAAAAGTTGAGTTTGATACCAATTATTTATTTTTAGAAAAAGAGTATTGTCAATAAGATTAACAGATCTTTACCACAACAAGGTCATTTATAAATTTTTATTCTTAATAAAATGTTCATCAAATTGGAGAACATGCAATTTCCTGCCCATTTTCAATAAGCTGTAACTTTGAAACGAATAAACTGATTTTGACGAATATTTTAGCTTTTTGAAGGCCGGCTTTTGTTCATATGACTGATGTTTGTGGATTTTGATTGAGACAAAGTTTTTCATTATATACATAGGGTGCAAAGTGCCCAAGATCCTGCCATTTTGTTATACCAGTGATACCCGAGAAAAACCAAACTAACAGAGAAGCGACAAAACTCGTCGGCTTCTTTGGTGGGTTTTCCGTTTTCGGCCGAGTCATTTGGGTCGTCAACCACGTTTAAAATCAAGGAAAAGAAATTGGTGGTAATAATAATCTTCGAGTTAGGGAACAACGGCTCCCTCAAACTTGATAGAAGGGAGAATATTCCCCTCCCTCCGTTTCCCAGACTTTCGCTATTATATAAGGTGGTACCATAGTGACAACTTTTTTATTATTGATTTTAGGAGAAAAAGTTATTCTTCATAAAAAGTTCTGCATGTCCTAAAATCTGGAATACAATCATCGGATATCAAATTTTTCCAGTCGTATACGAGGTTTGTCAGAAAATATTAATTTCGCCCAAGAGTAAAGGACCTTCATTTTTGACAATATCGAAAATTGTTATCGAAAAAAAGTTGATCAGAACTAAAAACCACGTTCAAATAATATGCAATCACACCATTTTACAGTTTTCACCAATTTTTCTTCATATCGAATTATGGATGGAGATTTGGCTCTTGTGATGATTAAAAACGCGGTAACCTTTTCGTTTCTCAATTTTTTTTGAAAATTTGAAGTATTATTTCGAATTTGGTATAGACCGTTTCCACATGACGTAGAAAACAGCTGATTCCTGATAAATCATGTTACACGTTTACAATAAAAAAATTTTTAGAAGTACACTGACAGTTCAAAATTCTAGGTTGAAGTCGTAATGGTTTTCACTACAATGATAACAAATTAAACTGTGACTCCTTTCTATGGGCTATGTTCAAAATGTTTTTTCTCCGAAACGATTGATTTCCAGAAACTGACAACTGTCACCCATGTTTAACCGGCTTTATTTTGTTTTTAAACGTTTTGGTGGTTTAATGTAAAGTTTTTGGAAATGGTTTTCTCATGATTATTGTCGGACAATAATTGTGTGCTTATATTGGACAAGAAACTAGATTTGAAATAGTGATCAGTGTTGGTAAATTGGTGATTCTTTGAAAAGTATTTTTTCAATATCGATGTTTTTTCAGTTTATCACTTTGTCCTTCAATAACCTCAGTCATTATGCCCGACAACTGGGAGCAAAAGACAAAAAGGCATATGTCAAGAAGTTGAAACATTCAGCTGAAGTGGATACTTATTTGCTGGATATACCAAGTTTTATGCTACCTTGGATGATTTGCCAAGGATAACGCAAACTGAAATACGAGCAAACAAAGGCCTTGATGCATTTTCACAGTTTGCGTACAGCTGGATAGAAGTGATTATGGCAAGAGATATCGGTGATTGCTTATTATTCAAGTGAAGAAGACATTAGAGTCTTTTTGAATGAGTACCAGCATGATGGTGCTTCATGTGTTTTACACGCATGTTGTATGAAGAACAGCAGAAAAAGGATCAGCCATACTTCTCTCGATTGTTTAATGAGCAATATATACCAACATGGAACTTGAGGAACTGGAGGTTAAGGCTGAGGAAGTGCAGATTAATTTGTCTCAGGAAGTGGTTATTAAAAATTATACCATTATTCACTTTGTTTACTTTTCTATGAAATGACATGAGCCAACAACTCCTATATAATAAGGAATAAGTGCTCACAAAATATTCTGGTGTGACGTCACCTATGTAGGCCCCGATGTAGGCCTTTTATCGATTCATCCTTCAAAAATCCTATTTCCTTATCCCTGTAGGACTGACAACGCAAACAATAATTTTTGTTTATGCTCTTGTCAAAGCAATTCAAATGTCTTTCAGTCTGAATGTTTTTTGAACGTTAACACAAACACAGATTATCCAGTGCCTGATTTTTGCGCTTAATACCAGTTGCGGTTTTTTTGTTGGTTGTATAAAAGCGCTGATTTTCTGGCAGTTAAAAATAAGATTAAGTGAATGAAAGATGTCCAGCAGGTCATCATCCGACAAAGAATCTGTGCCACTTACTTACTAGAAAAATGTAGTGGTAGCTCATGCTCTTCACTGGAGGCAGGCAGACCAAATCTTTTAATCGAGAGAACTCATTTAAACAGAGTTTTTGCGTGTACTATAAGCACTGTGGGGAACTCTCATCCAGCTGTTAGTGGTTGACTTTTACCTTTTATTCCACCAATAAACCATAAAGTTATCAAAATACGGCCCACCAAAAATCGCAAACTGATAAAAATATTAAAATAAAACAACAATGGAAACACAGGAGGAAGAAAATATCCAAGGAAAAACTTATGAGAATCTTGACTTGACCTCTATCCAGATTTTGAAGATTAATCTATTGTTCATTCATTTAGTAAAGTGATTCTTGTGTGTTAAAGTGTTTTTCAAAAGCCCCACAGATTTTATACATATAAGACAGTTTTTTCTAACTCGTGTATCTTTTGAAATAATCGAGCGGTCTGGTAATTTCTCTAAACCCTAGATACAGTGACTACTGTAGATCTATGAGATTTGTAGGCGATAAAGCCTTTTTGGTTAATTTGTTTTCCGTAATGTCCTGAAATGTTCAATGCGTGCCGAAAGATAAGATAACGTGTCTTTCCGATTTTCTGAAGCTCTCTCAATTGATGGTTTACCGACGAGCATATACAAACAAAACAAAACAGTCGCAACATGAATGCATAGCTGGAAAAAACCAGCCATATATTCCATTCCAGTACTGGAAATGTTGGAATCTTCCAAAACAATTATTCAGACTTGGTGATAACAAAAAATGTACACAAATCATTACAGAATTCTCCAGTTAGGAATCTACAAGGATCAATATTGTCTAATAAAACGATTTTCTGTCAACATCGGAATTTCAGATCATCACTAAGTCAAATAATAATCACTGCAAGCCATTTCAGACGAATAATTATGCTAATAGCATAATATACAACATTTATTATGACAAAATATAACTAGCAAACTATCCATACTTTTTGAATTTTGAAATGACAATCTGTTTGTCAAGGTCAGCTATTCTGAAAATGATCATAGTTCCCCAAGGTTGTATCATGGGCCTACATTGATGACGTCACACGGCCAGCACATTGACCTTGTTTTCTAGGAGGTATAAACCGATTCCATGTGATGTAGAAAACATCTGATTTCTGAAAAAGCATGTTACACGTCTACAATTTTCTGGAAGTACAGTGACAGTTCAAAATTTTAGGCTGAAGTCGTCAAGGTTGTCAAAGTCACGCTTACGTCAAATTCAATGTGGATTGTAGCATATGATTCCCGTTTGCCAAGCGGAAATTTGACAGTTCCACTTCGAAATTAAATTGAATGTAACTTGGGCATCAGAGCCGCTTTCCAGCAAGTGCTTCAAGCTCAAGCGCCGATTAACACCGGGTTTGGAACGCAAAAGTGATCCTGGAACACGTTTTGAGCTACTCACATACACAAACGTCAAAACTATCGATGGAGTGTTTGTTTACGTTTGAGCCAAGGCATCTCGACATTGTGATTATTGTGAAAATTAGTTAAAATATTGTTTATAAGCGACTCTGAGCTGAATTTAGTATGTTTAAGCATGGATCCAGTCAAAAAAGATCAAACAGTATCAAACTTGCCAATGTTTTGATTTTAAATATGACAGAATTTGACTGATTTGACGTTTAGCTAGTTTTGCGCTTCAAGCCCACATTTTCCGGGTGGTGCTTCAGGGGAAAGGGGAAGGTAACGCGGAGCTCCAAACGCAATACAGCTGGAACACGCGTTTAGTGTTTTTGCGCGCTCAAAAGCTCGATTGCGTGCACAAAACGGGCAGCTGGAAAGCGGCTCAGGCAACCTCAAATTCTCAAATATGTCACGATGATTTTAATGTGTCACTTTCAGGAATCAGGACCCGTATTCCGTGTACTGTGGAATTCCATAGCAACACGTCGCTCTCTGTGTAAAATGATGGGAAAGCGACGTGTTGCTAGAATTCCACAGGTACACGGAATACGGGTAGAGCTGAGATTCGTGACGTACTTGGAAACGATCTATTGCATGAGCGCCTGACCTCGATCAACTGTTGATATTTGAATTTGACACGTCACATGGAAACGTCTAATTTCTGTTCATTACAATAAGTGAGCACGTTATGGCTTATGACATTTGATTTTACAAATTACAAATTGACGTCAAAAAATTTTAATCACAACGTTTCGATTCCATGGAACCACCGTCAACTTTGTTTTTTCTTATGGGACGAAAAAAAAGTACACCCAGCATTAGATTGCGCTTTTCATTGCGAATTCAACGATGTAGGACACAATATGGTTACTTATGTTTTTATCCAGAAAAATGGCTTTTTAATACATTTCTAGTATTTTATTGTAGTAGGCCATGACAAAATGACAACCAATCAATTTCAGTGAAACATTAGTGTTATTCGTATTTGTCATGAGTCGATCATAAGTTCATTCCTTTGGTTATTGTTCTACAATGGAGGGAGATAGTTTTACAAACGAAGAAAAATGTGAGATGCTGTCTTGCTACATCTTATGCCAAAGAAATCGTGTGGAAGCCGAGCGCATGTATCTTAACAAATATACTCAGAGCGGAGACAACCTAACAAGAGTATTTTTTGGCGTTTGTTATTTAATCTGGAAGAATATGGATCATTCAAGAAGCCTGCAGTATCTCGACAAAAACATTCCAATTAAGAAAACCAATACATTGTTATACAATCTGTTATCGAAAATCCACAAACTTCTACCAGAAAAATTGAAGACCAGACTGGGGTACCTGAATCCACAGCTCAATTTATTTTAAGGAAAAATGAATTGAAGCCTTACAAATTCAGAATATTATCTCAAGGGTTAAAACCTGGTGACGATACCAGGTATACCAGGATGTGTTATGTAAGTGTTAATTTTCCATAAAAAGTGATTTGGTCTGATGAAAGTATTGTGACCAATAACGGCATTTTCAACAGGCGCAATACCCACTATTGGTTGCAACAAAATACACGTGTTAACAGACTATCCAGACATCAAGTTCGCTTTGAATTTAATATTATTTGGTGTGGGATTTTTGGTAACAAGATTATAAGCACTATTTTCTTTATTAATTCCTTAACTTCCGAGCGGTACCTTGAAATCTTGAGGCAGAATTTAGAAGATGTTCCAACAACATGGCTCTCAAGCCCATAACTCCAGAGAAGTTCGATTTAGCTGAACCTTGGCCTCCAAGGTCCCCGGACCTAACTCACTTGGACTTTTTCTTGTGGGGCAACATGAAAAATGAGGTATTCAAGAAATCTTTTGACAACGAGGAACAATTACGTCAATCAGCGCGAGCAGCGTTTAATGAAATTACTCCTAAAATGTTAAGTCGTGCTTTGGAGTCTACCGTGAGACGGGCGAACTTATGCCTAGAAAATGGAGGTCATTTATTCGAACATCTGTTATAGAATTTGTTTTTCGTCAACATTTCCTTTTGCCTTTCATCGTTCGGATCTCATGGCCCACTACAATGAAATACTAGAAATGTATTGAAAAGCCATTTTTCTGGATAAAAACATATAAGTAACCATATTGTGTCGTACATCGTTGAATTCGCGATGAAAAGCGCAATCTAATACTGGGTGTACTTTTTTTCCGTCCCATAAGAAAAAACAAAGTTGACGGTGGTTCCATGGAATCAAAACGTTGTAATGAAAAATTATTAACGTTAATTTGTAGAGCTTGAAAAGTGCCAATAAAAAAGTGTTTTCGGTATTTTCATATCTTTCAAAATAGCTTTGAAAATAAAATAAAAACGAAATCGCAATCTTTCGGTTTTTATCGGATAATTCCGGAACAGCTTGGAATTTTTAAATTTGTGAAACGGGATCTTGTTGGGTATAAAAATGCGCAATTTTTGTCCAATTCAACCGACACTGTATCTCTTATAGTTTCCAAAATCTCCATGCTGTGCATCCTTATCTTGTACACACTGTATATAAAAATACAACAAGCTTGGAATACGGAATGACATTTATTGATACAGAAAACTGAATAATACAAAAATAAGAACCAAATGTGTTGTATGAATAAAAAGGATTATAAATGGTATAAGATTTACAATTTTCTATCCCTCTTATCGCCCACTTTTTGAACAATAAGATCTCTATTGGTATATTTTAACGAATAATTTTTTCAAAATCTTATAAATAATAATTTGACGACAGATCAGTTCAGAGGTGGTGCAGGTACTGAACCATTTCCAATCAAATACGGATCATATCTTGTAATAAGTTCGGTCGATCCAATCATGTCAATCAAATACGCCTCAGTCAATAAGTCGTATAAAAACTGAATAAGCTCACGGACTTAACGTTTGCCGGTGGGCGAGTACATTCTACCACACATTTGGTTCATGCGCATGCAAAAACGAAACCGATGCTGTCGCTTCTCTACTAGTTTGGTTGTTGTCGGTGTGTATAACCCGAGTTGGAAATTTTTGATTTTTGACGCCACGGTTTTCTAGAACACACTGTATGCACAATAATATTTTTGAATGTTGAACCTGCTAAAACCCTGAAAGTTTCGTCTTGAACGTTTTGAAAAACTTTTTTGACAAGGGCTAACCATTCATGTTCCGAGGTATAAGTCTTAGCTTTACCCTCGAGGTATAACTTTGGTGAAGAATTTCTATGAAGCAAAATCGCAAGATCTTGAAATATTCAAAAATTGCATCACTTACTTCCACACCCTGTATATCATAAGAAATTTCATCTTACACAATATCCACAGAAGTCAGTACAATGTACGAAAGTCGACTTGGACACTCCTCAAAATCCGTTTATTCGGTTTGAACTTCTCACCAACCAAATTGCTATGTTCTTCAATTTGACGAGCAGTTTCAATCACCAAAAACTTGATATTTAGAGTGAGATATTCCAAGTTGTAACAGATCTTTTCATATTTTTGGGATATTCTGCTGCAATCTGATCATATTCGGTTACCTACAATATATAAGCACTTTAATCTTGATATATCGCTTGCAATATCCTCAAAGCGAAAACTCTGTAATGTTACCAAACTTTGATAAGTGTCCTACTTCGCCATGTATAGATATATGATACATTTATTAATTGGGAGCCTTTGAGCAATAATGTGCCTTATTGAGATTTTTCCGCATCCACTCAAAACTTTTATATAGGTTTTATTTTGGTAACAATAAATAGACAAGGTATCTTGATCACCTTCCAATCGCTTGTCCACGACCCAAGTAATTATCCAGCAGCCCTATAATACATAACAATCTGCGATTGTTTCGCAGTTGCTTTTTTGTCTGGATGACTGCAAAATTATTCCTGGCAGCGATCCAAGTAGTCAGTAATCGAAATTTTAACTCTTTTGGGGTGGATATCAAATTTGTAGATTATTTCTCATTGATTACTAGATATAAGAAGAAAATTGCTTGTTGTGATATTTCCCAGGTGCATCAATTTTCGTTGTGATTTGTATTTGGTTGAACCATTTTCGATACCGCATGAAGTATTAGACTCAATTTCTCCAGACATAACCTAGCCTTTCAAAGTTAGTTGAACTAAGTAAAAGTGATTTCCATGTTAAACTCCTTGACAAACATATTGATTTAGATCTGAGCCCAGTTTTGGTTGCTGACATGATTTGAAACTTATCCAAAGTTCAGACACAGAGATGCTTGTCAAATTTGTGCATCACAAATTGATCCAATTGCATGAATAGTCGCATAGAGAAGAAATCGTCCATAGAATAGTTGTCATATTGTGTTTCCAGAACACATTGAGTTCTATTGCCATGTGAGTGAAATGGAAAACTATTGCCTTGGTCAGCAGATTTGTATAGATTTTGGCCATCGTGGGGTTCTGGTCAATTATACGCGTATCGCGCTAAGCAATCATTTTTTCAGAATCAGTCATAAAATCAAAAAAGAATATATATTATGCTTTAAGTATTACCATGAAAGATAGTGAAAAGCTTATCAAATTAATATCGTTGTCACAGCCACTGTTGACGAATTATCGAACAAAATTTCTTTCAAATAATATGCCAGCATCAAATAAGGTGTATCCAACTAACTTCCCTGTCCTGTATACTACAGACCGCTCCTTTGTCAAGTATTAGAAACGTCTTGTTGATTCATTTCGAGAAAAGAACGAAAAGAGATACGGTCTGCCAGAAACTTTCGACTATCAGAAAACTCCTTCTGATGATGGTCATTGTCAATCGTCTCTTCTATAAAGAGGGTGTTTTTCTGATGGTCAAAATTCTCACACCCTGTATACAACAATTGATTCATGCCATAACATTTTCGGCTACTAACTTTTGGATAAACAGCCAGTCAAAGCCTTATGGGTGATAATTTCAAGAAAAAGATATTTCAAATACGGAAAATGTATGACAAATCAAAAATCGTCTTGAGGTATAGATACATGGACGTGACCTTCGACGTTACAAACATCAAGGCCTAAGAAAAAAAACGTCAACATATGTTTGTGAGGAAGAAGGATTAATTGAAGAAGAGTATCTTTACAGGTTTTCTTCCATCACCCTGTAAAAAAAAAGTTTTTTGGGATATTTACTTTTTGCGCCATACAATATAGCCCTCATTGACGATGTTATTGTTGCTATAGAAGCAAATGGCTTTAAGTTTTATTTTTTTCCAACCGTTCAAATAAAATTCAGTTCAATATTTTGAAGAAGGATGAAAACATTTTTTTCTAAAGTACATAGTTTATGAGACAATTCACTGTCTCAAGTTAAATGTCCCACCCTGTTTACAGTATGTCCGTAGATGCGGTTAACAAGAGGTGAAATGGACCAAAAATTGAAAGATACGACAAAAAGTCCTTCTTGATAAAAAAAAGTCTCCTCGCCAAAAAAATGAGAGCTACGAAGAGAAAATTGATTTTTTCTATACTAGAAGTTTACTTTTATCGTTCCTAACCCGCCTATCTTGCACAGATTTACATCTTCGGGACACTAATCTTATCAGTTTTTTAAAAATGTTATAAATTAAAATTATCTCCAGTGAATTCGGATTCAGGCTTAAGAGCTTAGGTCTAGATTTGAAGCAAGTTGTTCATTTATCCTTGAACGCTGAAAGACCAAAAAATTACTGTTTCCTCTTGTTTAATGTTTGATGTTTAATTTTACGTTTTTGAGACGTTTAATAAAAATCGATTTTTTCATCAAAGCTCCAATTTTTTCAGCAAGCAGATTTTTTTTATCAAGAAAGACTTTTTGTCGTATCTTTCAATTCTGGGTCCGCTTCACCTCTTGTTAACCGCATCCACGGACATACTGTAAACAGGGTGGGACATTTAACTTGAGACAGTGAATTGTCTCATAAACTATGTACTTTAGAAAAGAATGTTTTCATCCTTCTTCAAAATATTGAACTGAATTTTATTTGAACGGTTGAAAAAAAAATAAAAGTTAAAGCCATTTTTGCTTCTATAGCAACAATAACAACGTCAATGGGGGCTTTATTGAACGAATTCGTTTACTTTGATGTGAATGTTCAATCATAGGACACATGATCCAATCACTATGGAGATTATAGGTGAATAGAATGGTGAAATAATAAATTATAATAGTAATGGTGACAAAGCTTTGATGCGATGTTAAGGAGTCATCGAATAAAAAAATTGATAGAAGTATCGATAAAAACATGATCATAATTGACATTATTATTTTTAAATTTTTTGCAATCGCCTACAAAACATTGTTGCAATATGTTCAAGAAAGATCAAAAAAAAGTTTCAAATGAAACATACTTCTTTTTTTATAAAGAATAAAATTTTGCCCTGAAAAATATACCTTTGCATTTAAAAAAATCATGTTGACCTTAAAATAACCTTGAATTCAAGGGAAAATTATGGCGGAATTGACCTCCTGATACTAAAAATGCTACTGCCATGTTGCAACAAAAATGCGTAAAGATATTTTGAATATAAAAGAAAAAACAGGGTTGTTGTACAGGGTGGCCAAATAAGCGAGATAAGCGGCTGTATCTCTGAAACCACACATTGTAAAGACTTGCGGTGGAAAATTAAATGACAAAGTTTCCATAGAAAATACTGAAAATAATTTTTTACTTCATACCTCCACCGCTAGAGGGCGTAATAGCTATGGTCAGGTGGAAAAAATAATTTTACTCAAAAATGTTTCATTATTAGCTGCTAAAAGAATACCACCACTGTCATCATCGTTATATTCTGCACTTTTTTGGTTTATCATTTTTGATTGTAGGGCATCAAATGAAGACATGGGAGAAGGGTGGATTCTGACTTATTGAAATGCCTATCATAATCTTGGTTAGACCCAACATATTTGAACGAATATGGTCTTGTTTGAAAGAGGAGGCCTTGTTTAACAAGAGCAAAATATAGTGATGGGATTTTGGTTCACTCAGCCAACGCGAAAGTTTATATTTTCTTTCCGAAAGATCAAATAGAATGATACAATTATTTCAACGGATACAGAAAGAAGATAAAAATTACAAGAAGGAACCTCTCTACCGCATCTTGATAACTTGACGCGTTCAAAAGTTATTACCAGAAGGAAGAAGAAGACACCATAATATGCAAACAAAATCAATAATTGAACTGTTTCCATCAAAGATTTGACGTTTCTGTCCAAGTTCATAAATGGTTTTCATGGACTACTCAAGTGAGATAATATTCACGGAACCAGGCCGGAAAATGACTTATTAAAGTACAAGTCAAGATTTTCATCATCATCGGAATTTCTAGACGAGTAGTTCAATGACATTTCAGGGATGTATATCTCACAATGTCTCATTTCATACTGTGACAATTTTTCTTAATCGGTTCAAAAGAGATAGTACGTTCTTGTCTAACCACACATTGAGAGGGCGGTGGTAGCAGTCCTTCTCACATTCTTACCATAGAATGGCGCCAGCCAAACCATGTCACAAGTTCTGTAATATAGATGTGTAGCTATTTTGCCAACATTATATGTCAAGTTATTGATTATTACCATGAGATGACGTCAGTGAAACCATACTTAGAAAATCATATCTTTTTCTAATCCAATTTTATTGGCTCTGATGATATGTGTCATTTACCGTACTTTTTTGAGTCCGGTCAATGATAAATTACAGAGTACAGTCAGAAATAAAATTGTAATAACAGACGTGTTCATCAGAAAAAAGCAATAACTCCTGAACACGTGAAGTTATCGAGATGCGTCTCTCACCACGCTTATTTGGCCACCCTACAGGGTGATCAGTTAAGGATAGCGAGCGGTCATATTCCAGAAACTTTTCATCGTAGAGATTTGCTTTATTGCTTGCCTTATCACTAAGACGGCCAAAAGAAAAACCCGGAAAAAGATTCTGAAATGGTCGCTAGGAGGCTAAACAGCCAACACCAATAGAAAAATAGGAATTTAAATTTCATCGATATACAGGGAGTCTCTGAAATGACGTTTGACCACAAGTTCCTCGAACAAAAATCAGCAAACATGTCATGTCATGACGGCAATTGAACTTTATGGTAACGGCATTGCCTGCAATTCTCATTGGCAATGTACAGGCAGTTATCACCTGAGGAGTATCAATTTGGCACGCCCGCCGTCACTCGGCCGCAAGGCATTTTGCCATGATAGATAATTGATGGCAAATCACTACTTCGCCATCAAAAATGTCAAGGAGTGATGAAAAACACGACCAATTCGATGCATTATATTTATTGGCATATTTTAGTTCTAATCTAGAAAAAATGTGGTTAGGATAACAGTAACTAAAACCAAATTCCATTCATTGTGTTTTTCTGTGTGTGCGTCCACCTAAGCGAGGCCTTCAAAGATAACGTGAAATTATTGACTGGAAGTGGATCAGCCTTGACCAGTTTCAGAACGTTATCAAATGCACGAATAACCACTTGGTGAATAAATTTCTTTTAATTTAATCCGTTCTTATTCTTGTTCCAACACACACTGCACGAATAAACAAGTCATCGAAATTTATAACGAACGGAAACTGGCATCTGCTTCTGCGCATTTGTCAAATGTCAATTGTGAACAGAAAATATTGGCAGCGATTCAGTCTAAAAGTATCAACCCATCACATTTTATGGATTAAAATATATCGTATCGTGTCATAGATTGATAAACAAGCTTTGCATGTAGTTCAGCAGCTTATATGTGATTAAACATTGCTGTATGCAAGGTTATTAAAAGGCATTGGCTATTGTATGTAACTTGGATTTACAGGCCTCTGAAAAATTGGACATTTGCCTTTTTATGGGTAACGTGCCAGAACCTTTTCATTATTTGACAAACAATGCATGTTTGCCGTTGTAAGTATTTTGCAAATAATGCACAACAATAATTTGCCATCATGATGCCAAAGATGCCATCATTAAATATGTACCTTGCCAACCAAAGGTGTTTGCTTGGTTGTTATGTCTTCAGAGGGCGTCAAAGATCCAAAAAAAATTGATTTTTCTCACATTCGTGCAAATCGATTTTGAAAAATTTTGGTACCCAGTCTTGAACCATGAAATCAGGTTTTTGGTTTCTACAGCGACAGGTTGTAATTAACTGGAAGTGTCATGAAGATGACTACCCAAGAAACATTTTTAGTTTTATCAATGCCTACAGGAGGTTGTTACGGCCTATTTCATAAAACCTCCTTGAAACCAATTAGTTATGAAGAAATCATTGAAACAACGATACTACCTCCTTACAACCCTGATGGCCCACTCCCAAGGAGGCTGTCACGGCTTATTTTGAAGTTCGTTATAATACCTCAGTGCAACATCCAAAGTAAACGATAAAGCACTCATAAAACCTTGCATACAATATGCGCCTTCAAACTAGTTGACTAGTCTTACAATCCTTTGACCGTAACACTGACTTCTCCAAAGACTATCTTGTGTGATTATTTTGTCCACTGGTATCAAGATTGGAGGTAGAAATTACAGCTTTTTTGGACATGAATAAAAAATGTATTGAGCAATTGCCAACGTTTCGAAACTGGTATGTTTCATTCTCAGGGCTTAAAATAGAAAAAAAAAGACAATATATTACCGATTGGCATATATAAACACTTCTATAGAAAAACATATTGAAATTGAATATAAAATGACGTGAAATTGTAAATGGGACGTAGATAAAGATTAACAAATGAGTCAAGTAGACAGAAAAATTACAAATAACTGAATTAAAGACCGATCTTCAAAACACAATGGGAAACATTCCAACCAATCTGAAGCGATGAGAACTGAATTGTACTTATCTTTATCTTAAGGAAAAACTCAACCAGCTCAAACATTCATAAACATATTATGTTTTTTGGAAAAACATAGAAAAACATCACATAAAGCCGTTTAGAAAAACACAGAACATTCACTCTCAATACATATACCGTGAATTCCTCATCAAAAACTGAATTATTTTGATCGATAGATGCATCTGTTAACATTATATGCAGTGGTTCGCGAACCCAACTGAATGTTATAAATAAATAATAATGTTGTGGTAAATTTGGCTCAAATCTTGAACATCCGTATTCAGGTTCACAATGGTCTGAGTTTTCTTCATATGTGCCATCTCCAAAAATAGCCTTTTGTTCAGGTTAGATTCTCGATCCAGAATTGAGGCTTTGTCGAATCTGAATTTGTGCCCCGTGTCGAAATGATGTCTGGCCAGTCCTGTTTTGGGGTTTTCCATCTCAGTGATATATATGGTTCCTGACGTTGACCTTCAACCAATTACTGCTAACCGTTTGACCAGATACCAGATGCTCCAGTCCATGCTACAACATTTTTGGTGGAGATGATCTGATCAGTACCTACACAGTCTTCATGGACGATTCAAGTGGCGGTATGATGAAGTTTAAGTAGCGCAGAAGCACGACCCGAGATACCAAACATACCCACTAAATTGGGTGAAAAACGAAGGCGGTCAAAATAACAAGTTTCTGTTGCTATGTATTGTTTGGACATATTGTAATCTAATCAAGGATATAGTGAAAAGCTCTCCGATGTAAAATTGAACGAGCTGAGTTATTATTCACATGAATAGTGGATATCTGCAGCCAAAGCTCATACCGGCAAGATACACAAATTATACAGGGATCGTACCGTCTTTGTATTGTAGTAGGCAATTGCTGTTCAGTTTCTTTCCAAGATTGACGAAGAGGTCCTTGATGAACGGCAATTTGAACTTCTGGTATTCGAGGGGGAGTGTTGCTAGTGTGTTAGTGAATTATGTTGTTGATCATCGTTTTTGGTTACCCATTGGCGAGCAGCGTACCACGCAGACTCTGAATGTTTTTTGCACAAAAACGCGGGTCGCTCAATCTTTAAATTTTTTTCTTGAATTGCTGAATCACATTGATCTTCTGCTCAAATGGGTGAGACGAGTTATAGTTCAAGTTTCTGTTGAAGCTAGATGGTTTCTTGCAAAGGTGAACATACAACTGGTCTCTGTCCCTTATCAACAGTTGATCCAAAAAATAAAGACGGTTGTTGTTTTCCATGCCTATGGGTTCTCTAATCAGCCATATTTTGGAAAATTTGGTAATGGACTCTGTCGTTACAACTGTTGTGGAAGGTCTCGACATTGAAGTTCCTTTTTTTTTGTACGTGGATGACTCTCTAACAGCTTTTCCACTTGAACGGGTTGAGAACGTGTTGGGTAAACTGAACAGGGTGAACCAGCATTTACGATTAACTTCAGAGATGGAGAACAATAACCGTCTTCCTTTTTTGGATCTACTGTTGATAAGGGAGAGAGAACAGTTGTGTGTTGACCTTTTCAAGAAACCATCTAGCTCCAACAGAATCTTGAACTATAACTCGTCTCACCCATCCAAGCAGAAGATCAATGTGATCCAGCAATCCAAGCAGAAAATTTATAGTTTGAGCTACCCGCGTTTTTGGAAAAAAAAACATTCAGAATCTGCGTAGTACACTACTTGCCAATGAGAATCCAAAAACGATGATCAACAACATAATTCACCAACACACTCCCCTCGAACACTAGGAGCCCAAAGAGAAAGTTATTTCAAATTGCCATGCATCAAGGACCTCTCCGTCAATCTTGGAAAGAAACTGAACAGCAATAAGGTCACCATTGCCTACCACAATACAAAGACGGTACGATTCTTGTTTACAAAATCTAAGGATCCAGTTCAACTTAGTGATCATAGCAATATGATCTACAGGATACCATGCGGTTGTTCTGATTCCTCATATGTTGGATGTTGGACAAACAAAACAATATCTGAAGAGCCGTATTGCGGATCAAAAAGAAATGGTGCTATTACTGAGATGGAAAACCCCAAAAAAGGACTGGCCAGATATCATTTCGACACTGCACACAAATTTAGATTCCACGAAGCCTTGATTCTGAATCGAGAATCTAACCTGAACAAAAAGCTATTTTTGGAGATGGCACATATGGAGAAAACTCAGCCCAATGTGAACCTAAATACGGATGTTCAAGATTTAAGCCAAATTAATCACAACATTATCATTAATTTATAACATTCAGTTGGGTTCGCGAACCACTGCATATAATGTAAACAGATGCATCAAACGATCGAAATAATTCAGTTTTTGGCAAGGAATTCACGATATATGTATTGAGAGTGAATGTTCTGTGTTTCTCTAAACGGCTTTATCTGATGTTTTAAATGTTTTTCCAAAAAACATATGTTTATGAATGTTTCAGCTGGGTGAGATATTACTCACGATATAGATAAGTTCAATGTAGTTCTCATCGATCCAGATTGGTTGAGATGTGTCCCATTGTGTTTTGAAGATCGGTTTTCAATTCAGTTATTTGTTATTTTTCTGTAACTACTTGTCTCTTTTGTTAATTTTCATCAACGACCCATTCACAATTTTACGTCATTTTATATCTTATTTTAATATGTTTTTCTATAGAAGTGTATATATATACCGATCGGTAATATATTGTCCTTTTTTTTCTATTTTTAGTCCTGAGGATGAAACATAACAGTTTCAAAACGTTGGCAATTGCTCAATAAATTTTTTAATTCATGTCCAAAAAAGCTGTGATTTCTACCTCCATCCTTCAAAGACTTTGATAAAACACTTTTTGCCAATTTGGTATGTCATAGAACCAGTTTTTTTTGTACTTGTGGTTGTAAGGAGTAATTTGTTTTATGCGAGCTCTATCATTGTATTTTGACAGTGATTATGAGATCGCCTCCTAGGAATTGATAAAAACGGACAAGCAGAGGTATCCATATTATTATTTGAACATCTTAATCTCAGAACGAGCCATATCGATTAATGAGCTATATTATCATGCAAGTGTATTTACCGATGGATGTGAATTTTCTGATGAATCTATATCAAATACTCACATTTTTGTGCAAAAATGAATAAAAATGGGAGGTAGCTATGATCTGGAAAATTCTAAAGTATTGGGAAGTCAATTCAATGAGTTCTTGATCTTTTTCTAATTATTTGATCAACGACGAATGTCTCCTACCTTGAAAGATATGGTCGTCATGCTTTTTAAGCCAATTGTTCATTTATGAGATCTCGTTAAAACACTTTGGTTTCAAGAACAATTTTCATAGACATTCCATATGCCTCCAGTGCAACAGCTCCTCTCATAAGTATTCATATGGTTTCAAGGTTCACCTTGAATCGTCACATGATAAACCCTTTTTACTTTATGATTCACATGATGTGGCCAATCGGTTGTAAAAACAAAAAGAAGAGCAATTTCACTAGTTTCAGTGTTTTTCCTTGAATTCATTTTTGATCTGGTGTCTGGAGTGTCGATAATTTCGTCACGTGGATTTGTGAAAAAGTTTTTTGGGCTTTGTACATTTACCGTTTGATCCTTAGTGCTTCCAGAGCCTTCTGATAACCTTTCACTTGTATTTATAAAGTTTGAATAATTCCTCCGTCTTTGTCTTTTGAACTGCCCCGATTTCTTGATTTTAAAACATTCATTTGCATTTGAGCTCATGTTAGAATTTAAATGAAAAAAAATGTTACATTCAAGAGGGCTTATCAAGGTTTCATTCTAGGTTATTTCACAGCAAACTTGCTTTTTCGTTGACTTGATATAAATATACCTCCAAAGAAATAATCTTCATCATGCTTTTATCGAGGGTTTCATGTAGTAAATATAACCGATTGATCAAAACTATTTTGAAATTTTTGAGTCAAAGTCACATCCTAAAGTTCTTGAGGAGGTTGAAGGAGTAAACATTTGTAATAAAGATATTTAATGACCTCTTTGCTTAAAACCAATTTCTTATTGGTTTTATCAGTGAGTTTTGAAGCTAATGTTAAAACCTTATCTTAGGATCATTTTGCCGCGCTTCAAGGCCGACGAGCAAAACCTATTAGGAGCTTTAGTTCTGCTGAAGAATGAAAACAACCCTCAACGTGGACTACTGCCAGAATCACTGCCCTACATACAGGGAAGGATAGAATCACCCGTGTAGTCAGTGTACGCACGGCCAATGAGACCATTTTGAAGCGCAGTGTGGTGAAAGTGTGCGTTCTCCCAATTTATGATGAATAGACTATTGGTGAAGACACTATTAGCATTATAAAGACTTGGTCCCATTTTCTTTTGAAATTTACCGCAGTCATCACAAAGGCAGCGGTATGATGAAGTTCAAGTGGCGCAGAAGCACGACCCCAGATACCGAACATACCCACTAAATTGGATGAAGGCGGCCAAAATAACAAGTTTCTGTTGCTATGTAATGTTTGGACATATTGTAATCTAATCAAAGGTATAATAACAAAAAGCTCTCCGTTGTAAAATTGAACGAGTTAAGTTATTGTTCACATAAATAGTGGATATCTGCAGCCAATGCTCACACCGGCGAGATCCACAAATTATACAGGGATCGTACCGTCTTTGTATTGAAGTAGGCAATGGTGACCTCATTGCTGTTCAGTTCCTTTTCAAGATTGACGGAGAGGTCTTTGATGAACGGCAATTCGAAATAACTTCCTCTATGGGCTTCTAGTATTCGAGGGAGAGTGTTGTTAGTGTGTTAGTGAATTATGTTGTTGATCATCATCTTTGGATACCCATTGGCGAGCAGCGTACTACGCAGACTCTGAATGTTTTTTGCACAAAAGCGCGGATGGCTCAATCTGTAAATTTTCTACTTGGATTGCTGAATCACATTGATCTTCTCCTCAAATGGGTGAGACGAATTATAGTTCAAGATTCTGTTGGAGCTAGATGGTTCAACATACAACTGGTCTCTGTCCCTTATCAAAAGTTGACTCAAAAAAGGAAGACGGTTGTTGTTTTCCATGTCCATGGGTTCCCCAATCAGCCCTATTTTGAAAAATTTGGTAATGGACTTTGTCGTCACAACTGTTGTGGAAGGTCACGACATTGAAGTTTTTTTTTTTTTTTGTACGTGGATGACTCTCCCACAGCTCTTCCACTTGAATGGGTTGAGTACGTGTTGGGTAAACTGAACAGGGTGAACCAGCATTCCCGATGCACTTCAGAGATGGAAAACAATAACCGTCTTCCTTTTTTGAATCTACTGTTGATAAGGGAGAGAGAACAGTTGAGTGTTGATCTTTTCAAGAAACCATATAGCTCCAACAGAATCTTGAACCATAACTCGTCTCACCCATTGCTACACCCTGAGTTACTTGCTTAGGAAATATCCAAACTGGATTGTGGATCCGGGCGCCACCTAAATTATGGCGGCCTACTTAGAAAAACCTATGGTTCTTCAATAAACCCCAAACCAACCTCTACTTCTCATAAAACTAATTTAAAAGTCAAAGTATGAAACAATAGGCCGTTTATTCAGAAAAACTTTCAAATTAGAAATTGCAATAATATGTTAAACTAAATCGTCACTTTAGACGATCAAAAAGTTTCGATTTGTGTGCTCAAGGTTTTAATTGAACGTGATCACGTGAGATTTTACAAATACCTATTCACCTCAAAACCTTCAAATAGTTATTGCATGAAATAAGTGACAATGTACGGAAATCAATGTACGGAAATCAGCAATATTTCACCCCAAAATAATTGGCGATTGATGCCAAAAGAAAATCAGCACACGTGTCTTCAGTTCACTTTGATCCGGATAAAACTCGTATGGCGAGGTATTTCCAATAGATGCTTCCAACAGTAACTCCACAATATACCAGCCAATGTGTTTATTCCAGAATAATCCCAATACTGGCAGAATTTAATCCAAATTTGAGATTAACAGCAAACGAAGCACCATTTGTTCAATTCACAAAGATGGCAAAAATCTCACTCCTCGATTCATGACGAAACGAATATTTTCTGGTTCCCCCCAAAATTGCACAGTCCACCACATCTAACGACACCCAATCCAACTACTCATTTCAGACGAACTCCTCAAAACACCTGTAAATCAGATCAAGTTTATAGTTGAAATTTCAATATAATGGCTCTGATAAGATGTGAATCTCTTGTTTCCCGAGTAATGTTATCAGTTTTGTCCTATATTGAGTAAGTTTTAATCAAATTGTCACTGTTGTTATTGCAAGAGTGGCATAACATTGACTAGAATGTGATCCTTAACTTGATTCAGAGTATGCCTTGTCGACTTCAAGCAGTCATCAATGCCAGGGGACGTGATACACATACCTATACCATTTTTTTTTAAATTCCAAATAGCACTTCGTTCAAAATGTGAAATAATTGTTTTTTTCTCGATAGATCATAAAAACCAAAACAGGACTTTTGATTCATCATTGAATGTTGAATTCAGCTTGCATGATACAGCAGGAAAATGGATTCACCTCCTGCTGGACCAATTATTCGAAGATTGAATTTATTTCTACGTTTATTTTTTTATTTTGCAAGTGACCTACATTTTTTGTTCGTCAGTGTAGTTATATCTATGATAATAAAAACCAATGTGTCCCAAAAGTCCCGGATATCCAATTATCTCACTCACTATTGGGGCATACTGTATGAAATTTGGAACTAAGGGGAGTAAACAACGGTCTGAGTACTATACTTCCATAGTATGTGTATCACGTCCCCTGGCATTGATAACTGCTTGAAGTCGACAAAGCATACTCTGAATCAAGTTGAGGATCACATTCTGGTCAATGTTATGCCCCTCTTGTAATAACAACAGTGACAATTTGATTAAAACTAACTCAATATAGAACAAAACTGATAACATTACTCGGGAAACAAGAGATTCACATCTTATCAGAGCCATTAAATTGAAATTTTAATTGTTTCAGATTTTTCTTTCCAATTTTCTACATTTCTTGCTCGCCAGTGTATAGATATAAATTTTGACAAATAACACGCTCTGGATAAAACTGGTCATTGTTTTATATACAACTCATTTTTAAAGCCTGATTCTTGAGTTAATATTTTAGCTCAACCAAATTCTATCATCTGAATAATATGTCACTTGTTAATTAATAATCCATACATTAGTTATGTGACCATTACCGCTGAATCACCCATTGTCTATTGTTCTATATACTACGTCTTTATGATTGTAAAGTGTAGAATAAGCATTTCTTAGGATATAAATATGAGTTCCTCCCCATAATCGACACACTATATTCTGCTTTTAACCGTATTACATGTCTGTACTTAACGCTTCTCACCAATAAATATTATTTTTTAAAAGTCACTCCCAAGAATTTCACATTTAACTCATTGCAAGGAGACTTTCTTATGAGAAGCATATTTTGTGATCCACTGGCGTACTGATCAATAAAACTTGTACAAGCATTCGAGCTTATTTGTCATTGGGAAAAATACATATGAATATATGAACTACTGCTGCTTCAAAGCCATTCCAGAAAAAGTAATCATTTCCGCATTAAGAGGTTTCTGAACTCTGAACAAAAAATGAGTGTTGAATCTCGTTAAAGGGATCAACTCGTATGTGGAATTCATCGGCGAAAAAAAGCTGCTACATCTGACATGAGAGTGAGAAAGCTTGACCCATTAGAACTAAAAAGGGGTCCCTATAAAGCCAGCATAATTTTATTCCAGATTTGGAGCTCTTCCATTCTCACTTTAATTAGAAGGAGGTAATCACCAAGGCCTTGAAAGTAGAGCTCGTTTGGCATTTGATGTATTCATGTTCGCTGTTTTTGACAAAGTCTATAAGTGAAGCTTTATTTTTTGGTTGATGATTGAATTTGATTTTAATTATCGATATCACACAATATATATCATTGTGAAAATAGAGATGATACAAGAGCATGTGAGAAAGTTACAGTCATTTCTATATCCAAAATGTTACTGGCTTCAATCCTCAAATACACTTTGATATATCCGTTTATATCAGTTACTTCCAAAAATATCCAAGTCGACTTTGAATTTGGATGGTTGCCTCTCTCATTTCGTTTATCAACATCTGAACCAACCCAAGCTTAGCATGTTTGTGAACGGGTTAGTTTGGGTCAGGCTATATCTAAAATATTGATCTTTGTCTTCTGTCCCTTCTTCTGACTCACTTGAGCTGCACGTTGTAATCTTTTCCAAAATTACATGATAATTTATTGTAGTCTGACTGGTCGACCTTCCAAATCCTCATGATCTTATTGATGTGTTCTCCATTAACAAAGTTCTTCTCAATTTTTGTGACCATCTACATCGGGTCAGGATTTCCAGCCATCTTCGTAATTAATATTATTTCTTTTGATGGTCTGTGTTAGTTTGTCTAGTTGTGTGCTATCGCTTCACAGAGATACTTGGTCACGTTTCAATTGTTTGATGATTCGAAATTACCACCCATATTCTTCATTTAGATTCTTTGCCCAAGTGCTTCCTGTGATTCATTAGTCTTCACAGTTATTTTGATGCAATCCGTGTTTCGGAATAATTATTGCTGCTAATCTGTCGACGTTTTGTATAACTTACAACTACATTGTGTAGAATGCGAGTCAATTGATTTTGTCACACTTTTGCTCCATCTTAACAACGATATTTTTTTACTTTGTTAAAAATGAAAACCAGAGTCTAGCTTCCACGGTTATTTGATTTTGTTATTGCTTTGTGAACATGGGACACGACAAAAGTATACTTTTTCGTATTATCATTCCTCACGTTTTGAAGTTTCCATTTCTATCGAAAAAGATTTTTACTTTCTAAATCACATCAAGATTTTCGCTGAGGGCAACGTTCATGACTATATTCTATTCCGTTCGCATTAAATGTCTGAACTGTCATCGATCATGAATACCTGTAATGTAGCGTTTTTGATGATATCGTACTTGAAAATACGAATTGGCATAAAAATGATCATTGGAAAATTTACAAGGAACATTCAATAATTATTGACTTGACCAAATAAATTTTGTAAACAAAGCCTTCACGAGTGCGGTCACATGAATTATTAATACTACTATAACTAAAATTCACCTACCTCAACATACCGTGAATAGAGCCAAACCGGATAATTCCATCATCCTGTGGAATTATCCGGTTTGGCTCTAACACTTTGTACTTGGAGTTAATTGATGAAGGAATATGACTTATTGAAGTGGAACTTTTTTTGTGACGTTGTGTTAATTTATCGACAATGGGGAGTGAATTGGAAAAAATGAAACGTACCTACATAAATGAAACGTCTATATAACGAAGTAACAATGATAAAGAGATATTTATACCGAAGAACACTTGAAAGTCGATTGTTACTTACTTCAAATGCCCAGATTGATTCGAAACTGCACACTTCTCAAAACCCGATGACAATATAATGATTCAAATGAAACAAAAGCTTAAAAGTGATCAATATTTTTTCTCAATTTAACAAAATCGTGATTTAGTTGAATTATCTGACTTTTGGCTTGTCTAACGGTAAATGAGAGGCTGGTTGACGTTGACGCTTTGACGGGACTGTAGATGTTTAGATAGTGCCCTGTGCAACGTTGTCAAAGTATTTTTCTTGTCAAGGCTGTGTACTGTAATTATTAGATAATATACAGCTTGTTCATGGCTTTTCTGCGGTCACGTCACAGTATTTGACGTTCGGTAGTATGTCGTAGATTCATCACTCCACATGTGATATTTGTCAAATTGATCCGAAAGACCCTCGTCCAGACGTACGTGATTTTTTATTCAATGTGTAAGAGAGAGACGGAAAAGTATGACGTAACCGCAAGAAAGCCATGAACAGACTATACTTGGAGCGTCCTTATGTGAGTATTATATTGAACTATTAACATATTATCAGAAGTAATATTTCTAAGCCTATACTAGAAATCAAAAATAGATATAACGTAGTGAGAATGAGAAAGAGAGCTTAAACAGGGTTCGTCAAAGTAAGTGGCCTATCAGAATATCTCGGGAAATAAAGCGATTGGGTTCTGAAAATTTCTGGGAAGAGATTTTCGAAGATGCCATTTTTAAATGAAATAATAGTGACGTTGCGCGACTTCCGGTTATACCGGAAGTAGGTGTGAACTCAATTGTTTCATAAATGTCCAATTTAAAATATATTATTCGATTTTTGGATTTCACGTGAAATTCTAGGCAGATTCAAAATATCATGTCCTATACCTGAGTATAAGCGTTTTCGAAATATTTTAGTTTTTATGTCAAAAACGAGGTCAAAAATGATGTTTCTAGTTTCCTATTTAAATTTTTTATTATGAGACCGCCATTATTCTTCAATTTGTATTGGATTTTTTGTTGAAAGGGACCTACTTTGAAAGAATCTTCACAATGTTTTGATAAGTGCTGTCCCAGGGTGGCCCAAAAATAAGATCAAATATAATATTATGGAGAAAAGTGACAACAATCAATTTTTTCAAATGGAAATACCCAATTTTCATAATTTTGCCGTATTGAGCATTGAAAATAGAGGTAAATTTATACAGGGTTCACCAAGGTAACTGGCCTATTAGAATATCTTGGGAAATAAAGCGATTGAGAAATTTTTGAAAATTTGTAGGGAGAGATTTTCGCAGATGCTCTTTTCAAATGAAATGATAGTGACGTTGCGCGAAGTAGGTGTCAACTCGCTTGTTTCAATTAAAACACGCTATTTATTATTACATTTTTGAACTCTACGTAGAATTCTAGGCAGATTTGATGAAAGATGTCCTATACCTAAGTATAAGCGTTTTCGAAATATTTGCGTTTTTCATGTCAAAAATGACGTATTTAAATGTAAATGTGGATTTTTCATAATATAAGAAAGCCTTCATTGTTGCTCAATGAAATAAAATTATAAGAATTGGGTGTTTCCATTTGAAAAATTGATTTTTGGTAGTTTTCTTGATTTTATTTTTGATCTTATTTTTGAGCCATCTTGTAATAATTGTTATCAAAATATTGTGAAAATCTTCTGAAGTAGGTCCCTTCTAACAAGAAATCCAATACAAATTGAAGCATAGAGGCTTTCTTATTCTTATACGAAAAATTAACATCCAAATAGGAACCTACAAACGTCATTTTTGACATGAAATCCCGAATATGGTAAACGCCAAACAATTTTGAATATACGTCATCGATGGCACCAAGCACGTTGTTATGTGATTTGCGGGTGACCAATGTGGATACTACCAGTCTAAATAAAAACGCGCATGGTGGCAACGATGACGTAGATCCAAAGATGTTTGGCGTTTACCATTTTCAAAAATGCTTATACTTGGGTATACGTCATGATAATCTGCCTAGAATTTCACGTAAAATCCAAAAATGTGATAGTATATAGGGCGATCCATTTGAAACAAGCAAGTCGACACCTACTTCCGGCTTAACCGGAAGTCGCGCAACGTCACTATTATCCAATAATTTGAAAAGAGCATCTCCTAAAATCTTTTCCTACAAGTTTCTGAATGTCAATCGCTCTATTTCCCAAGAAATTCTAATAGGCCACTTACCTTGGCGAACCCTATATACCGAACAAAATCTTGAAAGACGATTTTTACCCACTACAAATGACCAATTGATACTTTTCACACTTGTTGTCAATAATAATAATAATTATAATAGTCGTATATCTGCAACAGGTTATTACCTAATTACGAGAAATTTCAGATACACAAATGCTGCATTACCTAACTATTATTATGAACAAAATGATAATAGATGGAATAAAAACATAATATGAATAAGAATAGAGGCATGCACACATGTATACACTGTGGGCCAAATTAAGTTAGAACATGATTTGAAGCTTGATAACTTTTTTGTTTGTTGATGGATTTTGATGAATTTTGGATATGATATTAGTCAATATGTTCTGAATGTCACCTTGAAATTCAGCTTTCAAATTTTAGCCAGGACTGGACTCACGACCTTTTTATGAAATTGGTGCATCTAAGCTCGTTTCAAAAATGAACTGCGTCACTTACAGACCAACTGATATGTTTTTTGAGAAGGACATTAGTGGGAAAAGGTATCCTGGAAATATCAATATTCTAGAACCATAACCTGAGAAAGGATGTATTTTTCTGTATGATAGTGCTTGTCGGCATTAAAACTATTTCACTTCATTTTGATCAAAGATTCTTGAAATTTCATAGCAATGCGAATTGTTTGTTAGACATTTGTCGTTTTATTGACATTTTTGAAAAAAACAATAAAAAATAACATACTAGATGCAGCTATGAAAGCAATAGGAAAGCCACAGGTGAACAATACAATCAACAGAACGCCATGTTTCACACCGGAAGTGAAAGAACTAGCTCAACGAAAAAAAAATGCATACAAGTTAACTCGCCGTAGCTAAGCGGTGGGTTTTTAATAAACTATTTATTTCGACAAGCTAACAAATACATTGATTGAATATGGAACTGATGAAAATTAGATTTGATCTGAATATCTTTATGTCTGAATTGGTGCTGAACTGCTTTTCGTGCGAGAGGCTCCGTTTGGTTTTATATGGTTGGAGTGCTGAGTCGACGTTTTACTTGTCTAGGTTGCAGGAATTGGGAATGTAACTCCTCCCTCCTTAGGATTCAACTATAGGGGTAGTTGAATGACTTCTCCCGGAATTGTGAGTTTTCTTCTTCTCAGTTGGGAGAACTTCTTGTAGGCAAAATAGGTACAACAGCAAAGGACTGCAAAATATATTAGAATGGTCCAAATACTGGGTGCTGTTGAAATATCACTAAAAGTCAATTGGGGATTATTTTCTAGGGCTTCGTTCTTCAGTTTATGAAGGTCATCTAGCTTCAAATCGTCCAAGTGAGTAGTGAGATTTAAAATTGGAAGTTTGGTGATGGTATTGTCCAAATCGGGAAATAATATTGGTTGATCATTGGTCTCGATGATTTGCTGGTCATTGATGATTAGTTTCAGATTGGTGATGATCTGACACTTATTTGGAATTGTTGTGAGGAAGGTTCCAATCAAACTTTGGACTTTTTCTTGATTGTAGCATTTCAGTTTTACTGAACTTTTGTTCGGGAATACCAATATCCACTGATTTGTCTGATCCAGTTGATGGATTATTGGTTGGCTAATTTTGACTTCGGTTTGTTTACAATTTGATTTGTTGGGTTTGGATTCGAGTAGTTGTATCATACAAGGGCTGTCATCTTGAGTTTCCTTGAGGTCGGCAATATCGCATAAATGGAGATCTTGCTGGACTTCTTGGCATTTGTTTTCATAATATGCAAAGTGCAATTTGTTTTTTATCAAATATTTATTGTTCGGAAGAACCACTTTAAACATATTTTTGTGATAGACTGGGATTGAGTGAATATGAAAATATTCAAAGGTTTCTGATTGAGTGATTGGAATTTGCAAAATATAAGTGATTTTGTTATTCCATACGAATGATTCTATTTTTATGAGCTTCTCAAAAATGGGAGTGTTTTCTAGAGTTAGAGGAATGGGCATTTGTTCTGGACCAAGTTTAATTTTAAGTTTATTCAACTCAGAGAAAAGGTCCTCAACTTTTATTATGCTTGGATGCATAATCTTCAATTTTGAGAATGTTAGTGAATTTTCTATGTCTTGTAGAATGGAATCAATTATTTCATAGATGTTGATTAATTGATTTAAAATATCTTTAACGTATAGAGAGTTTTGAAAATTAGTTACTTTTCCTACAATCAAAGCTATTTGATTTAGTTTATTCTCCAAAACTTTCTCGTTATGGTTTATTTGTTTGATGGTATCATTGAATTTTTCTATGACTGAGAGTGATAGCGAGTATTGATTGCTGATTGATGATCTTAACTTGATTTGGTTGTTTTGCAATTCTTGAATTAGTTTTTCGTAGCGCTCTCCGTCTGAGGCGTCTAAGTTTCCAGTGACAGATTTGAAAATTGAACCTATTCCGTTTATAAGTCCTCGTTTCTGTCTATTCGGTTGGGGTAATATTTCTCGGATTTTAGTTTCGACTTGATCTCGGGTTATTTTGAGTAGTTTGACATAATTTGATGCGTCTTCGCTATAAGCGTTATCATTGTTGATTGTTGTTATCAAATTTGTTGTTTTGATTCTTAACTTTTCTATTTCTATTACTATAGGGTTAAGATCAAAGAAATGTATCATTGTATGTACATAGTCAATTACTTTTGCGTGTCCTAAATCTACGGGTATGATACCTGGATTATCATCTAGTTTTCTTATTTCTATGCGTTCATCCGTTCCGGAAGCGAGTGCGATTAAGCTGAAAGTAAATACTATGCGTTATAAGCGAAAGCGGGGATTAATAATTAATTATAGTATATATTATTGTGAATACTTATTTTATTTATTTTTAAAGGTATAAGTATTCTTCAAGGGTCGCTTCAGGTTATCCATGTGGATTTTACCTAAATTTTCGGTGGTTACAGTTTTCATTGCTGGGTCTCATGTGTTGATCGTAATAGGCGTAAATCTTTCACCTAGCTTTTGTCGACTAGTGTTTTTCTTTAAATACGATTCTTGTTGGGGGTAAAAGAATTCGGGTTTATCACGGTTTTCGTTCAACTTAGCAATAAGTTTCTCGTTTTGGTCAATGAGCTTTTCATTTAATTTTGAGTAAAGTAATTTAGTTCGGTCCCTATGTTCTTGTATGTAATCTGATAAGAATAATTGATCTAGTTTAAGATTAAAGGGATCGTTCGAGCTAATGTGTCCATTTATTATGTCTATCGGCTTCATTTTTGTTGACGAATGTATTGTGTGGTTATATGCTAAGATTGCATATTTGATTTTCTGGTTAATCGATGTTTGATAATAACCTTGATTATTTAGTAATTGTATGTGTTCCGATAGGGTCGAATGTAATCGTTCTACGAGTCCATTTGATTTTGGATGATTAGGTGAGCAGAAGTGAATATCTACTTTATGTAGTTGTAATAACTCGGTAACTACAACATTCTTGAACTCTGTTCCGTTATCCGCAATTATTTTTCTTGGTACACCATGATGGGTGAAGAAAGTTATAAGGTTATCTGCGATGTCAGGGGCGGTTGTAGAGATTAGAGGGTATGCTTGAGCATACTTAGAAAAACTATCAATGATGGTTAGGAACTTTGATTTTTCTAGGGTATATGTATCTACATGAAGGGTTTCGAAGGGTTTGGTTGCCGTAGGTGTGACGTTCATTTCCATCTGGATTGGATTTCTTTCGTATTTACTCCGTTGGCAAATTTCGCAGTGATTGATGTATGTTTGAACTGATTTCTTAAGATTAGGCCAGTAATATTTGTCTTTGAGTCTTTGTTCTGTCTCGTCGATTCCTCGGTGGTTGGTTTTACTTTCGTGGTAATTTTTGATTAATTCTGGTATATCATTTTTATCTACCACGTCGATTAATTTTTTGAGACATCGTTTGAATTTTAAAGAGGGCCATCTGAAGTTTTTGCGGACTATTTCGCAAAAAGGCTCGAAGCATTCATCAGGGTTTTCGAAATAAAAGAAGTATTGTTTCTCGGGTACCACATATTTTCGTATAAAGTTCATTAAGTCTGTTTCGAAGTTATTTTCAGAAAGTTGTACTAAAAATCTACGTTTTTGTTCAAAAAGAATAATTCTTCTTGATTTTGCAGGTGAGTGTAAAACTTTAGTTATGAGTATTTGGTTTGCTCCGAAATTAACAGGGGTGGTTTCTAAAATGGGGATTCCTACGATAGGATCCTGCTCATTGTTAGTATGAACAGTGTTATTATCTGAATTATTTTCAATAGCTTCTTGTGACATATTATTGTCGGGAATTACTTGTGTTGATAAAAGATCATTGTCATCGTTATTGGGGTTTTCTATTTTTTCATTAAATTCGTTAATATATTCGATGAGGTTTGAAATGTCGCCATCAGTTGTTTCCTTTGTATGAATTTCCACTCTGATAATGCTTCTGCATTCGTGTTAAGTTTACCTTTCTTGTATATTATTTTATAGTCGTATTCTTCAAGTTTTATACGCCATCTTAATAATCTAGAAGCAGGGTCTTTTAAATTGAATAACCATTGCAGAGGCTTATGGTCAGAGATAATATTGAATTTTCTGCCATATAAGTATGGTCTAAAATATTTTGTAGCCCATACAAGACCTAGACATTCTTTTTCAATCGTGGAATAGTTTAATTCTGATTTGTTTAAGGTTCTAGAAGCATATGCGATTGGAAGGTCTTCGCCTATTTTTCCTTGCGAAAGTACGGCTCCAATTGCTACATTACTCGCGTCGCATGTGAGATTAAATTCTTTTGAAAAGTCCGGATATTGCAGTAAAGGTTGATTTGAGAGTATATTTTTACATTTTTCAAAACAATCCGTAAATTCTTTGTCGTGAATTATTTTTGCACCTTTTTTTAAACAGCTGGTCATTGGTTTTGTTAATTTTGCAAAACTGTCAATGAATTTACGATAGTAACCTAACAAACCTAAAAATCCTTTTATCTCTTTCGTGGTTTTGGGTATTGGGTAATTTTTTATCGCTTTGATTTTTTCTGGATTTGGACGAACACCGTTCGGTGTGACAATATGACCAAGATAAGCGACTTCGTGTCTGAGAAATTCACTTTTGTCTAGTTGGATCTTGAAATTTGATTTTCTGAGTCTTTCGAAGACTGAACGGAGACTTTCGATATGCTCTTGTAGTGATGTAGAGAAAATTATAATATCGTCTAAATACACTAAGCATTTCTCATTTTGGATTCCACGTAAGATATTGTCCATTATGTGTTGGAAAGTTGCCGGTGCGTTTTTTAATCCGAATGGCATGCGTGTAAATTCGAAATGACCATTTTCCGTACTGAATGCTGTTTTTTGTATATCTCTTTTATTCATCTCGATCTGGTGAAAACCACTCGCAAGGTCGAGGGTCGTAAAATAATGACACTTTCCCAATCTGTCCAATAAGTCGGTTATATTCGGTAAGGGATACTTATCGTCAATCGTTTTCTCATTTAGTTTTCTAAAATCGATAACAACACGAAATTTTGGTTTCCCGGAAGCATCGAGTTTCTTGGGTACCACCCAAATTGGTGCGCTCCACGGTGAATTACTGTGTTGAATTATTTTTTGTTCGAGCATTCTCTGGATTTGTGATTGGACTTCGTTTTTGTAAATAAATGGGTATCTATAAGACTTTGTGTAAACAGGGAGTTCATCTTTGGTGTTGATTGAATGTTTTATTTCATTGGTGAATGATAAAGACATATTTTCTCTATAAAATATGTCAGAAAAGTCTTTACAAAGATTTATAATCATATGTCTTTCCTCAACGTTTAAATGGTCTGTTCTCAATAAACTGGGATCAAATAATGGTTTTTCATTCAATGAAATGGAATTTACATTATTCATATTAATTTCTTCAATTTCATTTTCATTAAATGATTCGACTTGAAAAGCATTTGATGTATCGAGTGTATTAGGGTGATTTGTGTTGTTTATTATTGTGGTTAACGCATAACCATCTTTTGCTGTACTTAAGCAGTTAGGAATTTCACAATTATGCAGTTTTGTATAAGGTATTAAGATATCACTGTTTTGAATATTGGTTTTTATTCTTATGACCTGTTCTGTTCTTGCAGAAATAACTATGTTATGTATTTGATTATTTATTTTCTGAAATTTCAAAGGTATTCTTGCATGAGGGGTTATTAACATACTTTTTTGGAAATCAATATTGATTTGTAATTCTTTCAGGTTATCGAGGCCTATTAGTCCGTCGAAAATATTATGAAACTTGAACAGATGAAATTTCATTTTTTTCTCATGGGGAATCTTAAAGATTTCTGAAGTAGGTATTAAAGCACTATACTTATGGGCTGACGACTGGAAGACAGTATTTACAATAAATGGGTCGTCAAATACGTTATCAGGATAATGTTTAAATACGAAATTAGGGTCGATAAATGACTTAGTTGATCCACTATCGATTAAAAGTTTGACATTATTTTCAGGCAAAATAATGTAAGGCAGTTCGCTATTATTCAACGCTGCATTATTAAAGGATATTATGTTTCCAACTACGTTGCGTCTAAGGGTCCTCTGTCCTGTTGAAAATTTGCTTCATAATCAGGATGTTGAACTTGTGGTTCATGGAATGCATTAGTTTCTTGACGAGATGTGCTTGGTATAGCATTATCTAAATGTATTGCTTCTTCATTGTAAGCTTGAGTATTAAACAATTCTTCACTTATGAAATTTTTCGGTTGATTGTTTTGGAAATGATTATATTTTTGGAAGGGTCTGTTGTTTTGTGATCGGTTGATTTGAGATGGTTGTTTATGGAATGTTTGAGTAGAGATACCACTCATAGGAGTAGGCTTTGGAAGTTGCCTGTTTGGATCACTTCGAAAAACATTTGACTGTTGTCTATTAAATGGGTTCTGGTTTCCAAATCGATTTCCATTTTGAAATTGGAAATTTCCGAAATTAGGTTTGGAATAATTAAAATTATTACCATAGTTATTTTCAAATCTTCGATTATTATTGAATCTATTATTGTTATTATTATAATTGTGATTTGATCTATTAGGAGGATTGTTATTAAACTGTGGTCTATTCAAATGTTGAAAATAATGTGTATTATTTTCTGAAACTACAAATTGAAGAGCCTCTGGTAAATCTTTTGGTCGCATACAACGGATCGTTGTACCAAGTGATTCTTTTAATCCACTTAAAAACGTTTTTAGAGCTAAATCATTATATAGGTTCCTTTTCAAATTTTTCGCATCATTATTCACTTCATGAATATCTACATACGAACATAGCAAATTCAAGATATGCATAACTTTATCATAAAATTCTCCTGGTTTTTCATTCGTTTGTCTTAGCATAACGAGGTCGCGATTTAAGCATGCTTCGTCACGTTGATCGGCAAAATGTCTATTTAATATGTTCTTTAATTCCTCCCAGGTAGTGACGTTCTGGGTTCTCAATACTACTTTGGCATTTCCATTTAGTTTTCCAATTATTGAATTTAATAAAAAGACATTTTGGAAGTTATTCGGTTCAGTGCGGTTATAGAAATTGTCAATGATACTTTGACAAATAGCCAAATAACGGTTTAATTCATTTGGGTTTCCGTCAAAATTTGGAATACAATTCAGATATTCAGATTTAAACATTGTGCTTTGATTATTGGATAAGTTCTGTTGTATTTTTAGTATTGATTGGTTCAGATCAGTTTTGTCTATTAATTCAAAAAATTGTTCCCTCAGTTTCGTTAAATTATTCTTGTCTTCACTATTCGAAGAAATGTTTACTTTTTGTAATTCTTCCGTTATGTCATCAATATTCGACATTAAAAATCATAAAATTGCACATGCATAACAAAATTGCACTTACATTGAAAACATTATCTTGCTTATCATCTTATGAGGTGACTGGTTCTGGTTGGCAATGTTTCTCCACTCCGAAAGGTCCAGTACTCGCAATTTCCAATATTGATTGAAAATTCGATTATTGTCCAAATTTGGTCCACGATGGATGGGTTTATCGATTTCTTGATAGCCGCTCCAAATTGTTCAACAAACACTTAATTAACTTAACTAGATTTATGGTTCACTCCGGTTAGTCCAATAGATGTCTATTAGTCCCGAAATTCACTATAAACACGATCTCACGAAGATCCGTTTTTCCAATTTTCTTAGGAAAATTATCCGAACGACTGCGCCAGTTAACTCGCCGTAGCTAAGCGGTGGGTTTTTAAAAAACTATTTATTTCGACAAGCTAACAAATACATTGCTTAAATATGGAACTGATGAACATTAGATTTGATCTGAATATCTTTATGTCTGAATTGGTGCTGAACTGCTTTTCGTGCGAGAGGCTCCGTTTGGTTTTATATGGTTGGAGTGCTGAGTCGACGTTTTACTTGTCTAGGTTGCAGGAATTGGGGATGTAACTTACATCAAATATTCACGAAATCAAACACCAAAACTGGAACAACTATCGAAAAGAACGAAACAAGACAAATGCAAAAATTAGGGAACTAAAAGAAAACTATTGCGTCGGCATACTCCAAAAACAAGATAACTCCATTTTTTCCATTTTTTAACGAAATGCATTTTCGAGGTCACCATTGAAATCTTCGTATACTGCCAAAACCTGATAACTTACTGACAGCTCTGAAGGCTTCATTCGTATGTACAGGGTGATTCACTATATATTGACCTCTAACTCATTTTTAACAAAGTCTATAGGAAAAAGTTTGATACAAAAGTTGTTGGGATTATACTAAATTTTTAAATCTGGCAGTATCATATATACAGGGTGTTCCAGAAGCTATCCGCAGCACCCAGCTTTGAAATTTCAAATGCCCTTTATTTTATTTTGTTTTTGGATTCCTTATTGAGTTCTAAGACAAATCTGTGTAAGGTTTGTTCATTTTAAGATTCTACGATAAATTCTAAGTTGAATCTTTGAAAGATATATATTTTATCTTCGGCCTTTTTTGAGATAAATGCTGTTGGCTTTTGCCTTATTTTTAGAGCTACAATTCATAATAAAGCGTGAGCCTTTCAAAATGCAAAAGCAGCTGTTTTTGAACTAATCTAGAATTGTTTTTTATCTTTTATGAGGCAGACTCAAGCTTCAAAGCAATCTTTATTCAATATGGTTGTCAAGATACGAATCCAGAATTTAGAATTTTTCACAAAATTGAACAGCATTTATCTAGAAAGTGGCGAAAGTTACGATAGATTTATTTTATATCGATTTGACTTAGAATTTAACGTATGATCTGAAAATAAAATAAAATACAGGGTGTCTTTTCTAAAATTTCAAAGTTGGGTGTTGTTAACAGCTTTTGTGACACCCCGTATTAATGATATAGTCCGATTTAAAAGAATCATCATACTTTGTTTTCTACACCTTGTGTAAAATGAGTTAGAGTGGGTCAAAATATTGGATTTTCCACAAAATTTAACAGCCTTTATCTCGAAAGCCACAAGAGATAAGTTGAATATACCTGATATACATTTGACTAAGAATCTAACGTAGAATTTGAAAATGGAATAAAATACAGGGTGTCACATTTAAAATTTTAAAGTTGGGTGCTGCGGACAGCTTTGGGGAGACCCTGTATAAATGATACTGCTAAATTAACATTATTTAGTATAAACCAAACAACTTTTGTTCATAACTTTTTTCTGTACACTTTGTATAGAATGAGTCAGAGGTGGGGGGTCAAAATATTGTGAATCACCCTGTACAAAAATAAGATAAATGTACTTTGACTAGAAAATGTACCTGCTCAAACCAGATATGTTCACTTGTATGTGGTCAATAAAACGTTTATAATATTTTAGGTGCGATTTTCAACAGCAATAACCAGTCAAGTGGTACCTACATGTCTTTTTTTATCTATTTTTTTTCAAGAACCATTATAATCAAATCTTCTTTGAAAACAAGATAAGTTCCACTTATCTTATTTCAGCTGTATTGATTATGGTAAAATTAATATAACTCGTGTCATTTTATCAAGATAAGTGCCACTAAGCTTATTTTAGCTGCAAAAGTTATGGTTGAAAGTAACAGTTGTCTGCAATCTGAGGTTATCTTTTTCAGCATTTTGGAACATAACCTACAACATTGTTCACGTTGTGCAGTGCTGCCCTCGAGATATTTCGAAATAGCTGGTGTCTTATTTATTACTACGATTACTCCTTAATGGAGCATGTCCATGTGACGTCATTTGACAGATCACCTGGGGTTCAACAAAGCATAGTTTTGCTTGTATTTTGAGTGTGTTTGCTTTTGGAACATCTTGCTCTTCGCCGGAAATTTGTTCAATTTTCTTTCCTTTCTTGAGCGAAAAGTACAAATTTCCGATTGTTGTCAGTGTTGTCAATTTCAATGGAGTATTTCTTTTTCATGACCTGCCCTGGAAGTATTTCTTCCTCAATTGATCACTGAACAAACTCAAGGCTTATTTAAGGCTAGTTCATTGAAAAAGATGATTGAATTATTGAATGCTAGACTAATATCTAATGCAAAAAAAAGAGACTTGTTGAAACTATGTGATACTAATGCAACTCCAGTAGATTTTCATAGCTTCTACATAACATCAACGTCATCAAGTAGCTCAAAAAATTTGATTCCAGAGCCAGAATTAAAAAATAGCGACCTGGAATAGGTCATCACCGATGCTGTTCCTGACTAGAAATTACCGAAACTTTGTCAGCCAAAACAAGACAACTCCTATTTTTTTTTAAATAAATCAACTGGTCCTTATCTCTAAAGTTTTTTGGTCTGGTTAGAATTCTAGCTTTGATTTCCCAATTTTCTGTATGAGAAATAAATTGTTTTCACTTCCAGCGATTTTTGTCGTCATTTTCCAACTTCAATCCCTAATATCTCGAAACCATCCAGACGTGACTTATCTTGTTTTTGCAGCAAGTCGACGATTGGGAAAGGTTCACAAAAGGGATGGGAAGAGACTTATGTGGAAGTCAGAAAAAAATATAGGGAATGCTAAGAAGAAATAAGCTAGAAGTCATAGATACCATACGAACCAATAAAATCACGACAGAACTGTGGGAAACGCACTTTAGGAACGTATACAAGAAAGTGGAAGAGGAAGATAAGGAACAGACAAAAATCGATCATGAAGAAAACAATGACAAAGAATTAACAAATGACACGATTAAAAACACCTCAAAATCACTTAAAAATAGAAAAATCCCCGGACCAGACGATATCACTAACGAAATGCTTAAATACGGATGGAAAAAATTACAAAATGAAATACTGACCTTATTTAAAAAGATCATAGAAGAACAGAAAATACCAAACGAATGGAAGAACATTATAACAATACCCATTTTTAAAAAGGGACAAAAACACTTCCAGAAAACTATCGTGGAATAATCCTACTCGATAGCGCTCTAAAAGCGATACTGGGGAAAATCACCAAAACCATCAGGATAAAAGGAGAACAACAAGGCTTCCGAAAAGACAGATCCACAATTGATGCAATATTCATAAGCAAACAGATATCTGAAAAGTCCCTAGAACTCAATAAATCCGCATACATGTGCTTCGTCGATATGACCAAAGCTTTTGACAGAGTGCGCTTGAAAGATGCCCTGGAAATAATGAGAACAAAAGGACTAAACCATAGGCTACTTAATGTTATACACGACATAAACACCCAATGCAGAACAAAAATCAGAGTAGAGCACATTACAACGGAAGATATACACGTGAACACCGGAATTAGACAAGGAGACTTACTCAGCCCCTTTATATTTAATGTGATAATGGATGAAATAATAGAAAATCTCCCCAGGACGGCTGGATACCAAATGGAGAATACTTTCTTCCATGCTGTATGCTACGCTGATGACGCGGTTCTTATTGCAGATTCCGAAGATAATCTCCAAAGACTACTCCACTCTTTTAACACCAGAGCAAAAGAACTAAACATGTTCATCAACACCGAGAAGACTGAATGCCTGGTAATATCAAAGGAACAGATAAGGTGTAAGCTGGAAATCGACTCCAAAATCGTCGAACAAGTAAACCAATTTGAATATTTGGGAGCAGATATAACGAGCCATGGAAATCTACCTCTGGACGTAAGAGAGCGAACAATGATAGCGGTTCGAATTTCGGGATGTTTGAGAGGAATTGTCTGGAAGAACAAATACCTAAATACGAAAAGCAAAGTCAAGATATATAAAACGGCAGTAAGACCTATCATAATATACGCAGCAGAAACAAGACCAGGTACAAACAAAACTATACAAATGATGAGAACAGCTGGAATGAAGACCCTAAGAAGTATACAAGGAAAAACCCTATACGATAGAGTACGAAATGAGGATATCAGAATGCAATGCGAGATACAGGACATAGGAAGATGGGTGAGACAGAGAAGACGATTCTGGAACAAGCACATAGGAAAAATGAAGGACAAGAAACTCGTCAAAAACGCAAAAATGACTAATCCAGTAGGAAAAAGACCACAGGGAAGATCACCAAAGCGCTGGAGAGAATGCTGAACCTCATCTTCCGGGGAGGACGTGTTGGCAATGAACAGGCAGTACTTATATGCATTCATATTAGAAAGAAGAAGAAGAAGAATTCTTGAGAAGAAATTGGAAAAAAAATTGATTGATTATTATTTTTTTTGTTGATAAACTTCGTAAAATTTTACTCGATAATTTGAAGGGGCCGTGACATTTTCGTGCACCCATATTTTTTTCCATTGATCACGTTTAATCAAGATTTTATATTTCAAAGATAGAACCATACTTACTTATTTAAAATCAAACAGGCAAACTCTAGAATCTTGCAAATTTTAAAAATCTTCAACAAACAATCCACGTTGCCATGGAATTTCAAGATACTTTGATCAAAATGGAGTGAAATAGTTTTGAAGCCGACAATCACCATCATACGAAAAAAAAAATGATTCTTAGGTTATGGTTCTATATTGATATCATCAGGATACCTTCTCCCACTAACTTCCTTTACAATAAAAATATCAGTTGGTCTGTAAGTAGCGCAGTTCGTTTTTGCAACGTGCTTAAATGCACCAATTTCATAAAAACGTCGTAAGTCCGGTCCCGTCCAAAATTCGAAAGCTCGCTGTTGAAGGAACATCCAGAACATATTGACCAATATCATATCCAAAATTCATCAAAATCTATGAACAATCAAAAAAGTTATTGAGGATCAAACTATGTTCTAATTTAATTTGGCCCACAGTGTAGATCAAGCATTAGCATGAAGAGTTTTGATTCGGGAAATTATTGAGGATAAAATTTATGTAGTTGAGGCTGATTTCGCAAGAGAAAGTGACAAGGTTAAAGTTTTTGCACATAGAAAAAGTGTGACTGTGATATCAAATATCTGAATGGGCATGCTCTACTTCAAAAGTCACATTATGACGTGTTCCAAGTCGAGGTACAAGAAACTGCAATCGCTTCAAGAGATAGGAATGATCAATCTCACCCTACAGGATCTTATGCAGAAACTTTATGGAGTTTGAATCTCTACGCTCCTCTAGTGATATTTCGCCATAGCGAGACAAGATTGATTGGTGATCAAAGCCTCTTCCCGGGTATACACTGTCGTCTGTAAACATCAAATACTTTAGAAATCTCCTCTGAATGGACTCTATCGCGTTGGTGTGACAGTCATGAATTGGGTGCAAAAGCAGAGAGCTATACTCAAGCCTGGAACGGACAAATGCATTGTAGAGAAGTCTAATTGATCCAATGTCAGTAAAGTGCCGGCAGTTCCGTATGACAAATCCTAGGAGTTTAGTTAAGCTCAAAAGAAGCTTTTCGAAATGGGGAATGAAGAAAAACTATCCATCAAAAACAACTCTCAAATCCGTGATTTCGGCTGTCTGTCTTTTCGATAGTTGAATCCTTGATTGAGTACTGATGCACAATGAGATTTTTCGGTCGGTTGTTTGATACTACAAAGCACTTGGAAACGTTGAGATCTAGACGGTTCTGCATACACCAGTTACTGACAAGGTCGATATTACGCTGAAGGAATAAGCAATCCGTGTCTGAATCGGTCCAGTTAAATAATTTCCGGTCGTCTGCATAGGACAACCTCTCGCATTGAATCATGGCAATCAGGTCATTGATAAAGGCATTGAACAACAGTGGCCACATGTCTGAGTCCTGCGGAACTCCAGACATGGGGATGAATGTGGGTGAACGGTAGTCATCGATCTCGACAAACTGTCTCCTCTCCAGTAGATAGGACTGCAGAACAGCTAGGAGTTCATCCGAGAAGCCAGAGTCGTTCCGCGGCTTACGAATTAAGATATTGTAGTCGACTTGCTCAAAGGCTTTTTGGAAATCTGAGTACACAGCATCCACTTGGCCTCTATTGTTCCAGACATCACAGGTGAATTGCGAGAAACACGCTTAATTCATGATTGCTGATCTTTTCGGAAAGAATCCTTGTTGTTCAGGAGAAAGAAGTCCTTCAATGTAGTCGAAGATGTGTGCAAATGAAATCGATGATGGTGAGGATAATGAATGAACCAATTATTAGTTACGGAAATTTTGTACAGTTAAATCGTTTGAAACTATCCCTTTCTCTCTCTCTTCCTCTCGTGCTCTCAGTCTTGATGCTGCACATGATTATACAAATAATAAGACTAAATATTCAGAATAGATCCAGCAGTACTTTTTCTCTTGGTTTTTTTCATGATGCAACAGATAATTTGATGCAATTGAGAAAGTACAACATTTTTCAAAAGTATTTTCAAGAATGTATTTGCATTTTTTACACTTGGCCAAGTAACCAAAAGTGAAGTACCTGATTTTATAACCAAATCTGAAGATCTTGCCTTGTATAGATTGTTTGCACAAATGCCTCTCATACTCATAATATCTAATCATGGATAAGTCGTAGTCCAGGTCTCGTTCGGGAATCCAATTTTCAATAAATTTAGATTTAAGTGAATGCATTACGAGGATAACTTTCACATTTTATTTCAAAGGGCTGACCTAACCGCAAATTGCATCACACTAGCAGTATTTTAGGATTTGGCAAAATTTGTTCCTTCTCATAGAGTCACTGACCATATAGTTTTTGATATATTTCTGGAAATTTCAATAAAAACCTCATGTTGGCAACTCATCATATTATCCTGTGATAATGAAAATTCCGTGCCGTATTTCATTACCATTTTATATTTAATTGCACCAGATATAAATAACTAGCTATTGGATGGTTAACATGTCTACTGAGTGGGTGTGAAACTTTTTTTTATCTGCATATCGCAAACCATCTATGGGTTTGCATTTGGAAAATGATGGTAGACAATCAATGTGAGAATTGAATGAATTTAACATCCAAGTACTTTTATAACTGCTATGGACAACAAAACCCTGTTGCGAAAAAAATCACTTGAGGCAAATACTGAAAATCGTGAAATAACCTTCATTCTTGCCTTTTTTCAGAATGAAAGTATAACTATCATATTATTTTATATTTTAGAGATTATCTGCCCAACGTGGATGTACGATGCAGACTTCAATCTTCACTACAGTTCGCACTAGAAAAAATCGATCCAATTTCTGATGCAAGTTAATCTATTTTGTCATATCGAGGTTCCAGAGTTTCATGATTTTTTTCACCGGTAGTGACCTGTCACTGTATTTTTATTCAAAATCGAATACCGCAAGACATTTTTGGGTTTCGTGATTCTCTCGAGTTTACCTCGTCTTGACCAAAAGGGAAGTGTATTATAGTGTACCCTATTCTCCTAGATCCCAGTGAATCTCCGCGGTTGGTGCTGTTCTTCCGGTGACGTATTTCGGGCAGAACAGGGCTGTTTTAGAACCATACCTCATCACAGTGACTTTTGCTAATACCTAATATGTCTACCGCTGATGACGTAGGTCGGGAGAAAGATTGTCTTGTTGGAAGTTTTTCTGAACCTTACTTTCCTTAATTCCGGGGTTTGTCTTATGACCATAGAAATCAGGGGAACCCAACACTTTGCAGGGAAGGACCAATTCCAGTTTAATGTTAAAAACCGCGTTTCCAAAAGTTTTCATCCACCGTACTCGAGATAGAAGAGGGAAGAATTCTCAAAATGTCTGACGGAGTACGGTGCAATTCTGAACACCTCTTATCACCGTTATAGTTTCCGTTTATTCTCTGGTTCCGGAAACCAGTGATTCTAACCACCAGATAATAATAAGATAACATTTTCCAACCCCGATAACACTTTTGAAAATCCAAAGCCCATCACAATATTTTATAATGTCGGTAGTTAGTGATTTATCTACATCTCTACAAAATGACTCGGACTCAGCTACAATCCTTCTTTTCATCAATGTAAATGAGAGTTCCACCATCGTCAGTGATTACGTATTCTTAATGAACCAGCAAATAGGCTTCCAAATCATCAGCTAGGTTATCGAGATGCTAGGAAAATGAAATAAATTCTCATCAACCAATGCGTCGCTAGATATAAAGTCGCTTCGATGAACTATTGAGAAATCAACTGATATAACCTTTGATCTAAGACTCATCTGTATTATTGGAGTATTGGTTACAAAACCGCAATCATGAAAACAGCCTTTTTCTCTCATTCAGGATCTTTCACAGAATTAAAAGTCATAATCACAGGTACCAAAACTATCAACAAAAGAAATTCCGCCTATTCCTATATTGGTTTAGAGCCATACATAACTATAATGTTTTGCTTGTCCCTATCAATCGTACATATCATCTTCAAATCACTGCGACTGCTTTTTGTCTTCGGTTTTCGTTGTTGCACAGATCTTGGAGTCGAAGTTTTCACCAGCCGTGTCGAGACCGAGGCTCCAACGCAAATCAAGGCACATATTTGGTGAATGTTGGGACCCGTTGAAATTGGTGTGGACGGCGCTGGCGCTTTTCAACCGAGGCCAACAGCATTGGGCTTTGGCGTTGGCGTTTGGTGGCGTTTCCTTCTTGAGCGGTGGTACATCAAAATAATGTTCGATCTGGTGTGGACGGGATTTGTTCACATTTTTGCTTGGATGCAGCTTCCGGAATTCATTCAGTCGCTTGTCTACGCTTGTGTTTAGTCTCAAATACGTCTGGACTTATTCTACACAAAAATTATAAGATGCCCAACATCTTCATTTTGAAGTAATGCTACTAAATGAGTCCCATTGTACAAACTTCTGTGCTTAAATAAACTTAAGAATGCACCACTATAAGTTCTGCACTTGCTAACAATAAATCGTCTTCATCACAAATCAAACGACACTCTTTGGTTTTGATTCAAGTGATTGGATCTATCAAATACTTCCGATACTCATTCGTCCTGATGAGGGAATCAATTACTTGATTTCTATCAAGGCTCTGACGTTCATCAGACCAGTTTGATAGCTTTTTGAAAATAAAAAATAAATCAAGTCAAGTAGATACTCAATTTCTTTCGGGTGTATCATACATGTTTCCAAGTGTGTATTCTCTGGTGCTTTTGATAGGGAGCATGATACCAATTTTGTAAAATGAATCAATATAAGTGAGTATGAAAATGTTTCTAGAATGTTTTATAGATTGAGTTCTCGTTTTAATAACCCGATTTTTATTTTTTCAGGTACTCCAACTTTACAAGTCGAATATCCCGTAAACGACTTGACATATCAATATTCATCAGGAGCTCATTTTCTACGAAAAAGATTAACTTCATCAAAAAATGAAGTCAAACCAGTCTCACATTCACAGATTAAAAAATTATAAAAACATAAATTCATCATTCGGTACGTAGAAAGCTCGCTCTAGGAATATCGAATTTGAATCTCTCACCGTCGAAACGCTACCAATTTTGAATCTGTTATCTTTATACGTTTAAAAATTACTGAGATTTTTCGAAGATGAAGTTTCACTTAAACACCCTGTACCTTTTCAATGAATTGCCACCACATTTATCAGACCAATATTCCTATTTTCATTCATATTATCACTTGCTGCTCTATGACGGTCAATTTATGGGACATCCTGTATAGTCGTGAATAACTATTATAACCGAACATACCAAAATTGAGTTTCCATGTTCCAGATTTTCGCGAAAAAGTCCAACATCATCTTTGTATTTCGAACAAGATCGTCCATGTTCTCAGAAAATGTTCTCTTGTTTTGATTCTGTGCCAATAATGGTGCTGGGGGTTGCTAGGGTCCAGGGCTTTTTGCAGGTTTTGTACAGTTGTCGATTATAAGAGTTGAGATTCCGCTGAGCCCAAGTCAGTTGGTTACGATGATATGCTTGGTGATATTATGTTTCCGACTCGAAAACATATTATCAATAAACTGTATCTGTTTATTATTATTAGACAAGAAAAAAAGAATAGCATTTTATTCCAAAAAAGAGGCATTTTGGTAGCAGGATCTTGAAGGTTGGACAAATTCAAAAACTAACCACTTTCTTATTCAGTCTTCTGATGAAAGTATTAGCTATTTGGGTAAAGGAGGTTCATCAATGTATGATGTAAATTTGCGAATATAATAGGAAACCAGACTATCAAAAATCTTGATATGTGGTAAAGAATAACGATCAAAGTTGATTTTTACAAAAAATGTGCCATCATGAAGCTTGATCCAAACATAATATGATCATCATTTACTACGGCAAATAAACATCATAGTCCTGGATGAAAAGCTTTTTTGTTATATTTTTTTTATGTTGTGCAAATTGGTTATAGTCGACGTCAAACATTCAGTTGTGAACACTTACACAATATTATATCAACTGGACTTTGATCGTTATTGGCCGCGACACTTCTTATGTTACCTAAGTTGTTTTGTAATAGGTAGGTAATGAGAATGTCCAAGTAGCATCTGAGATTTATTTCAACAGGCACCTCACCAAATTTTAAAAATGGTCAAAAGTCTGGTTTTCTGTCATAATCGCAAATATACTCCATTCACATTGAAGTTGAGAATGGAAAGTTTTCATGGCTGCAAATTTTGATTGCGAGTTATGGAAATTGGGACTATTGTCGTGGTTCATCAGAATATACCAATGCTATATTATATTTTTGAAAAGCTTGTGAAAAGACAAATCAATTTTTTCATAAATATTTAGGGTGTCCCATTTAAAAAACTCAACTTTAGTCAATATTTAAAAAATGATAATGGAAAACTGATTATGCCAATGAATTTTACGTGAAAAATCTCCATCGGAACCCGTTTTCACTTTTCCGATGGGTTATCAAATAGCTAAGATAATGCAGTCAAGAAATGCAACCTTTTAAAAATCACCACGTAGCTCAAAAACCAAAAGGCCTATGACATTTTTGTTTATGGCATCTTTCGTTTCACAAAGAACTAGATAATGTTCACTAGAATCGCAAGGCTCTATTTTCAGTGATAACCGAGAAAGCCCGCGATTGCAACCAGAATGGGACGCTCTGTACATTCAATGATTTATACTCCACTGAACATGTTCTTCCAGCATGAAAGTTCCTTTTGTCATGTTTGCGGATTATGTAGGTAATTGTCAAGTAGAAAGCAAAATTTCCAAAGCACTTGTGTCATTTCATCAAATACCCTAATCCACATTGATTATGTTTTTTTAAAATACATTTGTGGAATGTTTTAACCTAGTCTATCCATAGTGAGTAAATAAAACCATCAGGGTCTGATATTGCTCAGCAATCTACTTACAGGGTGGCGCATTAGTATGTGGAAGTCCATGTTCTTCCTTGTCAAAAGAGATAGGAAAAAAAATCCAAACCAAACCTTATGGGGTTCCTACGAAAGCGTAGAAGGGCCACCAAGAAAAGTTTATGAAATTCCGACTTCGAAGTCGGAATTCTGACTTTAAACTCGGAATTCCGACTTCGAAGTCGGAATTCTGACTATAAACTCGGAATTCTGACTTCAAAGTCGGAATTCTGACTTTGAACTCGGAATTCCGACTTCGAAGTCGGGATTCTGACTTTAAACTCGGAATTCCGACTTTGAAGTCGGAATTTTGAAAATTCTGACTTTAAACTCGGAATTCCATAAAAATTTTGTTGGTGGCCCTTCTACGCTGTTCGGCAGCAATCAGATGGATCAGAAGAATTTTTATACTATGTGTATTTGACTTTGTGAGCTCCTGTTTCCCTGACTCCTTTTATCCCCAAAAATGACATAGTGATGATTATGTTGGCATAGCTTTGCTATTTTACAAAGGATTTTGTTCAAATTTGATATATAGATTCAATTTGGAATTTGATCAGTGGGGTTATGTTTGCATTTGTTAGTTTCCAAAAGATTTTGATTCAAATAAGATATGTAGGTTCAATTTGAGATTTGATCAAGAAATTTGAAGAAAATGCATTAGTGCGGTTATGTTTGCATAGCTTTTGTCATTTATCAAATGATTTTGTTCAAATTAAATAATAATATTATATGGGTTAAATTTTTGCGAATTGATAAAGAAAATCAAAAAAATCACTTAATGAGGATTACTGATTACTGAATTACTGAAGTACAGGCGCTACGAGTTTCGGGCTGTTGGCCCCGACACCGCAGCCTCTAGTTGGACTTATTGTATCTTCTCTATGCCTGTCTCTCAGTCGAAGAGCTCCATTGCCCGAATAAGGTTTATGACTCGTTCTACTGTTTCCCTGTCCGTCCTTTGAGGAGTGGTTGTGAATTCCCCATTATCTCTTCTCCAGTACGCCAGCGCTTCACATTCAAATACAATGTGGGAGGCTGTTTCCTCCTCCTCGTTGCACAGCCTACATATGGGTTCCTCGTTGAAAAGACCCATGATATGCATGTGTTTCCTTAGAGTGCAGTGTCCAGTTAATATACCTGTTATTTTCCTAAGCTGATTTTGAGTTTCAGTAGGCTTCCAGAAAATGATGATTCGATCTCGTCTGCCATCATTAATTTACTGTGTTTCAGACCTGGTGATTGGCACCATCTAGCTTTCTGTTGTTTTTTGGACCAATAGTTCAGCCAACCGCGCACAGAGGATTTTGTAATACCAATAGCAGGTTCTGGACCCAGAAGTGGTGTGTTTGCAGCTTTGCGTGCTAGTAGATCCGCCCGCTCGTTCCCAGCTATCCCTGTGTGTCCTGGTATCCATCCAAGAGTGACATCTCTAGATACTCTCAGTGTGACAAGGTTTTGCTGACAGTCCATGACTTGTTTGGATTTGGTTTCCCGACTGGAGATGGTTTTGATTGCAGCTTGGCTGTCACTAAGGATAAGGATTTTCCTCCCTCTGTAGCCTCTCCTGAGATTCTCTTGCACGCATACGTTTATTGCCTGTACTTCTGCCTGGAAAACTGTAGCGTACATCCCGAGTGGTTCACATGTTTCCCACTTTGGATTTTCACCTACGATTCTGGCACCAGTTCCCCGGCTTGTTTTGGAGCCGTCTGTGTACCATATTGCCCCATTAGCCATCCGGAGTTGTTTCACCGTTTCCTCTTCCCATATTAGCTTGGTCTTGGGAGACGTGCTAAAGTTGATATTTTTCAGCATCACTCCTCATTGTTACTAAGTGGTTCGTGACTGTGCTGGTTATCTTAGTGTGTCCTTGGGAGTTTGAGTGGCTCCAGTTCCCGGTGTTGCTAAGTCTATATGCTCCCATTCTTGCTTCCATTTTGATAAAGATATCTAAAGGAGGTAGGTTAAGTATGGCCTCCAAGGCAAGTGTTGGGGTAGTTTTCATGGCTCCCGTTACACAGAAACATGCTAGCCTCTGAACTTTTGCAAGTTCCGTGGCTGCTTGTTGCTGCTCGATTTTCGGCCACCAAACAACAGAGCTGTAAGCAAGAGTGGGTCTTACCACGGTACAGTAGAGCCAGTGTACCATGCGCGGATTTATGCCCCAATTCTTTCCTATCGCTCTTTTTGTTGCCATTATTGTGGCTTTACCTCGATTCACTATTTTCTGTAGGTGTGAATTCGATGTGAGTTTGTCATCCAGGATGATGCCTAGGTATTTGACTTCTCTTACCACCTGCAGTTCTTGTCCAAAGAACATGAATTTGAATAATTCCGCTGTCTTCCTCTTTCTCGTCAAGCTTACCAGGGAGGTTTTCTCAGGATTGACCTCCAGGTTCACCTTCCTGCACCAATCTTCTACGATTGTCAGAGCTGTCTGCATCAGTTCTGATATTGTCTTGGTGTGTTTGCCAGTGATAAGTATTGCTACGTCATCGGCATAGCCTTGGGCGTAGAAACCTTTGCTGTTCAACTCTACCAGTAGTTCATCTGTGACTAGGTTACAGAGGAGAGGGGACAAGACTCCACCCTGGGGGCAGCCTTTAGCTGCCTCTATAGTTACAGTTTTGTCAAGCATTGTTGGTCGAATTCTCCTACCTTTCAGCATGTTTCTTATCCACCTACAAACTGTGTCTTTAATTCCACGCCGGCGCCGATTGATTGCGGTGGTCATTGAATCGAAGGAGGTGTGATCAAATGCTCCTTCTATATCAAGGAATGCAGCAAGAGCAACTCCTTGGTTGTTCAATGGTTGCTCTATTTTATGAACAAGTTCATGCAGAGCAGTTTCACATGATTTACCAGGTTGATAGGCGTTTTGGTTTTTGTGTAGTGGCCTCCCTAATGTGCCTTTCAATCACTTTCTCCATCGTTTTGAGTGGAAACAACGAGAGATTTATTGGTCTGAATGCCTTGGGCTGAGAGCTATCTTTCCCGGGTCTCAGTATAAAGACCACTCGTGAGAGTTTCCATATCATGGGTATGTGTCCCATTGCCAGGCTTGCTCTGAATAGTTGGCAAAGCATCGATAGGAGTTGGGCTTCGCCCTGCTGCAGGTGTGCCGGTATTATCCCATCGCATCCAGGTGCTTTGTATGGTTCGAATGAGTTTATGAACCATTCGATTCTATTTGGTGTCACAATCTGTCGGGCTATGACCCAATCATCTCTTGATCCTCTCATCCGGAGGATCTCAGGAGATAGGGAGTTGGTTCCCTGTTGCGAGTTGATTATGGTCGAGTCTGGAAAGTGTGCCCTGAGTAGTGTCTCAATGGTTTCTTCGCCATTTTTCGTGTATTCCTCATTTGATTTTTTTAGTGTTTCCATTGGTGGAGGGGGGTCTTTAGCTAGGATTCTCTGGAGGCGTGCGCCTTCCGAGGTTTTTTCGACCTCAGTGCAGAACTTTCTCCAGGAGTTCCTCTTAGCTTCCCTCACTTCTTTGTTGTATTTCGTCAGAGTATGGTGGTATTCATCCCATTCACCGGTTTTCTTGGCCACATAGAAGAGTCTGCGTGTTTCCCCCTTCATCTTGTCAAGTTTCTCGTTCCACCAGGTTGTGTCCTTGCATGAAGAACGCCGGATTAGCGGACAGTTTTGATGGTATGAGTAAATTATAGCGTTTTGTAGTTGTTCCGCTACCACCTCAACATCAAATCTGTTACGCATACGTTTCTTGATCCCGCTCAACCCCGCCTCCAGCTCCTCCCGGTATTCAGTCCAGTTTGTTTTGCGTGGGTTGCGGTACATTTCTGACGGCTTGTCAATACTATTGATTTCCATCAGTATATACCTATGGTCCGACAGGGATGGTTCATCGGATACGCGCCACCGCTGGATATCGGGATTGATACGGGGGGTGGACAGAGTAACATCAATAACTTCCGACCGTATGCGGTTTGCAAAGGTAGGCTTGTTGCCCTTGTTTAGAATCTCCAAATCATGGGTTATAATAAAATCCAATAAAGACTCACCTCTTTTGTTGATATCGCTGCTCCCCCAGATGGTGTGATGCGAGTTGGCGTCCATACGTATTAAACACTGTAGGTTTCTCTGCCCACAGTGATTCACTAGTTTCTCCGTTTCTCACGTATATGCAAGCTCTCACGTTACCTGTTGATTGCTCCTTGTAAAAGATCTTACCTCCAGTGTTTCCTATACCGGCTATTTTTCCCTTCGTAATTCAGGGTTCTTGGATGATGGCCAGGTCTATGTTTTTCTTTGTCAGCTTTTGGCAAAGGGCAGCAGATGCTCCCTTACTGTGCTAAAGGTTTATTTGTATTACCCTCAGCATCGGGAGCCTCCTTCTTGAGAAGTCTGAAGGTTAGCTGCATTAACCCAAAGTAGGCCCGGAGATTCCGGTTTTGCAGCTCATTCAGAGATCTCATTGTCCGTCTTGTGGCTGATTATTCTCCAGTCCTCGGTCTTCAGCCCCATGTTCTGGGTTTTGAGGAACTGGAGAGCTTGTAACAGTTCCTTGATTCCCGCGGATTTTGTCGGTATCCAGACAGCAGCCCTCACGACTGGCACCACTCTGTGTGCCAGGCCAATCCGAAGACTGGTTCCCCCGTAGGGGCTGAAGCCTGGAACCACCCGCAGCAGCCAAGTCTTGGCAGCTTCATTGGTGCAAGTGATATAAATCACCCCACCTCTGGAGCTGCTGTTCTTGAACTGGGGACCAGTTCCGGGTTCGCATTTGAACACTTCCCGGAGTAGAGAATGTTGTAGGCCTCTACACTGATCCTCAGTGAAGGTTTCATCCGGATATTTTTTGGAAGTGATGGCCATTCTGAGCCCGGCTAGGGTTTCGCTGTAAGTTTCCCCAGTTGATGTACTGGGTGTTACTTCAGTATCCCCCTGCCGTGACCTTTTCTTGGCGCTTTTTTCTGGGGTTGGTGAGTTGCCCTCAGAGCGACCCCTCTTTGCAGAGGATTTGTTTGCAGGGGTCCTAGGTTTACCTGATGCTCCAGGCCCGGGCATCAGGTTTCCCAGTGTTCCCTGAGCCATTCGGGAGGGTTCTATTCCCGGGATTCCTATTTGTCCTCGGTTTACGAGGCCGTATAGGCTCTCCCTTGGCTTTAGTCCTCTCGTTCGCAAGCTTCCTTCGCTGGGCTCCGGAGAGCTTTGCCATTTCGTTCAGGCTGATGTTGCCAACGCCTGTACAAATGGCAGATACACCGGCACCGGGGATTGTATCACTGCTTCCCTGGTTACCCGTGGTTGGTTCATGAGTAACATCGAGGTTTGGTTGTTCCTTGGATGCCAGAACGTGTGATTGGCCCTCCCCAAAATCCGTGGGGCCAGCGTTGGCCACCGGGGCTTCCACCCGGTCGGAACCAACGGTGAGATTGAAACTCACTTGTGGTACAAAGTCCTCAGGTTTGTCACACATCGTTCTTAGGTGCTGGTTTTGGTCCGCCCCGGGGTATTTAATTTCCCCGGTACCTCCCATATCTGGGAGGCATTCCCCTATCCGGCACCTGGGGAGGCGCCCGATGAGGGATCAGCAACCCCCACGCAGGTTAATGAGGTTGTTTGCATAGTTCATAGTTTAAAATCAGATAATAATATGTAATTATGCAGGATCGATTTGGGATGTGATAAAAATGTTATTGCAGAATTACTTGGTCAGGTAATATTTGCAAAGTTTTGTAATTTTTCGCGAAGGATTTTGTTCAGGTTAGGTATGGGGGATTATTTTGGGATTGGATCAAGAAATTGAAAAAAAAGCATTTTTGAGGTTATATTTGCATTTTTTTGTCATTTTCCAAAGGATTTTGTTCAAATTAGATATATAGGTTCTATTTGGGAATTGATCAAGAAAATTGAGAAAAATGCATAAGTGAGGTTAAGTTTGCAAAGTTTTGTTATTTCCCATAGGACTTTGTTCAAATTGGATATGTAGCTTCTATTTAAGATTTGATCAAGAAATTAAAAAGATATACATATATATTTAATGAGGTTAGGTTTGCATAGTTTGTTATTTTCCAAAAGATTCTGTTTCAAATCAGATATGTATGTTCAATTCAAGATTTGATTAAGAAAATCGAAATAAATGCATTAGTGAGGTTATGGTTGCATAGTTTTCTCAGTTCCCAAATGATTTTGTTTACATTAGATATTATGTAGGTTCAATCTGCGATTTGATGAAAAAAAATCAAAAACATCACCTTTAGCGAGGATATGTTTGCATAGTTTTGCTATTTTCCGAAGGATTTGGTTCAAATTAGATAATTGAACCTTCATCCTGGTTTCATTTGGGATTTGATAAAACTGCTTTAAAAAAATTACGTGGTGAGGTTATGTTTGCATAGTTTTGTTATTTTCCAAAAGATTCTGTTCAAATTAGGTGTGAAGGTTCAATTTGGGATTTGATCCTGAAATTTAAAAAAAATGGGTTTTTGACGTCATGTTTGCATATTTTGTTGTTTCCCAAAGGATTTTGTTAAAATTGGATATGTAGGTTCTATTTGGGTTTTGATCAAGAAATTAAAAAAAAGCATAAGTGAGGTTATATTTGCATAGTTTTGTTATATCCCAAAGGATTTTTGTTGAAATTAGAAAATATAGTTTTATTTGGAAATTGATCAAGACATTTTTTGAAAAATGACTTGGTGAGGTGAATTATTGTTTCGTTATTTTCCAAAGGAATTTGTTCAAACTAGTGATGTAGGTTCTATTTGGGATTGTATCAAGAAATTTGTAAAAAATCACTTAGTGATGTTATCTTTGCAAAGTTTTGTTATTTTCCAAAAGATTTTGTTCAAATAAAGTTTGTTGTGGAGATGTCAATTCCGGAAGTTTTCTCAATCCCGGGATCTAATCCCGGAATAAGATGTATCGGAAATGAATCGGATAGTATTGAAATGATTTTATCACAACTTGAAACATATCAACCAAAAAGAAGTCCCAAATCAGCCCAAACAAATGTGTTGCAAACATGCATTTCAAAATAAATACCACAAAAATATTGTCATATATTTAACATATCATATCTGAAGAACAGCGGAATAGATTTTTATGATTTTTGATACTATTACTTTTGACTTACTCCGCTACGAATAACAAAATAATTATTTAAACATCGGAAAATTAAAAAAAAAAGGAAAATTATGAAACAAATGCATTCAACACAACGTCTGTCAAATTATGAGGTGGTATGAAATTTGCTAGGTCAGCTAGTTTTTTTCCAAGTTTTGTCTGATTGCCATGTCACAACAAAAATATAAGCAAAAACGAAATAAAATACTATTTCTGGACGACTTGTATCACAGAAACCAAGTAGTTGTGGACGCATGTTCATTGGAACTTTTTGTCACAAAATTAGTCCCCCTATGAAATGTTTGCAACTTTTTGGTTTACACCCTGTATTCCTGTAAGTAGAGGGTATTTCCGTATATTTCGTCTGCAGACTAACTCGCTTATTATGCAAGATAGATAGGGACTCTAAATACAAAGTTGGTAGGTATTAACATGAACCGCCAGAAAAAAATTTTTTTTTGTATAGATGAGAAAAGTGTGGCGGACACAACTTGCATTTTTTTAAATGGAACACCCTATATATTATATTATAATCAAAATTATTTTTCTGATCTTAAAAATATACAACATGTGGGTATTCCTTCCAGCCGTTTTCAAAATATTTGAGTTTTGAAGTTGGTTTTTTGGTATTGCCAAATTTAGTATCTATGACTACAATAATTGTTTGAACATTATTTATTAATTTGTATCCTTCCAATAATCTGAAACACCAAATATGACAAGTGAATACATTGTATTATAAATAAATTGATATCATAAAATGCATTTGAAAAAATGTGTTGTGAATAACGGCGGGCATCATATTCAATAATTGCATTTTATGATATCAATTTATTAATAATGAAATGTATTCACTTGTTATATTCGTTCGTTTAGATTATTCGAAGGATAAAAATTAATAAACGATGTTCAAACAATTATTGTAGTCATAGATACTAAATTTGGCAATACCAAAAAACCAACCTTAAAACTCAAATATTTTTAAAACGACCGGAAGGAATGCCTACATGTTGTATATTTTTGAGATCAGAAAAATAATGTCTATTTGATTATGAAATAATATATAGGGTGTTTCATTTAAAAAAATGCAAGTTGTGTCTGTCTCACTTTTCTTGTGCACCCGGTATACAAAAAAGTATTTTTTTCTGGCGGTCCATGTTAATACCTACCAACATTGCATTTGAAGTCCTTATCTATCTTGCATAATAAGTGAGTTAGTCTGCAGACGAGATATACGGAAACACCCTGTACATACAAAGCCGCACACAGACACACATAATATATATCTATTGAGATGTGTACGTGCGATTTGTACGCGTGTACAAAAATTCAAGCAAAAAATCCAACTTCGACATATATTTTTAGCGGATATTGTCAACACACTGACGCGCGGAATTGTACGCGCAAACACATCTTACGGGATGTACGTGTGTAGGCGGCTTAAGGATCGTCTGCATCGCCAAAGTCAGAGTTCTCCGTTTCACAGAAGTTTGATTGTTTCTTTTGATTTTCGCACATGCCATCGTGACATGTAAGAAGCACACCCTTCTGTGCAAGGTGATCCCAAGATAAGTTGTTCTCCTGGACGATTCTATATGGCACCTCTATGGAATGCAGGATCGCTTTTTCGAGGGTCTATGGCAGTTGTTGCATCTATTCACCGACCACTGCCAGGGCATCGTTCGCTTTCTGGACCATCTCACTTGGATGTTCAGCCAGCACTGGAATTGACAAGTTGTCAGCATAGCAGATCATCCCCACCTTCTGGTCCAATTCAATGTCCAGTAAATCATCTTAGAAAATGTTCCACAGTGTAGGACCGAGGACCGACCGCTGTGGAACCCCTCCTTCTACCCTCTCAACGTTATTTTTATCCACCAGATTTTTTCTGTCCGACAGGTGGTTTAAACTCTATAATGTTACAGAGGTACCCGCTGATACCTTTGTTCTTCACCTTCTTAGTGATCAGTACCCAGTTGGATGCATTTCTAACGTCGACGGGTATCATCGCATCAAAATACCGAAAGAAGCATTTCAGCCTCCTGTCTGCCCTCTACTAACCAACTATACTATACTATAGTTCTTCAACTCGCAAATGAGAAGAGCACTCCCTTATTTTGTGCATGTAGGAAAACAGTCTTCCGTACTGGTGAAATGAGGAATCCCGTTAGAAATGCTATCGACAAAAAAGAAAATGAGAGCATTCCAAAGAGCCAAAGAACGTTACGCAAGAGAGAAAAAAAGAAAACTAATAAGATCAATTAATTAAATACGAGAACAATCCATGCTAAATGAAGATGAAATGAGTTGGAAATCTTTGAAGAAGGGTACAGGATTGAGAAGAACATGCTCGGCATAGATACTCCTGGAACCACTTTATACATTTTTCAGCAAAGAGAAAAATTTGGTGACCTCCTAATTACCAAAGTCACCACGAACGTTGATGATATGGACATCATCTCGAGATCTGCAAAAAGTTGCGACACAATAACCCTGGAAGAACTAATCAATGCCAGCAGCAGATCCAAAAATTGGAACGCGCCAAGCGTAGATGGAATCTCAGCGTTCGGTATCGAATATCTTATAGCTGAGAACACCGAGTTCTTTCTAGAGATCGCTTTTTATGAATTAAATCAAATAATACTTTATCACCATGAAAATTGTTACATTTTATCGGTAAAGCAGAAAGGCATAAACCATTAGCATAATAAAAATACTAATGGCCAAGGGTTAAAACAATCAAAACTGAGTAAGTACAAGAGTACGTGTTCCAGGGTAGGTGGAAAATAGCGGAACTATTCACTCATTGGAGGGCTTCGATAAAAACCAATATGGTAAAGAAGGGGGTGACAACGAACCACGTGTTGTAACATATCACCGACAAAGCTAAAGGGGAGCAAGAAGGAACATTTTCTACGATGACTTAATGGACATTGAAGTAGAGACTACAGTGAAATGCAACTGGAACCTCGCACCTCGCCCGTGATTGGTCAGATTGGTTGACATAGGATATGTTGCCATGGGGATCACCGAAGTAACAATGTAGTAAATTTGTGTCTGATGTTCGGGTTAGTTTGGCTTAGATTGGGTTAGTTTGGGTTTGGTAATAAAGAGATATCTTTTTCCGGGATTAGCAAAGCTTTCGGGATCGACATTCCGACAACACACTCTATTTGAACAAAATCCCTTGGAAAATAACAAAACTATGCAAACATAACTTCAGTAAGTAATTTTTTCCAATTCTTTGATAAAGTCCTGAATATAACCTAAATAACTAATTTGAACAAGATCTTGGGAAAATAACGAACAAAATGGAAAATAATGAAACAATGCAAACATAACCACACCAAGTCAATTTTTTAAAAATGTCTTGATCAAATCCCAAATAGAACCTACATTTTATTAAATTTCAGCAAAAATCCTTTGAGATATAACAAAAATTTGCAAAAATAACCTTATACTGATGCATTTTTTTTTTATTTCTTGATCAAAACCCAAATGGAACCTACATATCTAATTTGGACAAAATCCTTTGGAAAATAACAAAAATATGCATGAACAAAATCATTCGCGAAAAATAACAAAACTATGCAAACATATCTTCACCAAGTGATTTTTTTGTTTTTTATCATCAAATCGCAAATATTGAACCAATATAATATTACTATCTTATTTGAACAAAATCATTTGGTAAATAACAAAAGCTTTGCAAACATAACCTCACTGATGCATTTTGATCAAATTTCTTGAACAAGTTGCAAATCGAACCTACATATCTTACTTTTAACAAAATCTTTTGGAAAATAACAAAACCATACAAACATAACCTCACTAAATATATATTTTTAATAATTTTGTGATGAAAAACTAAATAGAACCTACATATTATTTGATTTGGACAAAATCGTTTGAGAAATAACAAAACTATGCAAACTTAACCTCACTGATGCATTTTTTTTCAATTTTAGCAGGTATACGTACATCATGAATTAAAGCATTTCTAAGCTGAATATAGAGTTAAACAATTTACAGGACGATGCAAGGTGACATCTAGTCAAAATCAAAATCAAATCAATATCAAAAAACCTCAAAATCGTAAAAAATTGAGTTAGCAGGTTAACGCATTCAGCCGACGATATGTTGCCATGGTGATCGCCGGTTAGTTTGGGTTTGGTAAAAAAGGGATATCTTTTTCCGGGATTAGGAAAGCTTTCGGGATCGACATCCCTAAATTCCTACATCACACTCTATTTGAAACAAAATCTTTTGGAAACTAACAAATGCAAACATAACCTCACTGATCAAATTCCAAATTGAATCTATATATCAAATTTGAACAAAATCCTTTGTAAAATAGCAAAACTATGCCAACATAATCATCACTTTGTCATTTTTGGGGATAAAAGGAGTCAGGGAAACAGGAGCTCACAAAGTCAAATACACATAGTATAAAAATTCTCCTGATCCATCTGATAGCTGCCGAACAGCGTAGAAGGGCCACCAACAAAATTTTTATGGAAATCCGACTTCAAAGTCGGAATTCTGACTTTGAACTCGGAATTCTGACTTCGAAGTCGGAACTCCGACTTCGGAGTCGGAATTTTGACTTTAAACTCGGAATTCTGACTTCGAAGTCGGAATTCCGAGTTTAAAGTCAGAATTTTCAAAATTCCGACAAATTTCCGCCCTTTTACGCTTTCGTAGAATCCAGCAGGGTAACAATTCAAAAATATTACTGTGTACCTATACAGAGTGCTCTAGGAAACCGTGGCATCAAAAAATACCCTTTTTTTAAATAGCAACCCAAACTTTTGATTAGAGATTCAGATTCAGCGTAATATCCTACGTATGGTAAAATGGCTTTATTTGCCAGAACGTGCAGTGTTGTCAGGCTATCGAGGCTTCACTAAAATCTAGGGAAAAACATTATGTTGGTAAATTAGCTACAAAAACAAAAGATTTGAAATTGAATCTTGCAAATGTGCGTATGTTTCAATGTAAGAGTTCAAAATAATTTATTTTTGAAAAAGAATCGCTGTAATTTATAAAGGGTGTTTTCTACAGCAGGCCCAACTTAGCAAATTTAGAGACGAAGAAACTCATTTTTTTCAAATGAAACACCCTGTGTGCTGTTATCTAGTTTTGTCAAGCACTCAAAACCCTGCAACTTTGCCATCAGAACACATGTCGTAAAATGTATCGTTACCTTGCAATCTTTGATTATGTCAAAATATTACCCCTTAATTGGAATTTTTGGTTCCCAAACTTACCCAAAATAACTTCAACCGGCATATTATTATCACTGTTTATATTCCTGAATGCTTTCCTTATCCAATCTTTCATTTCGTCCTGAGTTTTAGGAAAAAGCACGGTAAACTTTATCCTTATTGATGCAGCCTCACAAATAGAAATCGGTATCAGTAATATCGAGAGATCGAGGTGGCCAGGTGCCAGGACCACCTCTTTCGTTTCCTCTGTTTAAAAAAGAAGCTTATCAATAATTTCATCACGTGTGTTGTACGGAGAATGAACCAGAAATCCCAATTAAGGGGTACTATTTTGACATAATCAAAGATTAGAAGATAACGATACATTTCACGACATGTAATCTTATTGCAAAGTTGCGATGTTTTGTGTGCCTAACAAAACTAGAAAACAGCACACAGGGTGTTCCATTTGAAAAAATTGAGTTTCTTCGTCTCTGAATTCGCTAAGAAAACACCCTATATAAATTATAGCGCTTCTTTTTTCAAAAATCAATCACTTTGACTCTTACTTACTAACATTGAAAAATACGCATATTTGCAAGATTCTGGCAAATAAAACCACTGTACCATACGTAGAATCTTACGCTCAAAAGTTAGGGTTGCTATTTGAAAAAAGTGTATTTTTTGATGCCACGGTTTCCTAGAACACTCTGTATACACAGTAATATTTTTGAATTGTGACCTTGCTGAAACCCCATAAGTTTTGTCTTGAAAATGTTTTCCTATCTCTTTTGACTAGGAAAAAAATGGACTTCCACACACTAATGCGCTACCCTGTACATGTATTCATCATCAGGTCTGATAAAAACATTTCACACACAAACTGGTATGAAAAACAATATTGCTCAAATAAATATTTGAGTTTTCACTCATACCACCCACTGAGATCCAAATTACCTAGTACGTGGAATGAAGAATAGAGTCATCAAACCTACACATTTTCAATATAAGAATGAGTCATTGCAATTTTTGAAATCAATTTTGATTGACAACTCATATTATGTAGTTGAATCTATAAATAAATTTATTTTTAATACTCAATACGATATTCCTGAAAATATCATCGGAACATACCCATGCATACCTGAAGATTGCCAAAAAGCTTCAAAACAATTTAACTACTTCATTCTAAAACCGAGAACAGAATAAAAAAAGATTATACTTAGAGGGTAATATTATATGAGATCCCTTGCAATGATTGTCAACAATGTTATGCAAGTCAAACTTCGAGAGACTCGAAGGGTCGGATCACATCGCATAAGAGTGATTGTGAAAGAAAGGAAAACAGATGTGCTTTAGCAGATCATACTATGTATTGAAAGTGGCCATGGGAAGAACTGGGATAGAGCAGCAGTTTTGGACAAGGAGAACTTTTATTCCAGAAAAATTCTCAATAAAATGATTCACATAAATCAAGAGCCAAACACATTGAATAGAAAGACTGACACTCAGAATCAAAGCACTATCTACGATTCAAATTGATTGGAATTGTTTAATCATTGATTTTATATCTCTATGTATTTCTTAAATTAGTTTGAGTGTTGAGAATTCGATGTATATGTTCATAAACGTAGATATGAGCGGAGGTCTGTCTTGGAACAAAACACAAAAACCCTATTTTAATAATTGTATAACGTTATTGTTCCACAAGAAATGTATTTACCATATAACAAGCACTTGCAGTGATTTATGTTGGAATCTTCTTCCTAATCTCAGTAAACACGTTATTGCAATGATACATCACAATACTACTACGAGACATGAGTTGTTATTGTTGCGGTATTGATTTTTTTTTTTAACTCTCAGATTGATTGACTATATTACTATTAGTGGAGAATTGAAAAAAATATAAAAAAAATATAGTAGTAGTAGGCTAGTAGTTTATATGACGTCACAAGACTTGGCAAGTTCGATATTTAATCATCATTGTATAATGCCATTAATAATTATTTATTGGCATTTTGTGTAGAGTTCTAGCTAGCATGAGAAAAAAATCAAAAATAGCAGATTTCTTTCATACGATAATAATAAATTATTGATGAACTGGCCAAATGGAAGTTCAAAAAACCATCAATTTTTTTTTATTCGCAAATTTCTTTGAAAAAATATCAATCCAGCTAATTACAATTAAGGGAAAATGAATCCTCGATCATCTTTTTTTTAAAAATTTTTCATAAGTAAGAACGGTGGTTCAATATGTGCCGCCAACTCTTTTGTAAAATTTTCTGGAATTGTGAAATAAGTGAAATCGGGAATGTCATCATCTTCTGGCAATTCCTGTGAAAGAAATTGATTATTGATAAAATAAATACATCTCGAGTGGAATCCTGTGAGACTTTGAAGAGTAAGACGGATTTCTAAGCTATCATCCTCATAATTAGCCCCAAAAGACTGGAAATATGTCAAATTGTCAACCAAGAGGCTCTTAAAGCAGTTGATGACAGCTTTTGGAAAGAGATATTTGACATTCCTTGCATCTATTTTCGACTATTGTTTTGATAAAAAAATTTTTGCTGGGCGGAATACATTTTTGTTTTTTTTTTTTTACAAAAAAATCGTGATTTTATAACTACAGGATTTAAGTAATGATGATTTTGTGACTCCAGTCATAAAATTTGTTGCTGGAGAAGTCTTGGATGATCTTCCATTCAAGCTATATCGAATAAAGATAAATGATCAAGAAATTGGATATGGTAGTGACTATATCGTAGTCACTTTTTTCGAATGGACCAACTCATTACCAGGGTCAACAGTATGTAGGTAGGTACCTGAAACAAAAACTACTAATTGGATATGAAATCCCAAACATTCAACAGACTTCTACTAGACAATTATGATTGTTCTCAAAAATGAAATGGATTGGGGTAAATACAGGGTGTTACTAAATAAATGATAGGCCGTAATTCCAAAGACGCATTCCTGAAACAAACTCAAAAAGAAAAGGTCCCATATACATGTGTTATAGATAGTCTGATTTTCGAGATACCGAGTGTTTAGGGTTTAGAAAAAAATCGGATCTATAATTTCAAAAAAAGTGCGCTACTGACTTCATCTGTTTTTTTTTTTCAGATCAAACAGCTAAAAATGGAATACAACTTTTTTGTCTCTCTCTAGCAAAGTTGAGTGGATTTCATTTCACTATTTTACAATTTTCCGACATACAACAGAGTGGTCCTCATTTTTTTTTCTCGAAAACAAAGAAATAATATACCTACGGAAAACTATCAAGACACAAAAAAGTTTCTAGCGGTTTCATTTGAAAAAATACAAGATTATCAGAAAATGTCAGTGGCGTACATTTTTTGACAACATTATTCTTGATATTGTCCCTTGGGGCACCACTGGAACTCATGATAAACATCTAGTTAGTGCTTATTTAGCGTCTCATCATAATGAAAAATACTGTCAAAATTCAACAAACTCGGCAAGAGGATCTTGAAGATATAAAATTCGATTTTTTCTGAACCTTTGACACCCTGTATCTCGAAAACTAGACTATTTGAGATATATTTTCATAACACCTTGTCTTCTTGAATTTGGTTCAATAATGCGTCTTTGGAATTAAGGCCAATCATCAAGTAACATCCTGCATAATAGTACAATCTCATAATATGAAATCATATTATTTAAAAAACTATTCTGAATAAACTTTTTTACCAGGTAAAGCTTACACATCTATGGCAGTCGCCGCGCCGTTGAATTGTGGAACACTTGAGTGCTTTCTGATACATTCCTTTCATCACACAATTTTATTAATTTCTGAAAACACAATATTCAAATTCACAGATAAGTGATCTGTAGATGCCAATGACATTATACGTCAGATTGACAAATAAATTTCGATCGATGCGCCACCTTATCGACTTGGTGAAAAGCATTTGTTGTTCTACAGCCTTTAAACTTTATTCCATGTTCTACAGCTGCTATACGAGTGCGCACAGTATGATTCTAGTATAGTCAATCAATCTGACAGTGTCAAAAAGGTTTTCAATACCAGAACCCGGTTTGTCAATGATGGTTCAACGTTGAACCCAGTTCAAGTACATTGGACTGTGTATGAACGCAGTTCAACGTTGAACCTTCGTTGAACTAGACTTGAGAAACCTGGCCTCACAATAACAACAGGTGCTGTCTCTTCGTAGTATGTATTTAAATGTTTTATTGCAATAACTTTCTCCTACGAGCGTGCGGAAGAGTTACTTTTCCACACGATTTTTGTTTTGAAAGTTGTACTTTTCCGCACGATTTTTGTATTGTTAATAATGAAGATATTTATGACTAATTGAATGATTTTTGTTATTTCAAATAAGATCGACAAAAACACTCGGATGTGAAAAAAAGCACCTCACAATTTTTTAGAAAAAATCGCCAGAACAGCATACCTTTAGCATTACCTACTACAAAAATGAACATGTTTAGGACTAATTAAATGATTTATGCTACTATTCTTACCGTATATACTTTCAAACTAACATAGTTCTTACCAACTTACCTACTATTTCTTGCAGTTCCCAATTCATCACATTCCATCATATATCATCATGCCAATTTCGCAAATTTAGCTCTACAGACACAAAATTATTCCGGGTTGCCAAATTACGTTGAAACATAACAGTTCATGTAATTGCTTTGGCCATCATGTAGGGAATATTGTCAATTTGGAAGATTGATAATTTGGATTTGATTAAAGTAACCGATTTCCTCTAGAATGAAGTTATCCAAAGTCATTTACTTACAAAATTATTATTTTATTGAAGCTGAATTGGTTGCAGACTCATGGTTATTATTGACTTTGAGTCAATTATGTAGGCTTTTACTTGGTTGAAGTTGAAAATATTATACACTGTGAGACATCAAAAACTTACCACAGGACTTGACTACTGGAGATTGAGATTTTCAAACAAATTCAGAAATATAGGGAAAACACAAAAATCTGGACCTTCAAATCGCTTATCGGAGGTGTCATCCTCTACATTTTTTCAAATGGAAATATCGATCAGGTATAGTGGATGTAGATATGGGGGTGAAGTGTGAACGTGGTAAATATCATAGCGCTAAGGCCACACAGCGGGACCATTATGCACTTGCAAGAGAATCCTCCGAGAGAAGAAAATTCAACTAAGGCGACAACGTAGCCCAAACTAACTCAAACCAACAACTAGAAATACATATGAAGTGTCTATGTAATATATAAGGTGATTCACGTAGGTAGTCTGCCACAAGTACTTCAAGAACGGCTTTTCCAATTCTTTTGAATTTTGGTATGTGTCGATATGCAAGGTTCATGCCTCTTTTCCCGGTATCCTTCCAGAGGATACTACAAGCATATGCACAAAATATTGCTATACTGAGCTTAATAACCAGAACATCTACAATATCTCGAATAGCGCTTCACATCGAAGATGGCGATAGACCTAGACTCTGTAGACCCACAAGTGTTGGCACTAACGAAAAACAGAGTGAAGCTGATCTGGGTTCCCAGCTATTAGGAATAAAAGGGAGCATCAAAGCTGATGAGCTAGCAAAAGCAATACCATTCAGGGGAGCTGAACCCTGGATAAAAATATCTACAAAGACAATTAAGGTAACAGTACAGGGATGATCATGTTAACAACAACTCATCCGGTACTGGCATGCAACATCGGGACTAAGGCACTCTAGGAAACAATATTCAACCCCTCGAAAAAGGTGAGACTACTGATCTTGCACTGACTTAGTACATGATATGCTGAGACTGGTTTCTACGATGGTCTTACTCATAAGCTGGAGGATATGGGATGAAGAGGACAAAAGTGTCTCACACATCATCTTCAACCATGAAGCTATAGCTCGTATTTTCGATGAAACACACGGCAAGGGACCACTCTCACATAAAAAACATGCTGGTGAAAACTGGTCTAGACCGAAGAGATTGGGGCAGCACAGAAAGCCAGTAGCTGCAATTGAAGGGAATATCCTGGCCCCACCTTATACTACAATAATAAGGACTGCACTGGGCTAACACTAGTTATCGGCAAGTATTCCACGCTCGACACTGTATTTTATTTTTTCCTTTTCTCAAAGAGACTTTGAAGTTACTTTTGGATGACACACCTGCTAGAAGACCTATATTATAGTACCTGGTTTTCCAATGTTCTTGAATCTGAGTGATTTTGGAATTTTCAGATCATATTCTGATTTTCATCTGACATCAAGATTCTACAATGTTTTTGGTCACTTTGTCTGACTAGCCCAACTAAAAGTTACAGATAAAAATGAGGATACTCAAAAATGAATTCTTTCCAGTGAAAAAATAATAGTTAATTTTTTCTCATCGGCCGTTTTCTTTCAATTATTCAAAAAATGAAAATACAAACTCTTTTGGCAATTTTGCATTGATTAAATTAACGCCTTTTTCTCAGTGGTCACCACCGATTCACGACCAGTTCCATCTACTTATTTTGAGTAAGGCAGAAATATGAGATATTATGTCTCTTACTTCTGAAAACGACGAATTCGTGCTAGAGCATCGTTATGAACCATATAAAATTTATGAGGGATTTAATAGATTTGACAACGCAAACAATGATTTAAGTTGAATGGGAAGTGTTTGCTTCTGCAATAACGAAGACTGACACAATCAGTGATGTAGAAAATTGAATGTATGTAGGTATTTGGATTCTGCATGATCACGTAAATGCTCTACCAACTTGATCAAGCTGGTTAATTTATATGCGGGATGGAGAGTTCGGATTTATGTGATGAATATTGATAAGTTTGTCTGTCGTTATTTGAACAATTGATTAATTTCTCAAATTATCAGCTTGGAATAGGAACTATTCTCTGTGCTTCATTCTGCTCCAAAATCATTTTGAGAGACAAAACTATCGGTCACAATATGGAACAAAAGATAGAAAAAAAAGATGACTTTAAAAATTTGGGAACTACATACATACAATTTTAGATTATTATTGATAGAAATATACAAACGATAATGCAGGTATGGGTTTTAGTGTCTCTGGCAATTTTTTTTTTCGGAAAAGAAATGGAATGAGGATTTCATGTGAAAACTAAATTTCCTTTAAATTATTGTCTGTGACCAGTGCTTCATCGGCAGAATAAAAATGTGACGGTGGCACTTGAGATCAAAGAGTGTTGATGACTCCAAGTACGTCAACAAACAATTAAAACAGTGAAGTGATTTGAATAACGAGAGAGAAACATCGGAGATGTCATAGATAAGCTGCGAAGGACGTCAAGATGAGTCGTGGAATGCAATTTTTGAGTCTCAAAATGTGCATTTATCATGTAAAGAATATTATCCACTTTCAAGTTGTCGTTTTAGGTGAAGCAATATAGCACCGTGATCACATCTCAGTCACTGTATGTTAAAGCAGTATAGAAGAGCTCAAGACCATACCAAAAATTGAATTTCAGAAATAATGCTTTCAAGTTAAAAGTATACTGAATCAAAAAAGGCTAAACTGGGAGAAAATATCGAAGTAAGTTCAAGTTTTTCATGAATGCATGCATCGACTTGACGTTCATCAGAGATACATTCGAAGAAAATGAAAGTCTTCATGCTATATAAACTTGACCACAGGGTGTTCCAGAAAAAATCGCCAAAGCTACGACCAAAACTAAGACAAAAATCTCTCATGTGAAAATTTGTAAAAATGCATTCTCGTGAAATTATGGCCATTTTGAATATTGAAATCAGGAAATTTTCGCCAGTAAGATATATCACTTGTAATAATGAATTTGAATCTTGTGGTCCTTGATAAAGACAAATAGTAGATTTTTAACTTCGAAATCTAGTTGTCACATAAATCGTAAACTGGAGTGAAAATTCGAAATAGTGAGATTCAAGTATGATGAGAAGGTATAGTAATTGAGGATATTTAGACATGATTGAGCAGTTTGGAGTCAGTAATAATAACGCCCGTGATGCAGAACGTCTGTACCGAGTACGTTCTCCAACAAGGAGAGACCCAGATCATAAGACAATAAATGATGTTGGAAATTGACTTCTTGAAACTATGTGCTTTGCATCACGGAAGATTAGTTGAGGTCGCCCTAGAAAATTCAGAAGGCAACAGGAATAACAATCACTCCACGACATTGAAGAAGATCTTTCTGTGAGCACCAGAGATCTGTAAAGTAATCTTCACCATCCACGTAGTCCCATACACCGATTTATGCAAAGAGAAAATTTGCATCCTTATCATCTACAGCCGGGGGCTGGTGAGTTGCGCTTACGATTTTGAAGACTTTTTTTAAATCGCTTGAACGCAAATGAAGACTTTTTTGAACCAGTACTTTGGAGTGATGAAGCCCAAGAAGTGTTCAATTAGCACAAGTTACATCACTGGAATCACGAGAATCCGCACCACATCAGAGAATCACATGAGCAAGTACGCTGGAGCTCGCACTACATTTTTTAATCAGGATACTAAACACCAAAAAGTATACCAATTCTCGCGAAAACATATTACCTACTCTTCTGAAGATGTTCCTTTAGCACATAGTCAAAATATTGTGTCTCAGCATGCACAGAAAAAAATACTGTCATGTTTTAAATTGATTGTCTGTATTTTGGACCCTTCTCCATTAATTCAAATATATCTCCAATAGTTTCAAATCCATGTCATCGAAACAATCTGATCCTTAGGTTCGAAGTAATTGAAGATAAGTCAACAAATTTCAAAAAGTTTATATTTCTTCTAATGATATGTAATTCTTCTTCCAATAATAATTTAAGCATATAATGAAATCAAAGCATTTTGTCGTTTTTAATATATAATCTTTGATTCATTTGAGAACACCATACAATTCATTTGATGGATAAAATTATTTTTCCAAACAGCAATTCATGATAATTATTTTGATAAAAAATCATTTTGTCTACAACGGAACTATTATAGGAACAATAAACTATGTTTTCAAAACATTGTCTATACTATTTAAGAAATTGGTAAGTAGCATTCATGTCGAAAATGACTTGAATTGAATTCAAGATCCTTGTTGTAAATTCAATTATTACTCTGTACCCATTGAACTCGATACTACGTAACTGGAAGGGCCCCTGTCGTGTCGACAGCTGAGGCAATTTTGGTCGTATTTTTTTGGCGCATAGGTATATTTTGATTGGACTTGAAAGGGGTTGCTATCTTTGTCACACTCATTGCCCTTATGGGAAGTCGGAGGTTCTCAAATAGTTTGGAGATAAATTGAAAGAGCGGTTGATTTGCTTGGAAAAAATTACCACAATTCTGTGCATACTTAGTAGTCTTAAATTATCATGATATGATGGATCTATATATTTCAAATAACTATCTGGAAACATGCAAAATAAGAAACAAATTACTAAATGATGAAGTATACTTAGATGATCCGTAATTCGATTAAATAGTTGAGAAAATACAGGGTAGGTAGTAGGCGCAGGGTGATTTATATGTTTAACCTGTGTATTGAGTAAAGTGAAGGTATTAAGGTATAAACTTGGAAAACTATAATAGCTTAAAATAAAAATGAAAATACTTTTATATATGAGGTCACATTAAAACCATTGACTAAGCCTTATAAAACTCAATGATTAAAACCATTGACTTTAAGCTTAAACTCAATGATTAAAACTAATAAATATGGTGTTTTTTGATAGGGGGCTTGAGGAATGTCCGAATAGAACTCTTGCATTTCTTGGAGTGTTTACCATCGTCAATTCCTAAAGGGCCCCACTCACATGCCTGCAGCAGGGGCAATCTAGGAGGCAGGGCGATTGGGGCAATTTCCTAGATCGCCTTCTAAGCAGGGCGGGCGGTAGGGGCCCCTTCATACCTTTCTAGCATTATTCCAAGCAAGATATGAGAAAACAAACTTTGGAGATGATGTTAGTAGTACCAACGAACTCGAACAGGATGTGAAATTGTCACATTTTCAAAACGAAACGTACTTTACAAGGAAGTTTCTCCTGCGGCAAGCCTAGATTGCCCCTGCTGCAGGAGTGTGAGTAGGGCCCTCAACTAGGACAATTTCGTGTAGGTATACACGTATAGGTAGGAGTTATATCACTTAGCCAAAAAATGAAATCTGCTTTTCTGGAGTGTATTTATTACCACACCCAAATGCACTGCAGAAATTAACCATTTTGTTTGGCACCCAAACTGTAGAAAGCTACATATTGATTGAACATAATATAAGCTGCAACACTCAGTGTGGCTTTCTTTGTGAAATATTTGTCTGGTTATTAGGATAGAATATCTTCACTAAACGTACTAAGATTCTATCCTAAAAAACAGACAAACATTTCATAAACAAAGCCACACTGAGTGTTGCAGTGTGAAAAAGTATGCACTAGTGGTGCATAACAAACACAGCTAATATATTATGTCAATAGATATGACAAAGATAGACACCCCTTTCTGTCTCTATCTCTTTCTAGTCAAAAATTTGTCTTCAGTCAACTCGATGTAAACAGCACGGATGGGTCCCTTCCAGGTATGGTAGTATCGAGTTCAATGTATGTACCCGGCTCCGGCTTTGAAAAAAAAACAGTAGTGTCAGTGTCATTGTCAGACTAGTCAAACTTGACTTGATTGCACTGGGGCGAGTTCAGAAACGTCACACCCGGTGAGAGTGTGATCCAAGTGTCACTAACCCAAACTAACCCAAACTAACCGTTCAGAATAATCAAGAGCGCATCCTAGACGCACACTGCTTTTCGTTCAAGAATTGACATATACAGTGTGACCCATTTCTTTTGGGAACACCCTGATAAAAAGTTTATTTCTTAACCGATTTGGTTCGTCTTTTTTTTGAATTGTAGATCTCAAAAAATTGTATATTCTTGGCAAAAAGTGACCTTCGCCATCTTGACTTCAAGGCCTACTATGTTAGTTTTTAAGAGCAAAATTTCAGGAAACCATATTAGCGATTTTTTTAGAAAAAATCTGTGTGCGCCACTGGATTCAGCATCCTTTAAAACGGGTCTATACAAATTTTCAACCAAAAATATCAAGTTGAAAAAAATTAAAAATTCGCACTTTAACAATCTTTGATTCTATCAAAAGAAATGATAAATGCATTGAAGTTGATGGTGGTTTGGTAGAAGTTACAAATTTTTAGTTTTATGTCATTTTTATTTGTTTTGATAGAATCAAAGATTGTTAAAGTGCGAATTTTTAATTTTTTTCAACTTGATATTTTCGGTTGAAAATTTGTATAGACCCGTTTTGAAGGATGCTGAATCCAGTGGCGCACACAGATTTTTTCTAAAAAAATCGCTTATATGATTTCCTGAAATTTTGCTCTTGAAAACTAACATAGTAGGCCTTGAAGTCAAAATGGCGAAGGTCACTTTTTGCCAAGAATATACAATTTTTCGAGCTCTACAATCCAAAAAAAAAACGAACCAAATCGGTTAAGAAATAAACTTTTTATCATGGTGTTCCCAAAACAAATGGGTCACACTGTAGATGCATTCCAGGGTGATTTTTGATTACACCGTATTTTTGTGGTGTTAAGGAGGTGTGATGTGTCATTTGTCAAAATGGGTTTGTGCAGGTTTATATTATCATTCACTAGACAAAATGCACACAAGACAATTATTAATTCAGTTGTTCAAAATAATGCATTGTAATGTATAGGATTTCTCTGATGATTGAGTCTTTTGAACACAAGTAAGTACGAAGAAAAATGAATATTATTATTTGGGGAATAGATTGTATCCACTCTTAAGTTGATAAATCCGTGAAGATTTACCCGAACATATACAAAACAAACTAAAATAAACAGCATACTGTCAAACAGCTGACTGAACATACCCAAACGTTCAGAAATACGGGTGTGAAGATGTCACACAATGGATCACTCCTTCAATTATCCACAAAGTACGACGAGTACGACGTTTCTGAACTCACCCCTGGGTATTGCATGTTGCATCAGCGTTGTTGATTTTGTGTATAATGTACCAGTGTACAGTGTTTTGATCTGTTCCTGTTTGTTCCTAGACAATGGAATAAAGGAAGTGGAGTCTAGAAGAGCTAATACCCAAGGTTAATTGATATGTAGATCAATTTACCTTGGCTAATACCTACCTTTGAATGTACGTTTTAGATAAGGTCAGAGAGTTAATATATCTGGTAAAGATGCAACAATATTCATTCAAATCCGAATAATTGTATGCTTTTTATATATTATAGACAATAGAGCCACATCAGAAGATATCCAAGATCTTTCCAATGAACTCATCAATAAATTATCTACACCCGAAGCTTTGCAATGGAGGAAGATCCGAAAACTTTTTGTTCCTGTTACATTTTCACGAACTTGTTCAGTGATAATTTGACAATTTGTGTTAATTTACAAAAGCAGCTTCTATCTCTAGGTACGCTACAAGCTACAAAGAAGCTATGTATTGCGTGTTCTTCCATCTTCGTGAGTCTTTAACTGATAATATATGAATTTGATTTTATTTTTATGAAAATATAATATTATATTGCTTAAATAGAATCTGCGTTTCCTTGTTGCCGGTTTCCACAAAATTCTTTTGTTGAATTCTCAGATTGCGTTCAAAAATGCAAAAAATGAAGAAGTGCAATGTTGAAGAAACGTTTTTCGAATCAGAACTGAGATTTTTTTATTCGCTATAATCATTGTATACTTGATCAATAATATATTTTCAAAAGTGGTAGCAAAAATAATTGCGATAGGACCATGCCATTGCCATACAAGTATTTCCTTTATTTTCAGACAATTTTCGATAATTTGCTCAAAATAATTTGAAAAATGGTAAAGACATCTTAGTCTACTGGAAAATTGCACTTTTTGTGCAGATAAATAACATATTATCTTATACATCCGAATTCAAAAGACTTGTCTGAAAATACAGAAATCATTGATGGTAATGTCCCTATTTCAATTGTTGTGAAACATTTTAAAAATGTACCGATAAGATATGCAATTATAGCGTAGGAATATAAAAATTACTAATTCTGTTTCGAAAAACCATTCTTTAAGATCGAATAAAATACTAATGCAATCGAAAAAGCAAGAAACATTCAAATACAGATGTGGTTTAATATTCAACAAGGTAAAACATTCGCAATTTCTTCAAGAACATTGGTCCTCCAAACAAGTCGATATGCTGTCCTGTTAAAACGTATGCTTGTTGAAGGAAAAAGACGTACCTCAGAAGAAATCACAAATCATAGGTTTGATTCAATGAGAGGCTGTAATTGAATCGTTCATTAAAATCCAATGACATCTTGTAGTTGAATCGATAATACGATATAATAGATTACCAAATATAAACTTTCAATTGGATAAAACCTCACTGTAATTGAGGAATACTGAATGTAAAATCTCATTGAATCGAAGCGTTTGTCTTTGAAAAAATGACAGATTTTTCTGTTTGTGATGGTGCACCCGCCCATTATTCTCGAAATGTTATCCTAACCGATGGATCGGCCGTCGAGGCACTATTTCTTGGCCTCCTAGGTCCACGCATCTGAACCCAATAGACTTCTGGCTTTGAAAATTTCTGAAAAATACTGTTAACCATGTCCTACCCAACAGTGAAGATGATTTTATTGTTCGCATTTATGGAGCTTCAGTAAAAATTGATAACGAAATAATAAGCCGTGTAGAAAACAATTTGAGGCCCAGTTTCACAATGTGTGGTCACCTTTTCGATGACTTTACCAAATGCGTTCACGGTAACCAATGGTTAAGGCATGTATCGTTTGTATGTAGAATTTTCAGTTTTGAACATTTCGGTAAGTGGTAAAGGCATGTATCGTTTGTATGTAGAATTTTCAGTTTTGAACATTTCGGTAAGTGGTTAAGGCATGTATCGTTTGTATGTAGAATTTTCAGTTTTGAAAATTTCGGTTTGACAACCGCAATTAATAGCGCCAAATTTTTGGGGCTTTTGATCGACAGCTATCTTCGATTTGACGAGCACATCTATTATGCCCCGAGTAGAAAACTCTCATCAGCTTGCTATGCCATAAAGGTGACGAGAAGGGACATGGGAGCTGACGTTGCTCGCATGGTGTACTTCTCTCTTTTTGAATCACATCTAAGGTATGGAGTTGCTTCTTGGGGCGCTTGTGCTCACAGTGATAACTGGGCCCTGACTGTCTTCAAGTATTTTTTGATTGATTAAATTTGACAAATGCCACAACAACAAACGATTGAGGTTTTCAAATATCCAAATGAATTTGAAATCGAAAGTTATTTTTACTATTCTTCCAAAAATTCTTCTTGTTTCTGATATCTGGTGTTGTAGTTTGACGGTAGGCACTAACAGGTACTGGCTTATTTGAACGAAATTGTCTGTGGCAACTTGAGCCTGATTTGTGTTCACATTTTTCCATTTCTCGCTATTGAGCTGGTCCAGGAACTGATGAATTTGGGACGACGTACTATATATTTTTTATCATCGCTGAATGAATTAATGTCATATAATTCCATTTTACTCCACTCTACGTGTGCTTATTTCAAGGCTTATTTATTATGATTGGTGAAAATCTTCAATATATAAATTTTGCACTGGTCAACTCAACATGTCAACTCAATACTGAGCTTCACCATCGAATGGAAAACAGTTCATTATCTCTAACTCAGGGTCAACTCATAACCACATGGTGACCAGACATTGTGAAACTCTAGGTTATGCCACTAAACATCCCTTATAGAACTTTTTCTTGCATGCGAGCTGTCAAATCACTGTTTTAGTTGTGCCTCCTGTCATCGGCGGCGCTGAGGTCACTACCTTTGATTTGTATCACCTGTGTACTTGTCAGCTGGTTTGTCACTGTCATTCGTGGTTCAGATCCGAACTTTCAATTAAATTATTATTGATTCAGTTTGCATTGTGCATGTCTTTCTTCTCACAATGAACATCAAATCTATATTCCGGCGAGCAGAAGTCCGCAGAAAATAAATGATGTGTCCCCGACTGTGAAGAAAAATACATTAGCGGCCAGCAGCAACCGGTCTCGGTTCCCAAATTCTAAATACTATGGATATATCTGTCCTGAGTGGATTAAAAAGATCGTCTGACGAAAATGCCAATATAATTCTATTTCTGGATAACAGATTCGACAATCTCGATTCGGGAGATTTGGCCTGCCTGGAAAAACTCTGCAGGCCGGAGTAAGGTCGGAGTCAGGACATGTTGCTTTCTGATGGTATGAAGCTATAAAAGTACCTTTTTTTGTTCCGTAATAGTTTTCGGTTTGTAATAGTTCCTATATAATAGGCTCAATTCCTGAATTGATAATATATTTTTCACATTCATACAGAATGTTTTTTTTATATTTCCTAGAATGTTATTTCTCAAAAGTAAGTTTTCAACTACTATAAAAACGGTAGGTTGATATTGATTTTTATAATTTTTGGTATATTATGTTTGGTGAATTGGTGATGATAAGTCACGTTCTGATATGGTTTTGTTCATGTTCACAAGGTCATAAGTGCATGAATTAATTATGTCGTGGACAAACTACTTGGAAATAACTTCTTAAATAGCAGACACCAGAAACTATTTTTTTCTTCAAAAATATATTTTTTTACAGATGATTTTTGTATTGGTCATTTTTGCTAATCAGACCATTTACATCATCCGAAGAATAAGTAATGTCAATCAGATCAGATTTTATTTTTTTTATTGGTAAATCTTAATCATCTAAAAAGAAAAAAATACAAAAAAAAAATATTTATAAGGAAGATATCTCTTCATATCAAGAATTTGAAAGTGTCCAGATCCGCCTCAAGAAAGTTGATTCCAACTTTGTATTTAACGTTCTTTATTCATAATATAGGGTGATTCATATCGACCTGTTTTTTCAATTGTTATTAAAATACATAAAATGGCATTGGATGGTGGAATCTTCATCATGACCTGAAAGAACAATCATTGACATAAAATGTTTGACAATAATTTTACTTTTAAATGATGGTCGAAACTAGGCCGAAGGTCTAGAGAGGTCCAATTTTGAATCACCCTTTTCAGCATTGTGACCGGTATTTGCCCAATACGCGAGTGATGTTGGCTTCGATGTCCTGATCCGAAACTAGCTTGGACTTTTCTGTTTGGGGCTATGTGATGTCAAAAGTCTTTCTCTCCGTCCGTTCAGCTACGACTCAGAAATTGCAAGCCATAATTACTTGCCTAATCGGGCAGATACCGTTCGCAATAGTTAAATCACTCTTTCAAAAATTGACCTTCCGAATAAACCACTTGGGGGCATAGCCAGCATTCAATCGAATCATTTCCAGAAATTGAATAACAAAGATTGTTCTTCCAGGTCATGATAAAGATTCCGCATCCAATTCCGTTTCATGTGTTTTATTAACAATTTAAAACAAAAGGTCTAAATGAATCACCCTTCACTTATAACTTTCTGATGACGAGCGAAACCAACTAAAAACAAGGTTTACAATAAGACCAGACATACCCCACCTAAAACTATAAAAATCGATCACAGCATTAGATGAACGTCAAGTCCCTGACGCATCCACCATCAACACCTAAATAGTTTGTCTTCCAATCCCGAGCGGTGCACTACTTGGGACCCTTTCAGTAGCATTACAGATGGTCGAAGAGTCTACCACTAAATGTTGGGGATTTTTTTTTTGCACTCTGTATATTCGTTCTGATATAATATTATTCTGTTATTGGAGACAATAGGCCGTCCTTGATTTTTTTGTCGACGATCCATAACATTATTGCTTTAAATGAAATTATTATTCCTGTGCCCTTATTCTTGAAAGTAATAGAGACAATACTTGGAAACTGACTTCCATCTTTCTCTACTCCCACATATCTCTCTTATTACAGAAATTGCGATTCTTGAACAAAAGGAGGGAGTGAAAATGCACACACAGTGTCCAAGTTTTGAAACTGCATTCCGATCAATCGTAGCAGTTAAATTTTTGACAGTTGATCAAGATTTTAACTGTGTCGAAAGCACCAAAGCGTCATTTGTCATTTTCACTACATTATTTATTTATGTGACATTTACAATTTACGCGAGACCAATTTTTGTGAAGACATTCCACTAAGCCAATCCACCAAATCATTGGAAAAGTGGCATTTTTAATGGATTTCTCGCAACATTTTCAATGAATTGGTGGATTGGCTTAAATCTCTTCTCGTCTAAATGAACCATAACTTGCTTTTTGTTTTGAATAATTTCGTGAAAACTATTTGGAAGAGGCTCACATTGCAAAAAAATGTATCAGCCAACGCCAAAAGAATTGCTAGCTGATTCTCCTTCGTCAAGGCCAGAATTGCATTCGGGAAAATTCACCTCCCCATTTACCACTCATCAAATCTATTATTTCATTGCATGGAATATTATGGACACGAAACGAAACCTTCAAATAAACTTTCCATTTGACTATGTGAATTGGTCGCTTCAAGAGAGAATATCTTTTTCCATATCGACCGCCTTCTCTAGAGCTTCCTCCACATGAATCAGAATCAGAATCAGAATAAGCTTTATTGTCACAAAACCAAAAACAGTTTCACAGACAAAGTACAATACTAAGTACTAAGTAAGACTCAAAACTACCTTAGATGTAAAAGAACAGTACAAAATTTAAAAAACTACCTAAAAACAACGAAATAACATAAAAAACACTCACCTACAATAAAAAATGTATTGGAACTGGTCACACAACTTATTTCCATAAAATTCGTCTAGAGTATAAAATGCTTTCTTCAATTAAATATCACGTACAGATTTCTTAAATTTAGATAGACTAGATAGGGTTCTTATATTTTTGGGTAGGTGATTAAACATTTTGATAGGTTCATAAATAACAGATCTTTTTGACAATTCGGACTTTGGTAGGGACAGAGGCAACATATGTTGCTGACGAGTAGTGTATCTCTCATTTCTATTTTTATTTTTATTTTCAATGTCCTTTCTGTTACAAAAGATGAGGCACACAGATTCCAAAATATAAATGCATATAACTGTAAGGATTCTACATTCCGGAAAAAGTGCCCTACACGACTTGCGATGTTTAGCCTGACACCAATAACGAATTGCCCGTTTCTAAATTCTAAACAAAATGTTCATCAAATTATTGCTGGCAGAGCCCCAAAATACAATCCCATATCGCAGACGCGACTCTATCAGGGCGTACGCGACTCTATCAGGGCTGATGATGAGCTTATTTCAAATAAACTGAGGTTATTTCAAATCGACTAAGAGCAGGAGCATGTAGGAGAACCCAAAATACTATGATCAAATGCAACCTACCTATATACCAAGGTGCACCCCCAAGGAGTTATAATACGCCTCACAAGTGAGGTTTCAAATTTCAAAAAAATGTTATATCTCAGTTATATCTGGACTTAGAAACAATAAATCTGGTCCACGTTCTACGTGCACTAAGAGCATTCATCTACAGTAATTGAAGTTTAATCGAGGTATTCTAAAGTGTTGAAAAGGGAAGGTGAACCAATAAAATAAGATAGATTTCTTTTACCCGTTGGTGAACTTCAAAAATCATTTTTTCATTTTATGGGAAGTTTAATTCCAAAACTTTTCCTGCTTTTGTTATTTTTCAAAAAACTTTGTCGTTTTCAGCAAAAACCCAAATATGTGAAAATCCGTATTCTAGCTGTCATATTAAAAGTCGTCAAAAATTCCGATGTTGCTAATGGAATCAAACGTTAGACTTGCTGTGTATTGTCCATATAGCCAGGACATTTTTCTCTTCGAGTTTCCAACGCCAATTTATAATGACAAATCCGTTTTTTGATCAGTAATTGATTGCTCTATTCATTTGGAATTCATTATTATTATAAATATTTTATATTTCAATTTATATTTTATTATTATTTATCCCGGATCTACTTGACAAGGTTCTATAACAATCAAGACTGGGACATGAGTTGATGCACGATGAATACACGATTAAGCATCACCTCCTTTTGATAATAATCTCGATAAGAACGTTAGAGACTCTTTAAAACATCAGTATCATGATAAATGGATAAGAGCTGGAAATTAATCACAACTTTGGCCTCCATGATCACGAGTACCTCATAAAAGAACTTTTTTCTCTAGTCATTGTTGAAATGATTTGGGTGTTCCATAGTTCCACGAAACTTGTTTAGCGATGCGAATTGTGGAATCACTCCAGTCATCTTAGCCAATTAAGTGAGTCAACTGCGCAATGCGAGATAACTAGCTATAAACTTGAATAAACCATTATTTGACATTCTCAAGGTTGTCTCAAAATTCTCATAAAATCTCGTTTTGGAGCGACTGTCAGTGTTTATAGATATTCAAGGTCAAAATCAGTTTTTTGTCAATATCTCGCGTGCTATGGTTTCAATCCTTTCTACATTTGTAACAAAGTAACCGAATTTTTGAATTCTTTTGTCAAACGCCGTAATTTTCTAAAATCATTTTCCCGTTATGATTCGAATAATCTTCTTTTTCCCGTATTTTGGTTATTTGTCAGTCAAAAGATTCCGTAATTTTCTATGATAATGTTGACTGTGAGATAATTGATAGTCTATTAGTCAATTTTTGACCGAAATACTCCTACTTTGTTTTCACGCGTCGAAACAATTAATTATTTAACTCGCAAGCAAACCGACAACGACACATTTCGCACAAAATTCAAGCAAACAGTCCCCACTTTTGATCTGAATACGGAACGTCGGGGAGAAGCCGAGCATCGAGGTACTAACTTGGTCAGTACCGAGAGAGAGACGACAGCCTGCTGCAGTAGAACCCGCAACAAGTGCTCGACCCGACCCTTTACGAGATCTACGAAACCCGCGATTTTTTTCCAAGACCTCTATCCCTATTACCACGAGGTGAGACCTTCTGTGATGTGAGTTTAGGGAAGCGCATTTTGCCGTGTGGGATAGCAGGTGAGTTTTCTTGAAACGGACTTTAGTTTTACTGGCTTAAATCAGTCTTTGAAAGCAGGTCTTTTTGTGAGAAAACTCATGGAGATTTTTTTTTGTTTGCTTAAATAATGGGATTTCAGGAAAATTAATTTTGCCGGGTGAGATATCAGGTGAGTTTTCTTGGAACAGACTTTAGTTTCACTGGCTCAAATTAGTCTTTGGAAGCAGGTCTATTTCTGAGAAAACTCATGAGGATTCTTTTAGTTTGCTTGAATAATATGCTTTCCGGGAAGCGAATTTTGCTGGGTGGGATATTACAGACAAAATACAGAGAGGCTCCTGGAGTTACCGCACGAGCGAGTACGACATTTTTCTGTGTTTTGAGCCGTTTTTCTTTTTTTGGAAATAACCCGATCTCGTGAGTTTTCCCGTTACATTTTCTCTACGTCGTCGGGTATCTCAGTTCTTATAAACCGCTGGTTTTTTGTTCAGAATTCGTCGTGAAAAAAATCATTGCTCTAAACTTTGTTCACATGCCGTTTTCTTCACATTGCCATTTACCGATATTTTATGACTGTTTAAATAGATTTTATTTAGCTACTTATTCTGAATCTCCACCGGGATAGTTTTGATTGATTTTTTTTTATTCGTTATCACTAGTTATTTTTATTTAATGTTGGCTGATTGGAAAACCAGCATTATTGTTAAGTTTTCTTTTATTTATTTTATTGACTGGTTGGAAACCAGTCAGTATTGTGATATTCTGGGACAAATAGATTGATAATTTATTTTCATCAACATCGTGTTTTTATCAAGAAAGTTCAGTAATCCTTTTCAGATCGGAAGTTTGCGGGGTTTTGGAAAATAACGAACGCCTGGACTTTCTTCACTGTCTAAAAGCTACCCGATAGGCACTGTGGGCCCTCAACCACGTAAATACAGGGGGTGGCGCCTTAGCTTTATTTTACATCAACGATTTTCCTTATTCCCGTTGGAAATCTTACCCGGAAAATCTCGGGGAGCGTCACACATTTATGATCGTAATTGTCAAGCGTGAAATTCTCTAGAAATTTTGTTCGAAACTTTTTTCTTTTTGGCTAGTCGTTTTTGAAATAGACCGCGGAGAGAGCGCAGCGCTCATCTATACATACAGGGTTGGGCATGAGAAACTTCCCCCCAAGGTATACTCGGGTGTCAGGTGATTCATCAGAAATCGCTCTGACACATCAATTTTTTGTTTTCTGGGGGACACTTTTTTTGGTATTTCTACCCCTCCACCTGTCAACCCCTAAGCGGTGGTGATGACTACCCGGCTACCCCTAGAATTTCAAATGGAAACGGGGGGTTTAGTGATGCATTATTTTGGAGGCTCCTCAATCCTGTTCACTAACTTCTCTCATTGGTCATTGGTCAGTGCCAAACATAAGACAATTCGATATTCAAATATGATCTGCAGTTTCAATGAGGTTTATGGTTCCTGAACCTCAAGGTTTTTCAAATCATTTAAATTCCGTGAGAATCTGACGTAATTTACAGGTCTCAGATACTCAAGGAGTATTTGAGTTATGTAAGCGAAATTTGCGGTGAATTGTTACAAAACATCATGTTCTATATCATGATCTGAATAAACTTGCCAACTTATACACGGTGCCCAAAAATTAAGACTGATCAGATTAAGACTCTCTATGTCTATTTTTCAATTTTTTTTAAAAATAAAAGTAGTATTCTCATTTCAAAAAATCAAAAACAAAATTGAGATGTCGAGATATTAGGTCTGTTCGTAGAATAATCACACACCAGTCAGAGCCAATCAGCATTTCGCATTTGCGGTTTGCTAACCCAAACTAACCCAAACTATTTCTGACTGACATTGACCAATCAATGAAGCGCTGACTGGTTTGTGATTGTTTCACGAACAGACCTACTGTTTTCACTTGCCTATATAGGTTTCAAATCACTACATTTTTATAAAAAGTGATATTTTTGCATTTAATTTTTTGAAGAGTTTTGCAATTTTCTGTAGGTATTATATCAAATAACACGCTATAGTGGCATCACTGAGAACTAGACATATCACAGGTGAGATGTCTTTGATGTAGCAATACATTCTTTTTCCAACAAGACCAAATTTGTTTAAATCCGTTCATGAAGGAGAAGGTGGTGGGGAGCAGTCAAAATGAGCGGTCTACGAAGCGTGGATTCTCATTTATTGTTTTTTCGAGCTTTCCGAACTAATTTGTTCCTTCTTCAGGAAAGACTATAAGTATTGACAAAACATGGATATAAGTATGTGTACAAAGCTAGGATAAGAAAAAACTTACCAATTAGAGTAATGAAAAGATAGAGCATACAAAAAAAATAAAGGATTTAACATGGGATTTGTTCAATCACTTTGATCACAGTCAGTATACATTCACCACTTTTTAGACACAAACATCACTATCACTTCTCAAAACGTTAAGAGTATTGTACATGTTAACAATTAAACAAAATAAAAGAGTAAAACACATAATTAAAATAGTTTGAATTCAACTTAACGACTAGATTGGTGTGGGCGGACTAGCACCATTATGACATGCCTATTGTTAGCTTGGTTATAGAACCAATATGAGGTGTAAAATAAACAGAATTGCAGTAATCTGTAACCGACATGACTGCATCTATGAACATCAGACGCAACTCACTTACTGAGAAGGATGAAATCTGTAATTTGTACTGATGGGATTATAACAAATTGAGACGTATGGTATGACGTTGGCGTGTTTATCCCATCTCATATCAGGTGCTGAAAGTTAAACCAGAGAGAGACAAAACAGAAAAGACAACCGGAAATAGGGTAAATTGGAACTAATCAACATCCATGTGGTCCGGATTGTTCGGTGTCTGGCCCCGTTTGTGAATTTGTAGCAAGTAATTATAAATCACGCTCAAGTTCTGATAATCATTCTGGTTATCTAAATTGTTTCCAGTCATCTTGATGTGAGCCATCTCCAAGAAAAGCCGTTTGTGATACACGTTGGACCGCGTCAACACTTTGACCTCTTCAAGATTAGGTATGTGGCCAGTGTTAACATGGTGTTGGGCCAATCCGCTCGTCTGAACCCTCCTTTTGAAATCACTCTTATGCAAAGCAAGGCGGGCAGAGAGTTTTTGTGAGGTTTGTCCAACATACACCCTATCACACGCTCCACATGGAATGCTATACACTACATTTCTCATATCTTTGGTGGCAAAAGGAGTCTTGGTCCTTGTGTACAGCTGTCCTATAGTGTTTGTCTGTTTTTTCATGAACTTTGCACCTCCATGATTCAGGGTGTTAATCAATTTAGGTGTTAGTTCTTCCAAGTGTGGTAAAACATAGTATTGAGCTGTTACTTCAGATGTAGCAGCAGGTGGAGGGGTGGCCATCTGGTTTGGTGGGTCAACATCCAGTTGGAAATCGTGTTGGGTGCTAAAGAGAAACTTGTTGATCATCCTCCATGTGTAGGAATTTTCCTCCAATATCTGGGCCAAAGTCGACAATGAGGTGACTCTTTTTGTAGGATGAGTAAGAAAACAAGCCCTTCTTTTAAGCGCCATAATGAGGTCCATCTTCATTTTTGTGGAGTGTTATGATTTGAAACTGATGAATCTATTAGAGGCCATGGGTTCTCTGTACCAGAAAGTAAGCAGTGATTGGTCATCGTTTCTATGTACCCTCATGTCCAAGAGAGGTAAGCTCCTATCCTCCTTCCTCTCAACTGTGAACTGTATCCATTTCCTACTGGATGTTGACCCACCAAACCTGATGGCCATCCCTCCACTGCTACATCTGAAGTGACAGCTAAATACCATGTCTTACCACACTTGGAAAAACTAACACCTAAATTGATCAACACCCTGAATCATGTAGGTGCAAAGTTCATGAAAAAACAGACAAAAACTATAGAACAGCTGTACACAAGGACCAAAACTCCTTTTGCCACCAAAGATATGAGAAATGTAGTGTATAGCATTCCATGTGGAGCGTGTGATAGGGTGGGTGTCGGAGAAACCTCACAAAAACTCTCTGCTCGCCTTGCTTTGCATAAGAGTGATTGCAAAAGGAGGGTTCAGACGAGCGGATTGGCTCAACACCATATTAACACTGGCCACATACCTAATCTTGAAGAGGTCAAAGTGTTGACGAGGTCCAACGTGTATCACAAACGGCTTTTCTTGGAGATGGCTCACATCAAGATGACTGGAAACAATTTGAATAACCAGAATGATTATCAGAACTTAAGCGTAATTTATAATTACTTGCTACAAATTCACAAACGGCGCCTGACACCAAACAATCCGGACTACATGGATGTTGATTAGTTCCAATTTCCCCTTTTTCCGGTTGTCTTTTTTGTTTTGTCTTTCTCTGGTTTAACTTTCAGCACCTGATATGAGATGGGATAAACAGGTCAACGTCATACCATACGTCTCAATTTGTGATAATCCCATCAGTACAACTTACAGATTCCATCCTTCTCAGTAAGTGGATGCAGCCATGTCGGTTACAGATTACTGCAATTCTGTCAATTTTACACCTCATATTGGTCCTTCAACCTAGCTAACAATATGCATGTCATAATGGTTTTAGTCCGCCCACACCAATCTAGTCGTTACGTTGAATTCAAACTATTTTAATTATGTGTTTTACTCTTTTATTTTGTTTAATTGTTAACATGTACAATACTCTTAACGTTTAAAGAAGTAATAGTGATGTTTGTGTCTAAAAAGTGGTGAATTTATACTGACTGTGATCCAAGTGATTTAACAAATCCCATGTTAAATCCTTTATTTTTTCTGTATGCTCTATCTTTACATTACTCTAATTGGTAAGTTTTTTTTATCCTAGCTTTGTATACTTATATCCATGTTTTGTCAATACTTATAGTCTTTCCTGAAGAAGGAACAAATTAGTTCCGAAAGCTCGAAAAAACAATAAATGAGAATCCACGCTTCGTAGATCACTCGTTTTGACTGCTCTCCACCACCTTCTCCTTCATAATTGCAAGCTAGTCACGAAAACTTTCCACGTAAATCCGTTCAGTCATTCAGAAGTCACAGCTGTTTATTACAAAAAGCATCGAATCACCTCTACCTCTTTATTTTGATAGATATGTCAAAAAGATTTGGACCAAAAAAAGCTAATCTATACAAAGATTATATTATTTTCTTGATCGAATTGATTTAAGTGGAGAATAACTCCAAGGGGCTGTTTATCAATTGAGTTAACACCTGGGTTGATGCAATAACCTTAGAATAACCTCAAAATGTTTGACATTTGTCCATTTGGCAGTGACTAAGTTTAAGAGTATTAAGAGGAAAATTTGCTCTTTCTGGCATATTATGTACCTGGGATCGATTTTATTTGCGTTTGCCGGCCACACAACATAAATTGCGGAAGTAAAACCTGTTTTTGAGGCTTTATTAAGATTTTCAAATGCAAGCCCACTAAATAGTCTCCATCTTTTCTTTTCTTTCCTCAAAGGATTTCTCAAGTCTTCATAACTCTCTTATTTGAAAAGACATAGAAAAATGATCTGTATGACTCTGATAGAAAATTTCCGAAATAATATGATTAACAGGAAGAAAAGAAGTTGAAGTACTCTGAGAAAGTTTATTTAGAAATAACTGGCAAAGCGCTTTCGGCTAATACGCCATCTTCAGTGCCCCAACTGAAAGTGAGACATGGGTAGAGAATTTTTCTTAAACATACACCCAAGTTTATACAATGAAAGACAAGAAAAAAACCCTAAATACTCACTAGTCAGTGTAATGTGCAGGTGATATTTAACATCAAGATTATGAATAGCTTCTGAGCCCCTTTTTCAAAGGTGTTTGTCGGTCAGACATAATGGTCCGTTATGGTTCAAAAATTAGTTTTATTGGTATGGTCCATTCCTTCATATTCATATTTAATATGATAAAGGCATCTATTTACTGGGTTTGCACTTGAAAAAACCTTCAAAATAGGTTTCACTTGACAATGAAATCGATCCCACATGCAACAGAAAGAGCTGATTTTCTTTTTCAAAATGAGACAAATAACATTCAGATTGTCTAAGAAGTTTAGAAGTTATAGGCAATTCAAACATCTAGTTTGACGCCCTAGAGCTGTCGTATTTGACAACTGAGAGATAATTGTCGGGGGGCAATTTTGTAAACAATATCGTCCCAAATATATTTCCGTATTTTATTTTGGTAGTTCAATTGGGAACATCCAAACATTTGTCGATTCTACCGTAACGTTCCCTTGAGGCGATCCTAGAAACTTAAAATATATTTCCAGCATTTTCTCCCGGGCACATAACTATACAGTTTTTTTCCTGGGTCTCTATATTTTTTTAAAATGAAAAAATTTTTAAATATGTTTGCTATTATCGTTTTTTTATAGAAAGATAAATCCAACACTGTGTTTTTTTCACGTATATCCTCAAGAAAAACCGCAAATAAAAAGGGTCCCAACGTCGGCAATTTCTCAAAATAGTCGTTTTACTTTCATGTCCCGACCCTAATAAAACTGTAGTTATCACAAAGGAAGCCTATTGACTGTGATAGAAAGAATTGGAGCTTCAAAAAGAATATGACCTACTCGAATCGTTCACGAGAATGAATATTTTCGATGCACTGACAAATAACCTCCGCCTAAGAAAGCTCTATTCAACTCTAATGAAAGAGCCAAGCTTCATTTCTAGACGCTTTTTCACCAGATGACAGAAATGGATAAAGCATTATCGGATGATATCAGCATAAGGAAGAGGTTCACTCAATAACTTTCTGTTTAATTTGTGGCGAAATAATATGGAGATAATATCGTGAGTGAAATGTGCAAATGAAACTCCGCTGATGTGAACCGTTGACATTTTTAGAATTTTCTCATTTATCAGATTATCATTGTTACATAAATGCCTATGATGGGTGTTATAAATTCTTTGTTCACTGTTGGTATCTTGGGAGCGGTATAAGAGACAGCAAAGCGATAAAGATTCTGAAAGCTTCCGGAGTTATCCGAAATAAAAAGTTATTCCAATAAGAACTATTGACGATGGTTGGAAAGGAACAAAACGTCGGATCTAGAATATAATCACGTAATCTTATAGAGGAGACAAAATATACTGTAAATTCAAAGGCAACTGAACGCAGGTAGATATACCAAGAGCACCCCGTATTTATGAATTTATTATAACCATTTTTTGTATACATGTGTAGTAGGGTAAGCTAAGTGATCGATCAAAATTTGGGAAAAATCCAACCATTGGGAAAAAGTGAAAAATTAATATAAGTTGGACCTCCACGTTGTCTTATGGACTCAGTAACACGTCGGGGCAGACTTCTAAAAAGATGGTCGATTTTTCCTTGAGTTTTCTCATCTCTGGCAACTTTTACCTTATGCTAAAGTGCCGCTAGAGTCTGTAGAGAATGGGGTAAACGGAATAATCTTTTTGCCATAATATCCCAGACGTGTTCTATGGGTTAAAAATCGGAAGATCCAGGGGGCCAAGGCAACAAATCGACTTGATTGTCTTCAAAATAATTATCCAACGTAGATCTGGCTACATGTGGTCAAGCATTATCTTGTTGAAAAAATGTGTTGGGCACTGTCCGTATATAGGGCAGAACATGACGTTCCATCACTTTCTGGATGTAACGCACGGCGGTCATGTTGCCTCTGATGAATACCAAAGATGACCTACTTCCATAAGCAATAGCCGCCCATACCATGATTTGACCGAATGCTGCACATGCCTTTCCACAATATATTGAGAATCTCGTTTTTTACCTTCTTACCCTTGCACGGACATCATGCATGCCCAAACAGAATCTGGATTCATCAGTGAAAGTGATGTTACTCCATTCAAGGTCCCAGTTCAGCCACTCCCTGCACCAAGCCGGTCGATCACTGATGCCAAGGAGTGAGAGCTGGACAAACTGAGGACGGTATGAAGTTTGTCCAAAACCTCTGATACGGCAATAAACAGATCGCGTTTGAATTGGCCTGCCATGCTCTGCAAACAATGGGGAACTTTCCCATTTTTTTTTTAATTGTATGAAAGTGTGCGTTCATGTCCAAAAACACCGTATACCAAATATCCGCCGTTGAATCGCACCAGTTATTTTACAATAAATGATATAAGTTGACATCGATGCTGAGAAAATTCAAACGAAACAAAAAGCGCGGGAAAGTTTTGACGTCATAACGCGTAGCTTTGGCAACTATTTTGATGTTTGAAGTCTGGAGCCGGATTCCGGATTGATTTCAACATGTGGAAGCAAGGCGTGACAAAAACGTTATTCCGTGCACGTCTTGATATCAGTTCGGCAATGTTCGTGATTTGTCAAGACGTGTTTCAAAATCTTAGTGACTTTTTCATTTTTCCCTAAAAATTTTTGACATTTCGTAGGGACTTTCAATTTTATATTCTGGTGTTGGTGTATGTTGACGTGATAGTGGTATTCTTTTGTATTGAATCTGACTGACCAAAGTTATTCGAGGGGGTGATTCTGGGGTACCTGCAAAACTCACAATAATTTCCGTCTAGTTTTCGGAAAATAGCAGCAGCTTGAAATTTTTCGATTATTTGGAAAAACTTGTAGGAAAAACTCATAATACGTTAAAAATCGCGGAAAAACTAATTTTTTGATGTTTGATAACAAATTCAGTTCAGGAGAATATGTGAGTCTTTCTGTGTATTTCTTTTTTGAAAAAAATCAGTTTTGCAGCCAACAAATTTGGATAATATTATTTTGGTCGCGAAATAAGTACTAGTGGGCACATGGACGTGACGAAATAGAAAATCGATACCTAATTTAAAATACGTGGTTATAAAAATATAGGTATGTTTTGAGTCTCACACAACTCATGTTCATTACCTTCGCGGCCTTGGGAATTGGAATCTTCATTATTGCTTAAAGAACAATAGGTAGTATATAATATGAATAAATTATCGGGATGCTTTTAATAAACTGTTTTTAGCGGATATTCTTGTGAAACCAACCTTTAAGAATGAAACGAATCGGAACAATTAAAAGTAAGTCGTTGATTCCGCTAATTCATTTTTTTTTTAATCGAATGAATAGGTATGTGAGTCATCCATCGAAATCTACGTTTCAATAACATATTTTATAACGGGAGAATTGGAGTTCCAATTTTAAAGAACTGCCGACACATACCTAAGCATTTACCAAGCGATATACCTGCCGATGTTGTGAGTTTTGCCGCGAATTACTGATTTTGGGTTAGCATTTCAATGATATTTTGTTGATTTAGTCCTTATTTTGTATCACTTTTTGAAAAATCCAAGTTGAGTTATAACATATCGTATTTTTGACAAAACGTGGTTATGAGATCTGTGAGCCACATGTTGGTATTGGTATTGGTATGGTTGGGGGGGCAAACCACTGCCCGGCGAGTAGGCCTTGAAGGCCCTTTTCGCCAACCCCAGGACCATTGCAGTTCTAACTTAGTTGATGATGAAGAACATCACCTAGTTATATATTGAACTAGCAGGACCAATTAATTTAGGCTAACTATTAAACTTTTCGACTGTCAGTTATTGATTATACTGCAGTCTACTCAGTAGCGTTAGCCAGTGAGAGTGCCACTAAATACAGAACAGAAAATAATTTCTGCCCACCGCGGGGCTCGAACCCACGTCAATCAGAACTAACGGTCTCTCAAGCCGGCGTGTTACACGCTCGGCCACCGCGTCCCCGAGCCACATGTTTATATGTAACCGATCCGTTCAAGTTGATGTTCTCTAGATTTTTTTTTTCTGCTCATGATGCATTTCTATCATTCTATCTTGCTTTCCTAAGGCTCCATTGAATACTCTTTGTAATAAATGATGGTTGCTTCCTGGCAATACCGAAAAACACCTCCACAATGAAACTGAAACTCACAAAACGGAAACATACCACCACATTTTTGACAAATAATGACAAATTGACAAATTCAGCTGATAGAAGTCGTGTGAAAAAAACGAAACAACACGTCCTCACGTATTGAGTTAAGACAAGGGGACAAGTATGTCTAGTCGTGTTGACAAAAGTGCACAGAATACAATATAAGCAGAGCGACGTGTTGCTATGGAATTCCACAGTACACGGAATACGGGTCCAGACTTCAAACATTCAAGTGGTTGCCAAAGTTACGCGTTATGACGTCGAAACTTTCCTGCGCTTTTTGCTTCGTTTGAATTTTCACAGCGTCGATGTCAATTTTGATTATTTATTGTAAAGTTACTAGTGCGATTTAATGGAAGATATTTGGTATACGGTGTTTTTAGACATGAACGCACACTTTAAAATAAATAAATAAGATAAAGAATAAATGGGCAAGTTCCCTGTTGATCCGCAATTGACCTGGTGAATGTTAATCGATCCCGTAGAGCCAAAATTCTAAGGCGGCGATGTTGAAGTGGGGTTTTTCTTCTTATACGTCCTTCTCCGTTAGCTCTTCGTGTACGGTCTTCCTGATTCAATCCCCGACAACAATCGACCACCGTATTTTAAACTTCTATGCATTCTTGTCGCTATGCCTCTAAAGGACAAAGCAGCCTTGCTTGAGCCCACGATGCCCCTTAATCAAACTCGCTAAGCTGATGAAAACTTCCTGGTCTTCTCACTCTAGGCATGATAAACAAATCAAGGCAGCTCTTCACGACTTTATGACTGCCAAATTTGAACTGTAGCTACAAAACACCATTATCCCGTACCTAGCTACTTTCTTTTTGTAAAAACAGATGATAACATAGAAACCACTGTATCGATATGGTTGAAGAACTGATCGTTTTTTATTCGAAGATAAACATTTCTAGAAATTTTTTCGAATAAATTCATGAATACTGAGTGTTGTGTTTTCTATGTCACAAAGGCCCGATACTTTCACATTCAAGTAGTCTTTTGATTCCGTCAGAAGAACTTCCAAACAGGTCCCTCCATGGTAACGCTCCATTGATTATCTGACGGATGAGAAAGAATCATTTTATTTATTTGAATGTGAATGTACCGGGCGTTAGTATAATAATATAATAAAAATAACTATTTCGCAAACCAAGTGTTTTAAAAATTGCAAATAGATTGCTAAAATCATTTTTTCTTGACGTGACTAAAGTATATAGATCAAAATAGTCTTAAAATCAACATTGTATTGTGCACTGACTTATCAAGTATGATAATATCGTAGGTATGTCGTAAGATGTAGATTCGAAAGGTATGTCGTTAGATTAAAAATCAAGATGATGGTCTATTCAGCGTAAAACGAAGATATTGTGTTTGACGAAAAGTCGTATGATTATGACGATATTTTTTGAAAGGAGGAAAATGGCTCTAAAGATCTGAAATTAGTCTCGAAAAATAGACAAATGAAAAAAAAAATCAAAAATGTCCTGAGATTTTATTCAAAACATCTTTTTATTGAATACCAAAATGCTCAACTTTGCCATAGGTAGTTTGAGAATGGATGGTACGCAAGGATAGACGATACTCGGAATTTGTGAAATGAAGAGCAATATCGCGTAGCTCCATTTTATGTGCACCTTGTTTTAATCAAACATTCAAGTGCCTCTTTTCAAAAAACCGATACTTTTTTTTGTGAGAAGTTCAGTTATGCTATTCGGTAACCACACTTGAAATATTTTGGTTTTTTATGTGGTAGCTAGTCTAGAAACACCATAATTTATCAACCTCACCTCAAAACAAGGACCGCCTCAATTTCAATACATTTTATTTGCTGTTCAATCTAGCGGTGTGAGGTGGGTTGGTATAGAATCCGTTAAGAATAGATGGTACGATGGTACGATTGTTCCATCTGTCGGTTCGAAGCATTTGTTCATATTTTGTGCAGTGAATTTTCCAAGTAGCAAATCATTCAGATTATTTATTGATTATTTTGATTGGTCCCAGATATGTCGAATAAAAGAAAAGGCAGCGGCAACGGCAGAGCTGAGTGATGAGAAGAAGAAAAAAAAGCAATTGAATCATCGGAAATGAAAATCGAGTTGGTTTGAGAAGAGCATCTTGGACATACAGTATAACAGCCCTACTTCGAGGAGACGTTATTCTTTGAGGAAAACGAAAAAGTGTGGATGCGGTTCAGCATCTACAGCCGAAGAGAAAATAATGGTTGCCTACGTGAAGAAGCTCTCAAGTCGCAGATTTGCTTCTTCGAAATCGATGTCATTCAATCTAGCTGAAATGCTAAAAATAAAGCATTTAGTTTAACGCTGAAAAACGCATGGCTGGTTACCCTTGGTTTGAGTCATTTCTATGCGCCACATCTATGGATAAAAAAGACGTTGATCAATACTTCGCCTTATTACACGATATATTGATTCAGCACGACTCACTTTATAAAGCAAATCATATATTTAACGTCGATGAAACTGCAATTGAATATCAGGCCAGAGCAGGTTATTGCAATCAAGGGCTCAAAAAACGTTGTATCCGTAACGTTTTGCTAAGAAGGAAAAAATGATTTTTGCAGTTGCTTGCTGCAGTGCAGAAGGCTGCTCCATTTTCCCGACATGTACTTTTGAAAGAAAAAAAAAGGAGTATGTAGAATATATACCAAGTGGTAGAAAATTTTGCTGCTACTTGATGGACATACCTCCCATTGTAACAACATTGAACTGTTTACCAAATCCTCTTGCAATCACGAAATGCGCATTTTTGATCAAACAAAACCAAAACATTGAATAAATGTTGTTCCGCATGTGGATTTCAATGTAGCGAAGAATTCGAAGAGGCTGATCGAAGAACTGATCCTACGGATCCACGAGAGGATTTGGCACAAGCGGTGTGATCTAGTTACAAAGCCCATAAGACAAGAGAGCGTTCGACGGAAGAAACGGTTAACAAGCATGCATAGTGAGAAAAAAAAGAATCTGAACTCAAGTGAATGCCAAAGAAGACTGAAATCAAAATTTTCAAAACTGCAGTCTAGAAGAAGGCATGTCTGAAAACGGTGAGCTCATCTGTAGTGACAGCTTTGATGTGTCCGACAAAAACCGATCAAGGCGTCGGTTCGGGTTTTTTTTATTTTCCTTTTGAATAATGAAGAATTCACGTTTCAAAAAGCGTGTACCATCCTGGATCTACGCAAGCTTCGCTGAATGTCCTACCCCTGCCAAGAAACCAATGTAAAATATCGAATACTTTGCAAATAGAGACTTTATTATTTTCGATACAAATTTTCATAATACTAGATATTTAGACTTGATCTTTCTTGAAACTGAATACATGATCATAATAATATAATAAGATAATGTCAAGAATATTACGCTATGATCTGCTAAGCTTACTTGTAGTTCTATCAATATTTGAAGATACCATTTAATTGAAAAAATAATAATCGATCTATAGGTTCAAACCATTTTGAATAAATGAATAAGTACACTAATAACTGATGTTACCAATCACATGGTGAACGTGTATGCTGTGTATTGCTTAGAACTGTAAAAACAACAAAAACTGGATAATGAAGTCGAGTAGAAGCAATCAAAAAATTCTTGTTACTGTAAAAATCGATTTTCATCTTGCCTAATAAAATAAGCTACACTGGGAAAATTCAGGTGATATATATTTTTTAAAAGACATATTTTTGTCACCATGGATGACAATCAAAAAATCTCAAGCGGTAATACCGCATGCGGTATTTTGACGTAAATCGGATGCGTAATTCAGAAGCACAGTCGATTTGATCAATCGTTAATTTCTCGATAACTATTGGGGTTAGGCTAAGGACATGGAACAAGAAACATACTTAGAATTTGATGTAGAGTTTAAAAATGAAATAAAAAATGGGGGTTTTCATTTGAAAAAATGAAGCTGATGGTTCTTACTTATTTTTGGTCCACCCTGTGTAAATAAAATTATCCTAAAAAAAAAACCGCAGTCAAAAATAAAAATTGATGTGTTCGAGCGTTTTTCCAGAAATAGAACCCCTGTATTTTGCATGAATTTATTCCAACCTACGTGTCCTCACTGTATATATTTTGCAAATAGGAACCAAACAACGTTTTTTTTTTATATATGCCCAAAAAATTTTTATTTTTGAATTTTGATTGTCAAACAATAGAGGTAAGATATTTTTCATCAAATGAATCAATGAATTTTCTTCTGTATTTTTAAATGATTTATTCATGATATTCAGACTTTGAACTCGATTTTCTCGAAATTCATTTTTGGCGCTTGGTTCCTTTCTGCATAACTACGTCCATTCATAAAGTTATCAATTACGTGAAGTTCTGTATCAAAGACTTGATTTTGATAAATTGATTCTACAAATAAGGTGCCAGGACTTCCAGTTTATGCCAGACGGACCTGTAACAGTTTTACAAGTGAACTTTAACTGTTAAATCAAATTTATCTCTAATATTTCTTTAGGAATGCACGGAATGACTGCCCCTGAATCAATCAAAAACTTCACATTCTCCCCAAACGTGCTACAAATATCTAAGCAAACCATTCCCTGCAGTCCACATGTTTCAAACTAATTAAGCCCAGGAATGTTTTGTCCTCAATTTCAGAAACGGAGTCTGACTCATAGTCTTCAGTATCAATATTGTTGTACTTACATTCTATATAGAGCAGAAATACTTTCATTATGTACAGATCTGACCTGTTTATTGTCTCTTCTGCAAACCGCCACCCAATGTCCTGTAGTTTGGCACTTCTTGCAAACAGACCTGCTAGCCGGGCACTGATTTCGTGGATGCATTTTTAGACCACAAAATCCGCACTTTTTACTGCGGCATCGATTTTTTTCACTTGGCAAAAACTTTTTCATACTTCTTTCATCACTTTTTTGCGCGTATACTTGACTGACCTGCTTGCTTTGGAGTTCCCTGCTTTGCGTCGCCTGCAGCTCCGCTTGTTTTGCAATAAGAATACAATCTTTCAGATCCAGCTTCTTTTTCAAATGTTATCTTTCCGAAGTTTTTGAATCCAACATGCCCACTACGACACGATCTCTTATGAGCTCCTCTTTGAGCGAACTGAACTCACAGTTACCGCTAAGGCATGAAGACTTGTTATGAACGAATCAATGGGCTCTCCAGGTTGTTGAGTTCTGGAATTAATTTTGAATCTCTCGAAAATGATGTTCTTTCGTGGCAAGAAGTAATTTTCAAAACTTGTCAAGGCTTCATTATACGTTTTGGACAAAGTTTGAAACTGCATCATAACTTCTCCCAAATTCCTCGCCCATTATATTAACAGGATGTTTAGTTTTTCCTACTCGGCTTTTCTGTTATGCCCAGAAACAGACATTTATTTCTCGGTACTTGGATAATCACCAAGAAACTGTATGATTTCAACAAGCTTTTGGTTCACTCTCCACTTGACATTAGTCACTCGTATGATTTCAACAAAGGCTGATGATGATAAGTGCAGAAACACGAAAGCTGGCAACACTACCTTGTGACGTTGGGGAACTCGTTTTCATGAGAAAAACCAGGAGCCGGATTCCGTGTACTGTAGAATTCAACATGTTGAATACCACTGTTGATTTCAACATGTGGAAGCCAGGCGCGACAAAAACGTTATTCTGTGCACGTCTTTATATCGGTTCGGCAATGCTCGTATTTTGTCAAGACGTGTTTCAAAATCTTAGTGACTTTTTCATTTTTCCCTAAACATTTTTGACATTTCGTAGAGACTTTCAATTTTATTCTCTGGTGTTGGTGTATGTTGACGTGATGATAGTGGTATTCTTTTGTATTGAATCTGACTGACCGAAGTTATTAGTACTTCTGAGGTAGCTGCAAAACTCACAATTTTCGTCTAGTTTTTGGAAAATCGCAAAAAAAACGAGTAGCTTGAAATTTTTCGATCATTTGGAAAAACCAGTGGGAAAAACACTTATACGTTAAAAATCGCGGAAAAACTAACTTTTTGATGTTTGATACCAAATTCAGTTTAAAGAGATTTTTTCGGGAGAATAAGTGAGTCTTTATGTGTATTTTTTTGTTTTGCAGCCAACAAATTTGGATAATATTATTTTGGTCGCGAAATAGGTACACGTGGGCACATGGACGTGAAAAAATAGAAAATCAATACCTAATTTGAAATGCGTGGTAATAAAAATATAGGTACGTTCAGAGTCTCACACAACTCATGTTCATTACCTCCGCGGCCTTTGGAATCTTCATTATTGTTTAAAGAACAATAGGTAGTATATATCTTATATTAATAAATTATCGGGATGCTTTTAATAAACTGTTTTAGCGGATATTCTTGTGAAAACAACCTTTTAGACTGAAACGAATCAGAACAATCAATTTCTCGACTGCCTATCACAAATTTGTTGCTTGTTTAATAATTATTTTTATTGGCCCTCAGAACTTGTTTATTAGCTAGACTTGACAAAGCCGGCTAGATCGTTCATACTCGTGCATGATCAATGGAAGAATTAGGTAGCGTGGTCACCATGACGCACCTCTCTTCTTTCTGTTAATTGTTATCGGCATGTCCGGATTGTCTTGATTGTTGTCGGGATCATATTTTTAATTTTCACAGTATTCGTCATTGAAGTTCGTTCTTTAGTTCCTCTATTTCTACCGTAGTGACGGAAGTGAAAAATGCAGCTGGATCTCAAGGAGATGTAAAGCTTTTATACTTCATCAGTGGGCTTTCACACAAAGTGCGACGTGCGACTTGTTGCCACCGTGCTACTCACATGAAATCCTTTCCAACCATATCGCAACCAGGGTGAGCGAAAATGGTGAGGAATTTGGATAATTTTTTTTGTACATTATAGTTGGTCATAGAGGATGTTTTGAAAATATACTCATATAACAGGGTGTCCCAAGAAATCTGTGACTAACTAAACTTGTGTTTTTTTGAATGAAACACCCTGTATATAAGAATTCTAATCATTTTTCCGATCTCGTGCGATCATTTTGATAAAAGGTTTGTTGAGTTTTAAACTTATAATTAAAGAATGATAGGCGATCAAAGTTGAAAAAGGACTCATAGTTAGGCCATTTTTTAAGCAAAATAGAAAACAGTATCGAAAAACCAACTGACCCATAAAACATTACATATCCTTAAACACAATAATCACATACTCTTTGAATAAAATTATTTGTTATTATACAGGGTGGTCAAGCTTTGCAAACACGACATGTACACAATTATTTGAAATGGAACGCCCTGTATATTATATTTCCATCTTAAAGATAGCATCATTAGCTTTCTAAAAACAACATACATCATACATTTCTGATCAATAGTTTTTTTCCTCATTATTCAATTCATTCAATTATCCCCCAGTTTATAAAACTAAAGGTGGCCATGCATGAAACCATGACAACATCAGAAATTAGTTGATCAATCAATTAGCAAATAATTAATCAATCAATCAATTAGCAAGTGGGTATCCAATTTTTTTTTTTTTTAATTCAACGTATTGTTGCACTGACACTTAACCTCAAAATAATAGATAATGCTTGATTATATCACCGAACAAGTAGCAATAGGAAGGCTCACTCTTCACTCTATTGTGTAGCAGCATCAAGAGAGAGCGTTTCGTTTTCGAAGCACCGAACCAACCTGCCCGAAATTTGGAAATCTCAAGTTAACAGCGCTTCTTATAGTTAACTGATAACGTCGTTCGTTGAACAGACTGGCATTCTCGGACCGGTTGGACGACGTATGATGTTTGGCACTGTTGGGAACTTTGGCACTCTTCGGGTCGGTTTCGCACGCTTGGCAGAGTGATCCTTCTAATTGTTATTTGTTCGGTGATTATACGTAGTAGTTTTGACTAGTTATCAATATTTTGTTGCATCCGTGATATTGTCATGGCTTCAAAGCCACATGATTTTATAAACTGAGTAAATAATGATGAAACTTTGTATTTGCGGGAGATTTTTGAAAACACTACTGATCAGAAAGGTATGATGTATGGTGTTTTTTGAAAGCTAATAATGTTATTTTCAAGATGGAAATATTATATATACAGGTCATGTTTGCAAAACTTGACCATCCCGTATAATAACAGATCATTTTATTCAAAATGTATGTGATTATTGCGTTCAAGGATAAGCATTGTTTCATGGGTCAGTTGGTTTTTGAACTCTCTTTTCCATTTCGCCTAAAAAATAGCCCAACTATGAGTCCTTTCTCAACTTTGATCGTCTCTCATTCCTTTATTAAAAGTCTTAGACTCCAAAGTAGCATTGGTGTGAATAAAATTATTTTAAGCACCCAAATAACTTTGTTGGTCAATACAAAATCTTTTCTTTTGTCATAAATAGATATATCCTTACCACTTTTTGACATTCAATAAGTTTTTTATTAATAGGTTGATCTCTTCATCGCTGGAAAGTGACTTCCATGAAACGAGTTTATTAGGGATTAAACATAATTTTGTAAGTTCCCATATCAATACAGATTTTGTCACCAGTCAATAGAATCTCCATGATTGATAATAATCATTTTCCTCAGTGATATTTCCACGAATGAACCTTACAGGAAGAGAGCAATTCATGGATGAAGACCACTGATCTGAAAAACTGGATGAGCAAAAAGCTATCTCCGTAATGGCTAAAATACGACCCAAAAATGCGAGCAAAAATGTCTCGAGCAAATCTGAGCATGAAGGATTTTGCACACTGGAAGGAAAATAATGTCAGAACGACAAGCTGTGTATAGGACCGCACTTACAAGATTATGATATATATTTTCTAGTGCAATAGTTCTTATTTTTCACTTGCCAATGAGTCACACACATCCATTTTGTAACCTGAAAGACGTTTAAATCAAAATGATCATATCCAAACAAGAAAAGCATCAATAAAGCATGAGGCAAACAATATGGCATAACCCTCGATGACGTACAAACGGACACGGACTCGTTCGACAGCTTGGATAATCAGCTGGTGGTTTGATGGATTGCACATGGACATCAATGCCGTCGTCTTTACCGTCGTGGAAACTCATTTTTTCACCCATGTCTCGCCAAATTTGCTTTGGGTGACACATTCATTACGCTTATCCATTTGTTTAGATCAGTGGAAAACACAGACTTCTGTGATATCGGAGTTGTTATACTGATAGATGGCTGAGGTATTCACTTTTCACGATCCTGGCCAAAACTCTTTGGCCTCATTCGCAAGCATAAACTACCGTCAATCTCCATGGTTCAGAAAGAGCACTCCTGAGTATTTATTGAGCCTTATTTTTTACGTGTTGGATTATTATTGTAGATATGGTAATGAAGTCGAGATGAAATGTTATTTTTTAGTTTTCCTTGAGAATGAGATTTGGCCAAGAGAGGTTAAGCAACAAAATCTAGAATAACATGCAATCCTTGGGCGCATGGAGAATGATGTAGAAAAACTTGCATCTGACTACAAATCAGAAGTTTATCAGAATGTTTGCAATTATTTGGCTGAGAATTATGGTTTGGGACTCGGAAGTCTGTGGAAAGTAGCTGTGGACATGTGAGAAGATAGTCCGCAACCACTCATGTTCAGTATTTCAATTGAGTCGTTAGGTGTACGTGCATTGAAAACCGTTCACATCAAAAGTTTAGTGTTAAGCAACAAGAACATTGCGTTTCCAAATGCGCATTCTAGTTGAACGACGCGACGCTCATAATCATTTCTCTCGACGGCAAAAACTTTGTACGTGTGGAAAAGATTTTCTTGCAAGTCTGAACGAGTGGATGTATATTTGACGTCGTCAATCAGTAGCGCCTTTCAGGCGGTCTGTATCTCTCTACCTTAACGGATCTTTGAATACAACTGTTTGTATTCATAGATATACAGAAGCTGCATACTTTGCGCTTTTTGCCTGTCTAGAAACATTCTGTTGATCAGGAAATACCTATGCTGATGTTTAATGACTTTGATGCTATTCATTATATGTAAAATAATGAAATCAATAAAATCTTATTGTTGCTACTTCACGAGCTTGAATTTTTATCACCGCGTCTTATTCTGCCAAAATTATCTATCAGAAGAAAATTACGACAAACGTTCTAACTAAACCAATCGATGAAAGAGATATCATGAGATTCAGGAAAGATTTTCGAAACACATGCTTATTTTAAGAACTTGTAGACTGAAATATTATTTGATTGCAGGTGAGTACATTTTATGGAGATCCATCCTTCAGGTTCATGGAAAAATTCAACGTGCAAAAACAGGAAGCGTAATTTTTCAGGTAAGTTTAGGAATTAGGAATAAGCTAGCTCCTCATCAACAAAACTTTCAAAGCAATGAGAGCCGATGAAGGATATTACATCGAATCGTGATAAAATGTTCTGAAATATTCCAGGTGATGAATGAAAAGTCCCTTTTTTGCATTGTATTTATACAGAGTGAGTCTAAAATATGTGCGGATTTTGAAATCTTGAATAGAGTATTATAGTAGGATAATCACTTTTTGTTAAGAAATATTTGTTCACAAACGTTCCGTTCATAAAATAATAATGATGATTTTGATTTTTTGACCAAAGATACGAAACGCCTTGAGCGGTTCAGATAAAATTCACAGGGTTTTCTTGTTTTTTAAAAAACAAAGCACAGCACCGCTATTAATTGTCAGGAAATCAATTGATTCTCCATTTTCCTCAGAGCTTGAAATAAGTGGATTTTGCTGACCCTACATTCATGTTTAATTTTTATCTCGAAAACGACGTATCGAAGAAGAAACTTAGGTTACATCTTTTGCTCAAAATTAAACAAAAAGTTAAAACTATTTTTATTTTGTGAAAACTCAATGGCGTACAATATTTTCTTCAATAATAAAAATGAGTCACTCTAGGTCCTGTCCTGGAAAAGTTTAATTTAAACCAATTTTTCGAAAAGATGTCTGAACAAAATCGCTGGGGCAACTCGAATTCACAGACAAAAGGTCGAGATTTCGTTAGCTTTTGACACTCTATTTTATTAACGCTGTGTCTATGGACACATGCTTCAATTAAAAAAAATGATCATCCCACTATAAGACTTTTTCCAACAGAACAAAATACGCACTTATTTTGGGCTTACCGTGTATACCCAACGGTTAAGATGATTATATTGTATTGTTATCATTGGACTCCATACTACATAACTGGAAAGGACCCGGTCATTGTCGACAACGAATCGAAAAGTGTGTCAATCCTGTTATGAGTTAGAAAGATATAGATATTCGTAACTATCGCTAGCTAGAGAGAGATATGAATATAGGCTAATGAGTTAGAAAGATATCCGTGACTCACGCTATCTCTACCTGCTTCACTCTCAATAATAAGCGTGTCCGTTTCAGGTAGTATGAAGTTCAATGTTTGTAATGATGAATAAGCTGCGTCTTTTTTGAAAAACTTTTCTCTTGTGACTATTTAGGTTGTATACTTGAGAAAAAAGTGCCCCAGAAACCAAAAAATAGCTTGAATCCTCTGTACCTATACCTACTAAAAACTATGAGTGGTTGGCAGAAATTAGTCAAGTTGTTGAAAATTGGATTTTATTTGAAAATCGCGGATTCAAGTTATATGTATGTTGAATCTTCCTTAACATATGTGATATTTCGATGTCTGTGATTTTTCCAGCAACCCAATTCAGCGAGATTTGCTCTTTTCTTTTTGTTTTATTTTTAGTTTTTTCCGATAATTTCGATATTTTTCATCTTCTGTAGGGTGGTAGTTCTCTTATGCTCATAAATATATCTTTTCAGTTTAAATAAATGAAGCGGTGATGAATCCTATCAATAGAAATAATACACACGCAGTATTATAAAAACTATTCAACCAAACCAAAACAGAACACTTGATTGATTTGAAGCTTTCCTTTCAGCAGATCTCTCTTGAATTGTCGCATAATACTCCGTTGAATTTTATCATGAATAACATTCAATGCTCTTTAAAAATCATGATTTTATCTTTGCCAAAAACTTTAGTTATAGCCGGAATTCGCGCAACGTCACTATTATTTCATTTGAGAAGAGCATCTCCGGAAATCTCTCCCTACAAATTTTCAGAATCCCAATCGCTGTATCTCCCGAGATATTCTAATAGGCCACTTACTATGGCATACCCTGTATAGAGGTACGTACAGTCTGTTCACGGCTTTCTTGCGGTTACGTCACAGTAAATGACGTTAGCCAGTATGTCGTTGATTGATCGCTCTAAAAGCGCTTTTATACAGACGGTTTTATATACTGCGTTCAGCAGTGGAGCTTGTGGTGAAATACACTGCGTTCAGAAGCTGAGTTGTTGTGAAAAGATCGACTTATTGTAATGCAACTTTTTTCTAGTTATTTTTCCTTCCAAAAAACCATATATATTTGTAAACGCAAAAAGCCAAGTCTAGGGATGAGGATTGCGTGGGTGGTGAAAAGAAAGATTAATTCCTTTTGTCGAATATTGCAAGCTTCTTGTATTTTATTTTTGAATACACCTGATGTTCTTGTCTTGGAAAGTTGATTTACTTATTGATTAAAATATATTTGGTCTTTCAACATAGTTGACGATTGAACCAATAAGTTTATGATATATTTGATGTTGGGTGATGTGAAATAGATATTCCATAAAAAGTTGGTGTTGATTGAAAGTACACTATTATAATATAATGATTATAGTAAATAGATATTATTGACTTTTTGAACAGAATTATCGTTGTTCTTGTGAAATGCAGATTCTTATTGGTAAAGCCGTTTCTTGTTACGACTTGTCGATTTAGTGTGTCCCTGGATTGACGCCACGCATGAATAGGTGAAAAAGACAACACAACTTTGGATTCAGATTTCATCTTTTGAGGTTCTGCCCTGCTTCGAGAAACTAATTTGTGTCATAGAGTCTCGAAAAATCCAGTACGTCTTGCAAATCAACCTAGAATCTATTCTTACCACTAGTAAAAATAGTAAAATGCTTTTTCTATCGGACATAAGACAAAATTTAAAAATAGATCACAAAAGACGATCAAATTATGAAGATTAAATATATTTCCATGCTATTCTGAAATCGTGGATTGTTAAAATACAAATGAGAAAAAAATAAAGCAAACAATAAATTTATTAATGAAAACTCTCACAATAACGAAGACTGGATATCTTCGTTCTTTCTTTTTTCGTTCGTTGGTTCTTTGGTTATCTGGTTCTTTCATTTTTCAGTTCTCTGGTTCTTTGATTCTTTGGTTCTTTTAGAGCGTTGGTTCTTCTCTCACTGTTAAAGGTTAGGAGTTTTCACTTCAGATATGCGCACATAGATGTAGATGTAGATAAGGAAGGTGTAAACTGTAGATATAAGGCACATTGTTCATTTCCATGACGAACCACCAAGAGGAGAAAGGTCGGTTGCTCTCCTGGTCCGTCAAGCCTTGAAACTAAGCGACAACGTAGCCCAAGGGCGGTTCATCTGACCTCCCCGTATGCCACAGTTCTAGCTAATGATTGAGAACATCATCTAGTTTTAGTATTGGACTTGCAGGATCCAATAGTTTAGGCTAATTATTAACTGTTTGACTGTAAGTAATCAATAATACTACAGCCTACTCAATTTTATTAGGCAATGACAACCTACGACCATCAAAGCTCGGTATCTCCAGCTACGTCTCGAAGCTCGAAGCCCCTCATATGCGCACATACTGCACACAAGTTTTTTTTGCAACTCCATCGGCAAAAACTCAAAAATATCATTCTTCATCACTTAACAGATCGAATAAGTCATCCGATCCGTTTGATTATATAATTACAGGGAGAATATGGGATGCATCAATGCATTTTGCTTTTTCCCATGCTTCATTTATCAGGTTTTTTGTATGTCTGACATAGTGATTCCATTTTTCTGTAGTTACCTGGAACAAAATTTTATTTTTAAACTTTGTAGCGTTAAAAGATGTCCCTCTCAAAAACGAGCTTGATGTGTTTTTAGATTTTGTCGTTAAGTTCTTTCTCACCCTGTATTGTCATGCGGTAGTTTTTCGATGGGTATTTATTATTGAATAGTACATTTTATACAGGGTGTTCCCTCTGAACCAGTCAAAACCTTCAAAGTATATTGAGGAACCATGGAGAAGTAATCTGAAACACCGATCGGCCATCGGAAAATACAGGGTGTTGCATGAAGTTTAATAAAGAAATCGAGTTTTTTCCTCTATCCTGAAAACACTTTCACCTATTTTGACAACATTTCAGAATAAATTAGGTATTCTTGAAACTTTTTGAGTCATTAGGGCAGATTTAGTTTCTTCAAGTCCAGACTTGGAGATCACGTGTGCTGTATTCTTGAGAAAAAAGGGTAAGCCACTGTGTTTTCGGAAGAAATAAGTGACGTCAATCGAATTATTCGTTCCATTTTACAAAAAATGGGATTTACAAAAAATGAGAATTGGGATCTTTGGAGATGCTAACCATGAAATATTCCAATGTAGGCCACACGTACTAGCTTGAATTCTTCTTGAGTTATGAGACATTTTTATGCCAATTTAGAAAATTTGAAACAATGATATAACTTGATTTTTCTTAATGCAAGCAACTACTTTTTTTATGCAGGATTTCAGTAGCTTTCTGACGATATAACGTTGTTTGTAGCAGAACGTTTTATGGAGAATAACTTATTTTCCTAAAATCAATAATAAAAGGGTTTTCTATATGATTCAAAGTTCCGTAGACATACTGTATAACACAGAAATGAGTTGGATAAATGAGTTCAAGTGAATAACGAAAAAGTTTATAAATAATAGTTTCGCATGTGCGTACTTGATTTCAAAATCTCTGCAATCGATTTATATTTTCAACGCGTCGTGACAACCATCTCTTGGTAGGCGTCGAATTTTTCAAACCTTGAAAAATATCTACTTGACCCCATACATTGACCACTTTTTACAGAAATGGAATATTTCTATTTCTTTTCGAGATATTGTCATGCGGAGTTTAAGGTAAAAAACTCTGTATACCCTGTATTTTGGAAATGACGAATTTGCGGCCATTGGTGTCACATCTCAAACCACTTCTCTGAACTCTAGAAGTTTTGATCAGTTGAGAGGGGACGCCCTGTATAAGTAATTCAGTTAACTTTGTAAACTTGAACGGAACAAACTCCAATCATTCGATTTTCAAATTCTTGTGCTACTAATTAGAGCTTATAGAACCACCTTTCACCTGCGCAAGTGCTTCATTCCAAACATTCATAACTCTATCCTCGGTAACAGGATGAATTGAAGTTATTTTGGAGTCATAATATCTTTTGCTCTCTGACCATACCATCTCTATAGCATTATACTGGCAGTGGTGGTGGTAGGGTGGAAGTCGCAAAACACGATGACCATATTGCAATGCTAATTCGTCTATTCTGAATAAACTTAAGAATTGTAAAAATGTTTGAGAATTATATTATTCGGAAATATATCTATATCTTTTTTTTGGCAAATGACTTTTCATTGTCTTCCAGAGCTGATCTTTCATGGCAAATGCTGGATTGCTGAAGATCCAGGTTTCATCCAAGTAAACAGGTTCTAATGAAAAATGGTTATTGCGATTAGATATGGAGCATTTCTTCCATCTAAACTTCAATTTATTCAAGGCAGCGGACAAACAGCCCAAGGATATTTGTACGTCGTCATTAATTTTAAGTTGTCTTTGAAGTGATCTTATTGTCACATGTTCGCCAGTTGGAAGTGAAAAAGTTAAAGCTCCAAATAACCTGCATGAAAACTTTCTAATTACATAGGTATACAGTGGTGGTCATATTGATAAGAGTTAAAAATTTGATGTAATCATCCTGCATCAGTTATCGAACGAATGATGGTGCTTTTTAAAACTTCAATCCATTTGTCAGTTTGCGTGTCCTGGTGATTTTTTCCAAGAACTTGTTCAGTGCCTCTTTGCCACGTTCAAAAAAACGATTAAAAATCAAACTTTTTTCTGTGTAATTTTTGATAAAAATGACTAGCACCTTTTGAAAGAGGAGCAAAAGTTATGTACTTCCTGAAAATTTCATAATAATTGAACAAAGGATAGTCTCGCTATAAAATTTTAAACTTGGCAAAAATTACCCATTTTTCATGATTTCTTCAAAAATGAGCAAAAATGGGTCATTTTTGCAAGTTCAGAATTGTATAGCGAGACTATCCTTTGTTCAATTATTATCACATTTTCAGAAATTACATAACTTTTGCTCCTCTTTCAAAAGGTGCTAGTCATTTTTATCAAAAATTACACAGAAAAAAGTTTCATTTTCAACCTTTTTTTTGAACGTGGCAAGAGGCACTGAACAAGTTTTTGAAAAAAATCGCCAGGGCACGCAAACTGACAAATGGATTGAAGTTGTAAAAAGCACCATCATTCGTTTGAAAGCTGATGCAGGATGAAAGTTACATCAAATTTTAAGGTAACTCTTATTAATATTACCACCACCGTATATACTTACTCTTTGAATACATTGCGTATACCCGGTCTCTTATCGCATGTTGATATATTTTATAATGGGGACTACCTTTAGCAGAAACTTGGCTAGCATGAACTTTGATCCTGTAGTTCTTATCCTTTTCTATTCCAGTACTACCTATCTTCTAAACTGTTCTGAGAGATATATCTAGAGCATCGGCAACGCGATATTCAATGGAAAAAAATGGAAATAGTTAAAAACATTGAGTTATAGTTTGTTTAGTGCCTGTTTGGCAAGGTGAAATATCCTACCGCACGCAATAATCTTGAGGAGCGTATTTCCTATTTATTTGAGAAAATTTGCGCGCAAAAATGATCGAGCATAGGACTGAGCTGATGAGTACTCATCGAACCCGACCGAACGCCCTACAGTGGTTATGTTTCTTATGCTCAGCGCGGATTAACCAGACTTGAAACATTCAAGAGAATTTGTGAAAGTATATGACATTATTTCACTTACTTCGTAGACAGCAGTTAAGGGCAAAAGTGGCCCACCAGCATCCATTTCTTTTTTAAAATAATCAATCAACTTTGAAATGATAGCTTGGTCGTTTTCGTTGTACCGAAAAGGCATTATGGTAATTAGATTCGTCCAAATTCGAAAATTTGAAATTGATATAATTGTCAGTCGTCGGCAGACTTTTGACAATGTCACGTCATTTTCATGTCATCCATCCGAACGACTTTGTCAAGAGCTTTGAAGTTTAGTTAATTGAAGACTGACGTGATTTTTTTTTCAATGTGTAAGAGAGAGACGGAAAAGTATGACGTAACCGCAAGAAAGCCGTGAACAGACTGTACCTACCATAATTTTAAAAATATAATTCTAGTCAATATACCTACTAAGAGTAATATGTACCTATGTCAACACATGAGAGATAATTTGGCGGACATTTTTCTCTGCTATATGCTATATCAGCAGGTATTAGAATGTTTTTAATTCTCATGATTAAAATTATGTTATCATGGCATATTTCGAGAAAACTGATCTACAGTTGATTGATATCAGAATAAAATAGAGGTTGATATATGCATTTATCAATGTTGTTCCACTATAAAGAATCGAACTTGGTGTTCGTATCCTTTCCAAAATGGCATCCTTTTGGTTCTTTTTTACTCATGAAAAACTGAAAAGATACAATAATTTGTTTTTTGGTTTGTCGTTCTATTTCTTAAAATAAAAAATTCGTTACATCAAATCAAAATTTCATCAACCTGAAATGACCTTAACTCTTTAACGTTAAACAGCAAAATTCAAGTTAAGTTTTGTTGAGTGGATAAAGGTGTTATATAGCATTTTTTCCACGAAGTTCCATATAAAGTCTATGATTTTGTCATTAATCTATATCACAGCAATAAAACTTCCAGATGAGCTATAAAACTTAACAGGTATACAAATAGAAGTTTTAACGCTGTTATATGAAAAAAGGAGAATAGTGTGGCGTCAACAAATAAAAAATAATCATAGCAACTCAGGCTTATATCTTTTCGGATACCCTGTACTCCTGTACAGAGGCTAAGCTTCGAAACGAATTCTTGGTTTGTAGGTATTGAGTCTTATACGAGTATTCGAGACTTATATACCAAGGACCAATATACTGTCTGTTGCCTCGACTTTATTTTATTCTCAACCCTAAAACACTGGCTATGATGCAAATAAAAATGAACACTGGTCAGTGTTAACTTGCGCAAAGACTAAATCATCACTTTTGAAAATTTATCATTTCCAACTTTCAAGAAATCTTGAATTCAAGAAATCCTGCAAGACTCTTGCAATTTCTTGCATATTAAAGTCTTGTCTTGAATTTCTTGCAAGTGTCTTGATCTTGCAAGACATTTTCAAGAGTCTTGTGCAACACTACACCCTGTATCTCGAAAACAAAGCATTTTGAGGTATAATCTCATTTAAAAAACTCTCCAATGTTCTTGCATTCTATACAGTGTCAGAAAGAGAATCCCAACTCAAAATAGACCCTGTATATTGAAACTCATTATCACTTGGTAATATCATTTTTGTTTTGCTCTTTATTTTATGATACAAAGAAAGTAACGGCGCGGCGTGGCGTTTGACAATCAATTGACGTGTTTATCACAAATTTAACCATGATTTAACTTTATTGGACCATCATTTTTTCCATGTGGTATGAAACGTAAGAAACTCTATACCTTTGAAACATAGGTTCTTGAGACATACATTACGACCCATTTGTTTCAAAAACCAACAGTTTCTTGTGTTGATTCATTTTTTTTTCAAGAAAAAATCAAAGATTAGTTACGTTCTGTTTTTTTTGTCTAAATTGAATCTGAGTTTCATGAAAACATGAACCTGGTGTTATTGTGATAATATTACAATTTTGTTATGTGTAGGACCTATAGTCACCGATAAAAAATATATTATGATGATTATCATCTTATTATTTTCCAAGTTCCAACAGTATCATTTAACCTCATCTTTTCTTAATGAATGAGCAAAATAAATGAGTAAATAACGACGCGTTGCCAACATGATGTGTTTCGCACCCTGAATATGCCCGCAAGCCTTTATCGTACTCATTATCATCATTGCGGACTTCGATCATAGTATTATCACGACTATGCAGAGATATTCGTTCATTAACATTATCCGAAATTGAACAAAACATGAGTGAAATGAGCATTTCGAAACAATCCACTAACATGCCAGTATTTTGATTATCAACATTGAGTATATTTGCCATTGGATCCGTTTATGCTAATATCTTCCATTTTTTGCAAGTTGGTCGTTTTTCTTGTATTCACGAGACAAGTACATCACATTTCTTATTCGTCTGTGACTCCTGTGAAATCTATCCACTCTTAACAAATCTCAAACACTATCAAAGATTATAATATGATCTGTTGCATGTACGCAAAGGCACATGCATTTATAATTCATCTTGTCATTTCAGAAAATGATATTACCGGAATAGCCTCAAATTATGTCATATAGATCAATATAAATTTATTTGCTCTAGAGACTCTCATTTGTATCTTTTCTACATTTTGTATTTCTCAAACTTTTTTGGAAATTATTATATAAATTCACTCCAATGAGCTATGAAAGCTATAATGAAACCAGCTTGAAAAACAGAATCCTCTTATAATAATTATACCTATAATTTAGAGATCTATCACCACTCGTATAATACTGTGACGTGTATCTCAATATCAGATTTGGCTTTTGCCAAATGATCATACAAATTGGAAAGCCTAATATATCGTTAATTATCAAGACATTTCTCCACACCGTTGCCTATAATTTTTGAACAAAATACCCTTATTGCTTGCGTGTCTCGGAAATACGGGTTTGTAGAACAAAGGAGAATCATTTTATTATATTTTGAAAAGATGATAGAATGCGGCAAAATTAACAGTAGGGTTCTCATGCGATTCCGTTTGTTCTCTATGCTGACGCTTTCAGGATATTTGAGGCCAGGAAAGTCAATTAATTTGACAAGCCAAGAGTTTCGGGTGTGTCATAACAAAGGAATCTAATAAAATAAACGAGCTGTGTTTTTCATCTTGACTTCCAACACAAATATATACAGGGTGATTCACTATATATTGATCCTCCCTCTGATTCATTCTATACAAGGTGTATAGACAAAAGTTGTGGACAAAAGTTGTTTGGTTTATACAATTTTTTTTGATAAAGCAGTATCATTTATACAGGGTGTCGAATAAGCGGTCCGCAGCACCCAACCTTGAAATTTTAAATGGAACACCCATCACATATTCATCTTATCTCTTGTCGATTTCGAGATAAAAGCTGTCAAATATTGTGGAAAATCCAATATTTTGACCCCTCTCTAACTCATTTTACACAAGGTGTAGAAAAAAAAGTGTGATACAAAAGTTGTTCGTTTCATACTGAATTGTTTAAATAGGGCCATATTATTTATACAGGGTGTCCGAAAAGCTACACTCAACTTCAAAATTTTGAATAGGACACCCTGTATTTCATTTTATTTTCAGATTATACGTGGAATTCTGAGTCAAATCTATATAAAATAAATCAATTATCATTTGCCAATTTCTAAATAAAGTCTGTTCAATCTTGTGAAGAATCCACAATTCAGGATTTGTTTCTTGATAACCATATTGAATAAAGATTGCTTAGCTTTGCTTTCATCTCAAAAAAAGCCGAATATAAGATAGATCTATCTATTACAGATTTAACCAAGAATTTAATGTAGAATCTGAAAATGAAATAAAATACAGGATGCCCAAATTCAAAGTTGGATGCTGTTGTCAGCTTTTGGGACACCCCGTATAAACGATACTGCTAGAATTTAAAAATTTAGTATAAACCAAATATCTTGCAAAACGGCAAAAGATTATATAAATCTTCCTTTCACAGAATTGACTTGGAATTCAATGTAGAATCTAGAAACGAAATAAAATACAGGGCGTCCCATTTAAAATTTCAAAGTTGGGTGCTGTGGACAGCTTCTGGGACACCCTGTATAAATAATATTGCTCAATTTGAAAAAATTAGTACAAATCAAACAACAACAAACTTTTTTTTGTACACCTTGTTGAAAATAAGTTAGAGAAGGGGTCAATATATAATGAATCACCCTGTACATGGAGATTTTCCAACAACGGGACATGATATGTATTGCATTGAATTAATACATGTTACTGATAATGTTGGATTGTGAGAAAATAGTAAGTAAATCAAGCACTCATCAGGATTTCATGCGAACAAGTGTATCTACGATACATTTGGGATAAAATGAATGTGTCTTGATGTGATGTGAAAAACAACTATTTTGATTATCGCGATATTGCGTACAATTATAATTAGAGTTTCAAACTACCTATTTCAAAAGTGAAGTTTTTCTGATTTCGCAGTGTAACCATTTTCATACTAGCTATGTATGAATACCTCGATTTTTCATTTGAACTTTATTTTTGCAAAATTCAAAAATCATAAGGTCAACACTGACCGCAGCATAATAACATGGGAGTGAACCAGTACATCATGTTTAATCTTAATTTATACTTACGAACCCGCTAAAAAGGGTACGACATACAGTTAAATGGAATTCTGCGATGAGCACAGGATCATAGTAGGAGAGCCAGTGACATTGTTCAGTGATGATTTAGTCAAGGCCTATTTTTTGAGAAAACGTTGAATGGACCCTAATCAAGTGTCATCCAAGAGGGTTTGCCCTGATTGCGGTTCCAAGGGGGTGGCGGAACGCCCTCAACATTTAAAAAAAATTGCATCTTTTTATCATTTAGTTAGGGCTTAATTTTCCACCAGTTGTCCTTTGGTAGTCCACAATCATGCAAAAAAATTGTAGGATCGATTTGCCGGTTTCTTAAGGGTGGCGGATCACCCTCAACATGTCGTGGGACCGATGAACTTCTTATGATTTAGTTAAGGCTGAAATTTTGATCAGCTGTTCTTTGATAGCCCACAATCATCCAGAAACATTGGCGGATCGATTGGTCGGTTTCTTAAGGGTGGCGGATCAACCCCAACATGTCACGGAAATATCGAACTTATCATAATATGATTCAGTCAAGGCTGAATTTTTCACCAGTTGTTCTTTGGTAACTTACAAGCATCCCGAAAAATTGGCGGATCGATTTGCCAGTTCCTTAAGGGTGGCGGATGAAGTCGTTTCGACAGGTGCCTACTCACAACCGCTATTTTGTCCGCCTTTTAGCATTTAAACTTGGAATAGTTGCTACAATAACATACTAGAATATTCAGCCTTTTACTGAATCATATCAAAATTTTGTTGTTCCCACGACATGTTGGGGGTGATCCGCTACCCTGTAGGAGCTATCCAATTGATCCGCCAATTTTTTTGGATGATTGTAGGCTACCAGAGAACCACTGGTAAAAATTTCAGCCTCGACTGAATCATATTATGAAAAGTTAAATATTTACGTGACATGTAGGGGTTGATCCGCCACTCTTAAGGAACTGTCCAATCGATCCGTCAATTTTCCTGGATGATTGTAGGTTACCAAACAAAAACTGGTGAAAAATTCAGCCTTAACTGACTCATATTATGAAAAGTTCAATGTTTTCGTAACATGTTGGGGGTGATCCGCCACCCTTAAGAACTGGCCAATCGATCCGCCAATTTTTCTTGATGATTGTAGGTCACCAAACAACACTTGGTGAAAAATTCAGCCTTGACTGAATCATATTATGAAAAGTTCAATGTTTTCGTGACATGTTGAGGTTGATCCGCCACCCTCAAGGAACCGGCCAATCGAACCGCCAATTTTTCTTGATGATTGTGGGCTATTAAAGAACAGCTGGTAGCCTTGACAAACCTTCTCGGATGACACTCGATTAGGGTCAGTACAACATTCTTTTGAAAAATAGGCCTTAACTAAATCATCACTGAAAAATGTCACTGGCTCTTAGACTATCAGTTATCTGCTCTCTAAGTAACTCGGATTGCTCTGAGTTTTTTCAACCACTAATATATCAAATATTACTTTCTCAAGAAATCGAATATAAAGTTTTATTCTCTTTTCAACTTGACAAATCACAGTCTCACCCCCATTAAAAACTTCATTCGTTTCTACACTGTGGGCCAAATTAAGTTAGAATACGATTTGACGCTTGATAACTTTTTTGTTTGTTGATGGATTTTGATGGATTTTGGATATATCAGTCAATATGTTCTGAATGTCACCTTGAAATTAAGCTTCCGAATTTTAGCCAGGACCGGACTCACGACATTTTTATGAAATTGGTGCATTTAAGCTCGTTGCAAAAACGAACTGCGCTACTTACAGACCAACTGATATATTGTTTTAAAAGGACATTGGTGGGAAGAGGTATCCTGAAAATAACGGTATTATAGAACGATAATCTAAGAAACGATGTTTTTTCTGTATGATAGTGCTTGTCGGCAATAAAACTATTTCACTTCATTTTGATCAAAGATTCTTGAAATTTCATAGCAATGCGAATTGTTTGTTAGAGATTTGTTCATTTTTTGACATTTTAGAGTTTTTAAATTGGAAAAAAAATATGAATTATATATATATTTTTTTTTTGATGAACTTCTTTAAATTATTTTGATAATTTGAAGGTGCCGTGACATTTTCGTGCACCCATATTTTTTTCAATTAATCAAGTTCAATCGAGATTTTATTTTTCAATGATAGAACCATGTCTACTTTATCAAAATCAAACAGGTAAACTCTAGAATCTTTTGAATTTTAACAAACAATTCACATTGCCATGGAATTTCAAGAAACTTTGAAGTGAAATAGTTTTAAAGCCGACAATCACCATCATACAGAATAAAAATTGTGTCTCAGGTTATGGTTCTAAAATATCGATATTATTAGGATACCTTTTCCCACTAACTTCCTTCACAAAAAAAATATCAGTTGGTCTGTGAGTAGCGCAGTTCGTTTTTGCAACGAGCTCAAATGCACCAATTTCATAAAAACGTAAGTCCGGTCCCGTCCAAAATTCGACAGCTTGGTGTGGAAGGAACATCCAGATCATATTGACCAATATCATATCCAAAATTCATCAAAATCTATAAACAAACAAAAAAGCTATCAAGGATCAAACTATGTTCTAACTTAATTTTGCCGCGAGGGTTAGTCCGCAGGGGTATTTTGGTTTACAAATTTGGGGTATTAGTGGGTATTGTTCGGGTATTAGTGGGTATTACTGGAGTATTAATAGGTATTGTTGGGTATTAAAAATATCATTTGAGGTATTATGGTTAATTCTCAAGGTATTGGAGGTATAAGTTGAGGTATTATAGGTAATAGTGAAGATATTGAAGGTACCATTTCAGTAATCAAACATATGATAAATGTGATGTTTCTGCTTATTAACCCTGCCTACTATTGACTAAAAGAAGGCACTGGATATTTCGTTATTTGTACTCCGTTTTCCCACATAGTAACCTCAGTTTATTAGTAAAGAATAGTATATTTTGCTCCAATAAAAACCACTCGGGAGAATTTCGCGAAACTTGGCATCGCTGTATACTCACTCTTCTGCCTACTTGCAAATGAAGCTTACTCCTATAGCATTTGCCCATGATACTAAAACACAAAAGATATGATCGATTGCTGGACGAAAGTAGAACCAAACCGCGCATGTCGTCACCGTGAGCCAAAAGTCAGGTTGGATTTAAAACATCAATACCGTTACCTAGTTACCATTTGCTGGTCAAAATTTGAACTGGCTCACGCATGACGTCCCCGCGTGATATTGATTCATGGCCACTTTTACTGGTCTTCAAAATCGCGTGGTTGAGATTGAAATTCGACGTTTCGACTTCTGGCAACCATCCTCAACTTTTTTTCAAATACGAACCAAGTTTTTTGATCTATTTTCGAATACCTGATTCTTTGCTTCCTCAAAATAATATAATACATGATGTTGCAAGAAAGATGGGGTCGACGATTGTGGGAAAAAGTGGAAAAAATTGTTTTTTTTTTTTGTACAGTATAGTTAGTCAAAAAGGCTATGATTTAGAAATATAGTCATTGTACAGAGTGTCCCAAAAAGTTTGTGGCAAACTTAACCTCATTTTTTTTGAATGAAATATCTGTATGTTAGAACTCTTATCATTTCTCCTATGTCGTACGATCATTATCATATAAGGCTCGTTGGACCTAAAACTCACAATAAAGAGATGTGAAGCAATCAAAGTTGGAAAAGTACCCATAGTTGGGACATTTTTCAAGCGATATAGAAAGAAGTATCACAAAACTAACTGACCAAAAAAACATTACTTATCCTTTAACACAATACTCACATGAACCTTGATTATAAATATTTGTTATCATGCAGGTTTGTCAAGTTTTGCAACACGACCTGGACGGTCGGACGGACGTATTAAGGGTTCTCAGGCTGGAAGAATGTGATGATCTTGCATTCTTGCGATATTAATTACTTGTCGGTGCTGTCCTATGAAAACATACACCTTACATCATGTAATCATGTTTTGTTTATAATAACGATATGCGAAACTTGTGTGAAACAATTTAATAACTACGGGTCAACGACTGTTCTATTTTCCTCATATTATAATTTGATTTTTAATATTTGACTAAAATATGTATTATGTTTAATCTTGAAGATTTTCTCAAGATTAGACATTCTGGCCACCCGCAATCAGTTGGAGTCATCATCGGTGCAGATTATGCAGTGTTGTTAGTGATATTGCGGTTTCGTCTTGCTGGCGGGTAGGTCTTGTCTTGAATTTTTTGTACCAGACATAGCTACCTAGAACTGCGGATAATGTTATCAGGATGACTACACTTGATGGTGCTGTAGATTGTTAGATGGTGGTGTATGGAGGACCATTGTGTATGGTCTATCTGCTGTTGAATATCTTGCTCTTTTTCCTTGATTTTGTCTAAATTTGCTGGAGCATCTAAAACTGGTTCTTCAAGTATCTCATGCCCCATTTTTGATGGCGAATAGGTGTCTGATGTGTTTGAGTCGATAGGATGAACCATGGATCCCAAAACAATGATTGATTCCGCTCTTTTTGGAGTCAGGATATTTTTGCTCGTTTTGATAACACAGTTCTGAGATATGACCAAAATTCGTGTTTTATTCAGAGTCACATCTTCACGGACACCGTCACAAATAACTGCTACTTTGTTTTGATCTGCACTATAGGTATTAGGAGTATTCAGATGCTTCCATATTATATCTAACACCAAATTTTTATTTTTAATTGTGCAAGAAGTACTCTGAGATCGCAGATAAAGTTCATCGATGACGCAGTTGTAAGAAGTATCTGTATTTCGGGTTGTGGTCGATGAACAAATGAATGAGTTTTGTCCGATGCTGATGCAGCTTTTCAACTCAGCTTCACTGAGTTGGAGGAAATATAACTGTAAATTGTAGTCCACTGCTATGAATTCATTTGGTACATCAAATATCCAGTAGGCTTCTTTTGATATTTTTGTCGAGATAGGTGTTGATTTGATGAGTAAAAACTCATTTGTCTCAGATATGATGAAATATCCAATGATGTGAATGAAGTCTTTGCTATGGTCGACCTTGGTCTGCAGAATTGGGTAGGAAATTATTTTGATATTTGTCGGGAGCTTCTTGTTAGCTGATTCGATGGTTTCTTCAACTTGAGATGGAGATATTATTTCGAAAAAATGTCCACGATGATAATGAATGTCTAGAATTTTTTGGTGATAATCCATGACTTCATCTATGTAATTAGCCACAACTTGATATACATTCAATAGATGAATATTGAGTTTGTTTTCATCAATTCGTTTGTACCGGTTCTGCATATTATTAACAGCTTCTATACCTTCGTTGAGTTTTTTCCTGAATCTTTCTAACTGATTTTTAACTCTAATCTCTGTGTTATTAAATGACGTCAGTGCATTTAACATGAGTTTTGCTTGATGACTAGATGTTCTGATGAGCTCCTTCTGATTCTTGTCCGATTGATCAATATCTTCGTAAACTTCGTCGTTTACTCCAAATACTGATGTTAACAATTTTCCAATAAGACCTCGTTTACCACGCTTCCTGATGACACTTTGCATTCCATTGTTTATCCATTCAACTTGACGTTGTTTTTCTTGAAGGTGATGAATTAGCGATGGGAGGGGAGGATACTTGCCGAATCGACGTTACGATGTTGGTGGTATCGTCAATTATCCTGGATTTATTGAATCGTAGCTCCATTCTGGATGTTCCTCTATCTATGCTTGCATGGCCAATGTGCTCGATATAAAGACCTGGAGGTGGATAGTATGTATGATATTGAGCCGTGCGGTTTCTTAAGATGGACATGAATATGAATGTCGTAATCACTGCTCTCCAAATCTTTCTATAATTCTTTGGTGTGGAATGCTGATCTTGTTCAACTTTTGACTGCGTTGTTTCTGACTCGTCACTCTCTGTTGGAATGGGTATCAGTTTATGAATAGGTCGTTTTATGGAACCTCCTTCAGATCTTCTCAAAGTGACAACTCGCACCATCTTATCGTCTTTTGATGGATGGATATCAGTTATTCTACCGAGAGGCCATCTACTTGGGTTTATGTCTTGTTCCTTGATAATCACAAGATCCCCTACCCGTGTATTGACATGTCGGCTTTGCCATTTATAACGTTGCTGCAACTGATGTAAGTAGTCCGATGTCCACATTTTCCAGAAATCTTTTTTAATCTTTTGTACTCATCTCCATCTATCTGTGAGATTTGATGTAATTGCTGTGATGATTGAATCTGGAGGTTCTACCATGGATCTTCCGATTAGGAAATGACCGGGAGTTAGTATAATCAAGTCATTTGGGTCATTTGCCAAAGCATACAATGGTCTAAAGTTTAGGCAGGCTTCGATTTGATGCATGAGTGTTGTCATCTCCTCGTATGTTAGGCAGGTCTCTCCAATGACTCGTCGCAAGTGGTATTTCATAGACTTTACTGCAACTTCCCATAATCCGCCAAAATGTCTTGCTGCTAGAGGTATGAAGTGCCATTGTGTCCCGACTGATGCTAGGTCGTCTTGAATTTGACAATTCTGGAAGGTCGTGACGATTTCCTTGTGAAGGATTCTACTGGCACCTACAAAGTTGGTGCCGTTGTCACAATAGAGATGAGCACAGCGTCCTCTCCGTGAAGTGAATCGTCTGAAAGCGGCTAAGAACGAATCGGATGACATGTCGCTTACAACTTCTAAATTAAATGCCTTGGTTGCAAAACATACACATATAGCGATGTATCCTTTGTAGGCCTTGTGTCCTCTTTCTTTGGTTGTCCGAATTTGCAGTGGGCCGGCATAGTCCACGCCTGTGTGCTCGAAGGGATGAGATGGTGTCAATCTTGCTGCCGGTAAATTCCTCATAAGTTGTTCCGCTGTAGCTGCCTTAAACCGAGTGCACTTTATACATTTTTTCCAATTACCGATATAACTGCCCGTTTGGCATTAATTATCCAAAACGATGTTCTTATATATGGCAGTGTGAGCTGGTTTCCTCCATGTAATGTCTGATGGTGGGCGTCAAGGATAATGAGCCTGGTCAGATGACTATTGCTGGGTATGATTTTCGAATGCTTGTTGTCGTATGGCAGATGCGATTTTTCGAGTCTTCCTCCAACTCTCAGCATGCCTTTGTGGTCCAGTACTGGGTTGAGGTTCGTGATCTTGCTTTTTCTATTGAGAGGAATCTTTTCTTGAAGTGCTCTCATTTCTTCTTTGAAATGATATTGTTGTTCTTGCTTGGCCAATGATTCTAGAGTTGTATTGAGCTCTTCAACCAATAAAGGACCCTTTTTTTGCCAGATTCGTTTGAGTAGCCGACGACAATATGTTAGAACTCGTATCATCTTGGTGAGCGAAGAAAATCTGTTGGTGAGTTCGATTGATGTGTTTATGGTTTCTGCTACAGTTGTTGTGTGACACAGTTTCACTTCTTCTGAAACAGGGGGTATTTCTATTTTTCGTGACATCAGTTCCATAGTGGTATTTGACGCTAGCCAGTCTGGGCCATTCCACCACATCTTAAACTGCTTTAATTTGGTAGCATTCATTTCTCTTGAGATGACGTCTGCAGGGTTATCCGAGGTTCTGACATGATTCCAACTCTTGTCTGGCAGTAAGGAATTTATCTCTGCTACTCAGTTTGCCACAAAAGTCTTTCATCTTGTGACGACTTTCTTTATCCATGATAGTGTTATCATTGAGTCTGTCCAAGCATATTTTTCCACTTCCTCCACTGATAGTGCTGTGATGGTTCGTCTCATGAGTTTTGCGAGCAGCACCGCTGCACGTAGCTCTAGTCTCGGCAATTTTGTTCTTGACTTGGCAGGAGCAATCTTAGATTTAGCTGTAAGAAGAGTTATTTTGTGTGGCTCTTCCTTGCCTTTGACTTTAAGATAAACTACGGTGCCATAAGCTTGTTCCGATGCGTCACAAAATCCATGTAGTTCGACTTGACTATTAACTGTTTGGTTAGTCCATCGGGGCAAAAAAATGTTCTTCACAGCTTCAAGTTCAGTCTGGAATGATTTCCATTTGGTCTGGATGTTGGCCGGAACTGTGTCATCCCATTTTAAATTTTGAATCCACAGATCCTGAATAAGAAGCTTTGCTTTTATGACTACCGGAGCTAACTATCCTAGAGGATCAAAAAGCTTCGCAACTTCGGATAGAATCATGCGTTTGGTGATCTTCTGTTCGAGATTCACTTGCGTTTTGAATCTGAATGTGTCATCGGATGGTGCCCAATGTATTAACAATAATTTTCTTCACGTCTTCGGTAATTTCTTGTAGTGACTGATCTTGCAGCTCTTTATCAATGGAGTTTAGAATTTTTTGCTGGACCACTTGCGTAGAGTGAAACCTCCTGCTTTGAACATGTCTATGAGTTCTTTCTAGAGAATGATTGCCTCTTGGACTGTATCTGCCCCGGAGAGCAGATCGTCGACGTAGAAATCCTGTTTAGCAACTTTGGATGCCAGTGGGAAGTTGTCCTTTTCATCTTCTGCCAGCTGTTGTAAAGTTCTGATTGCCAGATATGGAGCTGAAGTTGTTCCATATGTGACTGTCGTGAGGGTGTATTCTCAAATTGCTTCATTTGCGCTGAATCTCCATAAGATTTATTGGTATCTTTGGTCGTCTGGGTGAACTTGAATTTGTCTATACATTTTTTCAATATCTGCTGCCACAACAATTTTATGAGTTCTCCAACGAAGTAGAATGTCTGGCAGTTCTTGTTGAAGTTTTGGGCCTGAGTACATTGCATCATTGAGACTGACCCCTGTTGACGTTTTGCTGGAGGCGTCAAATACTACTCTTAATTTTGTTGTTGAGCTGGACTCTTTTATCACAGGCTGGTGAGGAATATAGTAGGGGCGATTGTCTGATTGCGTGCATGGAGTCATATGATCGAGCTGTATGTATTCTTTCATGAATTGAGTGTATTTCTCTTCGAGGAGATGATCTCTTGCAAATCATCACTCTAGCTGTAACAGTCTTGCGGCTGCACGTGGTTTTCAAGTCTCCAGCTGCTGTAGTTTCTCGTTGAAAGGTATTTTCATCAATACAAGTTATCAGACTAATAACTTGCATATTTCTTCTCTAGTGTTGTAAAATACTTCCAGACAGAATCCCACCAAATTCGGATTGCTGTCCGAGTAGACCAGCTTCTGTTTTTCGGATGCCCGATTTTATTATTTCTCCATATTGTTTAGCACCCAATATGATGTCGATTGGTCCTGGTCGGTGAAACGTAGGATCAGCAAGTGCATCATTTTTCCATTAATTGATGTTAGCGTCAATCTCCTCACTTGGGAGCGTTCTTGTCAGTTTAGGTAAAACGATACAAGACATGTACATTGAGAAGTTGCTTGGGAATCTGGGTTTGGCGGTTATCTGTATCATCCATCTTGTAACTTGAGGTTCTGCGCTTCCAAGTCCGGATACGTCAGCTCTTATATGTTGGCCTGGTACAGCTAAAAATGTAGCCGCTTCTTCATTCATAAATGTGGAGTGGGAGCCTGGATCTATCAAAACACGAAGATATTCAGCTTCTCCTTGGTTGGTAAAGACCTTGATGATCGCTGTTGCCAACAAAACCATTTCATTTTGTCTTCCGAGATGATTGGCTGAGAATTGTCTTGTCTGATTGCGTGATTGCTGATTGATTTGGAAATTTCCAGTGTGAGGTTGTTGATTGTTTTGGAAATTTCTAGTGTGAGGTTGCTGATTGTTTCTTGCACCATTTTGATTCCTTTGGTCGTGGAAGTCCACATGTAACATCGTATGGTGGGGCCTTTTGCAGGTACGACATCCGTTGTTCGTAGTACACCTCATGTGCGCTGGATGTTTAAGACAGTTGACGCAGTTTTTGTTTTCCTTTATGACTCTTAGTCTTGCAGCTGGAGCTTATGCTTGGAATCTATGACAATTGTATATGTTGTGATTGAACTCATTGCAGAATTTACAATTCTCGACTGCGCTGTGACTTTGCTCACTGGAATTTTTGCTTTGTACGACAGCCTCGAGGGATTGAAATCTTATTTGCCAAAAATTGAGAATGTCATCTAGCTGGTGCATTTTGTTGGGTTCTGATACGGACTGTTCGAATAATTTATTCGTCTCGGAGTTCCACTTGCGACAAATCAATCTCGAGATCAGAGGTCCCCATGATTTGGTCTCCACATCCAAATTGTTGAGTGCCTCTACACATTCTATCATTGTATCGTGTAGTCGCTTTAGCTTGAATGCCGATTCGTGTGGAATTGGTGGTATATCCAAAATCTTGTCCATCATTTTATTGATGATTATTCGTTCGTTGAAATATCTCTTTTCTAGTATATTCCAGCTGGTGACGTAGTTATCACCTGTTATCTGTGGATGCTGATATTTCATTTTCTCAATGTCGCTCAGATCATTGTTCTCATGAATAATCTTCTTGAATATGTCCCTGAACGTTGACCATTCTTCATATGAACCGTCAAAGATTGGCAGTTTCACCTGAGGTAGTGCTATATGGGTTGACCTTGGTTGTTGTATAATCACTCTTGGCGGGTTTGTTGTAGGTGGCATGCTGTTTGTCTCTTCATCTGTTCGTGTTTTCTCTCAATGTTTTTTAAAGTAGTCTTGTATGGTGTGTGGTTCGACTGCATCCGGAGTTGTATGTATATATCAGATATGAGCTTCCATTTTCCGCTTATTTTTCTTTCCAGTTGCTGACGTCGATTTTTTGGAGTAAGATCGTCTATCTCTTCAAGAGTGTCGTTTAGAATTTCTCCTAACTGATTTAGCAATACTTCTATTTTCAAGGCAGTGTCGGTTTCTATGGGTTGTATTTTCCTCAAACCGTCTTCTATATACTTCAATGTCTCATTATAAACCCCTTTGAGTTGATCGAAATACTTTTTGATGTAGTAGTCGTGGGTAGGGAGATTCATCTTTCATTGCTTGTCTTTCTTTCGGATTGTGGCCCACAACGCTTCCACTCAAGTGTTTTTAACATCGAAATATTGTCTTGTTTTTCTGTTAGATGGATCTTTCTTCCTGTTTGTTGCGTTGCGTCTATCGACCTTGTTGCTCTTGCTCTAGTGCAAGCTGGTTCATTTCTTCTTTTGGGTTGGCCATGATGTTTAATTATGTTTTTTTTTTTATAGGCTTCCAAATAATTCAATAAATCTTTGTTCTAACTTTGTTAGTAGTCCGTTATTTTTATCTGCTTTTTGTGTATTTTCTGGGTGTGTTATTGCCTCAGCTTTTTCTGTGGTTTGCGGAATGGCTGGAAACTCGAATGTTTCTGTCCTTATTGTCGGAGTAACTAGGAGCCCTGCTACGTTAAGTTTTATTGGAATGTTTTCTTCGCAGATGGATGTCAATATCTTTAGTTTTTCTTGTCGCTTCTTTTGCCTTTGGAATCTATTGAGTTTCTTACGTGCCATAAAGTGTACTTACCGTTTGAGTTTATTTATGAATTATAAGGCAAGGCTGTGACTATAAACCAGTGATTCTATGCTCGCCAGCTTCCTGGCTCGAGAATAGGCACTAAGCTTATTTTTTTTATATTTTTCTCGCCAGCGCGATTAACTGGACAACTAGAAAAATACTCTTACACCTCCTTATCCTGTTTATTACCTTGGAACTAACCTCGTGGCTAAATCAGAGATTGCATACCCGCCAGCTTCCTGGCACGAGCATACGCACTGTATTTATGTTTATATTTTTCTCGGCAGCGCAATTAACTGGTCAACTAGAAGAATATTTTCACTTTTCCTGTAAGTTCCAAGGTTTATGATAGTATTGATAATGAATTTGATTTTATGGCACCTAGAATGACATAGACCGGCTGACAATAATTGTACTGAAGAATTTGAATTGGATGACGCTGTATAATGCAATATACTTCTGAAAGCACCTCTTGAAGTTATCCTACTCAATTCAGACAACGGTGCCCAGCAGACATGCACTATTATTTGTAGGAAAGAGATATTCACCTGTTTCCTTGATGAAGTTTTATTTTGACGGACCTGGACGGCTTTTTTTGTTGTTGTATAGTGGACTGTAGTTTCAGGTCGAGTCTGCTTCAATATGGAAGGCTTGGAATTGCTTCAATGGCTTGTAGTTGCTTCACTGTAAAAGGCTTGTAGTTGCTTCGCTGTGGAAGGCTTTGATTCGCTCCAGTGTAGAAGGTTCGAAGTTGCTTTTGCTCGAAGGACTATAGGAAGGCGTCTCTAAAAATGAGGATGACCTTTTGATTTTCTGCTAATAGTTCTATACCGTGTAACTGGTTAAGGCCTTTGTCGTTGATTGTATGATGTGAGTAAAACACCGTTTGGTTTGATACTGATTGATTATACAATATGTACATCTATAAATACTAAAAATTATCCATAACAAAGCGTACGTATTGAGGGTACAGGCTGAAAGAATGTGATGATCTTGCATTCTTGCGATATTAAATACTTGTCGGTGCTCTCCTATGAAAACATACACCTTACATCATGTAATCATGTTTGTTTATAATAACGATATGCGAAACTTGTGTGAAGCAGTTTAATAACTATGGGTCAACTACTGTTCTATTTCCCTTACATAATTTGATTATTAATATTTTACTAAAATATGTATTATGTTTAATCTTGAAGATTTTCTCAAGATTAGACACCTGGACCCATCCTTTTCAAATGAAGCACCCTGTTTATTATATTTCCATCTTGAAGATATCATCATAGGCTTTCCAAACACTCCATACATCATAACTTTCTGATGAAAAGTTTTTTCGGGAATCACCCTCGAATACAAAGTATCCCCCTTGGAACATAGAACCCACTAGAACTAGCGTACACCCCAGATTCCGGGCAAATTGTTTGCCACTATAATAAACATGTTATTATTTACATCTTGTCCGTTGAATTCGTTCAACGTTCGTTCAACGTTGCCTTATTGCGAATAAAAAGCATTCGGAATTTTCACTTTTTATCAAAAGGGATTAACCAGTGTATTACGAGGATATGTTTTAATTTCTTATTTGTTCCAATATCGTTGGTGTTATAGGACAGTTATAGTTCACTGATTATTGATAAGTTTTGTTCATATAAATCAGCTGTTCGGCCTTTAATATTATTGAATTTTGAACAAGCCGACAACAGTGTTCCAAGGGAGCTACAGGCTATAATTGGTTAAAATGACCATCAGCTGTGATTGGTTGAGGCATTTGTGTCGTGTTGCCAGATGTATTTCGTTGCATCGTGTGTACATAAGTAACTAAGGTTCATGGAAAAATATGGGTCTTATTGAAAATGTTTTATTATCACTAGTGATCTAAAAATGTACATATTATACATATAATTGGTAACTACGGGAGATGCACTCATAGAGTATAGAGTATTTTTAATGAGAATAAAAATACCTTGAATACAAGGTAGCTAATTATTAAATTTGCAGTTTGGCAAACTCGCAAGAATTCCTCTCTCCTCTCAATGTATAAACATGTGACACACAAAGAGACGTCGGGCTAAATCTAGTTGTTGGAAAATCATTGGTATCCCCATTCTACTACCAATTATTACCAAGTTTATAAAAAAAAATCAAAGGAAAAATGTGACAGAGGAGAAGTCCATTCAAATTTTTTGACAAACGAGTTACCAGTGTTGCTTAAAGATTCACCTTTAAGAGAAAGGCAAACCTTATGCATTACCACAGGGACGTGGAAAAATTTTTAAACGAGTTGAAAACCGATCGTTGCTCAGACAAGGAGGGGGACCGGTTGGATCGCCAGATTAAACACCGTTGTTTTTTTCATGTTATTGGAGAAGTTGACAAAGACGTTCCAATTACAGTCGAGTATATGAAAATCAGAATAAGAGAAAGTTTTCAAAATATTTTTGCACAGACTTTGAGAAACTTGAAACGGTCATCTATGGATAGACTTTAAATGTGTCTTCAGCAAAATAGTGGATAGTTGAACACCTCATATGAGTTCTTGTTATTTTTCTTCAAGTTTGAGTTGAACTATATTTATTAGCAAGTAGTTATCCAAACAATTTTTTGGCAATTCAAAGTATTGTGATACTGATACTTTCATGTTTGCAAAACTTGTCCACCCTCTATAATAATAAATGATTTCATTTTAGTGTTTGTAATCATTGTGTTTAAGGATAAGTGATGTTTCATGGGTCAGTTGGTTTTTCGATACTTTTTTCCATTTTGTTTGAAAAATGACCCAACTATGAGTCCTTTTCAAATTTTGCACGCCTCCCATTTCTTATTTGTGAATTTTGGACCCAACAAACCTTTTATCAAAATAAACGTACGTTCCATTTAAGGAAATACATGTTTAGTTTATCACAAACTTTTTGGGACACCCTGTACTATGGCTATTTTTCTAAAAGATAACTTTTTTGACTAACCACAATAAACAAAAAAAACTATCCAAATTTCTTACCATTTTCTCACAAACGTCCACCTCATCTTGGTTGCACCACCCTGTATGTCACACATGCCATTTTAAAACAATGCAAAGTTATTGCGGGAATTATCAAAAATTGAAAGAACGCGTCGCGCAGATCGAAGTCATGGCAAAATTAATTATTCAACTTTTGAATACAGAACTTCCAAGCTCCAAGTTTGAAAAAAATGAAAAAAAAATTGAAAAAAAAAGAATTTAAACAAAAAAAAAGTGAAGAACGTTGCATCACTATCTTCATGAAGCGAAGAAGAAGTTGGTTTCGTATTTGAAAAAAAATTGATGATAGTTGAGAGAATTCGAAACTTCGGATTTCAATTTCGATCATACTATTTTGAAGATCGGAAAAGGAGTCAGTGGAATTGTGGTCATCGTTTTCAACTATCTCTTCAAATGAATTCAGGAAAAAATAAAAAGTACTTCAAAAAAATCGGTTATATCGGTTTTGACGCGGCATTTTATCGAGTTTGAAATTGCGCAACTAATTTTACCAAACTTGTATCTCTTACACCTCACGATAACCTCATGCATACACTCGAATTTATAACATCCTGTATAGGTGAAGTTTATAAAATTCTCAATCCAAAAACTTATCTTGCCCTCTTCTAAGTATGCATCTTCAAATATACTATACTTATACCAGTGATGAGGTATTCAGCTTCTTAATTTGCATACATTTTCAAATGACTTGAGATATCATATACGTGTTCTGGACAATATTAGAAAGTCATCGGCAAAAAAAAAATTCGAAATACTCAAAAATACACTTAATAAATAAAAAGGAAAAAACGCAAATTCCACTTTATGTTCAAAAACGAGTTGAAGCCATATTACCCTCTCGGAAAAGAGAGAGTCATCTCAGTGAATACGCGAGACGAAGATAATGTATTCTGTGAGGTCGTGGATGATGATTGGCGCTCTTTAATCGGTGATTACCACATTAATAGAGGTTTCTGAAAAATGTGCAAATTCTCTATTGTAGCAAATCTTTCGACCTTTACTGGGTCTGAGTGTTGAGAACATGAAAAGGTGCGAACGGGCCAAATCATGTGAATACGATGACTTATTTATCACAACGATGTCGTTGAATTATCGTGATGCAGAAGCCATGACATGTTTTGTCACAATTTTATTTGTTCGTATTGCTTCACGCATCCAAGGTTGTATTTCTTATTGGCTTCGTCCGACAACCTCAGCAACTCCTCCAATTGTGATTTGTATATTCTTTGAACAGTCAGTCTCTTGAAGGCCTTAACGTTCTCAAAGGTTGATGATGGAGAGACGTCTAAAATTAGGGACATCTGTAGACAAAAAAATCAAGACAAAAATCGAGAAAAACTTGTTTATGAAACATCATCAGTAATGTGACGAAACATGTGTTCAGCGGATCAACCACAGTGTTGGTGAAAGCGCCGGACATTAATTTGTACCACAAAATTGTATCAGCCACTACTGTGTGTAGAATCGATTTGTTTCCAGTATATTCTAGCAAAACTAGATGGCGTCAAACCTTCTACGCTGTTCTAGAATATTGTTCCAATTCTGGCGGGAGGATATAAGTCCGTCATTTTGAGGAAGGGAGTTTATTGAGTTTTGGTGATCGTTGCATTGATAGTGAACGGGCAGTGTTAAAGAAAAAATAGATAATTGACAGTACATGAATTATTGTCAGTCAATGAATTAGTTCAAGTTGAACAAGCAAAAAATATTACATTGGTGTCAAAACGAAGATTTATAGTGTGCTATAGGAAAGGAGATAAATATTTGCTGTAATGGCTGCGAAACTACTGTTTTTAACCAGATTGAAGGTTCCCGAGTTGAAGAGGAAGTTGTAGAAGCGTGACCTGGATAAAAGTGGGAAGAAGGCTGATCTACAACAAAGGCTTCGTAAGGCTTTGATGGATATAGGCACCGATCCAGATACTTTTCAATTTGAGATCCTTGATCCCAATGCAGTAGTTGAAAAATTGTCCAAGAGCTTGAAAGATCAACTGGGACAGAAATTCGAAGAATCTTCTAAAGCTATGGAAGAGAACTCTAGAAAATTGAAAAAAAAGTTCGAGGAATCTTCCAGAGCTATGAAAGAGAAGCTTGTAGAATCTTGTAGAGACATGGAAGAAGATTTAGAAGAGTTCAAGGAATCTTCTAGAGCTATGGAAAAGAGCTCGGGAAAAATGAAGAAGTTGAAAGAATCTTCTAGAGCTCTGGAGAAAGAGTTCAAAGAATCCTATAGAGCTATGGAAGAGAAGATGGAAATGAAGCTCGAAAAAACTTCCTAGTACAGTGAATCTGGTATCAAAAATGGTCTTGACTCCCATCAAATGACCCGCGCTCTGATTTTTTTTCAGTTGTTATTGATCCATTAGAAGAGCCTGAATTCGAAAAGTTGTATCTCCTTAAACACCGTTTTTGAGGATCTCAAAAGAATGTAGACCATTTTGTCTTGGCTAAAATAGCTCTAAAGCCTACCGTAACAACGTTAGAGGGCGCCAAAGTCGACGAATGCGATTTTTTTGCAGTGTTTTGCATTTTTGAGGGTCAAATAAAAATAATATCGCAATTTTTTCATTCAAGTGAAGATCATGAGAAAACAGGTGAGAAAACCTACAAAATTCATCTGCAACTTTTTTTTCTACGACGCACTGTTCGCGATCTATGACGCGAGATTTGTCGCGAGCTGCTACGGCAGCATTCGTAAACGCACCTGCCACCGCGCCGGGCCTATTCTCATAACGATGATGTACAATATGGATATAAACACGGTACAACAATAAATAACAATGATAAATGATATACATAAAACCAAAAAAAGATACAAAAAAAACATAACATCAAATATATGTTAATATATACAAAAATATGTACAGGGTGATTCACTATATATTGACCCCCCCTCTAACTCATTTTTAACAATGTGTACAAAAGAAAGTTTGATACAAAAGTGGTTTGGTTTATACTATTTTTTTTAAATTGAGCAATATCATTTATACAGGGTGTCCCAGAAGCTGTCCACATCACCCAACTTAGAAGTTTTGAATGGCACGCCCTTTATTTTATTGCGTTTTTCGATTCTACATTGAACTCTAAGTCAAATCTGTGAAAGCTAGATCTATATCATATTTTGCCGTTTTCGAGATAAAGGCTGTTGAATTTTGTGTAAAATACAGATTTCACTATATTTTGACTCCCCTTTAACACATTTCATTTAAGGTGTACAAAAAAAGTTGTATGCAAAAGTTGTTTGGTTTATACTGAATCTTTTAATTCTAGCAGTATCCTTTATACGGGTGTCCCAAAAGCTGACCACAACATCCAACTTTGAACTTTTCATGGGACATCCTGTATTTTATTCCATTTCCAGATTCTACGTTAAATTCTTACATAAAGTGTGAGCCTTTTGAAAATGGAAAGTAGCTTTGTTTTAACCAAACTAGAATCCTTTTTTATCTTTTATGAGGCAGACTAAAGCTTCAAAGCAATCTTTATTCCATTATTATTATGGTTATCAAGAAGCAAATCCTGAATTTAGGATTTTTTACAAAATTGAACAGCCTCCATCTAGAAAGTGGCAAGAGATGTGATAGATTTATTCTATACAGATTTGACTCAGAATTTAACGTATAATCTGAAAATAAAATGAAATGCACGGTGTCTTATTTGAAATTTCAAAGTTTTGTGTTGCTTTTGGGACACCCTGTATAAGTAATATGGCCCGGTTTAAACAATTCAGTAAGAAACCAAACAACTTTTGTTTTACACTTGTAAAAATGAATTAGAGGGGGGTCAAGGTATTGGATTCTCCACAGTATTTAACAGCATTTATCTCGAGAGCGACAAGAGATAAGATAAATATACCTCATACACATATGACTTAGACTTAACCGTAGAATCTGAATATGAATCAAAACACAGGGTGTTTCATTCAAATTCCAATGTTGTGGGCTGCGGACGGCTTTGGGGACACCCTGTATAAATGATACTGCTTAATTAAAAAATTTAGTATAAACCAAACAACTTTTGTTTACAATTTTTTTCTTTACACCTTGTATAGAATGAGTAAGAGGGGGGGTCAATATATAGTGAATCACCCTGTACACAAAAATATATATCAAAAAAAAAATTCAATGACACACAGGTAGGGCAACTTATGAAACATTATAATTTTGGTAATAAATAATTTATTTTAACCATTTAATTTTGATTTTATTTAATTTTAATTTCTATAATCTTGAAAACAAACGTACATGACTTTTTCAACTCACAAATGTTCACGAAAAGAAAAAAAGGGGTTTATCATATTTATGATACAAATGATTTCCATGATGGATTAATTACCATTCATATTCAATCAATTGTCGTTTAAATTCATGGATATTGGATTCCTACGCATCTTTAAGCATGACTTCAAAACTGGTAGGTGATTATTCAAATTATTTTGAAAGAAGTTTAAATTTCCCCAGTTACACGCAATAAGCAGCTGGTTTTTTATTGTCAAGGAATTTTCTGTTTAATGTTTCTTCCATTTTCTAAGTCAGACAAAATCTCATAGCCCTCATAATATTACACAAAAAATCATTTTACTCCCAAATTTTTTGAATTTTGAGGTTTTAATAATTCTGAAAGGCTACCGGTAGCAAACTATCGTCGGTTATCGATGTCATGCATCTTACATAATATGCACATTTTGACAGTGAATGCAATATATCTCGCTAATAGTGCGTCGTTGAACGTTGTTACGGTAAGTTCAAGAGCTATTTTAACGAAGACAAAAATTGTATAGAATTTGACTGTCTCCATTTTTTGTTAAATAAATTTTTTGGTGCGACCTACGGTTTAGCCAGAAAATCAAATCCAACTTTTTGAATCTAAGCCTTTCTATTGGATCAATAACAACTGACAAAAAATCAGAGCGAGGGTCATTTGATGAGACCCAAAGTGAACTATTACTCTACTATCTAAAGCTATGGAGAAAAAATCAAGGGACAGCTGGCGGACAACTGATTGACCTGCACATGAGATAGAAATGCAAAGTCCGGATCAACGTGCTTACCTAAAGGGTAAGTCAAATGACAGCGCTTTGCATGAAGTTGTGAGAACAATTGAAAAATCTCTCGATAACAAAGAATACACGCTGAGCGCAATTCTAGACATATAGGGAGCATTCAATAATGTCACGACCGAGGCCATCGGAAGAGAAATGGTAGGGATGGAAAGAGAACCAATCATTATCAAGTGGACAATAAAAATGCGGAAAAGCAGGATTTTAAACTCAGAAAATGGGAATTGTTCTTTAAGGAAAAGAAAAACAAGAGGGACACACACACAAGCTTGAGAAAGGATGTGGCATTCTGCATGCAGAAATCATTGCCATTAGGAAAGCAGCCAACCTGCTGCAAAGACTGGACAACACAATAACAGACGTCACAATCTATGCAGACAGCAAAGCAGCGTTGAAACTACTAGAATCAGATACAGTAAGGTCAAAGTTAGTGATGAGTTGTCGTGAGGCATTGTCCTGGATCAGGATAAAGAAGCTCGCTCTATGCTGGGTTCCTGGACATAGCAATATTGAAGCGAACACGATGACAGATGAATTGGCAAAATTGGGACCAAGAAAAGACGAAGCCGAAATGAGAAATACATCGCTACCAAACGATCAAACTATCGGGAGATACAGTAGATGAAAACATGGTAAAGCTACACAGCCACAGGTGGAGCAAACGAAACCACTGCAATACATTGAGAGCTCTTTGGTAAAACTTGGATATGGAAAACAGGGAAATTACTAATGCAAAGCAAATCCTCCGTGAGCACCCTTGTGGAAGTAATCACAGGATACTGTGAAATCGGAAGGGACATGAGCTCTGCAAGGACTGCATCGAGGAGGATGGGACGATAGAACATCTTCTGTGTCACTGCCCAACTCTGAAGAAAGGACGCCTCAGGAATATGGGACAAAACTACCTTGAAGACTTGGAAAAAGCGTTAAATGTAGACATCTTGCTAATTCTGAACTTCGTAAAAACCAACGATGAAGAGAAAGGCTGCAGGTTAAGACCGAGGGGACATCTTTTCAAACAAGGGATCACAATGGGTTATTTGGCCTCCGAGTGAAAGCAATGCACTGGTCACCTAGAGCTCCGATATGGACAGACTAACTTGGAACACGTCTACCACTCCCAGCTGAAGAACCGATCTCAGAAGACCAACGAGAGCCTGCAGGAGTCTCAAAAAGATGTAGCTCACTTTGCCAGAGATTGTGATGGAAAAACTTGCTGTACAGGCCTTCTAAGATGGACTGCGGGACTAGGAGATAAGGATGTCCCTGATTCTCCATTGTCCTTATAATCTGGTGGATACGCTGGTAAGGGCACTGGAACTCGAAGCCGCGAAGCAGTGCTGTGAGCTTCCTGCGCCCGAGCAAATCGCTCAGCTGAATTTTGTTTGTTTTGACTTAGGAAAAGTGAAGATTCTTGTGAAAAGTGCACCCGTAGTTAACCAGAAGAAAAGATCTATGTGAGGAATGTAATTTGAACAATAACACGTATATTTGGAAAATATTTCTGAATCGAAGCTCATCATGAGGCGGAATTTCCAAGATATTTGGTCGTCATTGAGAGCGAGAAAACGTGATTAGAGCGTGTAGTGAATGTAGCAGATCTGGTGAAGATACTGACATTGCTGCCTGTGACTTCTGTGAGGTTCTTTTGTGTAGCACTTGTTCGACTCTAACTATAACCGAAGTAAGAGCAATCAGTGTTCGTAAGAGAAAACTGCTCTCCTATTACTGCTTGGAATGCATCAATCATGAAGATCGTGGTAGAAAATGATCAACCTCATCCACCATGAACGATGAAACAAAAATGGCAGGCTCCTCACTTCCCTCAACTTTGGATATCAATGAGTGTACTTTAATGAAATGGCATCGGATCATCAAAATGAGCGATGTGTGCTCACAACAAACTGAGAGGATTATCGGCAAAATATTATCAATAAAAATGACCTATCAGGACTATCGAAAGACAACTCTTTGTTCCAATACCTTTAAACTGACTGAGGTCATATCCACGGAAAATACACCCGAACAAATTAACGAAAGTAAAATAATGGCAGAACTTCGAGATCAAGTGTCTATACCTCAGGTACAATTAGATGATCTGAATGTAGAAGTTGAATCTCTCAAAAATCATGCATCAAATCATGAGTAGCAGCCAGTGCTTGACTTCATCAACACAACAAAAACTCGGTGAAAACCACGAATTTCGAGAGAAGTCAGAATCCAAGAAAAGTCTTTCATCAACGAAAAAAATTATTCTTGGCTGAAAATGGAACCTCCACTGATTTATCAGCTATTGATAAAATCTGGTGATAGTAATCCGTCACTTCTGGGATACAGCCAAAAAAGCAGTTCATCTGGAATTCATGGACAACCAAGTGCACATTTGAATGCTACGTTAGGGACGTGTTGGAAGTTTCTGAGCCCCGCAGAATCAATAAAATTCATGTGAAATCTGAAGATCATTGCAGCTTCAGGGTAGACGTTCCAAACAGAGTGGTCGACAAAGTCCTCGATCAGTCCAAATGGCCGGAAAACATCAGTGCAAAAAAAAATTTTGATTCAAAAATGTTCATCAAATGCAAAACATTTCACCACAGTTTGCAGTAAAAGTGTTCTTATTGGTCATGTCAGCATCCGGTCACTGATTCCTTTACTCGACGAACTATCTGGTTTGATCAGAGAGAAAGACTTTGACGTTGTTGGGGAATCGGAGACATGGCTGAACCGTAACACTGATTCTTAACATTTCAGTGTTTCTGGCTATAAAGTTGTTCGCATGGACCGTATTGGACGAGGTGATGGCGGTTTTCTGGTCTACATCAAAAGAGATATTGACAATCAGCAATCAACTTTGATGTATCGGTCCAAACTGGTGTAGAGCAGCTCTGGATCGACATCACCGTAAAACAACGAAATATAACACTTGGTCCATTCTATAGACCTCCAAACTCGGCAGTCGACTTCCTAACAGCTATTGAGGACTCTATCAGCTAGGCCTTCGTAACAAGCGAGGTTGTGATTATCGGGGATTTCGATATTGATTTTTCTCAAGACTGTCAATTGAAGCGCCAACTGGTGAACACCCTGAACTGTTATGGCCTACGAGAATTTGGAAGAAAACCACATCTATGATTGACCTATTAGCGCTGACCGATGTCGAAGCAGTGCTTAAGAAAGGGACACTGGATATGCTTGACATCACAGATCATCGATTGATATACAGTCAATTGATGTACAAACTTTTCACCGCTGAGCCTCGATCAGTAACCTTCAGAGATTCCAGACTAATCAATCAGACCTTTTTTGACGATGATGCTAGCTCCATCAACTGGGATTTTGTGTATGTCCTTCCTGTACCCCTATTCTTGAAATTGAATAGAGAAAATTCTCACTAGACTTAGACTAGACTTCATGGAGAAACGTCAAATCTCTCTCATAATCTCTACTCTCTGAAATTCAAGAATCGGAGCACTGATATGTCTGAGAAAGTGAGATATCTAAACGAGGTCATTACCTTCCTCTTTGACATGCATGCGCCTTCAAAGATTGAGACTATTCTCCAGAATACTCCAAGACCTTATATTAGCTCTGTTATCAAAGAACTTAGCAGACTTAAAAGCAAGGCATATAGGGAGTATTCGCAGTACAAGAGCCAAGCAAAACTTGACTATTAAAAAGACCTGAGAAACTACCATTCGCAATGGAAAGCATGCATTTATCCAGGTTAAGGTGAGTCAAAACAGGTCCTGCTCAAAAAAGTTGTGGAAAGGTTCAAAATCTTGCAACGCAGGCAAAAGAGTAGTTCGCGAAATGGGTCGGGAGCTGCAGGATGCTAATCTGGTGAATGCTTCTTTTGTTGATGGTGTTGGGAATACTAAATTCACTGATACCACGTATGCATATTTTGATAAATACGCTATAAACTACGAAACTGAATTCCAATTCAAACCTGCTACAATCATAGATTTGGAAAAGCAACTGAAGAAGATGAATTCAAATGCCTCTGGTCAAAATGGAATAACTCTTAAAATGCTGAGACTGGTTTTTGACCACTGCAAGGATGCCATACTACACGTTATCAATTTTTCTCTTTTATCTGGTGACATTCCGCAGGTTTGAAGACAGGCCCTTTTTCTTTCTATATCCAAAGTTCCGGTTGCCTCGAAATGCGAAGATCTAAGACCCATCAGCCCAGTCATAATGAAATTACAAAAAAAATGGTATGTGGGCAACTGTCTGACTATCTTTCACCATATACTTCCCAAACTTCTTCCGGTTTCCGAACAAATCACAGCCCAGCCCAGCACATCTACATGTTTAACAAAAATGATGAATAATGTGGCAGAAGCTGTCGATCAGGGGAAAGTCACTCTACTAGTTGCTCTTGACCACCCGAAGGCCTTAGACCTAGTTAACCACTCACTTTTTGTTTCCAAGCTATAATATCACAGCGCTCGAGCGACATCCCTAATGTGGTTCCAGAGACAGGACACAAGCAGTGGTACTGCATGGAAGCCTATCTGACGAACTCCAAATTTCCAGAAGAGTTCCCCAATGCAGTATTTTGGGACTACTGCTGTTCTCCGTGTATGTGGCCGTTCTTCACTCGCTATTCGTGACCAGTGAATCAGTATGCAGATGATGCCTAGATCCATAAACATGCAGATCCTGACAATCAAACATAAGCTGTCAATCGTCATAACTGCACCCTTGAGTCTGTGCAAGAATGGTCAAAGGAAAATGGTCTTCATCTGAACCCTACGAGAACCTTGGCAATGTGCTTGGGAACTGGAGTTTAATGTGCTAGAACATTGAACAATACTGACTCAGCTATCACTGTCAACAACAGCACTATCTCCTTGGTTGATAGTATAACAAAATTTAGGGGTTTATGTGGATAGTCAACTCAACTTCAAAGCGCACATCAATAAGAAGATTGGACTGGCTTACTCCAAATTTAGATCATTATATAGATTCAAAAATTACCTTCCTTCTAACATGAAGTGACAGTTTATAAGGTCATTGGTCCTGTATCACCCTGACTAGTGTTCATCAACATACTTCAACTACCCAACCGATGAAAATATGAATAAGCTTCAAAAGCTCCAGAATTCATGTTTACGGTTTCAATTTGGTATTCCTCATAGAAAACATGAAACGCCGCATCATAACAATCTTGGAATTTTTTAGATCAAGTATCGATTCACGTTTAACTCCTGCAAGATCTTCACTATTGTGAAAACTGAATCACCAGCATACTTATATAATTCACTGACTTGAAGAAATAAGCTTCATGATCTGAATCTGAGAAACACACAATCTTTCTCCATACCACATCACCAGCCAAATTCATCGGTTGCTTTTTATATTGGGCACCAAGACTGATAATAGATATATTCATGGCATCAATGTATGTCTTCAACAAGCTTTGGAAACCACCTAGAAAAACGCATGTTGCAGATGCACAGACTGGGAGAATCGCCACTTTGGGATGGATGTTTTTGCTTTTTGTTTGCCTTTTCATCTAGTGAGTATGGAAAATACCGGTATATACTGCCAATTATTCCTTTTGGATTGTAAAGAGAAGTATTCCAATAAGCTTGTATTATTATTATTATTTTTATTATTGTAAGGATGGATGAACAGTATCCCGCAAAGAAAAACACCTTCGACGAAACTGTGAGAAAAATCATCAAAGTAGTACAGTCCTCCAAGACAAGGGAGCTACGGTGCTGGAATTGTGGAGAACTTGGGCATATTCATGGGAAAGAGATGTGGGCACCTTGTTTGCCATCGGTAAATGGGAAACATCGAGCCAGATCATGCCTCAAGGACTGCAATGCCTTGTCAATGAGCTCTGTCACAGAGATAAAGAGAAAGAAGCGAGCGTTCGCAGAACAACTGTGGTGGATGAATCCAGGCAGGTGATAGCACTCCGTGAGGATCAGGAGAAAGATCTGGATGTGAAGCTCATCATTGAATTGAAGCTAGCAGGCCAACGACCAACTTGGCAAGCAGTCGCACGATTTTCATCTTCGGTGAAATCCTACTGGGCTCAATGGGGCTCACTGGTTATAAGCGACGACATCCTGATGAGTGTTGGGAAAAATCTGGATGATACGAATCGGAAGCGGAAAGTGGTTCCCCGAATCCGACAGATGACAGTAATGAGAAGAATCCATTATGGCGTAACCAAGATGCTGGGAAAGCTGTGGGAAAGGTTTTTCTGGATCAACTGTCAGGCCGACGTCCGGGAGTGTTGCGGGAAATGCGCAGTGTGTACTGCAAGTAATGGACCACAGAAACACGCGAAAGCTTCTATGCGCCAGTACAATGTTGAAAGCCCGTATGAGAGGATCGCCATTGATGTTGCTGAACCGTTTCCTGAGTCAAATGGAGAAAATAAATACATCCTGATCGCTATGGATCACTCCGGTGAGTGAGCTGAAGCGTATGCCTTGCCAAACCAAGAATCGGCAACGGTAGCTGATATACTGGTCAATGAGCGGATCTGCCGTTTTGGTGTTCCATTGGAACTGCATTCGGCCACGGCAGAAACTTTGAATCGGCATTGTTCCAGAATGTTTGTGACGTCTTGAAGATCAAGACTGCGCTACACCCTCAATCGAATGGTGGAGCGAATGAACAGGACCATCAACCGACACTTGGCGAAAGATATCTCTGACCACCAAAGAGACTGGGACGAACAACTCCACTTGTTCCTCTTGGCAAAGCTGTTTGCCGTTTATGAATTGGCAGGCGGAACCCCAGCTAGAATCATCATGGGTCGTGAACTTCGACTGCCTTATGATCTTGAGTTTGGCTGTCCACCTGGTGAAGGAGGCCTACGACGTGAATGTTGTGGAAGGCGGGTTCCAGGTTGGGAATAATTTGGTTTTGCTACACAACTCACAGGGGCTACGTGGCTTTTCTTCAAAAGTGCAAAGTTCTTGCAAATAAATGACGTCGTCCACAGGATTCGGAAGCCACCACGATGAAAACCGAGGGTTGTCCAGTTCAACCGTTTTGCTTGGTATGCTGTGAACCATGACGATCAGGACGCTGAAGTGAGGCAGATCAGGTCATTAGAGGGAGACATGTCACTGGAGACTTTCATGTATCTCTTCTTATACTCTAATGGCCAGAAAGTCCAGAATGGCGTTGTCCAAGAAAGGCAGCTGGATTTGCTCGAAGCACTTGCCAAATATTCGTCGTTGTATGTCTTCTTGAGAAATTCATTCAAGTTTAACTTTTCCAGGACTGGACCTAGAGCGACTCATATTTCGTTCATTGAAGAAAAAAGTGGTATGACTTTTCGTTTTCACGAAGTGAAAACTATGTTTTGATTTGACGTTCAATTTTGAGCAAAAAAAGGAAATTTGAGTTTTTCTCCTTCTATGCGTCGTTTTCGAGATAAAAAATAAAAATCAATGTAATGCAGAAAAACTCAATTATTTCAAGCTACAAGAAGAATGGAAAATCAAATGATTTCATAACAACTGCTCAGTGTTGCGCTTTGTTGCTTGAAAAAAAAAAACAAAACTCTGAAAATGTTATTAGAATCGCTTGAGACGGTTAGAATTTAAAAACAAAAAATCGAAATGATTATTCTCATTATTTTTCTACAAACTAGTTTACGCACGACATGTTCATTTACGAAAAGTGATTATTCCACCGAGCACTCTCTATTCACCATGTTGAAATGCGCACTCTTTACAGACTCACCCTGTAGATATTATATTTTCATTATATATAACGGCAAAAGTTTACTAAATAGTAAATAAATATAATCGTCAATTATTATTATTCGAAATCTCCAATTATTTTAACTCAAAAAAACGTCAAAATGATATGAGATTCAAAATAATTGACGACTATGAATTCGACCAGTTTTCTTGTTTGTGAGAGCTTTTTGATAGGGTGTGTCGAAATACTCGAAAAAAGATCGAAAATCTCAACTTTGTAGGTCAAATCGTGGGATCATTATAACACAATTGAAAATTTAAGCTTGGTTTAAATGAAATCAAAATTTGCTTTATTGTGATAAAATCTTAATTCAATCAACAAAGCCAGTGAAGTTCCTATGTAATAAGTGAACAGTGATGGAGCAAAATGAATTAATACATACTATGAACACAGGAAACATCTTGGATATACCTACCCTAGCTGGAATATCTATACCAAAGATTTATCCACACAATATATGCCTATAGGTAGGTACAAACTAAACTTCATGGTCAAAAATTAAAAGTAAAAGTGATTTCGATGATTTTATTCTTATAATAATTGCTTTGCAAATTAAATTTAAACATTATTATATTTGATCACAGAATAGAATTTTTAATCTTCTGGGAAAATGGGTGACACTTGTGATTACCGTACACCTAGATTCATATTAAAATGTTAAGTGAAATTTAGCACATTCTCTGCACCACGAATGTGCAGCCAAATGAAAATATTATCAAGAAAATGAAAATTGGATGATCAATTGAGTAGACTGATTGCACATTCCATACACATACTCTCGTTTTCCCTGTTGGCAGCCTGTTTGATCGAATGAAATATTGTCCGAGCGCTTAGCAGAAATACAGGGTGTAGACGCGAGTAGGTGATATTGGTCCATCATTTTGAGAAAGAGAGTTAGTTGTGTTTTAGTGATCGTTGCTATAATTGTGAACGGGCAGTGTTTAAGAAAACATTAATAATTGGCAGTACATGAATTATTGTCAGTTAATAAATAAGTTGAAGTTGGACAATTGTTTTCTATAGCGAAAAATATAACAGTATATAAGAAGTATTAATCTCTAATTATGATTTAATCAACATCCCTGCCACTTTGGAATACAATGAGAATCAATATAACTTGGCAAATCGTGTTCAGTAGAAACCGATTGACACTATGATTTTGGATCACATCAAACTGAAAACGACTGTCCTTTGGTCAAGAGGCTCTGTTAAGGGTATTGGAAGTATAATCGGAGAATTTGCGGCATTGGCGGGATTCATGTTTATGAACTTGTCAACCAAAAAATCTAAAAATTTGATCACTTTGATTTGAGAATATATCTGTTCTTGTCTTTGAACACTGAAAGACTAGAACCAGTAGAGGACGACTTTGTTTGAGTTCAAAATCAACACAAGGGCAAGAGGGGTTCACGATATTCGTGGTGCATGCCAAATTCACAAACATTTTCATAAGAACAAATTTTAATTTATCAAGCGAGTAGAATAACAGGCATCAACTTTGTTCGTTTTTAAAAAAAAAATGTGAAATAGGAAGGTAGAATCGCCATTGTCGATTTGAAATAGTATTCTATACTTGTTTCAACTAAAGAAAGATATAAACGCTCTGTCGATAAGAAAATTGTCGTCAAATTTTGTTGAAAATATTCCTGATAGTTTTACCAAGCTCGAATTTCTTGACAAAAGTCCCCATTCAAACGTCAACTTCGTGTTTCTGGTTATTATATGATATCATCATCTCCTGGAAGTATAAAATGCATTTTTGAACAAGGCAATCATCATGTGCGCACAATTATAAACTTTTGGACTCTCGACTTAATCCATAACAGAATAATAAACTTATTTGTGCTGTGCCAGCATACATCGCCATGTGCAACACTGATTAACAGATCATCATGAAATGTATGTGATGAATGAATGTTTGCGTAATTGTTTTATTATTGGTGTAAAATTAAAGATTCGTTTCATATTGTAAGCTCCCACATTTGTTCATAATTACTATAGTAGTTAGTTCAAGGAGTTACGGTGTATATACATTCTGATTGGATAATTTATTACTATTTATTATCGATACTGAAAAAATTGATATACAATAAAACAAGTCAGAGATTGTATTTTTACGCCCACGCCTATGACTTAGCAGCTGCCATGGGATGTTTGACTGTCATCTGTAAGTATCCAATCAGCTAGTCCCCCGCCGGATTCTTTCTACCCAGGTTCATTTGCTTTCTGCTCTATACTTGACGATATCCTTTGAAACAATCATTTGATCTTGCTAACGTCAGCCTGGTGTAGTGTTCAGAGTTGAACTTTGAATATTGACAAATACGTTATGTTTCAAATAGGATAGTATTGCAGTTTTTTTTTGGGTAGTTCTTATTCAAGCATTTTCCGATAATGAAATAACAATCATATTATAACGCTGTTTGATATGCATGATCCAGTAAAAGAGTCTCGAATAACAAAGCTGGAGGCTCCTTGACTATCCTCTAACTTGAAGATATTTATAAGGCAAAGAGACTCAGCAATGCAAAAGTTCAAGAAAAGGAAGTCTCTACTCTTTGGATTGGATTCGCTACATGGCTTCAAGATTTTTCACTTTGTCCATGATCAGAAGAGAAAAAAAGACCCATCCATATTTCTCATGTTCACAAATTATGATCAGTTATACGAGAACTGGATATAAGTTATGGTAAAGGCCACTTGATTAGGCGGTATTATCTGATCTCGATGATATAGATGGTTTTTGCTAGTTTTCTTCAAAGCGTATCGGACTGTACTGAAAAAAAAATCACTTCTGCAGGAAAAAAAATGTCAAGACGCGCTGCGTTTTTCTTTTAATCTAGTGGATGTTTTGGATGTTAATGCTATTTTATATAGCATCAAAACCATTGCCACAGAAACAGGTGATAAATCTCCTCAAATGTTTGATGTTGTAGCACTCACATAGATAGATATTGAGTACACATAATTATTGACTACTGTTTAGAAAAAGGCTATTTTCCTGATCAATGGAGATTGGCAATCGGTAAACCTCTTTCGAAGGTATCCAGTCCGCAGAGCCTCAATGATATAAGGGTCATAAGTATCCTTCCCACAAGAGCGGAGCTAATCCTTTCCACAAACAGGAGGAATCTCAAGAAGTTCAAGCCACCCACTCTGTACAAGATGCCGCTGGTACTGAAACAGGAGGTCAAGTACCTCGAGGTGGTCTTGGACAGTGAGTTAACGTGTAAACTTCATATTAAAAAGAGAGCTAAAAAGGGCATAGCCACAATGTGGCTGCTGCACCGAGTGGTGGAAAAGCGGTGGAGCCTAAAACCACACGTTGTTCACTGGCTTTATCAAGCCGTGATCAGACCGAGGATGTCATACGGATCCGAGGTCTGGTGGCCAGCCACCGAGAAAGCTGATAACAAAATCAGACTAACCAGACTTCAAAGGATGACAGGTGAGCATTACCGGTGCAATGAGGACAACATCAGGAGCTGCACTGAACATTTAACTTGCGTTATCGGAGCTGATTGGATAAAGAGGAAAACGATGGCAGCATACGTGAGGATGTCCGCTCAGAAAGTATGGAAGGTCAGAGGCACAGAGGTTGGTCACACTAGATTAGCTTCTATTGTTAGGCGTGAGATACCGTTACTGTCGACGGGACTGACAAGACTAAGACTTCACAGAAGTTTTGAGGTACACCTTCCATCCAGGGACGAGTGGTGGACTACACTGGCAAAACCACCAGGTTACACACAGATCTGGTTCACCGATGGCTCGAAGGCTGACTCTGATACAGGAGCCGGTGTATACAGACAGGACGAGAATGCCGGGGAGGCTTTGCCTCTCAGAAAGCTCACAACGATCTTCCATGCAGAGGCTTTTGCCATACTGGTGGTAGCAACTAGGGAAGTGGTCCAAGGAAGGACGAAAGATGACATAGTTATCTATTCTGACAATCAAGCGCCACTGAGGGCATTTTGCAAGCCAAGGATCAGCTGCCCGCTGGTTCAAGAATTCAGCGATGCTCTGCACGCCCTGGGCAAGAGCAAGAAGGTTAAACTGGTTTTTATACCAGGACATATGGGCATTTACGGTTAACGAACGCTCGGAAGCTAGACTAAGGTCTTCATCGCCTCAGCCCGGTCCAGAACCATACCTGGGTCTGATATTGGTATTGGTATGGGGAGGGGGCAAACAACTGCCCGGCGAGTAGCCCCTTAAGGCCTTTTTTGCCAACCCCAGGACCATTGCAGTTCTAAGTTGATGATGGAAAATATCACCTAGTTATATATTTGAACTAGCGGGACCAATCAATTTAGGCTTATTATTTAGACTTCTTGACTGTCAGTGATTAATAATACTGCAGTCTTCTCAGTAACGTTAGCCAGTAAGAGTACCTTTTAATGTCGAACAGAAATAATTCCTGCTCACCTCGGGACTCGAGCCCCGCAAACTACCTCTCCGGTGACTTTCGTCGAATGGAGCCTTTCACGGCACCTTAGACCACTAAGCCTAGTCACTTTATACCTGGGTCTGAGTAAACGACCGATCTCTGAAGCTCGGCATGAGTGGGATTGGAAGAACACATTAAAAAACAGGACGAATAACACGACTTGTAGGCAAGCCAGAGTGATAATCACACAATCCAACAAACCAAGGACGGCCCAATGGCTGAGCAAGATTAGGCAGGCACTGAGCATCATCGTAGATATTTTGACTGGATACTGCAAGCTCAATCGACACTTGCATTTATCAGGAATAGGCGAATCACCCCTATGTCCCTACTGTAGTAGGGCGGGGGAGACTTCCTACCATCTACTGGAAGTCTTTGAAAGATGAGGTCGCCTGAGAAGGAGGGTCTTGGGAGTGGCAACCATTCTTTGGGTGGAGTTGGTGGACCTGAGCTGGGTTGACCTGCTCCGCTCCACAATGGAGACAGGACGACCGGAGTGAAGAGGATTGACAGCACGGAATTGGCGGAAAGGGCCACTAGGCCTACTTGCCGGGCTTTGGTTACCCTTACCATCACCATTACCATCCCTCCTGCTGTGTCCAAAATATTCGAAAAATTGTTGTACAGATATGACTTTTTTATAGTAAGTAATATAATTCCACCAACACAGTGTGGTTTCAGGGAGGGTTTTGGTACCATGGTAGCTTTGACCAACGTAACGATGACATTCTACGGGCTTGTGATAAGCAAATGAGTAGTGTACTGATTGTTTTGGACTTTTTTGAAGCATTCGATTTCATCAGTCATGGACTGCTGATTGCCATGCTCAAGTACAATGAATCTGATGAACAATCGTACCTTTCTGTTAAATCATACTTCTCTGCAAGATCACAGAGGATTTTTTTTAATAACAGATATTCGAAAGAAGTAATGATTTTGTCTGTTGTACCGCAGGGTTCTATCTTAGGCTCTCTATTGTTTTTGACATACACATCCGATATTGTTAAATTTTTTAAACATTGTAGAGTCCAGGCGTTTGGGGATGATACGTAGTTGTATTATTGTTTTGATCTCGCTATTCTCAGTAATTTTTCAGAGAACCAAAACTTGTACATAAATTGTACCAAATCTTGCACGCTGATGTTTGGAGCAAGAACAAGGTCGAGTTGTTAAAATCCACTCTGAATATCAATGGATCTAAACTAAGTTCTGTCAATACTGCAAAGAATCTGAGACTAACTATTGATACAAACTCCCGTTCAAAAGATCATCTTGAATATATATTTCAAAAAGACTTACTCGTCCCTCAAGATGTTTTATAACAACATAAAACCATATTAAAAAAAAGTGTATTTGACTCAATACTGCTTTCGAACATTAACTTTACTGCGATTTTGTTTTTGCTTTTTGCATTGATCAGGAGAGCCGGACTTGAATACAGACAGCTTGGGTCCTATTTGTATGTGGTGTGAGGAAACTCGACCTTATTTCACATCTTTACCCTCCTGTCTATCCGAAAGCGAATGATTTTTTGCAGCGATATTCATGATTTTCATATTAGAAATGCAACCAAGCTATTTATGCTGCCCCAGCAGACTGCCTGGTTTCGGAGATCGTTTTCTTAAAATGCTGAAAAATACCATAACTCATCAGCCCAAGAGTTTTTGAATCTGTGTGTAAACGTGTTTAAAATGAAATACAAGCGATTTCTTTTGGATTTACAGAAAACAGGATAGTCAACATGTTGCAATATCATTCACATGCCCATGTTACTCATTTTTTTTCTTAATATTTATTTTTGTTATTCTTTAAATATGCTGATTGATTGTATGTAATGTCTACCCTGAGGGTATCATTGGGGTATATTCTTGAGTATGTGCACCATGCATGTCTAGTTTGGTTCAGTAGAGTAGCTACTTCAAGCTAGACTGTGACAAGCTCTGATACTGCTCGTTTTTGTGATTCTATAATGTGTATTGTTAAAATGTTTTTCAATAAAATCCATTATTATAATTATTATCAATAATATTAGTTTTTTACTAAATTACCGCTATAGACAACACCGTGAGACTTTAACTAGTTTATTTACTGACAACTATTTATGTTCAGTCACTTACTTAAACTTTTGAAAACTGCCCGTTCCCAATTATTGTTCACGACGAAAACCAAAATGCAACTGTTCTCTCTATGGCGGAGAGCATTCTTGCATATCCCATTCCTCGCTGCCGGAAGAGCCAGAATAGTGTGGATCTTTCGAGAACAATCGATAAGCTTTTACCGCATTCGCGCACCAAAACAGTGGCCAAGTTCCCAAGTTGTAGAGCAAATATTCATCCATCATTATAACAGAATTCTATCAATTTTTTTATATTTTATTATAAAAAAACCAAGACAGATAAAGAAATTCAATCCGAAACAACTCAGGTTAGTTTGAGTAGCACTCACAGAACACATACACAAAGTTTAGATCAAAAACATAAATGGAGGGCGTGGCCCAAGTGAAAACAGTAATTCGCATCCACGAAGAGGCGCTGATGTGCCTAAAGTTCGTTAAATCTCGAGAACATGGCGGTATGTAGAATGCCAAATGAAAGCTTATTAGCTTACCATAATGCCAGACGACGACATTCAAACATCTCCCTTCCATCTTCATGTTGTCTTTCATACTTTGATTTCTTCCTTAGTTGGAAAATGCCCAGGTAATCCTCATCAAAAACCTCTAAGAACGCATGGTACAATCCGGAAAACTGGAGGTTAATCAGTCCTCCAGCCGCCATCGGAAAAATGGCGGAGAAATGCATCCTTCACAAGATAAGGGAAGTCACAAAAGCAAAAAACTTTCTGCCAGATGAACAAATGGGATTTTGCCAAGACCACTCCACAACACATCAAACACTGAGACTAAGTGACATCATCCTGAAAAGGGAAAACAAAGGGAAAGAAACAGAAAAAGGGTTTCCCGAGAAGGTTCGTAATAGCCATCTCACCAGATCTCTGGAGTGAGTGGCATTTTCTCATAGTCACCATCACACAGGGTCAGCGCCCCGCAGCGCAAAATACATGGAGTTATGAGATGCAAAGTGGCCTAAGCCCGAAATACAAACAATGAGAAAATTGCCATTGAAATTTTTGATATTTTCATAATTGTGTAACACTATTATTATAAACAATACATCGCAATATTTTTGTGAACTGAAATAGAATTTCGAGTTGTTTTATCAGGTGTTGATTAAAATACAGTGCTTTTCTTTAATGCCCCTTCCTCTTTATTTTTTGAACGGCTCACCTTGGAGACTTCAAATTCTGGGTGATGAAAAACAAGCATTTTTACTATGTTTTGACATAAAATTGACATATGAAAAATTCAAGATGGCGGCTGGGTGCAATCTTGCAATGTTTTTTTGAATAGGAATAGGGGTCATGTGACACCTCATTTTGATGGTCCTGATGAGTACTTTATAACCCTAGAATATTGAATTGTCGGTACATTCTATTACTACATTGATACATGAACATAAAAAAAAAATTACAGAATTTTCGCAAAGGCTGTTTTAAGGCCAAGAAGTTGAAGGCACCCATTTCCAAAATCATTTGAATTGATTTTAATGTATTTTTAAAGTTATGTAGTCATGAGTATATGCATTAATGTAGTTATTAAATGTACCGCCATTTTGTAGTACTTGAAGATATCGATTCAATATTCTAGGGTTATAAAGCACTTATCAGGACCTTAAAAATGAGATAACACATAACCCCTATTCCTATTCAAAAAAACATTCCATGATGGCACCCAGCCGCCATCTTGAATTTTTCATATGTCAATTTTATGTCAAGACATAGTAAACATGCTTGTATTTCATCACCTAGAATTTGAAGTCTCTAAATTGAGCCGTTCAAAAAATAAAAGGGGGGGACATTAAAGAAAAGTACTGTATAGAAAAACACATTTCTGGAAAAAAATTAGGGTTAGGCCATTTTGGTTTTTCATAATATATGGGGCAATAAATGATGTATAGGCCATTTGGCACACTATACCTTTTCAACTTCAAAGTGGGACTAAACAACTTCAAGTTAGGAATTATTAACAAAATCAAATCGGGAATGATCATATTCGATTTGAGAGCGATCAATTTCAAATTGGGACTAGTCAATTTTGATTCGAAGTTTACTAGTCCCGAATTGAAATTGATTAGTTCCAAAATGAATATGATTATTTCCAATTTGATTTTGTTAATTCCCAACTTAGAGTTGTTTAGTCTCAATTGAAGTTGAAAAGGTAAAGTATTAGGTAAAAAGACTTGGTTATGCAGTCTTTGGAAATGGAAAAGAGATAAAATCAGTAACAGATTTTATCAAGACTCCAACTAGAAATGATAACAAAGGCTCATTGAATCCATACATTGGAAAAGTGTTCTGGCATTTCTTCTGTATCGCTCCGAACGGCAGTAAAATCTTCAGAAATATCTTGGTCTTCAGATTTGTATATGAACTATGACGAAGGAGAAGTATAAACAGTGATTATTCTTATGAATCATCTTTTTTTTTCATCAGATCTACTTCATTTAATAGAACAATTTCGCGGTTGAAGTATTTATACGTAATGATACATTGCATCTCCACCCATCCAACTTTAGATTTGTCGAACGAAATTATTCTTTCTGATGTGAGGTTAACATTCAAGTGACAGATGTTCGCTTGCCAAACGAAAATTATATGCTACCATCCACATATGATTTGGCATAAGCGTGAAATTGAATGTAACTTGAAACAATGAATCCGGATGATAATGAAAGAATTCTTCTTTCTAGCGGTCGTATGGTTATGAACGACCGCTAGACAACACCAATCTTCAGGAATGTTCACTGTTGAAATTGCAAAGTAATAAAATGAGATTATCACACCAATATTATTCACGTGTGTATTTACTTATTCAAGTTTTTGTCAGAAACATAGGCATAGTGGCCTAGCTCACAAAATATTGGGTTGGGTCAGTATTACCTTTTTAACTATGGAAACGATTATAAAATGCGGAACGAACTTACGGCGATATCTACTAAGTATCCAAAGGTGATCTGGGCCACTTTGCATCTGAAATTTCACAATAATTAACCTGTTTCGAAAAATATGTGGGCTAGGCCGCTTAGCATCTCATAGCCTCGACATCAGCTAGGACAGCCCACACTGACCCCATCGCCAGATAGTTCCGGACATTCAAGAAAAAACCAAAAAAACTACATTTATTCATAGTTTTTGTCTTTATTTCACAAATAGAGACCGTGTCAAAGTCAAAGTCAGTACTTTTATGTATAGAAATCTGTATAATATATTGCAGAAATCTTCAATAATACATTATCCAAGTCTGACAATTTGATTCGCATTCTTTGCATTCCGTGGCGCATTGTTCCGTTAAATCTTATACGTGAGTTTGTCTTCTAGACCTAATATACAGTGAGGACATTAACCCCCCTCCATTCTAACTTTTGAACCACTGAGTATTATTGAACAAGATATGGAAGGGTAGTATGAGAGCAAATTTTCCATTTTTGGAGAAAAAAAATGGCAGCTCAAAATGTCAAAATAACAGCTGAGCGCTTTTTGAAACTATTTTTAAATGAAAAGGGGGGTCGAGTGATACCTCATTTTGAAGGTCTTTTCATTCTCTATTCAACCCTAGATATCGAAAGCATTTGGGGCAACGGTTTTCATGTTTTTAATCAGTAATTGTCTTCAAAATATTTTTTTTTTATCCAGTATTTTCAGGTATGTAGCGAATAATGTCGTTGCCATGGTCTCTCAATAATTGACATTTCTAGATGTTTTTCTATTTTTTTCTAAAAGTTTCACTATTAAAATGAGTGGTTCGTTGGAAGAAAGATTCGAAGCGGTAGTTATTCTTGGAGAAGCTAACCGGAACTATCATGCAGCAGTTCGTATCTTCAATGAACCCTTCCCGGAACGACCAATTAGCAGAGTATATTTTTGAAAGTTGGTATTTAAACTTCGAAACACAGGAACATTGAAGGACGCTCCAAGATCTGGGAGACCCAAGATTATCGAAGACGTGAAAGTTCAGGTAGTGGCCGAAATGGTCTTGAATCTCACACAAAACTAAAGACAATTGACTGAAACATGTGATATTTCGCGTTCTTCCGTCAAAAACATTTTAAAAATCAAATTAATGAATTTCATCCACACAAAATAAAAACAGCCCAGGAATTATCAGAACGAGACCCAGACGAACGACTAGAGTTTTGCGAGATTATGACAGAAATGATCAGAACTAACCCGAATCATCTGCGACATATTTGCTTCAGTGATGAATGTATCCTTTTCTTTGAATTAACTAACTCAAACTTACCCAAACTAACCAAAACTAACCCAAACTAACCTGAATCATCTGCGACATATTTGCTTCAGTGATGAATGTATCCTTTCTCTGAATTAAAAGTAGACTCTCAAAATTGTAGATATTGGAGTGATGAAGACTCTCATATCCTCCGTGAGGTCCATACCCAGTTTCCTCAAAAACTGAACGTTTGGGCGGGTATTTTGAGTAATCACATAGGGGGCCCAATTGTTTTGGAAAAAAAATGAGTTCTAAGTATTCAAGACAGCTCCAGAGTCTCTGAATGATTTGCGCCAAAAAATGTGTGTGCGGTAATAAGGCCTCAAACTTTTCATAATGTAAGGGAAGAATTCTTTAACAGAATGTTTATCTGCCATCTATTAGGAGAACATTTTCAACATCTTTCATAGTTGAAATTTTTCTTTTCTTTTGTTTTTCAATATTAGGTTAGGTATTTTTTTAATCAGGTTAGAAACAATAAATAAAATATCTATTTTATAAATTCATCCGTATAATGTGAGAATGATAGCCTGAAAAAAATACACAACTGCGAACTCACTTTGATTGGTCACCGTTGCACCAAATAGGCCAATTTAGAACATAACCTAAAAGCCAGCTGATTGTACCGCAAAAAAAAAATATCAACCTCTGATTGTCACTTTTCTTCTTCACTTTCTGAGACATTTTCGAATTGCCGAGTATGCAATATGGTTCTGTTGAGATTCTGATCCTGAGAAGCTGTGGAATGAGTGATTATCTCACCAACTCAAAAGCTAGAAGCCCAGGAATGTTGATTTAATACAAACAGAAAATTTCGATTTTGAACAACATACACCATATACCCTTTCAGTTAAATTGATCCAGACTTTGTTGCAAGCCTTCATAGGGCTTTCCTAAAATAACTAGCATGAACATAATTAGTTATTTGGTGCTCACCACAAGTTATTATACTGCATAGGCAGTTGAAAGCTTATAATAGTTTGAGTTCGAATGATGGTTCCAAAAAGCGGGGTTTTGTAGTCACTGTGGAAGTTGCAAAGTTGCAGACCATATTATCAGAGGTAGAGAAAGTTATATTCACATTATTTACCCTTTTCTTTATGTCTCAATAATAACAATTTAACTGATTTTTTTGTATTATAAGTATTGTTTACGGTACAAGCCGTCAATTTTGACGTTAGGTCTAGGGTGGAATAAACCATTGCAGAACATAACCTTGAAGTCAGCTGATTGTACCGTAAATACAAACGTTAACCTCTAATTGTCATTTTTTTCCTTTACTTTCTGAGACATTTTTCGAAATGCAAGTGTGCAATGTTGGTTTTGATCCTGAAAAGCTGTTAAATGATCGATTATCTCACGAAGTTAGAAGCACGAAGCCCAAAAGTTTTGATTTGATACAAGCAACAAATTTCGATTGTAAACAACATAGACCCTTTTAGTTAAAGTGATTCAGACTTTGATGCGAGCCCTCAGGGCTTTCCAAAAATAACTAACATAGACATAATTAGTTATTAGCATAGGCAGTTGAAATCTTATGAAAGTTTGAATGATGCTTTCAAAAATTTAAACGCGGGGTTTTGAACTCACTGTGGAAGTTGCAATGCAGACCATATTATTGAACGAGCTGAAGAAAGTTATATTAACATTAGTAGTCCTTTTTTCTTGATGTCTCAATAACAATTTGATTGATTTTTTTCTAATATATGTATTGTTTCTGGTACAAGCTGTCAATTTTGACGTCATGTTGACAGGTTTCTGGAATGGCCTATAGACCATAGAAGTGTAAGTTGACGTCACTGACAGATGAAATTTCGAAATTGGGTAAAAACAAACATCAGCTCTTATCCAATCTGTATTGATTTTCCCATTTGAAAAAAGACTCTTCAAATTCAAATTGCTTTTACGGAGTGAAAACGTGCTTTTAAGCTTTCATAATGCCAATACTTCTCCTCTCAGGATTCCTGAGGTACCATCAAAATCCATTTTGAAAACATGCCCACTTTCAAAACTTTTTTCACCTTTTTTGAAGACAGATATTTCGTCTTTGAATTTTTCAAAGATATCACTTAATCGGACGGTAACTGACATTCGCAAATATGAACGATTGCACAATATACTTCTATACTCTTCAACTTGAGCTTTAAAATGCTTATTGAGGCTCAGAAAATTATTTTAGATAAAATAAACTAGTGAACCAGTATAAACCAAATTGCCAAAAAGTTTGTTTTCACCCAAAGTAGCTGTCAGTGACGTCACACTTCCACGGTCTATAGAGTTCAATAACTGCGCTCAGCCAGCTGTCATTTTGACATTTTGGGCTGTGTTTTTTTTTAAGTGGAGAATTCGCTTTCACCACTACTCATCCAAATTCTGTTCAATCACACCTAGCGGTTCAAAAGTTAGAGGGAAGGAACGGACTTTATGTCCCCACTGTATGTAATCTGCGGTAGCAGTCAAAAGTAAACAAAATAGCGGATTGCGTGAACCCTGAAATTACATTAAAATTCAAAGTACCGTGTGCAAAACGTTACCGTATTGTCGTAGCGTGAAAGACTCGAGAACTTTCTAATGATACAGGATATACCCAAACACAAAAAAAAATTCACGGAACAGATAAACATATGAATCGCTCTCTTCCAAAGTATCTACTTTTACCACCTTGGAAACATTCATCTTTTCAACCGAACTTCACTGAATTTCTTCAAAAAAAAAAACAGTGTATGTGATGTTGAAGTTTGTTACCAAATTTACAATCATACGACGCTTAAATTGCCGTCGATGTACTAATTTCCAGTTTTGTTTTCGATGCTCAAGATAATAAAAGAAATATGATCGTCCCAAATCGGAGTTTTTCATTTTGAATATCCATGCTAGTTGTTGGACATCTCTCATGAAAGTAGCATACTTTTAACTTTAAACCAGTTCCACCGTGTACTAAATGGTCGCCTGAGATATTCAAATCACAAGTGTTATGGTAGCATAACTAGAACATTCCCCACAAATTCAGAGCATCCATTTATTCCATTTATCCGGACATAGCTTTGCCGGGAACCGAACAGTTGGGATATAAACTTCCAGATTCTCGGTCATAATACGACTGGGAGTAATATTCCTTTTTCTAAATAGCCGCATACATATTCGCGAATAGGTCAAAACGACACATTTCTCACAAATACGACTGTACTTACAAAATCTTGAGGGTAAAAGACTCTTTCATAAAAAAAAACATTTTTTTCTAGTTACAGGTTTTCGAAACAAAGATTTCATACGAATGGATGTGTATTGGATGGGGCGTAATCAAATTTATGTATTTCAACACTAATTAAAACGAGGTCTGGATTATATCGAGTTGTGGAAAATAGACTTTGCAAATCGAGGAGAAAGCCATCAAACTAATTTCTAGACAAGTAATACTAGATGAATTGAGTTTAGAAAGTAAAAATTGCTTGAGAAAGTGTCAAAAAGTTGATGCCTTTTTGACACTCTCCCACAACTTCCCTTTCCCTGAAACTCAAATATTATGCTGATAAGGTCAATATTTGACAGAACAACAACAAGACAACAAACCAACTAGTGACAGATTAGCGTCTTTCCAAGCTATCATATTCCCAATCCCAGCATTGTCGTGTCACTTGACAAATGATCCATAACTAATCAAAGTCGCTTTTTATTTGCATACCAGAGCCGTATTTGTTTCGTCAGAGGGATCAGTTCACTACGAACTGAACTGATCCAATCAGTTCACTTGAGATCATAAATCCGAAAGATTCCAATAAAACACTTGACAGGTGAAAGGGAAGTTAGGAGTTGGGTTATGCGTACATTGTTTATGTTTACAACTTGAACCTTCAACAACTATTGTAGAATTTTACAAAGTCGCACGTTGTTGCACTCGCTTGAGCTTTTGTTTTTTGTTGTTAATTCATTTATTGAAGTTCTATGTTCAAAACAATGTTCCTTCAAAACAATTCCCGTGAGTTGTGAAACGTTCTTTCAACCAAATACACCAATGATGTGTTGGAGAAAGAAAACAGATTTATGATAGCTTTGTTATTGTATCTTCTATGAAGTCCTCCAGATCCTTCATAATTTTATTCACTTACATTGATTTTATAGTCACAAATCAGTGGATTTAAAAAAAAAACAAAAATATAAGGTTAGGATTCTATATATCTAGGTGATCTGATCCAACTCATTCCAACTAAACTAACAAAATCGTTGGGTTACTTCGATCACTTTAGACCGAATCTCAGTTCACTTCGGTTTAGGGTCATTTCCCAAACAAACACGGTTCACTTCACTTCGATCGATTCGGATCAGTTAGATTATGCGAAACAAATACGGCTTGGATCAGTTCACTTTGAGATGAACTGACTGAAATGATCTCATCCAAAAACCTTCAAATAAAACTGCATTTTTTATTCTGTCATTGGTTTCAGATCATGTCACTGTCAGTGTAATCATTTTTAGTCAAAAAAAGCTTTTTCCTTCAAAATATTGGATTAAGGGCAAATATTTTATATTTTTAAGTGGTTTGAAGTTTAGGCTGTTGCGTAATTCACGCCTAATATCCGTAAAAACAACCCCCATCTTTTACTTCTGACAGTTCGCTTGAGTGATCAAAAATTTGCGGTTGGTACAGTTAGGGGTAAAAGGGGAAGTGACCGAATCACTTACAAATCAGATCAGTTTGTGAATAAAACGTCCTAAATGTCAAATTTAGTGATCTGGGTCAAATTGACCTGATTTAAGATGTAAATAAAAAGCAGCTAATGAATCAATAGAGCTTCAAGGATCTGGACTGATAAATCTTATCTTCACAACTTAGCATATGGTTTGGCTAACTGATCAAATTTTCAACAACAAAGTGAAGAAATAGTTGCAGCAATGACAAATTTATAATCACTCCGTCCAAATATCAACCTCTTAATTATTTTGATGGAATCTATGGATCGAATCGTCGTATACCTATAGCCATAAAAAATTAAGATTGTGCACGTTCAAACTTCGGTTTGAATAGTTTCTATTTATGGTTCAACTTCTGTGAGTACCTAGTAAATCAGTTCTAAAGGATTTCAATCTAAGGTCAGCATCTAAATAAAGTAAATAGTGAACTTATATTCCAAATAACTGTGAAGGTGGAAACACGAACATTTTCGCAGGAACAAGTGATATTTATGTTTGAGGTTGGATAATATTCTCTTTGATCAGACATTCATAGACCGCCAAAGCAAAGATATAAAAAATTGTTACATGTTATAATTTTACAATAATTATTTTCTCGATAAGCATTGCAGAGAAATGCAATTGGCAGTGTACAAACACATCTTCTATCATTGCCTATAGAAAAGTGATGGTTAAAAATAAATTCAAGATATCCACTTTGGTCTGAAATGCAGGTCACGTTATTAAAATAAAAAAAATTTGATCCACTTTGATATGCAGTCAGTACTTAGGGAGTCTCCAAAAAGGTTACGAGGTTAATCACGCAAAAACACGCTTTCTTCATAATTGCCTTGGTTTATCTTTCAAATTAGTGTAACCGTGTACACAGATAGTAATCTAAACTCCCAAATTATTGTTCCCTCTCATTTGACCGGGAATACAGCTGCTTTAGCAAATTTGTGTGAAACAAACCGGAAAAACCGCGTTGAATATTCTGTGTGACCGTAGGATTTTGGTGTGAAGTTTTTAAACTAGATTGAAATCCAGCTTATACTACATATTAGGTGAAACTGTTTTGTTATAAAAAACGTGTTTTCCATCAACTTTTTTTCTTGAAGTGCTCCGAAAGTATGTGATGAACTTATGATAACTCAAAATACATAAAAATCATCAAAAGCATAAGAATATTTTCCCATTTAGAGATAGATTTGGGGATAATCAGAAAAGGAGGAAAAAAAGGTTTCAAAGTATGAATGGTCGATTACTTTGGGCAACTTTGGTCGCTCAGTCGCTGGGTGATTCAAAACGTTGCGTCTTCAAACCAACCCGGCTAATTTAGTGGCAGTCGCTTCGCGAGAGGCAAGTCTTTCATTACACTGAGCGAGTTTTGACGCGACTACTGAGATTGCCAGCAACTAGAGGCCAATAAACCCGTCTCCAGTGTTTAGTAGAGTATTTACTTTGGTACTTGCGGTGTTTTATTTCATGATGTTCACTAGATACCAATCACCAAATCAAGAATTTACACGGTTTCAGTTAAAAAAATTCAGCCACTTAAGACTTGCACTCTACTGAACACTGGAGACGTGTGAACGAGCCATGGAGTACCAAAGTAGCTCAATGAAATCGACCTTATGGATGACAAAACTCAATAACATGAAAAAAAACTGGCTAAATAAATAAGCTTGATTGTTTGATCATAGCAAAATAATATAAATACTCTCTTCCTAGAAAACAGCTGAGTTTCTTAACATTCATAAATAATGTATGTGCTAAAGTATCTCGCATTCTTAGTTGGCCACCCTCAACTAAGAATGCGAGATACTCTATCTGGGTAACAACTAACACCAAGTAGAAAATTGGGATTTTTATAGAATTTTGCCGAATGAAAATACAGCGATGATACTATTTTCATATTTACTGACTATTCACCTACACTTCTTGTTAAAAACGTTTTTTTCTCTATCTATCAAATTGAAGCGGTGGGGAAGTTCAATTGTTTTTTTATTCACGTCGAACATTTCCAAACACAGTTTCATTGATATTTCTAAGAATATGTGTTATTCTTTGTCGAACATCCAATATTGAAGCAGGTTCTGTTTCATACACTTTTTGCTTCAAATAGCTGGCCTTTCTATAGGATCTCGACGACCAATCCAATTACCCGAAAAATTATTTGTGCTACATCTTGTTGAAATATAGTATCTATATCGAATTCAAAAAGATTGGCTTCGACGATTTCCGTAATCAAAGGGTCAATCGTATTTTCCAGCATGTCTAAATAAAGTTCTGTCGTTAAATTTTGTTCTATGAAAAGTGGTCCTACAACATTATTTTCTGATATTCCTGCCCAAACATTAATTTTTTCCAAAAATTGTGAAAAAGTTTTCCGAAAGACGTGAGGGTTGGTGTCACTCCAATACCGACAATTTTGTCGGTGAACATTTCCGTTTAGAAAAAATGTACATTCATCACTGAAACAAACATTTTGGAGATAGTTCTGATGTCTTGCCATATTTTCCGTCGTGGTTTCGCAGGATTCTTCTTCGGTCTGCATCATCTTTGGTTAACTGATGAACCATTTGAATTTTATAAGGATGGTACTTATTTTTTTCAATAGCCTCTATACAGTGGAAGGTCCAACTTCACAGACATTTGCAACCGCGAAAATACCCTGTTAAGGATTAACCATCATCTCGACTGTTTTTCTCGCCGATAGCGTAAAGCGCATGCCATAAAGAATTTCCTATAGAGGTTTTTCGTAAATGAGCAATGGCGATATTATGTTGGGGACCAGTCCATCCACCACACAGCGCTCAAGTCGCCGTTCATGACAAGATTGTCACGTGAATGTCAAGTTGAGTTTTCGAGTTTGTCAGTGTCAGTCAGCCATATTTCATAATTTTTGAAAAAATACTATTATATTTTAGTTATCCTCATTGTGTCTGTAAAAAGTACTAAGACGTACCTGAAAGCACTCGAAGTGAGCAGTGAGCATATTCAGAAGGCATTGATTTCCTAAATCATAACCTGGATCACTCAGGCAGAGGGTGAGAACCTAAACAACTCAAAACTTGTTTATGGACAATGAAAAAATGTACAATTTACACCTAGTTTGCGGAAAAGATTATTCGTGTGAATCAACTCAATGTTGAACGGTGATAGTGTCTAATGATGATATCATTTCATATCATAAATAATGTGAAACATTTTTGTGCTACTCAAAGCTCAATTACTAACATTCATTAAATAATGATTTTTTGTGCATTGGATACAGGCCATACATAGTAAAAATTAGTCCTAGTACACGGCAACGCTGCCTTTGAACAGCTGGTTTCGATTTTGAAGGTAGTGCGGTGATGCCATGGGGTTTCAACTTGAAAACTTCTACTTTCGTGCTTGTGAAGTGTTGTATTGTGACTTTATTTGTGAAAAATGGTAAGATTGTGCTTGCTGTGTCAAAAACTGGACCATTCGGATCCAGAAATCACCATTCACAGGTAAGTGTCAAATTTGCATTGAGCATTGACTGGAGAGGGATCCAGTGGTGTAGAGTGTAGGCATCATCATATTTCATTCATGAAAATGAGGATTTTTCAATCTTCAGGAAGTTTAAATGTTTGTTTTTATTCGTGAATAGGTAACAACGAAAAAATGAAACTGATTTGGAAAAAAACCTGAATGATAGTGTTTTATGCAATAGGAACCGATTGTTCTCAAATAAGAAAGGATATTCATATTACTTGAATACCTATTCCATTATTTCCTCGATTATTTCATACACAGTCAAGATGAATTATTTATTGGATACTTCCTCAACTGTCTTATTTTCGTTTTTTTTATTACAATAAGGTTGAAGTCTTCATTAAGAATGCTCACTTTTACCATTATTATTATTATAATCACTTTTTAGAGCTCTTAAAACCTCGCGTTTATCTCGAAATTAACTTTTTGACATATCGCCCTCTTTGCCTGTACCTTTCAATTGGAATTAAAAATTTTGACGACGCCCAGTCTTTCTTCCTGTAAAAGCAAACTATAGTTTTTCCAACAATTTGCTCGACACCAATCAATAGACTTTTATGAAGGGACATTTTTGTCAGAAACGTCAAATAAAAAAGATAAAGGGGGTCTAAATTGATATATAAAAAAACCTTGTACAGGGCACAGATAAATGGACCCCGCAATTCACTTTTTAATTTGACGTTTGGAAAAAAGTTTTAAATAAAAGTTCAATGGTTGAAAATAGATATTTACCCTGTTCCCAAGGCTTCCGAATAAACCTTTACATTTTAAAACGTGCCAAAAAATGGCAATTTTGTTTTTAAGGTAGGTATAGGATATATAAAAAATGTTTAATTTTCTGGAGAATGCGAAAAGTGAATAGAAACTGCAAATATTGGTACTTCTTGCAAATTGAAGCAGGGTACCTACGCATTATGTATTGTTTATTTGCCCATACTTCTTTGAATGTATATCTAGACATGAATGTTTTTGGGCCAAATTCATGTCTAAACATACAAAATTAAATTTATGTCTAGACATTAATTTAAAGAAGAATAGACCAATTAACAATATTGCTTACCTGCTTCAATTTGCAGGTAAACCAATATTTGCGGTCTTTGTTTAGTATGACTCCTGCACCATATTTCTTTGAAATTATCTCCACTCACTTTCCAGCACTGATAATCATTTTGGTATAGTTAAAAATAGTTTTTCGGCCATTTATTTATAATACTTTTCGCCTGTACATATACTCATGTATTAGAAACAAGAAAAGTAAAACGTTGCTGTTTCCTATTTTTTATATTTTTTTCTTGTTATCCAATTTTAGATTTCCAAAAAATGAAGAGCTGCGAAATATTTCGTGTTCTTTGGTGAGGATTGACGAGGACCGACTTCGAATCAAACCTCCCTTTTTGTGTTCGGCCCATTTTAACCCACAAGACTATTTACGTGACATTGATGGAATCAAATATTTAAAACCGGGAAGCTTGCCAATCATGACCCACCGGCAGACCATACAGTTTCCCGTCTCCAAAAACAAAAATCATATGGCAAATTGAGTAAAATGGCCTTAGAGTTATGTAAGAAAGGCGAAATATATTTTGTATTTTGGTTGTCATTTTATTCGGAACCGTAATTCATTATTGTCGGAAGAACAGCAGGAGATTTAATTTTTAATGTTATGAAAATTTCAATTTTTATTGATTCAGAAAGTCAAAAATGTGATATACTGTCATATAACAATAACGACATAGGTGCCTACCCAGATTAATATTCATTTATATTTTTCATGCAAAACGGTAGAAACTCGAAATGTGCCGCCGCTGTTCCAGATGAAAATCAAGTTCGGACGTACGTATTGTAAGAATCACATGTTCTCATGCGGTGTTGCCCGATGGGTTCGGATTCCTCGTTTTATCTCTTTCCACTCATAGTGTTGTCTCTTTCGCACTTATTGTGATGTTGGCGTCAAGACTAATACCATTTGATGAATGGGATGCCCAGTCTATAGTATTTAAAGTCAATGCTAGTTCTACATGGAGAGTGCCATGTAGGTAGCATATTTTTGAATGAGTTCTCCAGAGTTATTAAGGTTAGATAGGGATTTTTCGAGGGATTTTTTTATAACTTGTTCTGATTATAATAATTAGATGATTCACTTCTGTATTGTTTTTTGTTATAAAATTGGAATGGATGAATGATGAAAAATGAATCAATATACCTATATATGTATTTGCAAATTATTTCTGGGGTGTTCGTATTCTCATGAATAATTTTGTGAATTATTTTGTGCCTAAAAAAATCTTTCTGATATTCATTTGGAATAAATTGTCTTCTTTCATACGTAAGATAAGAATTATTATTTTCTTGTATCAATTATAAAGATCTTCACAAGCACGAAATGGTTCCACTACCGTTAAAATTCATATTTATAACATCCCACTTTCAAATTTGGCGACATTAGTTCCCAGTCCATCCACTGGTGGAGCTAGGGTGGAGCTGACTATAATCCAACGTCACTATTGTCAGACGGCGCTCTATAAGGGTTTTTTTATGGTGCATGCGTTCTCACCAGGGCAAGTGACAAGCAGTATCACGTTCACGACCGTGCTTCTATCCTTGTCTTGCAGAAAGTAGAACACAGATAGAGCTTAAAGTCTGTTCTGCAATGTGAACGCGAAAGTGATGTCAAAACAAAAATATGACATTTGCTTGAACAGAAATGGCGCTCCTTGGCCTATAGTTAAAATTCACTTACCCAGGTTTTAATTATGTATTGTTGAATCAACAAATAGGTATGTTACCCTTCATGAAACTCAATCAAAACTCATTCAAACTTGGCACTGACACTGACAGCAGTTTGGAGGTTATAAATATTGTCACATGTGACATCACCCAGCCATCAGTTGTCCTGATCCAAGCGCATGCGCGGCCCGAGAAAAATAACTATTGAAAGGAACTTGACGAGTTTTTTTCAAAAGTGTATGTATCAAAGTAGTAATTAAATGTACCACCATTTTGTAGTACTAGTACAGTAAATCTGTGCTTTTCCTGAGAATTTTAAGAAATACGCAAGAAAAAAATTCATTTGTGCAGGGGGTCAGACTCAGAGTTATGCCACTGAGGACCCTCTCTCTACAAGGAAAAAACAAAATTTTGCGTATTTCCCGAAATTCTCTGTTCCCCTTTTTTCAAGCACGGATTTACTGTACGATACTTGAAGATATCGACTCAATATTTTAGAGTTATAAAGTACTTTTCAGGACCTTTAAAATGAGGTGTCACATGACCCCTATTCCTATTTAAAAAAACATTCCAAGATGGCGCCCAAATATTACACTGCTCAAATTTTTGAACATTTCCATGAGCAATACCAGTTTTTTTACGAACCAGCTGTACCTTTTTCAGTCCAACGATAGACATGAAAAATCGACAGTGAGTGAGTGAGGTTATGTTGATGTTTTCTCTATGTAAATGTCCGGCAGTTTTTTCCTAGTATAGCCTTATCAAAAAACAATAATTTTAATAAATTGTGTATTTCATTAGTTCAAGATAGGTGCCTATGTCAAATTTCTACTCACGATTATTTAAACCTTATTTAAACCCATCGAATTCGATATAATTAAAGAATGGAAAAAGAAATTAAGACAAGGCCCGAGCAATGGGAGGTCATGATTAACTATAGGTATGGAGGAAAACCCCGAACTATAGTTGCAAACTATTTTGTGGGGCACGCTTCAGATGGTGTGTGCCAAAACAAAAAATGGGACATTTTGAGAAATCAACTGAACGGCACGGGTTTTGGGCACAAAAGTTTTGTTTAATGGGAGGACGTCAAGTGTTTTGATACCAATTCAATAAAGTTAGTATAATATGCACTAATTTTTGATAGTGATATGGACCTAAATTCAGTGGGTACTATAGTTATTCCGGTTTTTCAAAATCAGCTGGACCTATTTACATTGAAAATAGCTGCCTTTTGAAACTAACCGATAGATATAATTGTTTTTGGGATACCTTTAACGCTACCACTGTATTTATGTGAATCAAGAAACTTCATTTTCATTTATTTATCAATAGGTACCTTTTGATTGAATTGATAAATTTCAAAAATGACAGCGTACAACTAGGAAAATTTCTAGGGGAATCTCATTTGTAACCAAAAAGAAACCACGGCGAAATAATAAGATATAGGAATGTTTTCTTTGCGCCAATGGGTTTCTCATTAAATTTCAGCTCCGGACACTTTGGTTAATTTTTTTTCTGTATCTTTAAACAAGGGGTGTTCCTATAAGAACGCGCATTATTTCGAGCCATTGGTTCAGAGACGATCTCGTCAGATACGATCTCATCAAAAAAAATTTTTTTTTGTAAAACCTAGACGTAAAGTCCACTTTTTAATGCATGCAAAGCAGGCGGAAAGTCGCTAATTTTGGCAGCCGAGCCTAAAAGTACTTTCGCGCCCGCGGGCGCAAAAGTAGGTCGCATAGCAACGGTTCCTTGGATCCCAACGCCTCTGAATCTAATAACCACGTGACAGCCTAGCATACTAAAAGGAACTAATCACGTGACAATGAATCTGCACCACAAAAGAATACGGGAACACACCTATTGTAACTTGTAACCATGATTGACAGTTGTCATTAAACTTGTCAGTTGTCTGACTTTTCAGCAGTGTATTGATTATTTATTTTTGATTTTCAATTCTTTGTTTATTCTTTGTTGTACAAAAAGCACTGTTTGTACCACGGGCAAAAGATGATCTTGACTCGGCTAATATCTGCCCTCGCTTCGCTCGTGCTGCTACTTATACCCTCGTCAAAATCATCCACTTTCCGCCCTTGATACAAAATGTACTATTTTGCATTCGAACAATTTTCCAACCCATGACAGTAGGAACATAAATTTGAACACTGCAAACCATGTTTTCGACAACAAATTTCGAGGTACTACAACCTTTCTCACAATACAGGAAAAGTTTTTGAGCAAACTGTGGGGAATGATTTTTTCTTCGATGTACTTTGGCATCGTCTTCATGATGAAAAACTTCCTATAGACAATTAAAATTGGTCACAAGGTTCAGATCATGGTAATTTGGTCGCCATATTCAGAAATGCGTGACAAAAAAAAATCACTATATTTTCGTGAAACGTAATCCGATTTTGCATTTTTAAAGATCAACTTATACCTCTTATGAAGAAATAATCGTAATCAATTTATTAACAAATTTATTAGTTATTTGCATATTTTTGACATTTCCACTTAGCGGAGGAATTTAGAATATTTTATTTAATTTTATTGGAATTACACATTGTTGTGAGTGACTTCAGACGATTGAAAAATTTTCTAATTTATGTAGGATATACCCAGTTCATTACTGAAAGATTTGACAATTAGTCTGTCGGTTTAATAAATCCTATAAAGCGATCGAAAAAGATCACTAGGATAATTAATTCATTGGAAGTGGATGTGTAAAATGAAACTGCCTATGCTTTGCATTCAATTGACATTTCACGGGGTCGCGGATATGACATAAATCATCTTTTATCGTATGAATCAACTTCTACTTTCTTGTTTTTGACAATAAATGGGTTTTTAACAAAATCTGAAACGTCGCAGCTGGTTCATGAACTAGATAAAAGTTTCAAATATCGGCAAAATTCGAAACTTCTCAATCTGCGGGCAAAGCAAGAATCATAGACTGCATGGTTTTTTCAAGAAAGGTACCAGCTTAAGGGGATTTATCCGCTCCAAAAAGCACTGCAAGCAAAATAAGTGAAAACAGACAGTAGGTATTCATCACGTCGGCAACCAAAGACGGTGGCAATTTATTGTGGATTACATGAGATTTTGTGGAAGGTATTACTGATTTCTGTTTGATTATATCAAACAGAGATTGTCAGAAATGATCTCGGTAAGGTTCAATTTAGTTAATACACTATCGTATTTTTTTATTTAACGGATTATACGTCTTCTACAAAAATATGTAGATTTTTTGTATTTTTTTAACATTGAGATACCGTTCTTGTTAGCGCTTTTGAAAAAATAGATATTGGGTTGCCCTGTTTGATATCTTTACCTACCTAATAAAACTTGAATTGTCCCAAAAGGTGATGTTAAAAAATGGCGCATTCCAGAAAAAATGCTTGCATTGAGTGAAATTTCAGACCGGATGAATTCCCTTGATCTTCAAAACTGTAAACATATGAACAGTTTGTAGGAAGAATTTGGAGTACCATATGCAAAGCCTCTGATGAACGTGACCGCATAGACATTGTTTTTGACGTTTACAAGAAAAAAAACGTCAAAGGATTTGAGAGGGCTAAGCGATCGCGGAAACAGCCTGTGGAATATGGAGCACCAGATGACAACACACACCTTCCTGTGGATTTTGACGCTAACTGGGCCTCCTGTCAAGACAAAGAATTAATGCAATCATACTTTATTTATTGAGTATCCCCGGAAAAAGAATCTGTCTCTGCACTTTTTCAACTTCAAATTGGGAATAATCATATTCAATTTGAGACTACCTGATCAATTCAAAATTGGGACTGGTGAGTTTTGATTTGAACTAACCCAATTTGATTTTGTTAATTTCCAACTTGAAGTTGTTTATTCCCAATTTGAAGTTGAAAAGGTATATTCCCATTTACCTGGGTGGCGTTGTGACAGATGGACCGCCAAGGTAATTCAGTATAAAGAATGACAGAATTGAAAAAGAACGTACGTTGGAATCTGATTATGAAGAAGCGGATGACAGAATGCTAACACATGATTCTCACATGACACTGATTACAAACGTAAAGAACGTTGTTATTTATTTTGTTCTACCGATTCTGATGTTTTTGTTAGTGCACTTTATCGCTTCTTGCAGAAGTGAAAAAGTGCAGGACTCAAAGAGAGTTCACTCGTTTGATTGCAGATTTCCACTTAATGTCTTGACAGCTTTACCTGCTATTCATTCTTTAACCGGTTGTGACACTACAAGATAAGTACGAAATAAGCAGTTCCGAAAGTAGCAGAATCTTATGATGAAAAGCTACTGTTAGAATTTGGTAAAGAGTCAATAAATGGAGACATGGGAACACAAGCAGAAGAACGTTTGATTCGTGCACTTTCATCAAACTGGAGTACAATGGATAAGCTGCGTTTACATCAGTTCCATCATAAAAAAATGATACTTTCAAGATTTGTCTCCTCCTTCGAGATCAATCCGTCTTCACATAAAATGGAGCCACTTGCAATGCTACAAATGGATTCATGCTTTGGAACCATCTGAAATACTTGATCCGTTTGATCATGACTACATAGAACACTCACGGGACCCTGAAGACTTTCCTAGTCTCTGTTGTTGCCAGGTGTGCTTCAGAGAAACTGTATGTCCTTTCAGAAGATTAAAAATAATGTGTTGCGACTTTTTGTAAAAGTAGTGTTATAGACCAATGCAAGAACCCTCATACATAATTTACCAAGTTTTCCACTTTAACATCTATCTTTTCTGCAGTTGAAGAATTAAACTTGTTGCGCGTTTTTTGCGATATTTTTTTATTTGTGCATAAAAACGCGCCATGGTTCCATATTTTCAAATTATACTTTCCTCAAAAAAACTACAAATGAAAAAATATTTTTACGTCAAAAAATGAGTATAATAACCTCAAAAAACTGAAAACTCGACCGTTTGTTCGGAAGATAATAGAATATATAAGAAATCATAACATGACGGCCATTTTTCAATACGGCGACTGAACGACCAGGATCTGGAGCATGTGACGAGTTGATTTTCAAGCTCTTATACATATTCAATAAAACGTCGCACAAAAACTCAGGGGACATATAATTGCACACGAGACATGGGCTAGCGCCCGCACTACTACTAGTGTCGCGATTTTGAGATCGTTGTGAATGTCCCTGTGTCTCACGAGCCAATGAGCATTTATGAACGATCTCAATACTTTATTTTGGAGCATCTGTTACGATTTTAAATGGATATTTTATTGAAATAAATAGAGATATGAGCTCATCTAGGGTTCCATAAAGCTAAAAAATTACTTCTTGGTATTTTTCAACAGAGCGGCTTAACTCCTTTGTGCATCTCCAGCTTACCTACAAGCGGAGGAAAATGTTCTTCTTGTTGTATTTGGATTTTTGGCACATCATTCTCACTAGAGCACAGAGTTTAGTCACGCCATCATACAAATCTCTCAATTTACGATCAGACTCTTCATCTGAATTTGTATCTCATTTGAGTTAGAGCTATTCAAAATTATTTTGTACCAGCGGAAGAATAATTCGACTCGAAAGAGGCCGAGAGATTTGTCGTGACTTAAAATTCACAGAGTTATCACTGTCATCCTGAACATACGCGGATCACTCATTCTCAGACGGAGCTTCTACTGCGAATTTGAAATACGAACCTCACTATGCTTATTTCATACCATTGAAAGCTCATTACCTTTGCAGTCTAGTTCTCAAATTAACATACATTCACGCGTGCAGCGAAATTTTATCAAAAGCTTCAAAAAAATGTATAAAACACCCAAAACTAAAATGAGGTTCAATCGGAAATGATGATATAACTTCTTTCTATTCTTGAACTGATTATCTCATGGAATATCTTTAAACACAAAAGTATAACCAAATTATCAAGTACAAAACACGACAGATACTCCTTTCATTGAGAAAAATATATCTCTTCACAATTGAATACACTCCCATTTTTGGATCAACATACATATCTTTAACTGGGCAAAACCTATTGCAGTTTGATAATAATAAATATAGGTACACTCACAGAACACATATACAAAGTTTAGAAGACAAACTGACGTATAAAATTTTACGGAACAATGAGCCACGGAATGAAGTGGATGCGAATCAAACTATCAGACTTATCGATAATGTATTATTGAAGATTTCTGTAATATATTATACAGTTTCCTTTACATAAAAGCACTGACATTGACTTTGACGTTGAAAATAAAATTGTAAAATGAATGGAACTGTATTGAACAGAGAAAGAACTTGTAGGGACCTTGGTGTATGATTTCAAAGTGACTTGAGATTTAATACACATTATCAACAAATAGTCAATTAGGCATATAGAGCACTGTGGCTTATAATAAGAAATTCTAGAGATTTTAGTTTAAACTGTGTTATAAAACTGTCTAATGCTATAGTAAGACCGCATTTATAGTATGTATCTGTGATTTGGACACCCAAAGCTGAAGCAATTAGTGACATGCTCGAAAAAGTTCAGAAGAGGTTTTTTCAATATCTTTACCTTCAGAAGAACAATATTTACCCTTACATGATCTCATATAATAGCATGTTGGAAACATTCAATATTGAACGGTTGAAAGATAAAAGAAACGCAGCTGATATTATCTTTGTCTATCATGTGGTTATTAGTTTAAAGTACAAAGAATGTTACTTCATAAACAAAATCAAATTTGCTGTACCTTTGATTAATTTAAGAAATAATAATGCAGTAGTGTGCTATACTAGTCCGTTTTGTATATCTCCCTTAAATAGAATGTTACAACATTGCTATGTGGCTATTCGAGAGTATAAGTTGGATATATTCCATACGTCTCAAAGAAGTTAAGCAACTTATTGGATTACATCCAAAGTGAAGTTTCCATTGAAATGTTTTTGTTAAGTTAGTGTTCGTTTAGTTTTGTAAAGTTCGTGTTGGGCACAGTAGGCACTCTTATTCTGTAATTACCTTTGGTGTTTTATAAGAGTTTAAATGAATGAATAAATAAATATTCAGGCTTATTGAAAAACACTTTTGATTTCGCTTGCCAGATAACATAAAAATCCTTACAGATAACCTTTGGTAGAAAGAAGGATGCTCCCAAACCTTCTCCATGAAAACAAACTTATGTATAAGGTAAATGAAATTCAAAAACATATTTACAACATCAATGAGAAGCAAGACGTGGAAGGTCTTGATGTTTTGTACTCTAACTTTATCAAACAATTTTCCATAACTTCACAGAAAAAAATCATTGTTCATAAGATTTGACAGACTTTTTTAAAACCAGTTTCTAGTGGATCCTTTTGAAACGGGAATTCAAATTATAATAAAATTTTACTCACGATGGCAAATCAAATGTATTTGCTTTGAAGATATTTCATACGTCGCGTCGATATCTAAATCCAGAAACTTTTTCATACTTTTCTCAGTAAAAAGTGTTTAGTGACTCCCAAGATAGCTTTATCGCCGTCAAAAAAGCATTTTTCTACGAGCGTGCGCAAAGTAGCCACTTCGCACACTCATTTGCGTGTGCAAAGTAACCTTTTCCCGCACTCAAATGTCAAATAACTACCTACCAATTTGTTGTTTTAAACTTCGTTTCCATACCAACCAAACTGTAGATTATGCACTTTGTAATTAACAAAATAATGTTCGTGTTACTTTTCCCTTTTCAGTCAACATCAAAATGAAACACACAATTCTTTTTTTGCGTTAAAAACGCATTCGCCAGTAACGTAAACAAACATTGATAATGACGACTTTCAATCGGCATTTGTGAGTTGTTCTTGCTTGATTTTGGTTCAAACTACTGTGTTTATCGGAAATATTCGAAAGATCTGAGCTGAATACTGGCATCAAAAAAACCTGATCATGTATACAAACCATAGAAATAAGTGTTATTTCTATGATACAAACAAACGAAAAACGGACAATCAAATTTATAAAAGTATAAACGACTAAACGAAGACTGACTGCAGCTGTCTAGATTGTCATGTCAAATCAAAACAGTGTTGCCAATAGCAGGAAATAAGGCGACAAAAGAGGAAATTTTATGAACAGTGATCGGACATGCAATTGCATTTCAAATATAAAATAAATCAATTATGATTTTGATTAAACCCATATTATCCAATTTCCAGCTGCCGCCACAAACTGATCTTTCAATATAAATATATTGTTAAGCATAAATAATCATTATTCTCAAGTTCTATGTTTTTAAGTGTGTTCAAATAATATATTATCTAAAGTTTTCGTGTCTAATCTGTGAACGCTCGTGGAAAAAATATTGTTCCTAACAAGTTCGCAAAGTGTCTTTCCCGCCCTTAAAGCATATCCGAACTCCGCTTCGCGTCGTTCGTCTAACTGCTTTTGCGTGCGGGAAAGCATCACTTTGCGAACTTGTTAGGAAAATAACTATTTGTTGTTACCCACATCGACGAAATCAATAATTTCTCAAATGAATGAATTACGTGAGTAATTCTTTGAAGGAATGTTCGAACTCTCTGCAGATAAATGGAACTAAAGATCACTTCCGGTGTGATTCATTTTTTTGAAGTTGACCTAGCTGCACAGAACACGATAAATCACCACCGCTATTTATACTAGAAAGTGGTGTAAAAGGAAATGCAGTGAACTATCCAGTCATCAAGGGTTAACTCTATATCATCTTGAACGGACATGCCAGAAGTGCAGCTCCGCAGCGCTAATGCACCTGTCGCCACTCCCTGTGTAACGTCTACGACCGACTTAAGAAAAAAAAACCTCAATTCACTAAAAGATGGATACTGGAAAAGAGTCCATTGGATGAATAACTTCGAAAATCACAAGATATATTTTTCTGCCAGAAGAGTGGTACTTGGCTCGTTGACCTCTATAACACATGATATATCTTTTTCAATAAGCATCTAAAGTAAATTCAAGTGTCAGATGACTAAAGTTCATGAAACCAACCATTGTCAACAGAATATATCGCTGTCAATGGTGAAGGAAACAGTGAAATACTGAGTAGGACTGCGTCATATCTCAAGATATGAATTGTTGCAATACATAAACCAACAATCAACTTTTTGTCTTGATGTACCTACTCCTCGTGTTAATCTCCTATAAAATAATTTGGACAAAGACAAACTTTTGGTAATCTATCTAGAAAAAATTTGAAACTCTAGAGCATGCTAGTTTGAAGTCGGTAGACATAGCATCAGTTGATCCCTCTAAATTATCCAAACCTTTGAATAGCATATCATGTCGATCATAACAACTAAAATTATGGAATACAATCGGAATGATATGAACATCTTTGTGATTTAAGTAGCACTCTTCTTTGTGGGTGTCCGATTTATCACTATTTAGTCGACAATGGTCAGAACCAAACATGGCCTAGAATATTTGATATGAGTGAGCTACTGAGCAGGTATTTCGTAATATCTTAAGATATAAATTGTTGCAATACAAAGACCAACATCCAAATTTCTGACTCGATGTACCTTACTCCTTGTAATAATCTCGTATTAAATGATTTAAAGTATGACAAATAGTTTGGCATACTATCTAACAACAAGTTAATTTTTTCGAACATATTAGTTAGAAGAGACGCAGTTTTTCTTGTTCATAGACATAATATCAGTATATCAGTCAGTCAAAACAACGGAGATTGTGAAATACAACCAGAATGATATGAACATCCCCCGATTCATCACTATTAAGGTGACGATGATCACGTTTGTACCCTTTTAACTTCCCCGCTAAAAGCATTTGCAGAGAACGTGCAGCAGCTGCTCTTATAAATGCCTCTACATTTTCTGCCACATCAAAATATCATTTAACAAATGATTGAACAAAGTGTTGTCCTGTATATCACTTGTACAATGATATTATCAGATAGTTTTCGTGTTATCGTATGTAATGAATAGTGAATGTCACTGAAAATCAGTAAATCCAAGAAAACCGGCTTTTATTGGTTCAAAACGTCAATGGGAATAATAATCGTCTCAACTTTCATACAATTCAAATTAAAAAAAAGTGATCAACTTCATCGATTTTGACTTAGTGGTAGAGCTTTGATAAATTAGTGATGATAACTGGTATATACTCAAAATTATTTTTAAGCCCGGCTATCTGTGCTCAATACCCGGTTTCACGATAAATAAATAAATATAAGATTATTCATCAATAAACTTCAAGAGGCTATGGACCCAGAGAGTGAATGATTGAAGAATTAGCTGAGACTTGTTTGTGATCAGGAACAGCGATTTTGTGCATAGTGATACTTGGATCTTGATTGTTGTGTGGACTCAATAGTAAATAATGGCTGAAATCAACAACAATACAGTGCCAGTATTACAAGCAAGTAATTTCAATAATTGGAAATTTAGAATAGTTACTCTGCTGAGACGGGAAAACTGCCAAGAGGCCATACAAGAAAGTGAACCTGGTGAGGATGCTTCTATTAAAAAAAAAGAAGAATGGGAAAGAAAGGATTATAAAGTCCAATCAATCATAGTGCAAGGTGTGTCAGATAAGCATTTGGATAAAATCAAAGATTGCACAACTGCAAGAGCACAAATCGACGCTTTAAAAAATGTGTATGTATGCTCAAGCTCATAACCAAGATTGTCCTGTTGGAGAAAACTGTTGAACCTCAAAACATCAAAAAATGAAAAGCTTGAAGATAATTTTTTAAGTTCGATACAATTCTTAGAGAACCCAAGAAGCACGGATCAGTCCTGAGTGAGAGTGATAGAGTGTGTCATCATTATCTCCGCCAGCGCAGTATGATACAGTAGTTACAGCTCTGGAGACGGTCTCAGATGTCAAGTTTGATTTTGTGAAGGCTAGACTTTTAGATGAGGAATCAAAAATAAAATCAAAGAGTGAAAAGGCTTATGAAGATAGTGAATTGGGCCTAAATGTATTTTCCAGAACATGTTTTTTGTGTGGCAGTCCACAACACTTTCAAGCACAGTGTCCGAAAAGAAAGGAACATATTAGAGGCGGAGAAAATTACAGAGGTTCCAGAGGAAACTACAGGGGTCGAGGAGGTTACAGTCATAATAAATCGAAAAAAAATAGAGACAAGAAGCATCAGGCAAACACAGCCGAAGAAGAAGTACTAATCTATGCTGCAAACTACTGTGGTGAAATCGAGGGCAAATTATGTTTTGTATTGGACTAGGGAGCCAGTAACCATTTTGTAGAGGAAAGCTGAGAAGATAAAATGTATGATATACAGGTGCTACCAAACTATGTATCAATACATATAGTCAATGGAGAAGTTTTGAGATCCAATAAAATAGGAACCCTAAAAGCAGAATGTCAAGGTACCAACCTTTCAATTGAGGCATTAATTGTGCCCAGAATGAAGCACAACTTACTATCCGCCTCGAAACTAACCTCAAAAGGACATAAGATCATTGTGGAAGGAAATCAAGGTCATAGTTCAGTGGAAAAGGACTTATGGCATAGAAGATTGGGTCATGCAGGCAGTGCTCAGTGCATCATGCACTGAGGCAGCTAGGTTTATCACAATCTGATAAAACGTGTGGTAGTTGTATGGCAGAAAAGGCAACCAGGCTACCATTTGATAAAAGCAGACGGACCACAACTGCTATGGGAGATCTAGTTCATAGTGATGTTTGCGGACCAATCAATCCGGCCACTAATAATGGTGGTAAGTACTTTCAAACTATATTGGATGATTATTCACATTTCTTGGTGATAAAAATATTGAAAACCAAAGATGAGGCTAATGCAAATCTTATTCAACATGTGAAAGACGTTGAAAGACAGCACCAGATGAAGGTCAAAGCATTAAGACTTGATAACGGGAGAAAATTTGTTTCAAGTAAAATAAGAAGTTATTGTAGGAAAAATGGTATCGCTCTGGAATATACCATTCCTTATACTCCACAAGAGAACGGAAAAGCTAAAAGAATTAATAGAACATTGCTGGATGAAGTGAGAACTAAAGTTATTGATTAAGGTATTCCAAAAACGTTATGGGATGAAGCTTTGAAATGTTCTGTGTATGAGCTAAATCGAACTCCAACTGGAGCATTACCGAGAGGTTCAACACCATCAACATTTTGGCATTGGCGGAACGACCTCAGTAAGTTCAGAATTTCTGGATGTCAAGCCTGGTTTACCATTTTACCCAAAGGTAATAAATTAACGCCAAAGCGAAAAAGGCTGTTATGGTGGGATATTGCGGTGGTGGCCACCGTTTGTGGTCACTATACCAGCAGAAAATAATCAGATCCAGAAACGTACGATTTGATGAGAGCCTAATGGGGTACAAGTTGAGTCATGAAGAGAAAAAAACAGAAAATGGGTCATGAGAAGTAAAACAGTCTGTCTACTCACCTAATGAGGAAGAAGAGGACAGTGAAAACACGGAAGAGAGCCACAAATAAATGATATGGAGGAAGAGGAACCTGTTGTAATCGCAAGTCAAATGCAAGGGATCAATGGAGAATGAAGTAGTGATGAGAATGAACCAATGTCACCATGGAATAATGAAACTATAACAAGATATGGAAGAACTGTGAACAGACCCAAAACTCTTGATGATTATGAAGTCCATAGTGCCTATTGTTTGCTCACAGCGGTAACTGATGATCCTAAAAGCTACTCAAAAGCCTGTGAATGTGCTGAATGGAGAGAAGTAATAAAGAAAAAGATCGAATCTCATGAGAAGTCGGAAACTTGGATTCCAGCAGAACTTCCTGAAAGTGAACTAGCCATTGACACAAACTGGATTTTCAGAACAAAACTAGATGATACAAAGAAGGCTAGATTGGTTGCAAGAGGTTCCCAAGTACCATACACTGAAAATGATGATTTAAGCTATGCACCAGTGTGTAGATTAGCTACCATTAGACTACTTATATCAGTGTCTTTGAGAATGATTGGAAACTGCACCAGATTAATGTTCCTACTGTATTTCTAAACGGATCCATAGATACTAATGTGTATATTAAGGCACCTGAAGACTTGAAAACGGATTCAAGGCATTTTAAACTAAAACGTGCTTTATATGGACTTAGAAATGCTCCTTATTGTAGGAACATGAAATTCAATCAAGTCATGACGAAATTGGATTTGGGTTGGATGGTTTGTGACTTTATGGTGAGGGAGCAGTCAGTGAATGGTACAACTCACTTAGTTAACTGATGGAAATGGTGGTACAACTCACTCAGTTTTTCTACCATTTCCATCAGTTACCATTTGTTCATAGTCCCTTTTACAGTTTTTCATGTATTTTATTGATAATTTATTCATTTTAACCGTAAACATAAGTACAACTATGCTAATTTTAAAAATTTTAATATTTCAATCATTTTAACTAATTTTAAATCATTTTATCCTGTATGAGTGAATTGTGTTTTTATGTTATACTCATCATTGTTTGTCCTGATGAAGGAAGGAATGCTTCCGAAATAGAGCATCACTTTGCCCACTTCATTTACTGACTGCTCCCTCACCATTCCTTGCTCAACGAAATTGAATTTCACAAGATCCCAATATGATTATTGCTTATATTTTAATGGCAAAATATCTCTTGCATTATTTGTAGATCCCTAATAACACACTTTGTTCCGTGAACATTCTTTGAAATGTTCCGAAAGTTCCCGCCTAAGAAAGAATGTTCAGTCATTAATTGGTGTCTGTTGAGAAATTTCCTTATCAAATCATGTCAAATGTCTTAAGTGAACCAGTGGACCATTTGTGAGGATATTGGGTTCAAATAGGTAAGTGTATCGACTCTATTATTGCCCTTTGTTTCACTATCTGTTGGTGATGTTTAGAAAATACTGTGCGTGATAACTGACAACACAGAACAAGCGGTTGGGGGTTGGTGCCTGGTTGCGACGGGCCCAGGAGAGAAAAAGGAGAGCAGACATAAAAAATAATAACTGAGTAGGTGAGTGTAAGCAGACTAAGCAAGTGACCAAGTACAGAAATGTAAATTTTTCAGGAAACGGAAAAGAGTAGCAACTGTGATTTTGTGTACCTAATAACGAGTGTTCAATAAAAAATACGATCAAGTCACCTCTGAATTTCTTTTTCTGTCATGAACGTAGGTCGTGGCTAGTTTGCATGGTTTGGCATCTTGGCATCTGTGACGGTTAGAAAGTGGATGTCATGTCATAATTGCCAGGACATACGTTTTTTGAAACAATTGCAATCCATAGGTGACTTGATCGTATTTTTTATTGAACACTCTTTAGTTTTGTGGTGAATGAAAATTCACTTTTTATTTATTTTGTCTTCTTATTTATATAGCTGCATTAAAGGCGTTGAATAAATGTTCAGGGAACAAAGAAGAAAAAACATTCCTTGAATGTTTTCCTGGGACGTTCTTGGAATGTTAAAAAACCTCACAAACTTTATTCCGTGGACGTCCCCAGAACAAATTGCGACACAAAAAGAACGTTCACGGAACATTCCGTTTGTCGCAAAACGATGTTCAGTGAACATAACAATGTCAGAAGTTAAGACATTCCTTGGAATGGATTTAACCAGAACTAATAATGATGTACAAATTACCCAAAAACAAATGATTCAAAAGTGATCACAAAAATTCAGGATGGAAGAAACTCGGTCAGTTGTAACTCCAATGGAAGTCAATTTCCAAATAGACATGTGTGCAGCATTGGTAGATGGTGTTCCATATCGAAGATTGGTGTGCAGTTTAATGTATGTATCTTTGGTATCCAGACCGGATATAGCATCAAGTGTATCGTATTTATCTCGTTTCTTGGGCAGACCAACTCCGAGTGCATGGAAAGCAGCTAAGAGAATTCTACGATATCTCAAATAATGCACTATTGATTATGGACTTAGTCGGAGAATGAACTAATAGGTATTTGTGATGCTAATTGAGGAGGTGATTTGTGTGCTTTCATGGAGAAAATCCAATAGCATGGCATCCAAGAAAACAGAACTGTGTTGCATTGTCGTCAATGGAGGCAGAATACATTTTGGCAGGATTGGCAGCACAAGAACTTGTTAATCTAAAGGTGTGCTGAGTGACAAGTATGTGTGAAGCAGCGATTTTGAACATGGACAAACTGATTGCTATGTCTTTGATAAAGAACTGTGAGAACTCTAAGCGCAGTAAACATAGATATAAAATATCATTTTATCAAAGATCTTCATTTAAAAGGGATAATAGTACTTGAATATGTTTCTTCTGTAGAAAATTGTGCGGATATTTTTACAAAATCTTTGGGAAAAGAAAAATTCATGAAGTTTCGATCAAGTGTATCAAGCCAATGTATAGTGTAGATTGCATTGTATCCTTTGGTCAATTTAAACGTATTTTGAGTTACAGAAATATTTTAATTTATAAATACATTTAAATTAAGGAGGAATGTTGAATATGAAAAATCTGTATACATGTCACTACACATTTGTATCAGTGAATTTAGTTTGTTCAGGTTGACAATACCATATTGTCAGAAAAAATTGATATAGAATGAGATAGCCGTGAAGTCGTCGTATGTTTTAAGTCGCTATAATGATTTTGTAAATGCACACATGTAATTTTCAATTCTTTCACAAAAATAGCTTCCAGTAGGATTATTCATCCAATAACTTCAAGAAAATTATCTCCTCAATGGTACATCTAAAAGTTTTGATTTTGTGAATAATAAATAAATTGAAAATGCATAGATATGTACTTGAAATAGCTCTAGAAGTCAAGAAACCTGAAGATCCTTGAGCTTTACACAGAACTAGATAAATTTTAGACGTTATAAACACAAAACATATCAATTCAAGTTCAAGTTCATCTGATGGAAAAAAAACAGAGATATTTTTGAGAAGAAGAAATATGTTTTGGGAGAGGGAATTATTTTGACAAATTTCGTCTAACCAAACCCACCACCCTATTTCTTTTTCACTTTATCAAAGATATGATTCAATTATACTGAGGGGGGCCTGATCATATTTTTTGAGTTATATGTGGTAAAGCGTGCAGCAAAGATGTTTCACTGGTGGAACTCTTCCGCCAATGGTCCAGTTCCTTCTTACACTAAGATGCTACGCGACTGATAGTACCTAGTCAAATAATTAGAAAAGTAATTATCGGAAGCATCAACAACTCTAAGGCCGCTTTCTCACCGGGCCAGACCAGCTACAATCGCACCAAAATCGGAAGATCATTTTCACCGGATTCCATCGGTAAGAATAAAGTCAGGTATCACTGGAGAGGACAATTATTATTCCAGTCTCCTCCAAAATATATCGTCAAGTGAGGAGGAAGTTGTAGTACTATCGCGTATGATCATTGATTGAAAGATTTGAACAACGGCGTCATGCAACGATACCGACGACGAATAACCGAAAATCAAAGCAGGTGGAGCTTCCATTCACGCCCATGAACTGGCGTACCAATCTACTTACGAGATACTTTGTTCATGATAACATGATGTGAGTATATTCGTGAAGTTATTAGAAATGTTAGAAAAAGTGTCGCATATTTGTATGCTCAAGAATATTTTACCTTTGACTGATTTTGAATCGATACCGTTATGCATATACAGGGTGTAAAATGAAAATGACCATTTTTGAAAAATCACCATACTTTGCTTATTATAAAAGCAAACATTTTCATAATATAAGTAAGAGTATTCTACAATGCTAAAAATGGGGCCAAGGAAAATTTTTGGTCTATTTTGTTGCGTCCAGCTGAAGTCAACTTTTGTTTTTCTTGATAATTCAACAAGTTGGTTTATGAAACAAGTTGACAAAATTCATTCAGTATCTGATTATTCGTTTTCGTCGTCAACATCTTGATCTTCTGGGTGCTTAAACTTGAATTATGGGATGTGATCGAATCCTGAGAAAGGGAGGAAAGGTAAGCGAACTTATGTATGGTTTAGTGAACGCATAAGCATAATAATAATGATCAAGGCGTAAGTCACTTCATTAATGCATAGTGCATAAGAGATTAGGGTGTTTATGGAATGTGGTATTTAATACACAACAACTGTCAAACATATAAAAAACATATAATTCTCGCCTACCAGTAGACGCGGTGATCGTTAATATTTTGCTCCAGGCATTCTCCAACATGATTTTATTTTTATGATCTACATGACCCAGATTCCAAATGCATGGAAACTGTTCAATGGTCTCAATAAAAAATCCCTTCTCAAAACTCATCACTCCACTAGACTAATTTCACTCAAATTCACCTCAATATTTCACTATTTCACCGTTGTAAACGACAAAAATAACAAAAGAAAGAAACCGTCCGTCCAGCAGATTGTCAATGTCATCAGACAGTCCCTGATCATGCATAATCTAGTGCATAAAAGTTGAAAGTTGGGAACTTTTACGCTCATGCATTATGTTTATGCTTAAATCATTGAGACTTATGTTTTCGATAAACACTGTAGTTTGTATCCATACATTTAACTGTTATGACTTGTGCCCTAGAATAACGCTTTGATCAATAAGTTATGCTTATGCCTCCGCTTAACCCACCATTAGCTACTTGAAACAATCTCATGTGATTTTTTCGTGGGAAGTGATCATCTTCGGGTTGCTGATATGCGATCGATAGATAGATCTGTTGTTGGTTCTTTAACGTTGAACCATATTGGTGAGTACAATAATTATCACTATAGCTAATTTCTGAAGTATAAATCTTGATGAAAAATTTGCAAAGACGCAGAAGAACGAAGTAAGACCAACAGATATTTTTTTTCCAGAAAAAAATGCTTTTGACTTATCAGATTGTGAATGGTCAATACAAATCACTAACCATTTATGAACGATTCTTTCTACATTCAGTCATTAGCTTCCATGGCTTTTAATTGATCGTCACTGATTTTCTTTTACATGTGCTCTCTTTATGATGTGTATCTAGTATTGTGAACTATGTAAACAAAGGGAAATGGGACTTCATGATTCGGCAACATGATCATCAACAATGACGAATTCGACGAATGTCGCATAGATCATGTCAAATGACTTGCCTGAACTATATTCTTGAAGGGAATGTGAATCTATTAGACGTATGCGACAATTTCTCGAAAATGAGGAGGTCGCAACATTGCAAATTCGGTTAAAAGTCTGATTTGGAGGTTATGTTGTGTCATTATAACTTTGACAATAATATAATGTCTTGTGATATCCTTTTGAATACACATTTTGTGTTCAAATTGAAAGGTATTATTTTGGTATTTATGCCTGTTGATAGTGTGGTAAGTTCTCTAATGCATATCATGATTACATTAATTTGTGTGTTGATTTTCAGAACATGTAAAATAAATGTGATGGAAAAGTGGGAAAACATCAGTATTGCAGCAACCAAAAAAAGTATTTAATTCTCTGCTAAGACGAAAAAGTTTTAAAAACTGACCATTTGATATATTGAACTCGTCTCGGTATTGGTATAGTTTTTGCTGAAATCTGATAAAATCTTCTTCAATCTCTTGATCTTCATTCTCAGCAGTCAGTGATTCCTACTCTTCATATTCCGTCACTATCAAAATATGCTACGAATGAAGGAATTAAGGGAAACAAACACGTCAAAATTCAAATGTCACCTAGTTCCACCAACCCGTGATGATGTCGATTGAAAAAAGTCCATTGCGACTCTCAAGAATACACACTTTGCATCATTTTGTCGAGATTATTGTATTCGCACGTGAGATTCCAAAATCGTGATTTGAGAATTTGCTCCCTCTGGCGCTAAAATTATAATCGTTGTACTTTGCTCATTTTATTAAATTATATAATCATTCAGATGAACGTTCAGTCGTGTGCATCAATTCATTGGACTGAAAAATGTTCATGTGTAAGTTGTGCTGTTGAACAAGCATATCATTGTGGCCAGTTATCAAAAAAAACATCCTAGTTAAGCAGTGCAATGAACAAAACAAAGCACTACTTGCATATTTATTTAGCGTAGCAAGATATGCTGATTATGCGACTAATTCTCCTACATCATAAGTAATGCATGGGATGAAATTGACCGCATCATAAGGATAGGATAAATTGAGCGGGAATGTTAACCCTCAAATATACTTGTATTTACCGATATACCGCAAAAAATTGACGTGATTCTAGGAAGAAATGAAGCTTTTGCTAAATATTAAACTGGTTTTATAAAAGTCTTTTCCTTATTTATATTTTGTTACGAGTTTATTAAACATCAGTATAAACAATGATCATAGTGACTGCTTTATTTCTGCTACTACGATTGATTGGATATTGCCTATAACACAATATATGCAAAAAAGCTATTAACATAGATCATCTATTAAAATACTCTGTACAACATTATTTATGAACAATTGAGAGGTGACAAAGAGGTCCACACGGTACACATAGACTTAACGTTTGCGCTGGCGTTGGCGTTAGCGCCAGCGTTTGATATGAAAACACGTTTTTCCATGAGACAATTTATAAACGGCAGTCTCGGCGCTGAGCGCTGTCGCTGGCGTTCGAGATGAACCAAGCTCATCTTTTCCCAACGCCAAAGGTCATGCGTCTGGAGCCAAACCGTGGCATGACCGTCTCAACCAAAAGGAACACTTCGATTCCGTCACAGCCGTTTACTGTCTACATGAAACATGTGAGGTGTTGTAATATATTTTTCTATCGTCCCATCAATTGATTTATTTTGAGCATTTTCAGCTTGCCTTTCGCTTGAGTTTTGATTCGATTGTTGACTTGGTTGTAGTTTTGGTGTTTGCTGTCTGAGTTTAGAAAATGAAGCCATTGCTTTGGAAAAGGCTTTTTGTAGCCACATGAACACACAGCAAAATTCCCAAACATCCCAGCATTTCCACCACCTCTCTACTCAAATCCATTTCGAGAAAAAAAAACATAACCTCAAAACACGAATCTAACCACTATCCAACAATGAAAACATTTTCTCTGACATTTCATAAAAAACAAAGATTCAGGGTTATGTTGTTCCGAACGCCAGCGCCAAGAAAGTTTATAGATGGCATTATGGGATTCTACGAACGCCGACGCCATGCGCCAGCACGAGCGTCAACGCCGACGCCACAAGTTCATGGATTCACAGTGATGAGCCATTCCAGAACATAACACAATAGTCAGCCGATTGTACCGTGAACAAACATTAACCTGTATTTTCAACATTTTCCTTTACTTTCTGAAACATTTTTTGAAATGCTATGTGTGCAATACGGTTTTGTCGAGATTCTGATCTTTGAAAGCTTTGAAATGAGTGATTATCTCTCGAAGTTAGAAGCCCAGAAATAATGATCAGACACAAACACAAAATTTCGACTGTAAACAGCATAGACCTCTCTAGTTTGAGTAATTCAGACTTTGATGCAAGCCTTCAGGGTTTTCCAATAATATATAACATGAACATAATTAGCTATTTAGGGCTAACCACAAGTTATTATACCGTACAGCGGTCAAAAGCCACGCTAATATGTATTGTTCACGGTACAAGCTGCCATCAGTTGACGAGTTTCTGAAATGGCCTACATGAAAATCAGCTTTATCGCAATTATTGCTCGAAACGTTATGACAGCGGTTGAATTTGACGTTGAATAACAAGCTTTTGCAATAACGCGGGCGAATTTTATGCATGCATTTTATAGTACAAATTTGATTGGCTGATATATTTGACAACACAGCAAAATGTTCCCATGAGGACGGCCGCAACGCTAGCGGATCACCATTTTTTGTGTATACACTTTTCAGGTAGCATGAGATAGATACAATAGGATAGAAAATCATGTATTATGCAATATTCAACAACTAACATTGCTACAATATTACATAAAAGGTAATATTCGCACAATTCGTTCTTTTATATCACCTGAAAAAAAAAAAGAAAATAATAGTGATAATGAAAAAGGAAATAACAGCATTCTGATGAGCTAAAAAAAAAACAATACTAGAAAAATGAATAACAATATGATGACGCAAAAAATAGACAGGAACGCCTATACTTATCTTTGAAACATATCAATGAGTCACTCACAATCGAGTCAAAAAATGTCCGAGTTCATCTGCTGGACACTCGAACTTATACATGCACATTTTTTGGTAAAATTCAAAATACAATATCTTTAACGAGAAAAAAATTATTTCAATGCGATTTGCGGATTTTTGGAGCTAGTTTTGACCAGATTGAGATGCATTGAATGGATCTTTCGAAAAAACTGAGAAACATGATATACAGGGTTATTCATGAAGTCATGCAAAAAATCGAAATTTTTGTGAGTATACCATCTCAGTAACCATTGAATTCAGACAATACAATATGGTTTGTTACTATGGTAATGTCAATACCTCCAGATATTTTTGTCAGTTTTTGGATGCAAGCTCGTTGTCATTAGATACGCTAACAAACATCAGGGAGGGGACCAAATGTTTCAAATGCTGTAACTCTGCAACAAATCGATGGGTATCTACGGTTTTTGCAGAGCTGGAAACCTTCATAAAAGAGAAATTGGAATGAAAATGAACACTTTTTTTAACGATGATGCACCTTCATTCATGATCAGATAAATAGCACAGAATTTGATAAAACCTTTATACTGCATCAGTTATCAAAGAGGTATTGGTGCATTTTAAAACCTCAATCCATTTGTCAGTATACAGAAACTGTTGATTCTAAAAATTGGGCTGTTTTCTGTGTTACTTCTGGAACAAATGGCTAGCACCATTTGAAAGTGGGGCAAAATTTATGAAATTATTAATAAATTGATAAAAAGGCCTTGAACAATATTTCCAAAAAATCGCCTGGACCCGTAAACTGACAAATGGATTCAAGTTGATGAATACAGCAATACTTTTTTGATAACTGTTGATGTATCATATTTTTAACAAATTCTAGGCTAGCGCTATTTATCTGACCATGGGAGTTAATAGCATATCGATTAAAAGAATGGTTTATTTTAATTTTCCTTTCAATCAGTAAAAATAAGATTCCCAACACTGCAAAAATCGTAGAAATCCGTCCATGCATTGCAAAGTTATAGCTTTTCAAACATTTAGCTCCACCAATGTGGTGTATCTGATAACAACGCGCTTGAATTCAAAAACTGACAAAAATGTCTGGAGATATCAACATCACCATAGTAACAAACCCTATCGTATCGCCTGAATTCAATGCTCACTAATATGGCATACTCACAAAAATTTTGATCTTTCGCATGACTCTATGAATTACCCTATATATCATGATTTTCTGTTTTCACAAAAGATCCATTTCATGCATCTGAATTCGGACGAAACTAGCTTCAAAAAGCTGCAAACCGCATTGGAATATCTCTATTCTCGTTGAAGGTATTTGACTTTGAATTTTACCCAAAAATGTGCATGTATAAGTTCGAGCGTCCAGCAGTTTACATCATATCAATTCTGTGGCTAAGAATACAGAGGAAATTCCTTTGTATTCTTAAATTTAGCTGGAAGATGTTTTGGTATTTGGAATGCATTCACGTTCTTTAGATTTAAATTCTAGTGACAAAATATACCCACAAATGACTCGGGCATTTGAATCTGTATTCTTCTGGTATATAAAAATAGAAATCTCCCTGTTTGTGTTCTCATAACTCAAGAACCACCAAAAAAAGTTGGATAAAAAATTGCAGGGTCATCAGTTTAATCTCGTAATAGTCCAAGGGCATAAATTTATTTGTCAACTCATAGCTGATTTTGAGAAATTGAGATCTATTTTCAAATGTTTGATATAAAATTACATTTGTCCGCATTCGCCAAATATAAACAATAATTAACAATGACAGTAATTCCATTTGACGTTAAAACATGTTCTACTGGTACGAACAAAACATCAAGCAACCTTTACAATTAATAAATATTCCGCGTTGTTTGGTGAATGTACATAACATAATATAATTTGTAATATAACCTTTTGTTTTATAAGAAATATTGGATCGGAAGTTTGTTATGTCATATTTACTTACAGACAGGCAAGCGGAGTTGTGGCTTCTCAGCTAGTACCTTTATAACCTGAAAGCCCAGAATGAAATCTTACTTTGTGCTCATACTAAAAAAAAAAATTCACCATAAATTATATGGGAGTAACATGATCATACGTTTGAACCAAGTACACAATAGATCTCATGCATGTATTTTGCACAAATTGTATTTTCATTTTTTATAGGGTGATCAGTTAAGGATAGCGAGCTGCCATATCCTGAAAACTATTCATTGTAGAGGCTTGCGGAAAAAACAATTGATACTAAAACGGCCTTGAGAAAAACCTGAAAAATATTCTCAAGTCTTTGGAATGGTCGCTAGGGGGCATAACAACCAACTACAAGTAGAAAAATAGGATTTTTATAGAATTTTGCCCTGCTTGTATCTCTTATTACAACTGAGATCCTCATGCATGCACCCAAATCTATGTCACCCTGTATATCAGAAAAAAATTTAGACACACCATAGTATGTGAGAACGTTTTGAAATTTTTGACATAGTAGTGCCAGCTGAGAATTTCAAAATGACAGCTGGACGACATTTTGAATCAAAAAATCAAATGGAAAGGGGGTCGAGTGATACCTTAATTTAAAGTTCCTTTGGCCCTGACTACAACTGCTGAGTGTCAAGCCTCCGCTATCATTCGTGTTGATATGACACCGTGTCAGTTTTGTTACTATTATTTTTGCTACTCAATTAATACATACCCGCAAGAGTTGACCTCTCCAAACTAAGAGGATATGATGAGGTAGTTGAGATCTGCAAGATGAGCTATCATTTACACGGTCACTCATTCATAAAACGCCCGCAAAAGCGATCAGTTATTTTGTCACCTGGACACCGCTGTGTGTGGGGACGTGAGGAGAAATAGCAGAGGGAAGAGAATGGCAACATTCGAAGATGACCGCGAGAGCGTTTAGTAGAAGCAAGTTAGTGGCGTCACAAACTTATCTTTTTGTCGAATTCAATCATCAGTATGATTGAAAGTCATTTTAACATTATGAATGAAATAAAATAAGATAGAAAATTATGTTTATAAAGTTTGTCGTGTGTTTTTGATCAATATACTCTAGTGGATAAAATCATAGCAACCGCCATTCAAGCTCATGCGGCTACACAACTGCCTTCATAATAATGGAATTTGAAAATCAACGGAAAACATAACACCACTTACCTGTGAAAACTTAATTCTGAATGTGAATAATCCAGTTCACCACAAACATGACACTTCCTAACCATCTTCAACTCAAAATCACGAAATATCGGACTAAAACACAAAAAAATAATATTTTTGGCACAAGCTGTCGTTGAGGAGGTTTTGACAACATCGGTAACTGGCCCACTGAAGAAATCTACTACGAATCGGCCAGAATTCACGAGTATTGTATTCATTCAAGAATACAATGTTGCTGGCTATATGGTGTTATTCTTCTCTATAGAAAATGACTTTTATATTGTTAATAATAAGTCTCAGCCTGCTGACAAGTCATGAGAAGCTTATTCTTAGAAGAAACGTGCATATGATTATCGATAGACAGAAAAAATAATAATCTATAGGAGTTAAGCAGATGTATCTGGCAACTCAGGTTCAAGTTTGTTTGGAAATGTATGTCCCGAGATGTAAAGAATCGGCCGGATTTAGGATGTGTGATTTAGATGAAATGTAAATAGCCCTGTCTTTTTTTTTCATGTTCGAAGGAAGCAATTCACACGAGCGTCTACACACTATCTCCAGTCAAAAGTCACCAAAAGTGAACAAACTAGACGTGATTAGACATAGAGAAACGACTGGACTGATCTCATGTGTTGGTTTATCTCACGTGAAGTTTTAATCGGTCCCTCTTGTTTGATCATGTGTAGTTTGTTCACATTGGTGACTTCCGGTTGTGAATGTGCAGAGACTGAGTAGTCCAAATAAAGATTTCTGACGTGGACGCCAAAGTTTTTTTCAATTTGACAGCGGAAGTTGATGTTTTGAACATTCCATATCGACGTTGATCTGGCATTTTTTCAAAAAGCGAGATTTTACTGCAGAGACCTTCATAATTTATTCTATGAAGCAAACTGCAGTGAAATCTCACTTTTCAAAAAAATATCAGTTAGCAGGTATAGACAGATCACCGTCGATATATTTCTTCCGAAGAAATCTGATTAATGATTAATTAATTTACTGCTTCACATTATGATTTTAGCAGACTTCTTAAACATTCACGTTTTAAATATTTGCGTTGAACATCATGGATATTCTTATCATAGATCCAAAGAAAATTGATCTTGTCAATATCGTCATATTCTCAAAAAATAATAATATAATTTTAAATGCAAAGTTTCCCTTGATTGTGAACCCCAAAATGCTCATTTTGATAATTTTTTTCAAAGTCACAATCAAGTTACTACTGCCATACTCATTGTTTGTCAATAGTAGCATTTCTCATAAAGATTCTAAAATCATCCACTCAATGTTCATATAGCCGGTGAGAAATATCTCATGGAAAAAACTCAATTTGTTTCAACTAATCATACAAATCTTTATATTTGAGAAAAAAGATCACACTGTCCTCCACAAGTTAAGAGCTTTTCTTGTGTTACTATATCAGTGTAGGAATTGCGAGAGTGGCAGACTCATTACAAAAGAACTAGTAGAAAAATCAGATCTTAGAGTAGAGCTTGTGATGAGAAAAGGTGGTTTGTCTAATAATCCAGTAACCATGTCGTCTGAAAAAGGTGGTACCTTGCTGACTGGTTTATGATGTTGGCTGGATAAATAATCCAAGTTTTCGACCTCGAGCGCTGAACGCAACATTGTCAAATTCCAAAAAAATCCCAACATTTCTACCCTCTATGCAGTTTTTGTCAATTTTAACCCTGAACGACTGAGTTCTAGATCATAACTATAAAATACTGTTTTGAATTAGACTAAATTTGCTACAATTTGAGGTCAGAACCGTCTCTGTAGTCTCAATAGTTTCTGAGATACAGCTTTCTAAAATTTAGCGTTATATTTTCAAACTTGAAAATGTTCAAATAACCAACTATCTAAACTTATTTTTTGCGGTGATAAAACAACATCATATCTACCTGGAAAAAATCTGCGGCAATTTTTACTCTTTCTTTTTAAACATCTTAGGGTTGAGTTGAGTCCTGCTATTGCAGATATGTTTTGAGTGGGGCGACCGACGAGACTCAACCGTGTCCATCAAAGAGGGCAAAATTTACTCTCAGTTGATTTTAAACATGTATTTGAAGTTTTTTTATTGAGGTTAAAATAATTATGCATAATTCTTCTTTCCTTTCGGAATTAGCAAGGCGTGAATTTTCCGAATAAAATAGGTCTAGAGTGTCCAAATTCCCACAAAATAATAAATGTGTATGGTAACTAGCCTTGAGACACCTTCATGGTAGGCATCATGATAATAATATATGGTTGTTCTATTATGTAAACATTTCCAAGTGTAAAAAAAACAATACATTTTGAAAATCTGTATCTTGTGAACTATTAGTTCTACAGAGACCATTCTGATCTCAAATTGAAGAAAATTTAGTCTACTTCAAAAAATGTTCGAGGTCAAGAACTTGGATTATTCACTGGCCAACATCATCAACATGTCAGCAAAAAATCAGAACTACCGGATCTAACGCAAGGTCTGATGTTAATGGTTACTGGACTATAATCAATGCCTCTATTTTTGAAAGTGATAAAGAAAATTTTCACAAACTGGAAGTCAGTTTGTGAGATTTTTTTTCTTTCTCTACTCTCACGTATTTCTCTAAGTACAAAAATTCCGTACTCGTGGAAAAAAGGAGGGAGTGAAAATACATACATACATAGTTGCCAAGTTTTGAAAATTGATTTTGATAAATCGTAGCAGTTGAATTTTTGGCACCCGTGTGTCAGAAGCCCCACATCATCTTTTATATACAGGGTGGCCCAACGAAAATGTCCCACGCTTATTTATGACTTTCCTGGTATATTTTGGGAAAAACGCTCGGACAAGTCAATTTTTATTTTTAGGAGGACGTCTTTTCGTGTATGACTGTATAATACAGGGTGTTCCAAAAATAAGATATCGCATTACACTTGACATTTTTAAATGGAAACCCCCATTTTTTTTTCTATTTTTGGATTCTCCATGAAGTTTTCGGTAACTTTTGTATCATACAGTTTATACCTTTCTTAAACCGTTTATTTAAATAATTTTAACAAATATTAATCACTTAGCTATAATGTGTCAAAAAGTCGATGAGGTATTAAATATTGAAAGTCCATCCGTTTACCTCCATGCAATAATAAAGAAATCTATTCCTAACATTTTGACACATTTCTGGAGTTATTTGTCTGCATTCCGCCGTGATCCGCTCCCGAAGATCTTGGATGGAGTCGGGCTTCGTACTAAAAACCTTACTTTTCAAATGTCCCCAAAGAAAGTAATTCAAAGGACTCTAGTCCGGACACCTTGGTGGCCACTCAATGGGGCCGCGCCGTCCGATCCACTGATTTGGGAAATGGGTGTCCAAAACCAGTCGTACTGGAGCCACAAAGTGCGGTGGTGCACCATCTTGTTGGAAATGAAGAAAATTTTCATTAAAATTAACCTCATTTTTTATTATTTCGGTTATTCGTGGCTCTATTGTAATTTCCAACATGTCCAAATACGTTTTCCCCGTCAAGTTTCCACGAATAAAGAAAGGTACTACAATATGATTAAAAAAATAAATAAATTAATTAAAAAAAAATAAAAATTCAAATAACTTTAAAACGGTTGAAGATAGGTATAAACTGTATTTTACAAAAATTACCAAAAACTTCATCGAGAATCCAATGATGAAAAAAAAAATTGGGGGTTTCCATTTGTAGGTTATATGATATCGCTGTACTAAAACTATACTAGGACAACATGAAAAAAAGTCATTCCGAGAAAATCGACTTTTAAGGTTGTAATTATGGATAACTTCAATTTTAAGTATAACAATTCTATCATATTAAGTGTTCTGGTGCCACTGATAAAGAGAGACATATTCTTGATGTTTTAATTGCCATAAATTATCAGTTTAAAAAAAAATTATAAGATGTCTGTGTAATGCGCGACAAAACTAAAACGAATTCGAACTTGTCTTTGCTTTGCCATATTGTTGTCCTGATATGGAAGTATAAAGCTTTCTGGACATTAGAAGATATACTCATATTTTTTAACAGGTCTTAATATTGTTCTATAACTTCCCGGAAAAAAAAATCATCGAACCTAGTATTGCATGGTTTTAAATATGAATTTTTGTTTTTGTCTTTTTGTTTTCTTTTGATTTCAAGTTGTCTTTGAAGCTCAACACATAAAAACAAATTATTTTAGAAAAGTATAACCTTTTTCTATGACTATTCAAGATGATGTATTATACATCCACTTTCTATCGGTTAATGTGACTTGTTACTTATACCAGTGACTTTTTTCCACTACCCAATTGTTTTCAACTAATGAATAAATGATCTATGGTCGATTGCACCAACCTTTTTTGAGGATACTCAACGCTAAGGGACCTTAGCGTTAAGTATCCTCAAAATAGGTTGGTGCAATCCAAGGTAAATTGATATAAAGAGGTTGCACCGTAACTAGGGAATCGGAAATCCACGAACGATAAACCGAATCGATCCCGTCACCGAGCTCCATTATTGACATTCCTGTCATCGGTGTGTCATCTCAATGTCATACATGTCCGTATTTCAGGGTCTTGAAACTTTTTTTACCGAGTGTCGGCCGTTTTTAAACGTGTTTGAGGGTAAGTTATTACACAGCTTTTGGTATACAGTGAAATATCTTCATATTACCAAGTGTGAACCATATTCTATCTTTTTTTTAGATGTGTATTTGAATCTCAGAACCGAAACGAAGCCGACTGACGTCATTTTTGTCTGAATTCTGATTCGTCCGAAACCCGAACGTATAACGACGCAACCTTATTACTATCAATTAACCTTGGGTGCAATCGGCCACTAATGTAATCACTCCACTCTCTTAGAGCCAATCAGAACATTCGACAAAATGTCAACTTTCAATTCTATCATTTTGAAACAGGCTATTCAATCGTCCGTACTTGTTTTATAGACATTGTGTTAACAACCTAACCTCACTTCAAGTACAGTTGTCAAAATGTGCCGTCAAAATGAAATTAAATATTGCAAAGCTCGCTCCAATTATTGATTATTCATAAAAAAGTTTAGTATTCTACTTGCGGAAATTAGCTATTACTCACTCAGATGATAACGCTACTCGCCTACGTAATAGCACCCATTTTCCACTCGTTGAATAATATACTATTATTCTCAATAGGTACATAAAATAATGGAGAATGGAGATGAAACCTAAAAATTATTCAGTCAATAAAAATAATGGACATACTCACCCAACTAGGTAATACTTTTGCCACAAGCAACACCAGAACGACAAAGAAACAACACAAATCAAAATTGAACGAATTCGTAAAATAAAATATTTTTCTGTACACAGCAAATAGAATAACAGAATAAAACAATAAGAAATTAATAAGAAATTACAGATGAAAAACGTCTGAGTTACTCATCGACATCACTGTCTTCACTAACGAATCCTGAATTCTCGTTTTTGAACCGTCCAGCGACAAAATCGAGGTTGTCATTGGTTCAATACAAGGACATCTTGAATTGATTTTTATGGAGCAATAAATGAGAATCTGGAGCAGTACTAAGACAACTTACAACAAAAAGTTATGTTTAAATAAATTGTTTCATTTGTTGTGAAATACTAAGATATCTTTGACAGTTTAATACCACGAAAACTTGAAAAATTAAGACATCATGTAAAAACAATCCGTCATATAGAAGGGAAAACTAGGATATCTTCAAATATCCTTTTATTCTACCAAAAAATAAGTTGAATACTTGAAAGAATTCCAGTCAAAGAAAATAGACTTAGCAAAATTGTTTAACATGTCCTACTATTGGCCCACAAATTAGTCAAAATATACATTTTGCAATAGAAAGTCATATTGTATCGAGTATTGTGAATTGAGCTTATATGGATGAATGCGATAAAACCGACATAGCAAGAGCTCGTTTCTTACATTATAGTGGTTGGAATAACTAAAAATCGACATTTCTCAAGTTGTCCCAGTATTGTTCTAGTGCAGCGATATTGTCATCTTTATTTCAACATGTTGGTATTCCGTTGTATTTATTATCATTCATTTTCAAAATGAACGGTTATAGAATGAGTATTTGAAATTATTTCATTGATCCAGTAAAGAAGGCAGCCCTTTAATTATATGAGTACCTTGGTGATACCTGTCCCCAGTTGTCATTTATTTTCATCAAAAACTATCATGCATCGTATATGGAGAAATCCGCAATTCAATTATCACTTCTTATTTATGCTGACATTTCATGAAAGTGGACGTTCTTGAAATTAGTGAATAATATCAGGCATTCCGTGAATTTCGTTAATCTGTTGTTGGTCTTGAGGTATCTTTTTTACTTATAATATGTGTACGTAGTTTATTTTCTTTGTTTAATTTTATTATTAATTTTTTTGTGATCAAACACGCTCAATCTGATTAACCTTTGAGAAAGGTCGCAATAAACGACCGAAACGTCGGGAAATTCACAACTGAGTGTTTTGTTTTACACTGTCCTTCTTCCCACTAACTCGCATCAGTTACATCCTACTTAAGAACGCAAACCTACATAAATATTCTATGAAACTTTCGACCTAATAATCGTCCCTCTCTGCTTGGCAATTGTCTCATTCTTGATACAGATTTATCAGTTTATCTATATTCCTTTGTGCTCAAGTTTTGAAGCTTGAATCATGAAAACATGAAAAAAAGTCATTCCGAGAAAATCGACTTTTAAGGTTGTAATTATGGATAACTTCAATTTTAAGTATAACAATTCTATCATATTAAGTGTTCTGGTGCCACTGATAAAGAGAGACATCTTCTTAATGTTTTAATTGCCATAAATTATCAGTTTTAAAAAAAAATTGTAAGATGTCTGTGTAATGCGCGACAAAACTAAAACGAATTCGAACTTGTCTTTGGTTTGCCATGTTGTTGTCCTGATATAGAAGTATAGAACTTTCTGGACATTAGAAGATATACTCATATTTTTCAAAAGGTCTTTATATTGTTCTATAACTTTCCGGAAAAAAATCATCGAACCTAGTATTGCACGGTTTCAAATATAAATTTTTGTTTTTATCTTTTTTTTTTTTTGATTTCAAGTTGTCTTTGAAGCTCAACACATAAAAACAAATTATTGTAGAAAAGTATAACCTCTTTCTATGACTATTCAATAATAGATGTAGGTCTTGAGGTATCTTTTTTACTTATAATATGTGTACGTAGTTTATTTTCTTTGTTTAATTTTATTATTAATTTTTTTGTGATCAAACACGCTCAATCTGATTAACCTTTGAGAAAGGTCACAATAAACGACCGAAACGTCGGGAAATTCACAACTGAGTGTTTTGTTTTACACTGTCCTTCTTCCCACTAACTCGCATCAGTTACATCCTACTTAAGAACGCAAACCTACATAAATATTCTATGAAACTTTCGACCTAATAATCGTCCCTCTCTGCTTGGCAATTGTCTCATTCTTGATACAGATTTATCAGTTTATCTATATTCCTTTGTGCTCAAGTTTTGAAGCTTGAATCATGAAAACATGAAAAAAAGTCATTCCGAGAAAATCGACTTTTAAGGTTGTAATTATGGATAACTTCAATTTTAAGTATAACAATTCTATCATATTAAGTGTTCTGGTGCCACTGATAAAGAGAGACATCTTCTTAATGTTTTAATTGCCATAAATTATCAGTTTTAAAAAAAATTGTAAGATGTCTGTGTAATGCGCGACAAAACTAAAACGAATTCGAACTTGTCTTTGGTTTGCCATGTTGTTGTCCTGATATAGAAGTATAGAGCTTTCTGGACATTAGAAGATATACTCATATTTTTCAAAAGGTCTTTATATTGTTCTATAACTTTCCGGAAAAAAATCATCGAACCTAGTATTGCACGGTTTCAAATATAAATTTTTGTTTTTGTCTTTTTTTTTTTTTGATTTCAAGTTGTCTTTGAAGCTCAACACATAAAAACAAATCATTGTAGAAAAGTATAACCTCTTTCTATGACTATTCAATAATAGATGTAGGTCTTGAGGTATCTTTTTTACTTATAATATGTGTACGTAGTTTATTTTTTTTGTTTAATTTTATTATTAATTTTTTTGTGATCAAACACGCTCAATCTGATTAACCTTTGAGAAAGGTCGCAATAAACGACCGAAACGTCGGGAAATTCACAACTGAGTGTTTTGTTTTACACTGTCCTTCTTCCCACTAACCCGCATCTGTTACATCCTACTTAAGAACGCAAACCTACATAAATATTCTATGAAACTTTCGACCTAATAATCGTCCCTCTCTGCTTGGCAATTGTCTCATTCTTGATACAGATTTATTAGTTCATCTATATTCCTTTGTGCACAAGTTTTGAAGCTTGAATTATGACAACTTGGCACATTCGCCACATTCCACAATTCTTATCTGAATATTGATGTAATACAAGAACAGTTTGTTGAAAGAAAATTCCAAAAAATGTCATTGTTGACGTGCCTGTATCAAGCTGTGATTCAAGATCCCAAATCACTTTTCATGGAACTATTAAAATCTATGCTAATAGCAGCTTCAATATTCAACGCCACATTGGACAGATCACGCCAAGAGATTTTTTGCATCCAAAATTCTAATATATTCATTGATCTGAAATCATATTTTCAAAATAATCTTATTTTCATAAAAATCATACAATTCTTATTACAAAATCTAAAATGTGTTTTTTACGCCTGATCTTTCAAAATCTTACTGAAAAGCGTGCGGATCTTGTGCACCAAATGTTGAGAACTTGGATCTATAATATTTGGTAGGTATTTTCCGAACAATTGGACCGCGTCATACTTAGTATCATATTATATTGTTACCAATACACTTCAGGTTGTAATCACCCTTTTCATTGAGAAGTTTTTGCATCGTAAACTCAGCTCTTATATTTTGTGCCATAGAAAATGCATTTATTTTATCGATTCTATCATTATGACCTCAATACGTTATGACATTATTGGTAGTAATCGTACATAAACATGCGAAGTTGCTGATAACCATCTGTTATTTATTCATTTGTCAAAGATCTATCCAAAAATCAGAGATCATTGAAAATAAATTTGATGACGTTTGATATGCTATAATCATGGAGAACTGTTTGTTATCATCCACTAAATCGGCTCTGAGTTATTCATGCAGCACGGCATAGACAATACGACATTATGAACATTATGACATGACTTCCTGGGCTAATGATGTTTTATAATATTTATTTGATAAAAAATTCAACAGTGCGCAGATCAAACTCGTTGTTCTCTTATTTTTAAGAAAGACATTTTCATCGCTACTTGAACAATTCAATATCGTGAGTAGGATTACTGGAAACACGACAAAGTAATCAGGTACATCACCTTTCTTCCGAGCTCTTATCATAAACATCCCACATCCGAACACTAAATTCGAAGGCGGCTGACTCTATACCTTTTCATCTTCAAATTGGGACGAAACAACTTCAGGTTGGGATTTAACAAAATCAAATTGGGAATAATCATATCAAATTTGGAACCAATCAATTTCAAATTCTTCTTCTTCTTCCATCTCACATATAAGCAAGTAGCTTGTTCTCCTTCGTCTCTTTGCCTGGATTCATTCTTTTGGGATGTTGTCACTCCATCGTTCACGGGGTCTCCCGATGCTCCTGCATCCTATTGGTGATCTGTCCCTAGTAATTTTGACTATTCTGTCTTTGGTCATGCGTTTGATGTGTTCGTTCCACTCTTTTTTTCTTTCTTATACCCAGGCGTTGATGTTATCGACTTTACACATTACTCTAATATCTTCACTCCTCATCCGATCCATAAGAGTTTTCCCAGCGATTTTGCGCACTACTTTCATTTCTGTTGTTTCCAGAATGTGCTTTGTTCTCGAGGTTTCCGGTCTGGTTTCTGCAGTGTATGTTAGGATGGGCCTGATTGCTGTTTTGTATATTTTGGCTTTAGCTTCAGTTCCCATATGTTTGTTGCCCCATATGGTACTGTTGAGACATGCGGCTGTTCTTGCTGCTTTCATGGCTTGTCCCCTGACCTCTGCAATAACATCTCCATACCCGAATATTTCTATGCCAAGGTACCTGAACCTCATCTCCTGTTGTATGATTTTATTATCTGCCTCTAGTTTGCATCTGAGTGGAGTTTTGGACGTAGTCATGCATTTAGTTTTCGTCGCTGATATATTCATTTTAAAATTTTTCGCTGTTGTGTTGAATTGATGCAGTAGTCTTTGCAAATCATCTTCGATCTCGGCTACTTATACTGCATCATCAGCGTAGCACACAATTTTGATTTCTTTATAGCCTATTTTGTACCCTTTTTGTTCACGCATCTGCTTTATCAGCTCATCCATGATTATGTTAAATAGAAGGGGGCTAAGAGAGTCACCTTGTCGGATACCGTTATTCACTTCTATTTCTTTGATCAGTTCACCGTTTATCCTAGCTTGAATCTGATTGGCCTGATATATATTTTCAATCGTTTTGATGATGTTCTGTGGTACTTGTCTGTCGTATAATAGGTGTGTTACATCTTCCAGCTGAATGCGGTCAAAGGCTTTTTCCAGGTCGATGAAACACATGAAAGCTGGACGATTGTATTAGATTGATTTTTTAGTTATTTGCCTTATAACAAATACGGCATCCGTACATGACCTTTCCGATCGGAATCCTTGCTGCTCATCTGCTAAGGAAGTATGTTCATTAATTTTGTTTGTAGGGATTTTTGTTGTCAGTTTTAACAAGGTGCACAGGAGATTGATCCCTCTGTAATTATCCGGTACTTCTTTATCGCCTTTTTTGAATAAGAGTATTGTCGTGCTAGTTCTCCACTCATCGGGAATTCTGTGATAGCGTGGAATTCTATTGTTCAGAATTGTCAGTTGCCCCGTCAGGCTGTCTTCTCCGTATTTCAGCAGCTCATTGGTAATACCGTCAGGTCCCGCGCTTTTTCTGTTCTTTAATTTTTTTTGAGCTAGTTCTATGTCTTTTGTTTCTACAGTGATGTCGTTGTTAATTATAATCTCGGGGGTATTAGGTTCAATTTTGGTCTGCCTTTTCTTGTATAGCTCCTTTAAGTAGTTCACCCAAGTTTCCTTTGGTATGCGGTTACGGCTGATTAATTCGCGTGCTTCCTTTCTCTGGTCTCTGATCAGTCGCCATATCTGTTTCTGGAGTCCGTAGATATCGCTTTCCATTCTTTTCGAGAAGGTTTCCCAGTGTCTGTTTTTAACTTCTCTCACTAGCGCGTTGGTGATGTTTCTAATTCTTTTGTAGTCTTCATAATCTTCCGGGGATTGCGTCGTCCTGTATTTTAGGTAGGAAATTTCAAATTGGGACTAATCCATTTTGATTTGAAGTTGACTAGTTCCAGAATTCGATAATTATTTAAAGTGGAACCAATACACGAAACACTTAAACAACGTATGTTGTTGCGCATGACATGAGGCATGACACTGACTGTTGTGACGTCACGCTCGAGAATTTGGTATTGGTATGGGTGGTGGGGGGCAAACCACTGCCTGGCGAGTAGGCCTTGAAGGTCCTTTTCGCCAACCACAGGACCATTGCAATTCTAACTAAGTTGATGATGATCACCTAGCTATATATTTGAACTAGCGGAACCTATTAATTAAGGCTAATTATTCAAACTTTCTGACTTTCAGTAATTAATAATACTGCAGTCTACTCAGTGACGTTAGCCAGTGAGAGTACCACTGAATGTCGAACAGAAATAATTCCTGCTCACCTCGGGACTTGAACCCGATCACCGCGAGCTACCTCTCCGGTGACTTTTGTCGAATGTCGCCTTAGACGGCACGCTCGAGAAAGTACAATCAGTAAATCAAAAAAGAAGCAATAATTGTAATAAACTTGAAGGCTTTGAATGTTAGTTTAAAATATGAACAGTACAAAAAATTGTCAAAATCAAGTTCGTATAGTGTGCAAAATAAAATGCATCACATGTTCAGGCAAAACAAAATAATTATAAACAATAATATGCCAGTTTGGAAAAGGTGGATGCTCAATGTCACATAATAATTGTGCCACCAGAAATACACTCGCTGGGTTCAGGGTTCATTCTTCACTGGCCAGACCCCACCTTGAAAAGCTGGACAGATTTTTTTAAAATTTCTCTGGACTTTTCCCATGTTAGTGAGGATCGGAGCAATGCGAGCTACTCACGATGCACCTTGAAGATTCGCCCAAGTTTCCACTCGGTCGGATAACTTGATCGTCCTTGAGTGCCAGCATCCATTCCACTAACTGTCCTTGGTCAATTCTTGATTTTTGCTTTGATTTAAGCTCGGAGACATAATCACTTTGCCAATGCTTCCAGAAATTTTGACACATTTTTTGAACCATTCAAAACCAGGTCAAAGGTCAGTTGATATGTAAAGGTTGCGCCGTAACTAGGGAATCGGAAATCCACGAACGATAAACTGAATCGATCTCGTCACCAAGCTCCATTATTGACATTCCTGTCATCGGTGTGTCATCTTGATGTCATAACATGTCCGTATTTCAGGGTTTTAGAACTTTTTTCACAGAGTCTCAGCCGTTTTTGAACGTGTTTGAGGAAAAGTTATTACACTGCTTTTGGTATACAGTAAAATATCTTCTTATTATCAAGTGTAAACCATATTCTATCTTTTTTTAGATGTGTATTTGAATTTCAGAACCGAATCGGAGCCGACTGACGTCATTTTTGTCTGAATTCTTATTCTTCCGAAACCCGAACGTATAACGACGCAACCTTATTACTATCTTCAAGGATTTTATCGGAAGCGGAAAGAAGTATTTTTCCAATGAGAAAGTGAGCAGGGGTAAAAGGTCGTTGGGGTCGAAGGATATTGAACAAACTGGTCGATAGTTCAACCTCAATTTGATATAAAGTAGTAAAGAATTCTTCGAATGTGAGGTGAGCGTTTTCAAGAACCCTTTCTTAATGGAATTTGACACTCTTAACTTCACCTTTCCATAAGGCTCCCATATGAGGCGAATATTGACAAACAAATTGCCACTCAATCATCATTAGATAAATCTGACATCAGAGTATGTTTGCCTGACTCTAAGAGCCTGAAAAAATCTCGGTGCGCTTCCACAAAGGTTTTACCATTGTCGCTCTTTATTTTGGAAGGTTTTTCTCTTCGTGGAATAAAACGCCTCAAAGCCTGAAGAAATGAAGCTGTGCTCAAACTAATAATCAACTGAAGATGTGAAGGCTTTGTGGAGAAACACACAAATACTCCAAAATAACATTATTCTAGCGCTCAATCACGACTTGTCCTCAATCCCTACCTCACTAAAAATAGACCAACACAATGGAGACCGGTTACATGAAACGGAGGAGAAGGAACCGTACGATTTTTTGGTGGATTTGCCATAATTGGACTCGTACTCCGGTTATCTGCCAGAAAACAACACGTTTTCAAAACGCCAAGTACGTATTCGCTTTGCTGTGCGTATCGTTTTTACTGAGTGCGCTCAGCAAACGCTGCCAGCAAGGCATTTTTCGGGCATTTGAGACGAGGGACCCAGTTGACGGATACTAGTCACAGTAGTGACAGTGACACTTCGGTCTGATGTAAGGTTTGCATTCAATTTGTTTCCCAATTGGAACTGTCAAATTTCTGCTTGGCAAACAGGGATCATATGCTACCCTCCACATTGTATATTTGTTTATGCTCACGCCAAATTCAATGTGGATGGTGGCTGCATGGTACAATTTGATTCCCGTTTGCCCAGCGGAAATTAGACAGATCCACTTCAAAATGAAATCAAATGTGAACCAGGCAGAAACTAACCCAAACTATCATGAGTTTTGGGCGTTCGCGTAATATTTGATATTTTTACGATTATTTAAATTTTAACGGACAAATTAACTTAACATGTTCAAAAAACAGCCAAGTATCAGGTGTTGAAAAAAATGTTTTGATCGAGTTTGTTGGCGAACACCCGGAGCCCGTAACGCTAAAGAATACGAACCAATTTACCAATGTGAATTCAAGGAATTTATGACCGAGAGCTTGCCAATAAGTTGAACTCGATTCCTGAAGCAACGAAAGACTGGAAAGAATGAGCATTTTAAATGAATCATCAGCCTTAAATCGTTGCCTCTCCTCATTCTCAAAATTTGTAATTAAATTACCACCGATAAACTGGTATGCCATCACCAATTTATTCTGATATGAAAATGAATACTCAAATCCATACTTTGAAACGTTTTTCTAAGTTTTTTGCCAATACAATAAAATGTAAACACGGCGCAGAACGTCAAGCGAATATGAAAAACATCAACCAATTGGTAGGTGTTTTCAAAACTGTTACCGCATCTGACAAACGGTGACCGTTGAACAAACGTGAATACACTTTTGAAAGTGACAAGTATAAATGGCGTCATATTCGCCAAGCGACTCAAACTGCTTTGCATTTTTGGAAAACGGGAATACGGTACCTGATGCACTTTCAAACCGTTGATCGGGCTAAATTGCGAACAGATATTGGCCAAAACTAATCTCTGATACTGGACAGTGAAGCTTGAGGTCCAGCATGCATCAAACGAATATGCTCATGGGCAAACAGTTACTTTGTTAAATGATGTTTGAATCAAGAACTATTGGATGCTTCTTAACAGAGGAAAATCTAAAAGGTCTAGTCTCCCGCCCACGCGAATTATTCCATCAGAATCTAGATTGGTTGGACTTTATTACTTACTTTTCACATCCAATAACTCACCTCTCATTAACTGAGAAAATACTTCAAAAAATTATTGCCTTTGTGGCATTTTCAATAAACTAGTTTTAGCACAAATCAATTCATCTCTCGTGAAAGGAGCTTTCTCTCGATCAGAAATCGGTTTCAATTATTTTTGAACCTCAACAAATAAGCGGAAAAAAACGAATTAGGCGTACAAATTTTGAAAATCTTTCAAAAGGAAACTCGTCAAGTAGATCAGTCAAAATCGTGTTGATTGCGGGTGGTTTCAATTTGGGAAGATTATCCACTTTCAACACTTCGTAGGCCATTGAGAGAGAGACAATTTCAAAAATAGAGGCCCGTGCCACTAAACATCCTGCACTAGAATCTGATTTGGATACAGTCCCCTTGAGATATAGTCCGCGGGATTATCTTGGGTTTGGATATGCCTCCATTCCTCACTCCTGGTCAGAACTTGGATAGTAGCGACTCTTGTTCCAGTGAAAGTCCTCAGTAAATTAGGGCTAGTCTGAATCCTCGCCAAAACTAACTTCATCTACCAAACGTGCCAACAACAAAGCAGCACACATTTTCAACCCAGGTAAACTAAGTGTTTTTAATGGTGAATATGATAACCGTAAGATGAAGAACTGACCTCTTCGTCACTTCTGTTCATTGGAAATATCAATACTGTAGGTCAACTTTTCATCACAACAGGACCAAGTTAAGCCAAGTGTCTTTGTCTTCTCATCTGGACTAAATTTCAGAACTGCAGAAGCTTCTTCTTCACATTCATTCCCCTCCAGAATCTTTGGCTCGTTGGAGTACCATTTTCGAAGTTCGAAACAGCCTTTCTTCAGATTCGTTGCAATCTCTTAGCATATAAAATTACAGAGGTCAGGTCTATTTATGAAAAGCGGGATAGAACTATATCATGACCAACTTTTTTTCTTTGATGTTTTCAACGGCAACATCACTATGTTATGTATTTTTAACTTGGCGAGTCAAATCATAATTAACTACCATATAAATATCCCTGGCTCATTCAACACAGTAGTGTGAGCTGATAGTCCTTTTCACCTTGACTTACTAGGTTTTTGAATTTTAATAATGAATGATGACCTAAATGAAAACCTAGTAAGTTGACTAAAGATGAATATTAGTGAACAAACTAGGTTTTTATTTTGAGATATGTTGATATGTATAAAATGAGTAACTTCAAAAGGATGAATATTCCATTTTCTGCAAATAGTAGGTCAATTTCAACCAAATAATATAAAAAAGCATAAAAAACTCTACAGTAAGCCCACATTCCCATAAACTAATATAAAAATTGGAAGATGTTAAATCAATAATACTTAAAGAAATCAAGTGCCATTTTTTAGAAATTGAGTTTTTGGACCTATCATGATCAATGAGGTGCTAATTCGAATGAAAATGGTTCCAACTGAACAAACCTATTTGATCCAAAAATAGTAAATATGAAGTGCTCGTACTAAATTGCAAACAGAGTCCTATATTTTAGATTGGACTCATTTGATGATCCTATCCTAGCAATAATTTGACATTTGAAAGAAGTTAATAGATATAAGTGAATAGGCCCTCAATAATGGATCTTGGTATGTGCTCTTCGGCTTTTTTGGTTTTTGATCCTTGCTTTTTAACCGGGGCTCAATTGCAACTTGATTTTTGTTATCCCGAAAACTATGGACTCAACTTAGCTTTGACCTTTTCTGATTTTACAAGAAGCAAAAATGAGGCGCCTAATTATTTCCCGCAAAAAAGACCCAAGAGAAGATTTTCAGAATACTTGAGCCTAAGTAACAAATGTTGTGACTTAATGGCCGATATTTCAATGTCCATTCAAGATCAATGTAGAGTTGAACACATTAGAGAAGTCCACATCACGTGACGTAGCCTGCGCGGCGAGAAAACAAGGTCGTTGTCACCATAGGCGGAGACATATGATTATAGATAGAATAATATCTTTATGCACTATTTTTTCAGTTTTCCTACCATATAACTCTCGGTGACCAAGCTATCGAGCCGACTCTTATAAACCCTTCGACCATAAACATATACAATTTGGCCGAAGTATAAACCCGACGACGAGATGCCGCTAGATCATCCTGTTACTAGGATACGACAGACGCGTTCCACTGCGCATCCAAACGCCGAACCACGTGATGTGGCCTTCTCTAATGTGTTGAACTCTAGACTCAAAGGTTATTTTGGACCTTGAATTTTTCTCCCGTGAGTGCCGTGTTTCAATTGCAAGTAAATTAGATGCTAAGCTAAATGAAAGGAGTGACGCATTTGAAAAACGATAATTTTGGTGGCTAATTTTAAAATTCACAAGTATACCTAAGCTAAAATGTCACAAGGTTACGCTAAAATATCGGTCCCAAGTTTCATAAGTATCAAACATTCGTCCCTCAGATAGGGCTCAAGTAGATGAATTCAAAAACCGATGAGCTCAACATACAAAAACTTTTCGCTGAATTCAAATGTTCACAAAATTTATATATTCTTAGGTTTATAATACATTCCAATGGAAACTGGCAAAATTTGATTCAAATCGGTTAGAAAATCAATTAGTTACAGTCATGTTGCAGTCACCTCAAAATGTGTGCATAGAACAGCGATATCACAAAAAATCATTTCCAGAAATAGGCCCTTCTTCGACCAAGCCACAGACTTATAATCCCTTTGGATCCTAGACCATAACACATTTTTATTGCAGTGAATCACTTCCAACAGTGGGGTCTCCTGAGAAAAGATTCTCTTATTACATGAATTAGGAGAGTGTCTGAACTGTCATACGTTCCTGAACTCTTCAGCGGCCTGTATTTGACGGTGAAGTTCTGACTTTAAAATAGAAAATCTCGCAGACCATTCCGACCGAGATTTTCTCAATGTAATAAATGTCCGCTTGGGCAATAATTACATTGAGACATTTCTTGGGCAGAAACACGTTCCCTTTTTTGTGAATTTTCATAAATTTTTGACAGATCGTTTGCTGATCAAATGAGGTTATATTACTCTACCTATATCTTTTCTTTTGAAATATATTATTTACTTTGAAAATCACATGGCGTATTGTTTCAAAATAAACATATTTTTTCATGACCTTCATTGAACACTTATCCAATGCTGAATCGAATCTTGTATTATTTCGAATTTATCAAAAATCAAGATAATTGAATCGACGTTGCAGCAATTAGCACCATTTCGATGAAATTGGGAACAATAGAATGCTTTTATGTCACACCACAGCAGAGAAGTAGTAACAGTAATTAGTTTTTCTTGTTACGCTATAGGGATCAAAATTGTGATGTTTATGAGACTAGTAGTGCCTTCCATTGCAACCGAAAAATTTAGCCACACATTATAGAATGTTATCATGGTGACTTGTGATAAAATAGATTTTGTTGATGTATCTACTTATCTGGTTTTTTATTGATATTCACATAACGTTAACTAGATACATTTAAGTAGTAATTCATGTTTGGTAAAGAGTCGTTCTTATTCAATACTATGTTATACACGGTTATTCACGATGTACGGATCGTAATCTTGTAGCTAAAATGAGAACGTGACTTTGGAGAAGTATGACTTTTGAGGTTTATTTGGGTATGTTATGGTTAAAGTTCTTCCGTGCGATTCAAATACCTAGTAAGTCGACTAACTAGGTTTTTGGTTTGTTCTCATTTTTAAATCTCACGATCAAGACGCATCAGTAGGTATTCTCAAATCTTAAATCGATTTATCCAATTCCGAAGTACAAAAAGTATCTCTTCTAGTAACTCTATTTTCAATATGGTCCAGAATTGATCAACACGAGTTACCAAGCACCTCTCGCATTTATGACTTGTCTTCTACAACGATACAATCTATGAATGTAGTAAAATGATTTGCAAATTGTGAACCTGACTTAATCCCAAACAAGAACCTAGTAACTCTTCTTACATTATCTTCTTGTTGTAATTTCTCAGCATCCAGTTTATGGCAACTAACTCTTGCGAAAAAAAAACACATTCCAAAAACATAGTTACTTCATTTTTTTTTTTAAATGCACAATGGGACTACACACGAGAATATCTCGCAAGTTGGTTCTGTTTCCACATAAGGTTAGAAAATTGGTGCTGAGGTGGATACATCTTGAGTTATGTGGCGCTGTAATCAGTTTAAGTCTGCTTTGGAATTTGTATATTCAGGGCCACTATGTCCGAAGCACGTTTCTTTCAGATTCCCTGTCAACTGATGACTTCGATTTGATGACGTAGAAACAAGAGCTCAGAGAAGAGGGACCGACAAACTTGCAGGAGTTTGGAAAGTGAGAGATCCATAAATGGGATGAAAGAGTTATATGTTCTTTCGGAATACACTACAATTGATGAACAATTGGTTGGTTCTCAAGGTCGTTGTCCATAATAAATGTACATCCCATCAAAACCTGACAAGTATAGAATCAAGCTAGTGATGTTCTGCGATAGTGAAACGGCTTTTGTACTCGACGCTGAGCAGTAGACAAGGACACCACGACTCGTGGCGTTCCGGTTTTCGAGTTCTATTTTGACAAGCTCACTCAATTCTTCACATGGTACCAACATAAATCTTGACTATGGATAACTGGTTCACATCGGTGCAGACTGTCCAACATCTTTGACGAAAAACCAGTCGTGGAAAAATTAGAGAGAAATACCTCCATGCTTTTTGGATCTCAAGGAAAGACAGGAAAACTTACTGTGGCCATGTTTGGCTACAGTAATTCACTAACACTGATGTCGTACTGTGCACTGTCCATTGTCAAAATGAAGAAAAAAAGGAGTGCTTTCTATAATGCATAGAAAAGGTGAATTCCACCAAATAACCAGAAATCATAAAATTTTATAATTCAACAAAGGGTGGTGTGTACACCTTGGACTCTGTGTCAGACGTATTTTACGCTGGCCACTATGCTCATTTCATAATTTGCTCAATATTGTGAGATACAATTTCTTTAAATAAATGGTTCCAACGCACTTACTAAAGCAATATCAGAAAACAGATGAACATAATATTTGAAAAATCTGCACTTGATTTAGTAAAACCACATGGAACGCGTGCGAACTCCAAATTTGAGGCGCGCACTACGTCGAACATTTTGCAATACCTTGAAAATAACCTCACCAACAGAAGCATCAACTAGGCCTAGTGCTACCTTGGTTAGGTGCGCGTTTTGTGCAGGAAGCCTGCATGGATAGGACCCTCAGGATCAACTGCGCTTTATGCAAAAAATCCATTTGTTTGACCCATCATGCATAATAATTAGTTTCGCAAATCATTGTATTATTCCGGGGTTAATGTTTCAAAGTTACGTTCCAAAACCTAGTGATTGTTGTTCAAATTTGCGTTATGTGTTTTCTAATAAGCAAGTGTTTCATTTGGGGTGAAGTGAGGTAAATGTAATCATGGGGCAAATGTGATCTGTCCAACTTTTTTTTTGGTATAACAATTGCGAAGTTTCATTGTCCAGAATTCGAAAGCATCACATTTTTATACGCTCATCACTTTTTATCATCCTCTGTAAAAGTTCGAGGATATTTTCAATTTTTTTGTTGAGGCTGCATTTATATTCGTATTGTGAGATGTCGTTCACCATTTTCAATTTCCTGTCACTGTTGCGAATATTAGAATGTAGTTGTTATACTTTGCTTTCTTAGGTAATTTTTGATACGGAATATGATTCTGCCGTCCAATATGTATTTTCATTTTGTTATCGATTTTTTCTACCAGTGATCACATTTACTCCACTAAAATGAGCATCTGGGGTAAAGGTAATCACTGTTCACATCAGATCAAAATTCTCATAATTCAGTTCACCCGCCTGAACAAGACTCGGAACTAGAGGATCATGTTACAGTGGCTGCATCGGATATAGAGCTAGTTTTATCCGAACCCATTTAGAACAAAGGGCAGAACTTATAGTCTTTTTGGTATCCTTCTCTTACCTGATTAAGTAAATTGGAAATAAAATGCATTTTAGTTCCTATTTCGCTCAAATACCCACATGATGGGTATTATTGTTACGTTCCAATTTTAAAAGGGAAAATAAGTTTAAAAAATATGTAGCCATGATATATAGAATGATTCAATAAATTAGTAAATAAGGTATACACATCTGCACTATCGCGAGTCAATTTTTTAAGTAATTACATAAAATTTAATTAAGCGTACTTTTTTTATGATTATACAGTTACACCTGGTATATCTGGCTATTGGTTGGTTGTACCTCTACATTTCACATTTCTCCAAACTGCCCTGCAGAATGGGCATCCGACTATTTGGTTCGGATTAAGAATAATTCTGCACCCGACACATGGTTGTGGTGAAAGGCCACTAAGTGCATTTGTGGAAGAACCTTCAGTCTGTTCACAAAAGATAAAGTTTTTATTTGTTTCCATTTGTCTATTTGGGAATTTGATCAGTCTAGGTTAGTCTCACTGGTCATTTCATTTCATTAATCTTATTTTCATAACTTCTATTTATTAAAAAATTTCTTTGATCTCATTTTATTACCCTGAATTCAATTGGAAATGTCCCGGAGGAATTTGATCGAACCATTTGTTTTACCCACGTATCGATCTTAGTTCGTTTGAACCTGCTAGTATTGCGAATTCCTGCAGCGCGCCCCATGCATCTTTGCCACTATCACGAAAAATCTATGGGTCAGTTTTTCCTTGAATCTTTATTATTGGTTTTCCTCGATTACGTGATGTTCTTCTAGAATCAAGCTTCGCAACTGGTTGGTTTATTCATATTCAGTCACTTTGGTGATCGTCATATCAGTTAATTTTCTTTTTATCTTCCTCGTGATGAAATTTTGTTTGAATCTTCCTCTTATCATGGCAAAACCGTATAAATACCCTGTATTTATACGGTTTTGAGCGCAAGGCCGTGAATGATTCTGAGAATTATTCTCAACCGTCAGTCTTTTCACTTACTTATATTTTTAAATCCCATTCCATAAGAGGCTTTTAGAGTTCTGCTCTATTTTTATTGTAGACATCCTTCGGGGATTTTTTCTAATAGACCCCGTCAATCAATTCCAGTGCATTGTGTTTGCTGATTTATCTGGTATTTTGTGCATTTTGGAACCGTTAGTGCTAGAATTTTGCCACTTAGTAAGATCTGATTGAATTGCGTCCGCCAAACTTCCATTCACGTGTTCGCATTTGAGTTTGGATTTTGTATGCAGGAACAAACACCGTACAGACGCTCAATCGGATTCATCAAGGAGAACCTTTTTTTCCAGTTAGCCCTCCGAAAAAGAAAAAGTCTTATGTCGTTTCATGACGCCATTCAGATCTTTTTTTTGCATTAGGGTTTTCCCTTGCCCCCGAGTTTTTCACTGTAAGCTTGAAGCTTGAATCAACACCAAGCCTGTTTTCCTGCGAATGCTGACATCAGTTAATTGACAAGGTTGATTCCTACTTAACCCTGTCTGTACCTACCCGTGATGATCCAACTCCTTCACAACAGTTCACATATCTACGGAATTTCGTAAACTGTAGTTTTTTTGCTCAAGTCAGTGAATAAACTGATTGCTCAATTCCCAAACTTCGATTTTTTTTATTTAACAATTTTTCTCTTTTCTCTCTGGAGTAGCATCTGTTTGTTATCAACAATAACTTGAAGATTGTAGTCTGTCTGCTAAGACTACTGGCGCCCCTTAAAAATGAATAAACCTACCCCAGTTCTCAACTCTGAGCTAGGGCACAGCTTTGCACCACTTTGAGCTAGTAACAGATCTATCATTTAAAGGTTGAGAGGATTTGATTCATTTTTTTTTAAACAGAGTGCGAGCGTTATAGTATACTTTTTGAAAAAAAATGCGCCTCAATTACTTGTCATTGGCCCACAAAAAACTTCTCTCTCATAAATCAAGATATCACGTTGATTTTTTTTGTAAAAACTAGAATTTTCTAGTCTTAATAATACTTGTCCCAGATCCATATGCTTAGTGGGTATATGGCAGTTCCAAGCTGTGATTACATTTGATCATTTACCGGAGCAGGTGTAATCAGCGGACATGTTTTTTTTTATTTTTGCATACAAAAAAAAACTAAAGCGTATCGAAAATCAATAAATATAATATTTATTATAAAATAAAACAAGCGGTGTTCTGACGAAAAACCGAAATGTTGGTCTGGCGAACAGGTCAGGATGGATGAATGAAGCAAATTTCAATAGTAACATTGAAAATTTTATTAGACATACGAGACCATCGGAGAAATCAGCAATACTTCTCATATTAGACTACCACAAATTCCATATTAGTGTGAGAGATGTCACGGGTCACATTGGCAAAAGAGCACAGTGTTGTCTTGCACACAATTGCACCGCACTGCAGACATATAGATAATTCTGTATAATATGGTCAATTGGAAACATAATATGTGAGGCGCCAAACGAGTGGATGCTTGCAAATCTTGGCCAGAAATTCGTTCATAAGGCATTTTTGAATTCGTTCAGCTCTGAAAATATCAGCACAAGATTTTTTGTGTTTTTTCGTGACTGTGAGAATCATGACATCAGGAACAATGAAGCACCAAATGTGCGAAAAAGCTTTCTAGAAAAAAATGGAGCAAATAATCACCGATACTTGAACAACTTGTCACGTACCATTTAACAAATAGGTGAGTGTGGTTTTAAAATTGTTGGCCGTAACTTCCAACAATTTTTGTCATAGATGAAGACTTCATAAACTCGAGCTGGCTATCGGGAACGCAAAAACATCGAAGACAGGAGTGATACACTTGTAGGGCGACCAGGCTAGCTTTCGCCGTAGATTGGGGGGTAAATAAATGCTGGAGCGCCACCTACTTTAAGCCCCTAGGAAAGTGAACCCCTCGATCGTCACAAAAGCAGGAAATACCCACAAGATTCCAAATAAAGCACACTGACTGTTCAATAATATATTATCTAATAATTGTTATATTGTTACGTTTTTCCACAATGCCAACAACCCTTTAAAATGTACCCTAAACCCTAAATCACCTGGATAAACTATGTAGTTGATCCCTATTTTGCCTAAACGTTAATCGATTCTCGACCTCATTCCTATTGCGTGTTAAAACCTCAACTTCAACTGTTAGTTTTTTGAATATCAGCTGTTTACTAACGAGTTTTTCAAGTTTCTCATTGAACCGGAAAAATATCACGAAATAAATAGGCATGAGTGGAAATACCTGGACTGTTCGTACGAATCGTGGTTCTGGTGTGTGTTGTCGTGTTCCAACGGTGATAGTGGGGTTATCGTATTTCGTTTCAGTAGGACTCAAATGGGGCCCTTCTGCATGGCACCAGGCAAATATTGGTTCAGTTGAGGACCATAAGCTCAGAATTCCAGATGCTGATCTCACTCATATCAAGTCTATTCCAGTCAGAGGGTTTTGGTAGTGTTCAAGAAAGTCAGACTAGTAATAACTGACCAACAGTAAGCAGGTAAGAAGCTAGAAGGCCTAAAAAGAAATACTTGACTTAGAAATGTGTTCTTTTGTCCAAGATGACTGAACTTTGGTCTTGAAGAGACTTGAACCAACTAAGAGATTAATTTGCAAATAAAACTGTATTTTGTGAGAATTGAGTCATTTTTGACTGATTTTAAAGGGATTAAAACATTCAAGTCTTACTCACGGAAGCTGTAATGTGGCCTTTTGAGAGTTTCTCGTTAAAATTCCACAATCCTCTAGTAGTCAATCCCTTTTCCAATAAATATGCAAAATGGCATAGTTTCTTGACCAAGAAATACGAAAATAAGGGGGATGATCGAGGATTTTCTCAAGTTCGCAAATAAGGCGATTCAATTGTACAGTCGGCAACCACTTTCCGAAGAATTTTCAAATCTTTCAACCCAACTGTCAATCTCAAAATCCCCTGGGGCCAAAAAGTCCCTGAAACCGGATATTTTGACCTTGACACTGAACTTGAAGGCACCTGATTGGTCAACAATAATTGCAACAGTTGGTCAAATTTGAAAGTTACTAACTCTTGACAAAAGACTCTGACTAGAAATTGGCACTGACATGTTTTGAAATTCGAATATAGGTTAAAAAAAGGGCCCAAATTACCGGAGCACCGAGAATTATGTAATTTATTTGACGCAAAGGAAGAGAATCGATGTCGAGAATGGATCTATACTGAAAATTACTAGGACAAGAAAACTATACCATAATGTGTAAAGCTAAAAATTCCCATAAACTAACCATAACAGACAGGTCAGTAAAATAATTGCAGTGGTAAAATAATAATTACCCAAGATTTCATAAAATCAAAAAAAAAAATAAAAAGAGAAACTTCGATAACGTCGGTAACGTTATCTATCCTAAAACGCAATCGACCAAGTCATCAAAAAAAATAAAAAAAAAACTGACTATGTGAGAAGTTCACTCAGGGTGAACGCCCGTTTAAAAAAAAAACAAGCAGTGAGATGACTGGGGGTCTACCATCACTGAGCACTGAGGGGACTTTTACCTCAACCAGGACTTGGTACAGAGATATTCTCACCTGAATATTCACTCAACCAATCAGTTTCGCGCCAAGTTGATTGAGAGAACATTGCAAGTCGCCCTCCCTGTAGAGCAGCGTTCCCAGCCACTAGACTATATCGGAAGCCTGAAGAGTTGAAGGAGTGTTCATGACATTTTGGCAACAACAAACAAAGAAAATGAGATGTTTTCCGTTCGACTTCCTCAACACACTATTTGATTGGATATTAATTTTCGGGTGGATGGGATTTCAAGTCTTTGGCGTGCCAAACTCCGTGTATTCGTCCTGCTGGATCTGATAACTCGTATGACCAAGGTGAGAGAATGCGGGTGATAATATATGGTACAGAAAATCGAGTTGCGAACGTTGAGGTAAATTGTTAAGCACCATTAGATAGAACGTAATTTTTATGCCACACTTGTTGGTTAAGTTGGAATCGTTCACCTCGTTTTCTCAAATCAAATTTTTTTCGGCTTCTCTCGAAGGCTATCTTCAGACGTTACTTGACATCGCTGAAGACCTTCTTAAGTTCATCAGCTCTCTTCACCGGATCATACTCAACATCAATGGCGGGATCTTGTTCATGGTCATCGCAGACTGTGGAGTTGAATATTGGTTCTCGTCCGAACATGACAAAATTTGGTGTCAGGCCAGTCACCTCACTTGTTGAAGATCTCATAGCACAGGCAGCTTTTCCCAAAAATTTATCCCATGCCTTGTAATCATCCTCCACATACCCAGATATGATTGTCTTCATTACCCGATGTATTTGTTTCACAGGATTGGCTTGCGGGTGGTAGTTGGCAGTGAAATGTATTTTAATCCCGTAACCTTTCATCACATCCTGAAACTTCTTACTCCTGAACTGAGGTCCGTTATCCGCAATAATCGACTTGGATATGCCGTTGATCAAAAGTACGTGGTCCTCAAACCATTTCAAAATAGTGTTGGATGTCGCAGTTCGAAGTGGATAAAATTGGATATACTTCGAGAAGACGTCATAAATCGAAAGTACGTACGAATATCCAGAAGTTGAGCGTGGAAGTGGACCAACGAGATTATTGCTCAGCATCTGACAGCAGTAGGTTGTCAACTCAACATAAGTCCAGTAGAAGCTTTTTGAACGGGTTTGGTTTCCAGACAAATATTACATCTGGATATGTCTTTCGCAACGTCATACTTCAGGGTGGGCCAGTAGTATTTTTGGGCTATCCGAGAAACAGTTTTGAAAACTCCCAGATGGCCACAAGTAGGAAGATCATGATGCGTTGAAATGATAGATGCTCGTTTAGACCTGCGTAGTACTAACAGCCATGATTCCTCGGACTAAGCTAGGGCACGATATGGTGGTCTTGCACGCCTATGAAGCTTGCCATTAATGATACTCCACAGAGGATACTTGGCAGGGTTTTTTTCGATTTCATTGACCATCCCAAGTTACCATTTGTCCGTTGTCTGATCATCGTCATCATTAATAGAGTTGGGATCTGCATCAGTGACAGCTTCCACGGCAGGTACGGAATGGGATAAAGCGTCTGGACCGATATTTTCCTTTCCTTTTCTGTGGATAATCCTGGAGTCGGCAAACCTACGGCCCATTGTGCTATTCTGCCTACCGGATCTTTTATGGAATTCAACCACAGGGGGACGAAGTTTCTCTATAGCGAACAAAACGGCAAGACACTCTTTCTCTGTTGTACTGTACTTCCTCTCAGCTCTCGTCAGTAATCGGCTAAGGTAACTGATGACACGCTCTTCTCCATCCTGTACTTGAGTCAACACGGCGCCAAGGCCAAAGTCAAAAGCGTCACACTGTACGATGAAGTCCTTGTCAAAATCGGGGCAGGATAGAACGGGAGCTTGAACTAAATTGTCTTTAACTTTACTAAAGGCAATCTCACAGTATTCGTTCCAATCAAAACTAGCATTTTTCTTGGTAAGTCCCGTCAGTGGTGATATTAGGCTCCAAAAATTTGGAACTAAGCGCCTATACCAAGAGGCAAGTCCAACGATACGTCGCACATCAGACACATTTTTCGGGGTAGGAATTCGTACTATCGCCTCAATCTTCTCTGGATCCACCAGCAACCCATTGGCATTTACTACATAACCCAGATATCTTGACTCTGACTTGCAAAAATTACACTTGTCCTTGTTTAGAGTCAATCCAGCTTTTAGGATTCGACGAATGACTTCTTGAAGTTGCTCGCACACGATCACATCGTCCAAGTAGACAAACACGAATTTCTGGAAATCCACACCGACGACGCCATCAATCAGTCACTGCCACACTGCAGGGGCATTGGTGAGTCCGAATGGCATCCGCTTGAAATGGAATAATCCTCTGGTTGGAACGGTGAAAGCTGTCAGAGGTTCCGATTCTTCAGATATCGGGATTTGCCAATACGCGGACTTGATGTCCAACGTACTCAGAAATCGGGCATCGCGCAACTTGTCCAATGTAGCTGAAACATATGGGATCGGGTTAGCATCTGGTATCGTAACTTTGTTGAGGGAACGGTGGTCAACACAAAATCGCCATCTTCCAGACTTTTTCCGAATCATCACAATAGGTGACGACTATGGTGATTCTGATGGTCCGATGATGTCGTCCTTCAACATCTGTTCCAACTCGGCATTGACTTCGTTCTGCAAAGCTCTTGACAAGGGATAGTACCTCTGTTTGATAGGTGCTGCGTCGGTTTTGATGACTAGTTTGACCAAATTTGTGCCTCCATGTCTTTTACCCATAGCCAGAACACTTTACACTTTCTCTGACGAGTGCATCTAATTGGAGCTTTTGTTCTTCAGGAAATGACTCAGCTGCCTGAATTGCGGCTATGTAAGTTGGTAAAAGTTCGGGCTAGTTTTTTCGAAAAGACCACTTTTCAGCTAAAAGATCCGGCACAATCCCCATTCGCCTCCAGAAGTCAATTCCTAGAATCACAGAGTGTGGTAATGACGGCACGACCAGTACTTCAAGTGGAATGACTCGCTGTCGAAGTTTAAATGGTAAAGTCACTGTACCATGAACAACACAGTTGTTCCCATTCGCTACCGTACAATTTGAAATGGTCGACTTCGATAGTGTACAAAGAGGCTTGAGAATTTTCCATCCAGCTTTTCCAAAAATGGTCCTAGATGCGCCACTGTCCAATAATCCCATAAAATATTTTCCCAGAATCTCCCCATTCAGATACGGTAGATGGTCATCTCTTGCGTGTGCTCACACAAAATCCAATATCGGGACATAATCATGGGTAACCGATTTGAAGTCCATACGGAAAGAGGGACGGTCTAGCGTCTTGACTGATTCCCGTTTTTTGAACAAATCTTACATGTTCCGGTGGTCACGTTCTTTTTGCCACATCTATAACAAAAGACGGTTTTGGGTTTGTCACAGGAACGAAAACGATGACCACTTCCATCACAGTTCCAACAAATCAGCGAGCTCTGCTGTACGATGTTGTTGAAGATGGTGTTGACGATGAAGAAGGTCCCTCAAAATCAATGGGTAGAACGGGTGCAAGATTGCAACTGGTTCTTTTGTAGCCTAGCTGCGGTTCCAGGAGCTGCCTGACATTGGTCGGAGAAGGGACAAAACACTGTATCCTTACTTCAGTCTCGTCTATTGCTCTGGCCAACCGTAAGAGATCTTGAAGGTTGTTGATCTCGTATGTAGCCAAACGAGTTTGGAGGTAAGGCAATAGGTTTCGACGAATCAGAGCCAGCTTGGTATTTTCCGTCGGTTGTTCTGCCAGTTCCGGAATAGGTTTTGCATTGCAACCACATAGTTCAACACATTATCTTGAGCTCCCTGGGTTCTTTTCATGATCTCCTCTCAAAGATCAAACTCGTTATCATAAGGCTGGAAAGATTGGCGAAGCTGAAATACCAGATCATCCCAATCAAAAAATGTCTCGGTTCTAAACCATAATAACGCATCTCCAGATAAGTTCAGGCGTTGACTTCAGAAGTTGATCCTTCGTCACACCTCTGGACAATCTCAAGTCTTCGAGTCCTTCTAGGAAGCTATTGACGCTAGTTTGACCAATATACGTGATGTTCCACCTACTGACGTAATGATTATGTGATGATGTGGACGATAAGGGATCCTGCTAGGGCCTGAGGCAGGTGAGAATCTCCTTTCTGCAAAAGAATTTCCACTGGTTGAATTCGTCCCAGCATCGGGAGGAAACGAGGAGTTGTTTTCAGGTCTGGGTGGGTTGAACCAAACACTAGATTGATGCCAGTTGATTCTTTGTACTCTATTCGACTCATCCGGTATGTGATCACGATTCGTTTGTACCGAAGTTGTGTGTAAGGTCGTTCGTACTGAAGTGGTCGTTAGGTCGGGATCATCGATTTGTGTCGGTTGCGCTAGATATCTAACGTATCCAGATGGCAATGCGTCTAGATCCTCCACATCTATGAGTTGTTCTACAGTCGTTCCTAATCCAGAGTACGCATTTTGATTTGATTCAGTAGCTTTTGGACTTCCAATCCCAATATTCTGACGAAACTGAGATTAACTTTCTTCATCAAAGTCCAACATTATTAAATCATCGACTGTATGGCTGTCCATTTTCCAAATCAAAAATATATTCACGGAGTCAAGATGAGAAAAAAAATATCTTTATAAAAATTTGAGTTAAATTTGGCAACTATGGCGAGAGTCTAAAACACGCAACCCAACTCTCACCTGGAAAAAAATAGCCCAAATGAATATCAGCAACAATACACATAATTGCGTATTGTATGAACAAACGCAAAAAAACAAATTATCTCAACTAAATAAATCGATAGTATCAAAACATATTCAATAAAACCGTACAAAATGTCGCAGCAAGTAGGTATGGGTCGGAATCGTCGCAAAATAATGTCGGGATCAAGTTACGTGAACTTGTATAATTGTAAACAAATGTCTATCAGAAATAAAGGATATTACCAAACTCCAATAAGCTTGATTTATCGAAAGGGCAAAAACAAATCGAAAACAAAATTCCATCAATCAGGCCAACAACAACGTTGCCAAGTCCTCCGTCAAAACAAACTGACGAGTGTACCAAACTGACAAGTGTCTATAACCTATAAAAGTAACAGGAACCAGTAATAGTTTGAACCTAACGGCTAAACAACCCTTACACGTGGTTGGGCACCAATTTGTTACGTACCATTTAACAAACGGGTGAGTAGTGTGGTTTTAAAATTGTTGGCCAAAACTTCCAACAATTTTTGTAATAGATGGAGACTTGATAAACTCGAGGTGGCTATCGGAAACGCAAAAACATCGAAGGCAGGAGTGATCCACTTGTGGGTCAAGTCCAAGATGACTGAACTTTTGTCTTGAAGAGACTCAAACCAACTGAGAGATTAATTTGCAAATAAAACTGTATTTTGTGAGAATTGAGTCATTCAAGACTGATTTTGAAGGGATGAAAACATTCAAGTTTCACTCACCGAAAATGTAATGTAGCCTTTTGAGAGTTTCTTGTTGAAATTCCACAATCCTCTAGTAATCAATCCCTTTTCCAATAAATATGCAAAATGGCATAGTTTCTTGACCAAGAAATACGAAAATAAGGGGGATGATTGAGGATTTGCTCAAGTTCACAAATAAGGCGATTCAAGTGTGCAGTCGGCAACCACTTTCCGGAGAATTTTTAAATCTTTCAACCCAACTGTCAATCTCAAAATACCCTAGGGCCAAAATGTCCCTAAAACCGGATATTTTGACCTTGACACTGAACTTGAAGGCACCTGATTGGTCCGTAAAACTTATTGTTCAACAATAATTGCAACAGTTGGTTGAATTTGAAAGTTACTAACTCTTGACAAAAGGCTCTGACTAGAAATTGTCACTGAAATCTCTTTGAAATCCGAATATAGGTTGAAAAGGGGCCCAAATTACCAGAGCACCGAGAATTATGAAATTTAATTGACGCAAAGGAAGAGAATCAATGTCGAGAATGGATCTATACTAAAAATTACCAGGACTAAAAAACCATACCATAATGTCTCAAGCTAAAAATTCCCATAAACTAACCATAACAGACAGGTCAATCAAATAATTGCAGTGGTAAAATAATAATTACCCAAGATTTCATAAAATTTTTGTATAAACTTAAATTCTACCCATTAAAATTAATTCTTAAACGTCTAATTTTAGAAACATAACGCGACTTAAAAAAAAAACCGTAGCAAACTCAAACTTAAAAATCTAACCAAAAAGGAAGCAAAAAAGATCCAACAAAATGCAGCGAAATAGAAAAAAGATGGACCAACGTAGATACATGTATACACTGGTAAGAAACAGCGACAATGAATTTTTTCTACGAGAGTGCGGGAAATGGCTCTTTCCACATTATTTTCTGTATGGAAAGGCATTTTTCCCACACCAGTGTGAGAAGAGTTTTTCCGAGTGTGGGAAGAGTTTTCCCGAGTGTGGGAAGAGATTCCCGAGTGTGGGAAGAGATTCCCGAGTGTGGGAAAAGTTCACTGTGACAACGAATTATTATATTGACGATTCAACCAGGTTACCGAATGGTTTCTATGACAACAAGTTTTCATGTGACGATCACTCGGACAACGAATAGATTATATTGTTGATTCACCCAGGTTACCGATGATTTCTATGGCCACACGCTTTTATTGACATTCGAATTTTACATTTTCGTCAAATTGTGTATTGTTTAAAATACGTAACAAAAATCAGAATGGAACACGATATTCCTCAAGAAATTTTGGATTGTGCTGACGCAGCTTCTTTAGAAACTTTGCCGAAGAAATCCTCAGCTAGATACCAACATGAATATTCCCTTTTTAACGATTGGTGCCACAAAAAAAACGTTTATACATGGGACAAAGAAGAGGTTTACCTAGCATATTTTGCAGAACTTATGAAGAAGTTGAAGCCGTCCACAATATGGTGCAGATATTTTATGTTGAAAACGATGATAAAGCTGAAGAGAAATGTGGACATCACCAAATTTTACAAGGTAATTGCCTTTATTAAACAAAAAAATACGGGCTGTACACCTAAGAAGTCTAGAACGTTGACCAAGGAAGATATTGCCAAATTTTTATCCGAAGCTCCGGACAACATATATTTGCTTTACAAAATGGTGGCCATATTTGGAATCGCTGGAGCTTGCCGACGCCAAGAGCTAACCAATTTATCCTCGGACAATATCGAAGACAAAACAGACATCTTGGTCGTCAAAATACCAGACACCAAGACACATGTAACACGAACATTTGTTGTTTCCGGTGGAACATACATGAAGTACTATAGACAATATATAGACCTGCGTCCATCAAATACTACCCATCAAAGGTTTTTCATAAATTATCAATATGGTAAATGTACAGTGCAATGCGTAGGAATAAATAAAATTGGGAAAATTCCTTCCGATATAGCCGCATTCCTTAAGCTTCCAAATCCTGAAGAGTTTACCGGACATTGCTTTCGGAGGTCCTCCGCAACTTTATTGGCCAATTCTTCTGGAACAGATATTATGGATCTAAAACGACACGGAGGTTGGAAATCTTCAACGGTTGCGGAAAGTTACATAGATGAATCAGTGGCACATAAATTGGAAATTGCTAAAAAAATTTCAACGGATAATGTTTCACAAAATAATACCATACATCAAATCGAGTCGACCACATGTCTGCAGCCGGCAGCTAAAGCTACTACTTCCAACGACACCATAAATGCTGCTGTGTCTGATGATGTACCATCTTGCTCAAACCGTTTGTTTGATTTAACTTCAATCTTAAATGTGCAACATATGAATAATTGTACTTTTAATATAAATTATCATAAGTAACATTTTTGATTGCATTTTTGAAATAAAATTCTTTTCAGTTTTCATAACGTAATCCATTTCCATTATAAATACTTATATGCTTTAATAAAATTTTCATTTTGACTTCTGTACACTCGCATTTTATTAAAAAAAAAAGTGACATCACTGTGATAACGAATAATTATATTGTTTATTCACCCAGGTTACCGATGGTTTTGTCAAATTGTGTATTATTGTTTCAAATAAATAACATACATTTCACATATAACAATGATAGTTATGTTTTCGCATAAGTAATCGCCTTCATATAAGCTCGTAGAAAAAATATAGTTCCTAACACTTGCGGGAAGAAATTATGACAATCACTATATTCTGACAACGAATAAGTTATACTGTTGATCTACCCAGGTTACCGATGGTTTTGTCAAGTTATTGTTTCAAATAAATAAATTTCACATTATAACATTAATCTGATATTCTTTTTTCAATAAGCTCGTAGAAAAAATATCGTTCCTAACACTTGTGGGAAGAAATTTCCAACACTCGAGTGCTACGCACTCTCGTGTCGGAAATTTCTCTTCCCACACTTGTTAGGAAAATAGCTATAAACAGTTCGATAAAGAAAGTGGATTCATTTTACAAAAAAGGGACGTCGTGTTTCCTACATTGGAGGAAAATCCGAAACTTTTTGTATCCTGTAGAAGAAGACATTTTTGTGAAGTGTCACGAGACAGGATTTCAAGAAAGCTTTCTCAACCCGAAAAAATGAGGCTACGGCTCGTACCCAAACTATTTCAGTTCCCATATTTTTTTTGAATCATCGCAAAAAAAATGAAAAGATTTTGTTAGAGATAGAGCATGTTTTCAAGTTTTTAGAGTTTCCAAATTCATTTGTATCAGATACATTTTGTCAATAAAAGCTGAGAAAAACAGGTCTATGTATAATTTACTAGCTGACTCGGCGAATTTGATACTGCCTCATTATCAATAAATGATGTTGAGTTGAATGAATTTGTTTCACAATTTTTCTTTTTATTTATTTTTTTGATCTTGAAATACTTATTTTGTTATTTACAGCTCAAACAAATCAAACATCAAAAATCATGAAAATCGTCTTGGTCACGGTTCTTCAGTTATGATATGTTGAATATTTCACAACATTTCCGGAATATTTTTTATTTGATCAAATCCCGATTTGAACCAATACATACTACTTTGAACAAAATCCTTCAAAAAATAACAAAATTATACAAACCTGATCTCTCTTGAACAATTTTCTTCATGTTTCTTGATCAAATCCCGAATAGAACCCACGTTCCTCAACAAACTGGCAGAAACCAAGACTAATAATTCCTTTACAAATTAAAAAAATATAATATGATATAAAAAGTGTCCCATCCATATCACTTCTCCCCTATTCAATATATTGATAATATTAATATTTTATCAAAATACAGGGTCCTTCATTAGTGCGTCGGGCAATCCTAGCGTGGTTATTTACAAAAGTAGAAAAAAAAGTTTTATACAAAAGTTGTAGAATGTGACTTTATGCATATTTTAAAAATATTTTCAAACAAACAGGGTGCGTCACAAAAGTATGGCACGAAAAAGTATGATTTTTTTAAATGGAACCCCCTGTATATTAATTGATATTTCAATTCTTTCTTCAATTTGGAACAAAAATTGTGCTACAACTAATGTTCCTAAATTCAACCGTTATCGAGATATCGCGTTTTAAAAATGGCATTTTTGCAACTTTGGCATGCTACAAAACTCAAACTATTCAAGTTAGAGGAAAATGGTTTGCACTTTCCTATCTTAACTTTTCAAGAGCTCTTCTGTCATTTGGATAGAAGGTAACGTCAACTGTCAACTTTTTTTGGCACATTTTGACATTTTTTCACAATAATGGATTTAATCTCCTTGAATAGCTCTTGAAAAGTTAAGACAGGAATGTGCAATCCATTTTTCTCTAACTTGAATAGTTTGAGTTTTATAGCATGTCAAAGTTGCAAAAATGCCATTTTTAAAACGCGATATCTCGATAACGGTTGAATTTAGGAACATTAGTTGTAGCACAATTTTTGTTCCAAATTGAAGAAAGAATTGAAATATCAATTGATATACAGGGGGTTCCATTTAAAAAAATCATACTTTTTCGTGCCATACTTTTGTGACGCACCCTGTATGTTTGAAAATATTTTTAAAATATGCATAAAGTCACATTCTACAACTTTTGTATAAAACTTTTTTTTCTACTGTTGTAAATAACCACGCTAGGATTGCCCGACGCACTAATGAAGGACCCAGGTATTATTGCTGGAATCGAGCTAGGGATTGTGCTTGAAGGTGACAAAATCAGCTTGAACATTCATTTGGGGTATAGTTTCTTCTCGTTAAACTCTATAATTTAAGCTTAAACTATAGAACAGGAGAAACCAATTCAATTTTTTGCGAATACGTCGTCCTCGGCTCTGGAATTCATTTAAGATCTCGCTACGACAACTTTCTCTATAATATCAATCAAACAAAATTTGATTGAGCTATGAAAATTTTTTTGCAATTATCAGAAGCACATAATCATAATATCCAGATAACTCCAAGTTTTATTTGTTGTCATATCAATGTGGGTCTTATAAGAGAAAGCATGGTTATAAGCTAAGTTGTTTCGGAAAAAAAAATTGACTATTCAAACTACCGACGTGTTAAAATTTCTAAATGAATAGCCATGGAATAGCTGCGGGTAACGATATGCGACCAGTGTGCTTTTTTAAAAACTATGTGCATCGTACTGAGAATCCGATATAGCTTTTATGTAGAGAGCCTGATACGTGCTGAAGTTTTCACGGTAAATGACTTTCTCAACACGAGGGTCAACGCAACGCGATCATAATTTCAACTCGATAAGTATCTGCATGCATTTTTAATGTAATAATCTACTAAAAGAATATAGTTCGAACAAAATGTATGCCTTCTCGATATTATAACATGGCACTACACCTAACGATATATCATGTCGCCCGATATGTGATGAGTTTAGTTATTTATATTGAATGTGGGTACTCTTTATAATTGACCATTGAAACATCCCTTCCAGCAGAGAAATATTTTGAGAAAACTATGCCCATAACCAAAAGTTTTAAACCATCGATTCAGCAGGCCTGAAACAAGTGATAAAATACAATCATGATAGTTCAAAAGAAGTCGTGAGATTGTACAAATCTCCAGTCTTTTGTAAAGGTGATATTATCACAGAGATTTAGTATCACTATTTATTTTGAAAAAGATCCTGATACACGTGAATGCATGTCTGGCATGCCTGGTCACACGGCCTATTGAAGCCACTATGGATGGACGGCAGCAAATTATTGCTTTTGCCCAAAAACTGCCGGCGATCATATACAACAAAAAACATCTAAAACGGACTTAAAAAGGTGATGGCTTGATCCAGAATCCTGATCCGAGCTCCGCACTAAAACCAGATATCTCAATTGGGACCTCCACCTACCTACCACCTACCACAAAAGAAGTTCCGTGAGTAGAGGGAGTGTATTCATTTTCTTGAAATAGAACAAACTAGTTACTGTATCCGGATCTCAGATACGAGTCTTCTATCCGCATCGACCCTAATCCGGATTATTTACGTTAAAACTAGTTTTTGAAAATGATTATATTGAATTCTCCAAAGGGTAGGGCCGAAAAAAGCATATCAAGATTTTGAAAAAGACATGGTGTAAATCATTGATGGAATTGATATACCTATACAGGGTGTCCTGCATAAGAACCGATAGAGAGCAGAAGCATGGGGTGCAACTTGGTATATGTATAAGTAAGTTGCGTTGAATCATAATATTTTGGGCTTCCCTACAATGCCCTGCTCCGTGTCGGTTCTTATGCAGGACACCGTATATCAATTGGTCCATGTTTTTTTGTACTTGATTTTGTATTAAAATCATTGCATTTCTGAGCTGATCGTATACGTGTACAATTTTTATTTTCATGTCTCTTGTGAATGAGAGCGACGTTTTTTTGAAATATCCAGCATTAACAGCATTAGGTTATGTTGCGAAAGACAACTAGTTCAGAAAACAACCATCTGACAAAAAACCTAGTATAACTTGAGGAATACCGTCCCCTCTAATTATCATCAATCACACTGTCAGTTAAAATCAGTCAAATCTAGTCGGTAACCCATATACCTAATGAACGACCTATATTACACTGATATGCAAATACTTTGCGAACATACTATATTATCCACGCGCATCATCATTGCATCGATTTCCTGTCACGTGATTCGTGCGCAGGAGGAGTACGAGTGTACCGGTCAGCGAGAGAACAGGGAGGATAGGGGCGTTAAAAGGGCTGTGAAAAATTGTGATAACGTATTATTACAGGTCAGTAAAACGAACTCTATATTAATACTATATGTCTTGAAGATTGTCCTTATATATCATTTATTCTGTGGTACAATTTGTCTTGTTTTGAATAACATGTGAGTGTTTAAAAGAAACCGTTTAATGCTGTACACGACTACGGGTCAAAGATGGACGTCAGTTAGAAAAACTCAATAATTACTTAAGTTTCCGTGCTGATATTGTAGTTATAGTATGATTGAGGGTATGTGTGAGCCTTGGTGAATCTACTAACATTTTCCTATACACCGTGACGGATGAATATCCTAACAAACAAGTAAACAAAAGTTAGAGATATTCTTTCTAAGACCCACACAGTGGCTGAGTAGTTTTCCGCTCCCCAGGGACCTCAGAAGTCTATAAAGGATCAGTAACAAACAACTCTTCAGTTTTGCTTGTAGGTATTGTATTTTTGAAATGTGGGACTGCAATTTCGACGCGGAGAAACAGTAATTTATTGATTGAAAAAAATACAAAACAGTTGTGCAGCATGGTTCGGTTTTTGGAATTGCGATTGTGGGTTTCTCTGCCGTGCTCTTTCCCCACATGAATTCCAGGCTGAGTACGGCACTATTTTTCATTCACATTTGTAATAAAGTAGGTGTATTACGAACGTAGCGTTTTAATTAACATCCCAATATCCTCAAATTTCCCAAATTATTGTTTTGTCGGGCGCATTCGAGGTAAGTAAATTTTTGGAAGGTGGAGTCATCACAACGTAGGTCCAACGTAGGTATTCGTCATGAACGTCATTAAATTTACCTCATTCAACTTTGTTGAACGAACCCGGGTATGTTATACTACAGATTTGGTGCCAGTGACCAGGATGCGCTTATTCGACAGACAATGTGGAAATTTGAGGGTGAGAGATGTTTTTTTTTACGAGACACGACATACATTCACATGTTATTGTTTTTTTTTCTCTCTTTTGTTATTTTAATAACAAAATTATGTTTTTGTTTGGGACTATTTACTGCTGGTTCAACGTATTATTACAGAATTTGGATATGAAAAATCAAGTTTTTCACCCAACCGCCGACGTTGTCGAGCGTGAGGACAACCACCAACAGCAGGAGTTGCCGACACTCCATGTACCTACCCTCAACAATGTTTCCACCCTCGGAATATCAGAATTACAAGAAATGGTGCGACAGCAGGCCAGTCTACTCACCAGTTTCATCCAACAACAAAATCGGATCAACGAGACTCTACTCCGGAACACGCCTGATGGAACATTGATGCCTGTTTACCATGACCCCATTACCATCGCCTCACCTGCCAGTTATGAGAATGGGGGTGGCCTACCCGAAACTCCTAGGAGATCATCCACTACTACGTCATCCTCAAGTGCAAGGGTAAATATAACCTCCGTATCTAACCCTCAACAGAGTGGCACTAATGGTTTATCGGTTAATGACAATATCGGTGCAGACTGGCGAAATGTAGCGTTAGCTTTAACAGCCCAATCAATTCGTGGCGTTACTATCGAAAAACCAAATTTCCGATCACCCGATTCTCAACACCCTGTATTATTTTTACAACGCGTGGATCGTTTTATTCGGGGTGTGGGTGCTTCACCTACTCAGGCCTTGGATATCGCCAAAGACTGTTTATCCGGATATGCATCGGAATGGAAGGATATGGTCGAAGAATCGTGGATCACTATCGAACAATTTAAACGCGATTTTCTTGCCTTTTTCTGGTCGGAGGAACGACAACTCTCTGAACGAGTACGCCTACAACAATCAAAATTTTCCCCAGAAAAGAAGTTCAACATTACGGAGTTTTTTTTAAGACAAGTCAGTGCTTACCGCTTATTTTCCCCACCAATTCCAGAAGTTCAAATAGTGTCGGAAGTTATGAGACAACTACCAACTCATGTTTAGTCTTTATGGGCTACAGTTTCTCATCGGTCTTTATCTTCTGCATTGGAATTTCTTGAGCGACAGGTGGCGAGAGCTGGAAAACGTACCCGGACCCCACAACAAAACTACTATCCAGAACCCCGATCGCACGCGTCTCGATCACATCCATTCACAGCCGCAGTAGTGAGGTCAACGTCAGCCACTCCTCACAATAATCCTCCCGGAAGTTCGCATTACACAAACGCCCTTGACAAGAACCCTTCCAATACCCTTTTCTCAATGACGCCTCCGCCCGTGTGCAACTCTTGCCGATGCAGCAACTCTAAATCGTTGGAAAACTAATGCAGAGAGAAGTTTGAAGGGACTCTCTCTCTGTTATGAACCTTTCCTTATCCTACACTCTATAAATTTTGTTCTGATAAATTTTGTTCCCGAAGGTTCACCGTCAATCGTCACTTCTCCAGTCAGAACTCACTCTTTGAAACTGATTCCCAGCAAACCTTTCACCTTAGAGGAGTACCAAATTACTTATAATCGAGGTTTCTATACACTCTTAAAGTTGGGATGGAGAATGGGCAGTCGTTTAGGTTATACTACCAGAGGAATAACTGAACCACTACAATTTCTAGAGCAGTCTTCGGACTTCGACATATTTACGTATCACCCTATTCAAGTTAAGACCGATGAATGGCCCCTCATGGCGTTGTCCAAGCTCCCGCCTAAAAGTCCGGTTGAGGAAAAGCAGTTACGTTCCCTACCCCACATTACTCTGTATTGTTGTGATATTGAGTTGTTAGCCCTTGTTGATTCGGGAAGTGAAGTTACATGTATCAGTGAGGACTATTCCGATAGACTAAAGAACATCGCCACTATACCCATTCTACCAGTCGCATCGACTCATTTACGCGGTGCTATGGGTCAACTTAGTACACGTATTCGCCATCAGATATGGTTAACTTTCACATTACCCTCGGTGCCATGTAGTGTAAGTCATACTTTCCTAGTGGTGAAGAATTTAGTTCGGCCGATTATTTTGGGAATCGACTGGTTGAGTGTTGTGAATGGTCGTATAGATTTCAATAAGTACTCCCTCGACATTTGTATTGACAATTCTTGGTTCTCGGTGCTTTTCAATGTCGAGAAACGCTGTTTGGTTAGTGACATTAACCTCTCAACAAATGTAGACATTCTCAAGGGTGATGTAATAGACGAAGACCCCAACTCACGCATATCTATTACCCATTTTGAATTAAGTCAACACATAATTATTCAAGAAGATCAAAACCCTAGACATGACTTCAGACGAACAACGTAGACAACTGTTCCAAATACTATTCAAGTTTCAGACCATATTCAACAAGTACCCGGGTAGGACGACAAAATATTACCATCGGATTGAGATGCACGATAAGACTCCCTTTATCAAACGACCATACCCTGTTCCCTTTAGTTTGCGCCCACAAGTCGAAGCGGAAATAAACAGCATGTTGACGTTAGGAATTATCAAACGTGAAGCCTCACAACACGCCAGCCCTTTAGCAGTGGTAAAGAAGAAGGACGGATCAGTAAGGGTGTGTCTAGACGCTCGCTTTTTGAATTCACACATGATCGCGGACCACGAAGCCCCAGTTCCACCGGAAGAAATCTTCAGTTCCTTCTCCACTGTCCGATATATAACTGCTATCGATTTACGTTCTTCTTACTGGCAAATCCCGTTGACTCCAGAAAGTACCCAGTATACCGCGTTTTTGTATAACGGAAAAACCTATACCTTCCAGGTATTACCTTTTGGTTTGAAGACGGCAGTTGGATCTTTCACTAGAGCCATGGACATCATTCTGGGTCCCGAGGTCTTGGAGTTCACGTTTAAGTATATTGATGACCTGTTAATTGTATCAGATTCATTTTCGAACCATTTGATGCACCTGGAAAAATTGTTCACGAAGTTAGCCGAAGCCAACCTCACGGTAAACCTTGATAAAACTGAGTTCTTAAAACAAGAGGTTAAATTCTTGGGTCATGTCCTGACTACTAGGGGCGTTCTTGCTGATCCTGACAAAACCTCCGCCATTAGAAATTTCCCCACACCTAGGACGGTCAAACAGTTACGTGCCTTCTTGGGCTTATGCAGTTATTACCGACGTTTTAGTAAGCAATATAGTACAGAAATCGTCCCTCTAACTCGTCTATTGCACAAAGGTCAAACATGGAAATGGGAAATGTCTGAACAAAACGCCTTCGAGCAAGTAAAAACATTGTTTTTGAATACTGTGATGTTGAGGTTCCCCGATTTCAAGAAACCATTTTTCTTACAAACCGATGGTTCTGGTGTCGCTCTTGGAGTCGAATTGTATCAATTAGACGATTCAGGTGAACATCTGGTTCTGGGTTTCGCTAGCAGAGTCTTGCGAGGTCCTGAACTGCTCTATACTGTGACGGAGAAGGAGCTACTAGCTATAATCTTCGGTTTGAAGAAATACCGGACCTTGCTGTTGGGACATGCTCTGATTATCAGGACAGATCACTACGCCTTAAAGTTTTTGAAACAGTGTCGACTGTTGAATGATAGACTGACACGTTGGATGATGTATCTGAATGAATTCGACTTCGAAATAGAACATGTAAGAGGTAAGGATAATGTTGTGGCGGATACCTTGTCACGTTACCCACCTGGCGCAGCAGATACGACAGTTCTGGCCGATAACCATCCTGTTGTAATCCCCGTAGTTCAAAACTATCTTCTAAATCTATTCGAGGTGGACAATTTAGTGGAAGTTCGGGGTTTGCTCAGGAATATACAGGAGTTACAAAACAATGATGTTTTCTTGGGTCCTTTGCTTCAGCGGATGTTTGGATCTCCCACTGTCCTTGACCAATATCAGTACCGTTTGTTAACACATTTCCAGGTTCATCAGAACGTTTTGTTTTTCATTAATGTCTTCGACAAATTACCAAGGTTGATGATCCCCGATGTGTTGGTCACCGTTTTGGTTTCAAGTTATCATATTCAGTACGGCCATTTTGGTACCTCAAAGCTGTACCACATCATGAAGAGTAATCTATTCTTCCCGAATATGCATCGCCGCATACAAGCTTTTGTCCGTGCTTGTGATGTGTGTCAGAAGACCAAGTTTCCCACACACAGTGTAGCAACCAACTCCTACCCGATTCTGGCTTACAACCCAGGGGATTTGGTGACAGTCGACTATTACGGTCCATTACCGGAAGGACGTTCCAGATGTGCCTATATTTTCGTTGTCATTGATTGTTTTTCTAAATTCATCAGACTGTACCCAATTCGGCGAGCGCAGGCTAAAGTTTCCGCCTTAAAAATCGTCAATGATTTCCATAAGACTGTACCCATTAAAGTAATTTTGAGTGACCATGGAACCCAATTCCAGTCAAAACACTGGCAAGCAATAATGAGAGACAATAACATCAAGCCGTCGTTCTCGTCCATCCGACACCCCCAGTCGAATCCAACAGAAAGAGTGATGAAGGAGCTGAGTAGATTGTTTCGAACTTACTGTCATGATTCACATGCGGGTTGGGTATCGCAACTAAAGAAGATTGAGAATCTATTTAATAATACTCCACATTTAAGTACTGGTTATTTACCCAACCAGATCCTGCATGGTCACAACCCGCCGGACCCTCTGAATTAAATGGTATCGTCTTTTCTACCGCACATTCCCACTCCAAGTATGGAAAATATTAGAGAGACCGTGAGACAACGTCTGAGAGCACGGGCTCAGCTCAACCCACTAGAAACACCCACTTACGAATATGTGGTTGACGATTTGGTTCTATTGCGTGAATGTCCCACCTCCGATGCAACCAGAAAAATCATCGCTAAGTTTTGTTTCTTGTACTCCGGACCCTACCGCGTTGGTAATCGACCATATCCTAACGTTTATACATTATTCGACCTGGACACAAACTTCAAAAAGGGCAATTACAACGGAAAAAACTTGAAGTTTTATTATAGGAATGTGTTTTAGGTATAGTTGGACTGTTTGTTAGTAAGTCTTAGATGAGGTATACAGTTTTGGTAGGGCAAGTTTTGTAGTATTGTCGTTATATTATTTAAGTAGGTTTGAGTTTACTATTACATTTCATCACGTGATTCGTGCGCAGGAGGAGTACGAGTGTACCGGTCAGCGAGAGAACATGGAGGATAGGGGCGTTAAAAGGGCTAAGAAAAATTGTGATAACGTATTATTACAGGTCAGTAAAACGAACTCTATATTAATACTATATGTCTTGAAGATTGTCCTTATATATCATTTATTCTGTGGTACAATTTGTCTTGTTTTGAATAACATGTGAGTGTTTAAAAGAAACCGTTTAATGCTGTATACGACTACGGGTCAAAGATGGACGTCAGTTAGAAAAACTCAATAATTACTTAAGTTTCCGTGCTGGGATTGTAGTTATAGTATGATTGAGGGTATGTGTGAGCCTTGGTGAATCTACTAATATTTTTCTATACACCGTGACGGATGAATATCCTAACAAAGAAGTAAACAAAAGAGATATTCTTCCTAAGACCCACACAGTGGCTGAGTAGTTTTCCGCACCCCAGGGACCTCAGAAGTCTATAAAGGATCAGTAACAAACAACTCTTCAGTTTTGCTTGTAGGTATTGTGTTTTTGAAATGTGAGACTGCAATTTCGACGCGGAGAAACAGTAATTTATTGATTGAAAAAAATACAAAACAGTTGTGCAGCATGGTTCGGTTTTTGGAATTGCGATTGTGGGTTTCTCTGCCGTGCTCTTTCCCCACATGAATTCCAGGCTGAGTACGGCACTATTTTTCATTCACATTTGTAATAAAGTAGGTGTATTACGAACGTTGCGTTTTAATTAACATCCCAATATCCTCAAATTTCCCAAATTATTGTTTTGTCGGGCGCATTCGAGGTAAGTAAATTTTTGGAAGGTGGAGTCATCACAACGTAGGTCCAACGTAGGTTTTCGTCATGAACGTCATTTAATTTACCTCATTCAACTTTGTTGAACGAACCCGGGTATGTTATACTACAAACTTTTTTAGATAACCGAGTAATGGTCATCGGACATAGCCAACATAATGAAGTTAACTCCTCCAGAGAACATCTCACGATAAGTTTGCTCACGAATCATTGAACTTGTCATATTTTCGAACAAACAACCGAGTAGCAGGTGTCAACATTTATATCAAATATCTCACTGATAAATATTTAATCCAGCTCTTTCGCTGACTTCACCAAAATCCCAATAACGGCATAGTTCAAAATGAACAGTCTGAACCTAAATGCATGATGAGTAGATAACGAGGTTGTTGGTTTTTCCCCTGCACTAAGTAGAGCGTAAAATGTGATGAGGTGTGAGATAACCAGTTATCAATTGATTAAACACCCATCCTCTATCGATCGATGACTCAAACCTTTTATTTATTTAGACAAATTGTACAAGTAGGAAGTTACAATACGATCCAAGTCGTGTACATTCTATTATTTCTTGGTCTATGCAATGGCAGAAACGTTCAACTTCAAACTGTAGGATATATCTGGAAAGAGCTAACTGATTTGCTAAATTATTGAAAGGAAGCTGAGGAATGGATAATATGAAGCACATTAACAGCAAAGATTTTCAATGCAACTCAAGGCTCTCACGATTCGTGACACTCATGTTTTTTTCTCAAGTTCAACTAAGTATTATAATTTTTTCAACTGTACCATCTTACAAACTGATTATCTGTTCTATAGTCAACCGCTAGCATTTTAGTAAGTCTCAGAATATTTTGGTTGTTTTCATCTATCCTTCTTCTATCTATATCGGAACCTAGTTGTAGCGCATTCAAGTACCCCTTAGGGAAAAAATATGCACGATTTTCTTCAAAAATGCTTAAAAAATAGGTCTTAAATAATCATATCCCCAAATACTCTTTTATAAGAATTGGAAAACATCGTTGATCATTTGAAAATTCAGGAGTTCTATGGGCATGTGACAAGCATATTATATCAAGAATAATGTATGAATAAGATATATCTAAAACAATATCAAACCGACATACACACCAATGAAAGGAAAAGAGATATACATCACACTACAGAGAACAAAAGTTATAATTTTAACGGTTGTCTGATAACATTCGGAAGAACAATTTTTTGCTGATCTTGTTTAAAACTCGCGAATCCCCTAAATCGGTTGGTATAAATCCGTCTGGATTTGAGGGCATGAAATGCCAGGTTGAAATCCAATATATTTTGTTTTTATTATAGATGTTTCGCTTCAAAGCGATAGCGATACGACTTGAGAAGTCGTTAGTTAAACTAACAGTTTTCAGAAAAGTACAACACAGCATTGCTTTATCGAGTATCATATACTGAAACGACTGGTTCAAAAACAATTGTGATCTGAAATAGAGTATGAAAAAGAACCAAAATATCCGATGATGAGTATTATCAAGATAACAATTTTACTTTGAGTGACGAGTACATCTCTGGAGAGCCCACTCGATTAATAGTTTCGGTATCCTGTGTTATTCATGTTAGTTTAAAATCGAAAAAAATCATATTTTTTTTCAGTCTTTCATCATTGTGCTTTCATGGTGAACAATAACTGTTTGTTGCAGTGAGGAAGACTCTAAATCAGTAATTGTCAAAGTAAAAACAGATATACATAATTCAAGTTGTTTGACTTTCTTGAAAACATTGGAGAATAGAGAATAGCGTTTCCTAAATATTATGTATTCATCACACACATATTTGCATCTTCATTATAATTCAATGTGTTGTTACTTCCCAAATTGTTTTCTATCTCTTTACATAAATATGATTCTTTTCTTGGAAGGAGTTTAAAACGTCTAATTTTGAAAGATTTCGGGAAATCTGTGGTACGATCAAGTTGAAGACACTATACCGATCCTGTTGCAAAGTTTCATTTGAACCTTTTGGAAATCTTGTACTATGCATTTATAAGTACAGATGGAAGGTGAGAGTTGGACAAAGATTGTCGCTGACTGCTGGCCATAGAGTGTATTCGATCAAACTTCGATGACGATTATATCAGGAAATTTGGTGACTGCCAACAGCTTCTTTCCTACTGCAAGGCATACCTACTGTTCAGTCTACCGTATGTTGGTCATACAAAGGATATATACTTCTCGAATCGCCTTCACCAATCCTCAAATGAACAGATGGAGAGCTGGCAGAAAGTTAACAAAATTCGGCACCGTAATGTGCCAAAGGTGGATGTTGTTCATCTCAATCTATTTTCCGACAGCGCTAACGACTAGTTTTGCCAGATGTTTTGGGTATTTCGCCACACCCTATCAAAAACAATCACACTAGTGTTGAAATACCGGATCTTTTATATTACCTGAAAAAAATTCTATTAGAAAACAATAAAACCTAACAATATCAAACGTTTCTGACGCAAATCTGCTTCCGTCGTCAGTGGAACCTGGAAAAGGAACAATTGATTCAAATTCAAAAATTATTCTTCGTCTTTTTGTGATTTCGCAGTAGAAATTGGGTTTTTTGTGTTATTGGCACAAAATGTCACTTTTACTGACATTGAAGTGTTTGGTGTTGATTGTTTAACTTAATATATGTTCAGTATTTATAATTAATTTTTTTGGGCTATGTTCAATTTCTAAATAAAGGTAACCATGTATTACAGATTTATAGAGCAAGTTGCTACACATTCGTTAGAATTTAACATAATATATGCACTTTCTTCAAGTTTACGTTTCTTAGAACATGGTTCTTTTGTTAAGATTTTTGAATTATCTTGATTGATTCTATGATTATTGTCAGATGCATGTTCACAAATTCCCGATCCATGAAATTCCCTTTTTTTCATGGATGATTTATGTCCTTCAATTCTCTTTTTTAAGGGTCGTGAGGTCTCTCCAATATAATATTTATAACATTCACAAGGAATTTTATAAATTAGAGCGAAGTGTCTTATTAGTTTTAAAAATGGTCCGTATATTATATGTTTGACCTAAAAGTTTCAGTTTATGAGAAATTCCAGGTATGTATGGAATTATTAAATTAGTTATAAGTATATTCTGATGTCCTTGTCTAGGTTTTTCAAAACTATCAAAACACTTCAATAAAATTTAGGGGATAAATATTTTTTCACAAAATATCTCTTATGAAATCTTTTTCGGATTCAAAATTGTCATTATCACAAATTATTTTTGCTCGATCATATAGACTTTTTACCACACCCTTTTTAATATTCAATGGATTATTGAGATTGAAATCAAGATACCTATTTGTGTGGGTTGGTTTTCTATAAATTTTGGTTTTGAAATCTCGAAGATCTTTTTTTATTAGTATATCTAAAAAGGGAATTTCATTATTTTGTCCTTTTTCAATTGTAATTTTGATCTTGGGTTCTTTATCATCATTGTGAATTTAAAAATCATCAAGTTTTTGTTCATCATACTCATATAATGTCATATATAGAAAAAATACCATCTACATATCTCCACCAAATCATTGGTTTGTATCTGTATGTTTCTAAATGAATGGTTTCAAAATGTTCCATGCAAATATTACTTAAAAGTGGAGATAAAGGAGAACCCATTGACATTCCAAAGTCTTGTTGATAAAATTCATCATTTTATTGAAAATATGTTGTTTTAACACAAATTGTTAAAAGTTCTAGAGTTGCATTGATATCCAAGTCTGTTCTTTCTTTTAAATGTGTATCATTTTCAAGTTTATCTCTTATGATCATCAATGTCTTATCAACAGGTACATTAGTGAAAAGACATCAAAACTTACAAGAAGATTATTGGGATCAAAATTGATGTTTTATAATTTCTCTAAGAAATGTTGTGTATTTTTTATGTATGATTGTGTGTTGCCTGCTAAAGGAGTGAGTTTGTTTATTAGAAATCTTGCTAATGTACAGAGTGGTGAGTTTAAACTACTGACTATTGGTCATAATGGTATATTCTGTTTATGTATTTCAGGCACACCGTAAAAATGTGGTGCTTTACTATTATTTGGTGTCAGTTTAGATCTTGACTGACTTCATCATCTGAAATAATAAAAGATCTAAACTGACACCACATAATAGTAAAGCACGACATTTTTACGGTGTGCCTAAAAAGACAAGAATAAACCATTAAGACCAATAGTCAGTAGTATTAACTCACCAACTCATACATTAGCAACATTTTTATTAAACAAACTCACTTCTTTAGCAGGCAACACACAATCATACATGAAAAATTCACATTTCTTAGAGAAATTATCAAACATCAATTACAATCCCAATAATCTTCTTGTAAGTTTTGATGTAGTAAGGCTTTTGACTAATGTACCTGTTGATAAGACATTGATGATCATAAGAGATAAACTTGAAAATGATACACATTTAAAAGAAAGAACAGACTTGAATATTAATTCAATTCTAGAACTTTTAACAATTTGTGTTAAAACAACATTTTATTTTCAATATAATAATGAATTTTATCAACAAGACTTTGGAATGGCAATGGGTTATCCTTTATCTCCACTTTTAAGTTGGAAATATTTTCATGGAACATTTTGAAACAGTTCACGAAGAAACATATAGATACAAACCAATGATTTGGTGGAGATACAGTGTGTCCACCCTGAATTGTCCCACCCCTGTAACATTTTGTATATTAACCGATTATCAAAATTTTTTGTTTGTTTGATAGGTCTCGACAAACACTTTTTGGGCATGTGACAAATTGATTCCAGGGGCATACTTATGGGTGATTGTGAGGATTCAAAGGGTGTCAAATTTCAGAAAATGATGTAAGGTCATTCTCAAAAAGAAAATCGACAATGGAATCTTGATCAGCATAAAAAAAACCCCCTGTAGAAATTTTCAACTCCCTAATCTACGAGGTACCCGAATAAAATTGTCCTTAGTTTAATGAAAATCGTTAATTGAATCCCATTGTCGCCCACCGTATATTAGGTATCGATGATTTTTTGTTCAAAACACACATTCTGGGATTTTATTAACATCTTTACTGTTAATTATAACGTACAGAAAAACTCAATGAGCAGTATAAGTATTGAATTAACAAATTACCAAAAAAAAAACAAAACAGTAACATTTTTTTTTTTTGAAAATGTGAACAGGGAGGTTTTTGGTCATTCTGATTGAGATTCCGTTGTCAGTTTTTTTCTAAAAAATCCCCTTATACGATTTTTTAAAACTTGACCCACTATAAACCCACATAATCACCCAAAAAAACGTCCCTGGAACTGATTTGGTATAATGTTCAGAGAGTGTTTGACGAGACCTAACCAATAAAAACAAAATAATGAAATTCCCTTTCTAGATTTATAATAAAAAATGATCTTCGAATTTTCAAAACCAAAATTTATAGAAAACCAACCCACACAAATTGGTATCCTAATTTCAATTCCAATCATCCATTGCATATTACAAAGGGTGTGGTGAAAAGTCTATATGATCGAGCAAAAATAATTTGTGTAGATGACATTTTTGAATCCGAAAAAGATTTCATAAGAGATGTTTTGTCAAAAAATAATTATCCCCTAAATTTTATTGAAAAGTGTCTTGATAGTTTTGAACAACCTAGACAAGAAGATCAGAATATACCTATAACTAATTTAATTATTCCATACATACCTGGAATTTCTCATAAACTGAAACGTTTAGATCAAACATATAATATACGGACCATTTTCAAAAGTAATAACACACTTCGCTCTAATTTAACAAATACTGGACCTAATAATATCAATGAGTCCACTAAAAATGTTATTCATAAAATTCCCTCTGAATGTAATAGATTTTATATTGGAGAGACCTCACGACCCTTGAAAAAGAGAATCGAAGAACATAAATCATACATGAAAAAAAGGGAATTTCATAGATCGGGAATTTGTCAACACGCATTTGATAAAAATCATAGAATAAATACTTCAAAAATCTTGATCCATGTTCTAAAAAACGTAAACTTGAAGAAAGTGCATATATTATGTTAATTTTAACGAATGTGTAGCAACTTGCTCCGTAAATGTAAGTAATACATGGTTACCTTTATTAAGATATTGAACATAGCCCAAAAAAAAATGATTATAAATACTGAACATATATAAAGTTAAACAATCAACACCAAACACTTCAATGTCAGTTAAAGTGACATTTTCTGCCAAAAACACAAAAAAACCCAATTATAACCGCGGAATCACAAAAAGACAAAGAATCATTTTTGAATTTGAATTAAAATTGTTTTTTTTTTAGGTTCCACTGACGACGGAAGCAGATTCGCATCTGAACGTTTGATATTGTTGAGTTTCATTGTTTACTAATAGAATTTTTTTCAGATAATTTAGAAGATCCGGTATATTAACACTAGTTTGATTGTTTTTCGATAGGGTGTGGTAAAATACCCAAAAAATCTGGTAAATCATGGATGCGCCACAAAACTACAGAGCATATCTACTAACGACTAGTATTGCATTATGATTTGCTGATTTTCTCACAAACAAATCTCATTATACTAATAATTAGGAAACAGACGTTCAGCCGGCGATTATAGTCTCTATGTCTGGGTGTTCCTCAGCATGTCTGATGTAGCACTGGAGTGACTGGTTGAGGGAGTAGATCTCTTCTGGAAAATGGGTACTTTCTCACCATTTCTTGGTTCTACTTTGATAATTCCATTACACAAGGCTGGGAATTCCGTTTAATTTTTGACACATCTCTTCTATTTACATTTTTAGAAAAACTGGTTAAAGTTAAAATGCTATATTTCTTAAAAATACAGGTTATCATAAGCGACGCTCAGTTTAGTTTTCTGGAAAACTATGGAAGAATGACTGTTTGTTAGAGGTGTGGGAGCCAAAATGATGGGCCCAGTGACCCTTTTCGCCAACACCGCGTTACCAACCCAAACTACTTCTCGAATGAACAATTTGCATACATTTTTAAATGACTTGAAATTTTATATACGTATTCTAGTCCAAAATATCCAAAAATATACTTAATAGATAAAAAAGAAAACGCAAATTTCACTGATTGATCAAAAACTTTATCACCCTCTCGAAAGAGAGAGAGTAACTAAAGACAATAAGCTAGACGTAGAGAGATAATGTATTCGGTGACGTGGTGGATGTTGATTGGCGCACTTTGATCGGTGATAACTACATTAATAGAGGTCGTAGGTTGATTTTTTCAACATCAATGACATTAGTACGTACTAATTCCTATATTTCTCATATTTTCAAAAAATGTGCAAATTGTCCATTGTCCCTTCTTCATTGTGAAGCGGAGCAGGCCATCCCAGCTTAGGTCCCCCGACCCTTTTCGAGAAATGACTGCCTAGGACTTTCTTCGAAGGAATAATACTATGTACCGGGTGTCCCACTAAATATGGCTGTCGGCTGTATCTCGGGAAGTGTTTATCGTAGAGGAGTTATTGACCCGGTAAATCTCATGGCAGAGCTGTATTTTGAACCGAATGACTCGTCATGTGACTTGGCGAAACCATCCGACAACGTAATCCATGATATTCTCCTGAGGAAGCTGTACCCGCATGGCTTCAGGACGTTGCTAACTTCTAGTGAATGCTATTTTGCACATTGAAACCATAAATGCACACCTTGGGCTAATCACTTTTGCGACATACCCTTCTATTTTGAAATCATCTAGTCAAGTCTTCGAGAATAAATCAACTTTCAACGGCGAAACTGTCACTCCACTGAATGAGGTATTGCAAATGTTCAACCGCCTGCCAAACGAAATTGCAAAAACAGGGTCGTGGCATCAAGAAGCTTTATCCAGTGATTATTTCTTTTGAAAACCGGTAGAATTGAATTTACTTTGGGTGTGAACGATATCTATTGATATTGACTGTTAGAAATAGGGAAAATTATTAGAAACAAAATGCATTTCACCCTTTAAGCTATAAAATCTGATATGCCTGAGGTTTATTTGTTCACAGGGCGCTCTTCCCGCTATTCGCCTCGGATTTAATAAAAGATTATTTCAAGAGATATTCTCCGACAGACCGATCCTGGCAAAATTTTGGACGGTAAATGGACAATTTGCATACATTTTCAAATGAGTTGAAATTTTATATACGTTTTCTAGACATTATTTGAAAGTCACTAGCGAAAAAATTTCTCCGAAATACCCAAAAATATACTAAATAAATGAAAAAGAAAACGCGAATTTCACTGCATGATCGCAAAAGAGGTGGGGCCATATTACCCTTCCGAGAGAGAGAGAGTCATCTCAGTTAATACGTCAGACGGCGATAGATAGTGTGTTCTGTGACGTAGTGGATGCTGATTGGCGCTCTTCAATCGGTGATTACTACGTTATTAGAGGTCGTAGCTTGATTTTTTAAACATCAATGGCATCAGTACTTACTAATCCTTATATTTTTCATATTTTCAAAAAATGTGCAAATTGTCCATTGGTAGGAATGTTGAAATTATACAAACATCCAATCTTTGAATCAATGGAGTTGGTGGCTTCGTTTATGGAAGCACCTTAACAGTAAGCATGGAAACCTATAATTTGGATAGTTCGGAAACAATTCACTAAGTTGGCACATTGGGAAAGGTATTTAGATCTCTCGTCAATTCCATTGCACTCCACAAAGCTTTATAATAATAATTGATCCGTACATTTAGGGATGATCTTTAAAAAAATAACCCATTTTTGGTTTTTGTTCTGTCGTAATGTACTTCTTGCTAATTTTTCTCACAATTTTTATAAATACTTATGAGATTTGCACTTTGGAAATAATATTTTGTTGGTTGGTCTCTGGCGATGATCGTTTCCTGTAACTTGTCATCTTTTTTTGGGGTGAAGACTGAAAAAGTTCTCGCTCCAAGTCATATCACAGTCAACGAACATTTATATTTCCGATAGGAGTTGGTGGTTAACACTCATAAACACTCGGTTTAACTATGGTATCAACAAACCCTTATCTCTTCCGCACGGTGGACGAGCTCACCCGATACCTTGGTGGATATGTCGAACGGATAAGATGGGTTTGTAGTGGGTTTTCAGTTTTTTTTTTGCTGTTAACACATCGGGGTTATTTTTGTCATCAACAATAATGCTAGTTTGGTTGAGTGTCAGCTTACCTACTTTATGCATACTTCCAACTATATTATGTCTATATTATTAGTATCTCTTCCGTATAAAGAAAAAAAACACGTAGGTAATGTACTTTACTAGGTTTTTGCATGGGAAATCGATTTTTTCTATTGCAAACTGAAGAACATCGGGAGAAAAATCGATACATATTTTTTTAATTCGTTCAAATATGATTTTTCCAATAGTTATTCAAGTTTGAAGTTCTGCTTATATAGATAAAATACTGAGCATGGTGTTACAATATTCTGACGTCATAACATTGCAATTTTGGCACACTTCAAAGCGTTATATCTCCGTCAATTCTCAACTTACAACAAAAAGTCTAATTATTTCTCATGAACTTTCTAATTTGGCAATAAAAAAATGTAATGCAAGTTCCCCATTGAGTATCTACAGAGAGAATGCGCTCCAGCCTCATAACATTTTTATTTATGTGACGATTTTGACGCGATTTGTTTTGACTTGATTAAGGAAACAAAAGTGTATTTTGAAGCCAGGCGGCGCCGCGTTTAGTTTTCTTTTAAACCAAGGCTCACTTGATCACTTTGAGAGACTGGAAAATCCAGAATACATTTGAGTATTTTTTTTATAACAAATCTACCTGGGCCACTGGATTCATCGTCCCCTAAAATGTATCTGCACCAAATTTCATATAAATATATTCAACGATTCTGCGTATATTGCTGTAAAATGGTTGTTACATCCAGAAGATATTTTTCTGGTTCTTTCCCGATGTTCTTTTTTCTTTCTCTAATCAATTCCACTAGAAAAATGTCTAGGGAAGTTAGGTCGTGGAATCTGGGAGAAAACTCCATTCACCTACTATTTCATTGATTCATTGCATTTTGTTTTTGACATGATTTACGAGAAAAAAAGCTTCTAGATGTAAATATATAACCAAGTTGACAGAAGCAATAGCTTTTTATGAAATTTGGTGCAGATCCATTTGGGAAATGACGAATTTAGTCCTGGAGGTAGATTTTTTCGGAAAAAATCGCTAATATGGTTTCTGAATATAATCTAGTAGGACTTAGTCCAAAAGAAAACTGGACGATACCCGGCCTCAAAATACACGTTTTCACCCTCTTCAATTCAAAACAAATCGCGACAAAATCGCTCTTTTAATAAAAATGTTATGAGGGTGGCCCGCCTTCAAATGGGTCACTCTGTATATGAAAAAGCTTGAAGTCCTCTATGACCTTCTTTTTTCATTTTTTTTTGCAATATTGTGGGACTCATCAGAGATCAAAATCCGTAGTTGAAAACAAATTTTAACACATTTTGTTGAAAGAACCTAGCATCCCGCTAATCCGATGGAAACATCTAGTACGTTTTCTGTTCTGAGTAATTTTTCATTGATTTTTGCTAGGTTTCACCAATGTTTATAATGTAAAACTAAGTATTAAAAAATAGTAGGTACCTACTCATTCTCCCTTTTTTGAAAGTTTGATTTTTCATTCAGTACATAATATGCTACATATGTTTATGTTTGGTTAGTTTGGGCTCCTCAGCAAAACAAATAGTTATCCTCTCGGTTATCCTGCACTTACGAAGTACATGTTTTGGTTAAAAGAATACATCGTAGTGTGAAGCCTACCCTTAAAATCTATCCCGGAGGAATACAAAAAAATGTATCATGTCTATGAAAAAAAAAGGGACTGCTATAATGTGTCTCTCGGAAACTCATGTCACTGATAAAAATTATGATAAGGAAATTATTATTTATAATCACAATATTGTTAATTGCATCAGTGATAGTAGTTGGACTGGAGGTGTCTCATTTTATGTGAAAAATGGTTTGGACTTAGAAGTTATCATCATTGCGATTGTAAGATTTTATAAATTTTGCCTCTCTCTCGAATGGTGCCAGCTAATTTTATCAGAATTAACACAGAAAAGAGTTTTTTTATTGTAATCTTTTAAACGTGATAAAAAGGCCCTATTTTTTTTAAATCAACATTTTCCGTACACTGAAAAATGGATTAAAGTTTGGAAATGCACCAATGATTCTTTGATAACTGATGCAGTATCGAGGTTGTATCAAATTCTACGCCTGTGCAATTTATCTGACTATGAGTGTCTGATAGTTCGATTCGCATCAACTTCATTCCGTGGCGCATTGTTCCGTAAAATTTTATACGTCAGTTTGTCTTCTAAACTTTGTAAATGTGTTCTGTGGTGATGTCTAATCGGGATTTCGAAAGGACCATTCTTGTGAAACTGTTCTCGTAAATGTATGTATGTGATGACAGGCGGCGAAGTATAGGCAGATGAAGGACATTTTGTAGTTGCAATTTCTCGCCTCCAAACGGGCCTTTGAGGCGGTGAATAAAAACCTTCTGCTACATAAATTGTATAAAATTGGTATTCCAGGTACAGCCCATAAATTGTTGGAATCTTATCTGAATAATCGAACACAAAAAGTCAAAATCAAGCATACAATATCATCCAGTGTAGAGGTGAAATATGGTGTACCCCAGGGAACAGTTCTTGGGCCAATTTTGTATTTATTGTTTATAAATTAATGATATATCTTGTCATGTCAAAAAGTGGGTGTGTTTGTTATGCTCCACTGGTGCACACTTTTTTACACTACAACACTCAGTGTGGCTTTGTTTGTGGAATGTTTCTCTGTTTTTCAGGATAGAATATCTTTGCAAGTTCAGTGATGATATTCTATCCTGAAAAACAGACAAACATTTCACAAACAAAGCCACACTGACTGTAGTCTAGAAAAGTGTGCACTTGTGGAGCATAACAAACCCACCTAGTGTAATATAAAATTGTTCGCAGATGACACTATGTTGTACATTAGTGACAATAGTTTGGATACAATATTACAAGAAGCTCAGGGTGATTTGAATAGTTCGAATGAGTGGTTGTGTGATAATAATATGGCAGTTAACACAGAAAAATGTGAATATTTCATCTTTCGCACACCTAATATGTTAAGTAAGAACAAAAATTAGGATTTTGATTTAAATATCAATGGGCAACTAATGGATAGGGTGATTGTGATGAGGTACTTGGGTAGTATGTTGGATGCAAATCTCAATTTTAATAATCATAGTCATTGTCATTGTCAAAAAGAAAAATTGAACAACTACAAGAAATTCAAAATCGATGTATGCGTACTATACTCTTTCGTGATAAATATACACCAATACAATGTATGCTTGATACTTTATGAAAGTAGACCAAACAATTTTATTTGCATCGGATGTATTTATATATAAGATGAAGAATGGAATGGTGCCTTGAATACCTATCCAGAGATTTAGTTTTTGTAAGTGATGTGCATAATCATAATACTAGGAATAGTGAACACTTTTATTCGACTACACCAAGACTGTCTAGAACAAAATAATAGTTTATTTTATAAGGGTCTTGTACAGGGTGTTCACAGATAAATGGACCCCCCATTACCTTTTTAATTTGATGTTTGGGAAAAAATGTTTCAAATGAATGTTTAATGGTACAAAATGAATTTTGTGAAAACAAGGTTTTCGCATATACAGGGTGTTTCGGAACTTCTGGGCGTGGTCCAACTTTCTTATTTCAAATTACAACCCCATTTTTTTGTTTGATTTTTGCATTTTCCGGAAAATTCTAGACATTGTCAAGAAATATTTGAACTTGTTATATTGCGAAGAGAAAAGAGTTGAAATATTCTCTTTATACATACAGGGTGTTCGAGTTTTATCCTTCAATATTTCAAATTAAGATTCTACCTCGGATTCTACTAAGTAATTAAAATGAACAATTTTTATTCTATGAAAACCTTTGAAATATTTAGTTTCTTTTTAGAAGCTTTTTTTAAAAATGAATTATGTAACTCCTATTGTTTGACTGGATTTTGTCATGCTTCGAGAAGCTATTTCGTCGTCTTCCAGAATAAATGTCCATATAATAAAGATTGTTCATTTTAATAAGTAGAATCTAAATTTTAAATATTGTTGGATAAAATTGGGTCACCTTACGTTGTTCAAATCTTTTTTGAGAAGTTCACATCCATTAACAAATACCTCGTTTCCAAGTTTTCCAAATAGTACCATAAATTTCAAAACATGCTCGAAAAAATAGCAAACATCTGACGTTAATAACTTCTTATTGGTTGAATTTGGGTATAGGGTATGCTTTATGAAAAACGTTAAGAATTTTCCGGAGAATGCAAAAAGCAAACAAAAAAATAGGGTTGTAATTTGAAATAGGAAAGTTGGACCACGCCCAGAAGTTTTGAAACACCCTGCATATGGGAAGACCTTGTTTTCACAAAATTCATTTTGAACCAATAAACTTTCATTTGGAACATTTTTTTCCCGAACATAAAATTAAAAAGGTAATGGGGGGGGGGTACATTTATCTGTGAACACCCTGTACAATATAATCATCTACCACTTAGTGTAAAGAAATCCTACAGTCTCGGTAATTTAAAACAGCTCAAGAATTCATCTTGGGCGTAACATGTGATACAATATGTAAATAGTATAGTTCATGATTTGATGACAATAGATCTAATTTGATTTGATACCCTCATAGAGATCTTGAACTCAAGATGTATGATCGATATCACACATCCCAAAGCAGCTCGACGTCAAACACCGCCCACTGTTCTGTTTAATTTGACGGTTCAAAGTTTTTTTTCCTAATCATAATGAGTCTGAGTGAATTTTTGGATCTAGGGGCCATAGAAAATGTATAGTTTGTTGAAACCTAAAAAACCTATTCAGGACATTGGAACGTGTTAAGACTTTGCGCACGCCGTTAAACTATGCTGTCTTATATTGTGTTATGGTGGTGCATTAAAACGAGTAAAGTACTTATAACAAACAACACCAATAAGTGTTAAGGGGATTCATCCGGTCTGAATTTTCACTCAATTCAAGGCATTTTTTCTGGAATGCGCCATTTTTTCATTACATCACCTTTTGGAACATTTCAAGTTTTATTAGGTAGGTAAGATATCAAACTAGGCAACCAAATATCTATTTTTGAAAAAAAATGGTAACAAAAACAGTATCTTAAAAAAAATTGTAACAAAAACAGTATCTCAATGGTCAAAAATACGAAAAATCTACGTATTCCGCCCTCTTGTGAGAGACGTACCTATAATCCGTTAAATAAAAAAAAACGACAGTGTAATAACTAAATTGAACCTTGCAGAGATCATTTCTGACAATCTCCGTTTGATATAATTGAACAGAAATCAGTAATACCTTTCACAAAATCTCATGTAATTCCCAATAAATTGCCACCGTCTTTGAACAAAACCTATACTCATCTCTTTTGAGACGTAATATTTACTCAGTTTGGTTGCCTGTGTGATGAATACCCACTGTCTGTCTTCATCACGTCAGCCCTCCTATTTTGCTAGCAGTGCTTTTTCCATCGGATGAATACCCTTAATGATAATAACACTTTCGCCTCTGATGACAAAAATATCGATCCAGGTCGCGAATACCCCATTTCCGTTTGCTAGATGCTAGATGTAAAGTTCGCAAGCCCTATTCGTACTAATAGTGTAGATCAATTATTGTTTTCCACTGAGCAGCAATAATTATTCACTTTGTTCAAATATACTTGGGTTTTTGTTTTTTGTATTGTCAACATTATCATCTTATTTTCTTCTTTAGCTATAGTGGAAAATTCAAATAATAAAACGCCACTGAAATTCACTATAGGTATTGTTTAGAATCAACTTTCTGATGAAGACAATAACCAATGTTTTTGAAGAATGTGAAGCAATAAAGTGTTTTACTGTGTGTTGCATAGCTTATAATAGATCTGGGAAGTCAATACCTATCAATGATTCGGTGTCAAATTTGATATTCATCGCAGCATCAAGAATAATTGTCCAAAATACTGCAAAATAATTTTATTGAACGAACAAAGCTTCATCTCTCACCATTCTAACAAACCGGCGCTTTCCTGTCGGCACATCGATCCGATAGGTAAAAAATTTCTGTCTGTGGTGAATCAGTTTAGAACATTTCCAGTTAGAGGGCACCATCGAACGTGAGAATTCTTGAAATCCATGAATAGAAACATAATTGGTACAAGGTGAAGGTGATTCTCTGAGGTCAGAACGCGAGAGTTATCGAACAGTAAGTTCTCGAGAGTTCTTGACATAATTTCAATTAGTATTTATGAAATCCACTTTATGCAGCGATGCATGTACCACGAAGTCTCACGTCTGTGACATTTCTGAGGTTCTATAGTCTTGCAAAAGTAGTTTTCATTATGTAAGTTCTCCGTGATTCGAAGCTGAGATATATCGCAAAGTGGAGATTGGTTCAGAAAAAAAAATAACTGTATGTTCAACCACTTACATTTATTAGCCAATACACACATATTATTAATAAATCATCCTAAAAAAAATGTCTTCATATAAACATGAGAGTTGACATTATCGAAAGTGAAGCGTTCTGTGTAGATAAGTGTTATTATTCGGCAAGTCTTGGACGCATCTCATAGTTATTTCTTATCTTTTATTCACCATCACAAAAAGAGATCTATCATGAGATTTAAAAACGATACCAAGAATGATTTTTCATGTTCATCATCTTTGAGCATTGGTCATTGATGAAAATATTGATTTTTTGAGGTGATGTTTTTGTATTGCGTCTACTGTCAACAAAAATGTGTAGCCAATCTTCCCAAATTTACCAATAAAGGTATTTAAAATTTAACCTGACTTTTCCAGGTATTTTGTGCAAATTCTCACCTAATTTCCTTGTTCCTGAATCAAGACTCATACATTCTCCCAGTAGGAATATAAGATCCAAATTTAATCAATGAGGGATTGATTACGTAAAAGAAGCTAACCAAATAAATGCGAGTACTTTTGTACATTCCTTTGTGAAAAAAATGGAAATATTTTATGGAGCTTCCTCATAAATTTCGTTTTTAGGTTCCACTGATGAAGAAAGCAGACCCGCTTCCAAAACTTTTGCAATTAGACAAGTTTATCACCTTTAAGTTTTCTTTTCAGGTAAGAGGACGCTGAGTATTTTCTTGATCAGCCACTGATAAACTGAATCGTTAATTGATTGATAAAATCATGAATGCTAGGTATAAAATACTGAAATCCATGTAATGAGTATCAAACAAGATCATAGCAACGATCTAAAATCTCAACTTGCCTTTTTATGTCATTGATACAACTGTTTCTTGTAGTGCTAGGGATTCCCCAGGTATAAGATCAACCTTTCCAAGAATTCCTAGAAAATCAAATGAAAAATGTTTTAATGCCTGTCCATTAAAACATTTTTCATTTGATTTTCTAGGAATTCTTGGAAAGGTTTATTACCTTTACCTTTATCAATACTGAATAAGATAAAATGATAGAGTTTCGAAGTGTCATTTGAAAATAAAATGATTTTTTTATTTTTTCTGCCAGTTTATTCAGTTTGCTTTCTTCTTATTTTTTGACCACTCCGTATATTGAAGTAATTGAACTATAAAAATCTATAGAACCATTTTTATGCAAAAATCTATATTTAATGATGGTCTTAGAATGTTTAATGCACTGCCACGTGATGTGAAAGAATCGGCAAATGTGAAAATCTTCATGAAAAATCTATAATGTATGTATCTGAATAAAGACTCCTAGATTTGTGTGAACTCACTGACACTCACACTGTTATACATTTAGACTTAGATTTTATTTTTAGAATATATTTTTTTTGTACTAGCAATGTAAGCTAAAATAAATAAACATTCAATCATTCATTTATTATAGGAGGAATTAATATTCAAATTAAGGTTCACAAACGTCATTTTCACCTAAAAACTTGAATATGCCGAAAACGCTTGAGTTTAGGTATAGGACATGACATGTAAGTCTTGAAGGATTTTACGTAGAATCCAGAAATGTAGTGATGTAAACTTACACAAATGTACAGTGTGTCCCATTTTGGATACATTTGCGGAATATCCCCGTTATTTTTATAGATAGAAAGTTTTCGCGACACTGAGTTACTCAAAACTAGAGATGCCATTGACAACATTTTCATAGCCCTTTAAGTTTTTGAGAGACAGCGCTTAATTGGAAATGTTGTGTTTTCAGGCACGCCTCATATCTCAACTATCAGATAACTTATCAAAAATGTGGATACAGTTTCTTGTATTGCTTTTTCCGTAGAGCTCGATTCCGATTTCGGAATTAGTATTTGCACCGATCGTAATCTAAGTCTAGCTTTATTAAGCCGGCTCAATTTTTTTTTAAGCGTGGCTTGTATTTAGTGTGTTGTACCGCACTGATTTTTTCACGGCCTTACTTAGCGGGAAAAATGAAAAATTTTGTTTGATTTGACATCTTCATCTAATTTCACACGGGAAATTTACATTTGACAAAATTAATTAAGGTTATGAGATATTGTTTGTTTTTATCAAAAAATGAAGAAAATGATGCGCTCTAGTTAATATTCGATTGTACAGGCATAGTTTATACACAGTTGGCTCACTCCATGTCGGAACCTTTGACCGAGAACAAGTTTTACGAGGAAGATAAGCTGGGAAAGAGCGATCGATTTTCAAGCGGTGTACGAAACTCCAACGACAAATCTCCGTTAGAATTTCTGATCGGCAACACCTGGTTAAATATTGTGATCAGAGCGAAACTGGAAATGCGGCTAGCCAAAGCCACTTTTGACGAGTAAACCTTCTAGTCTGACCGCTTATAGTAAGCTTCGCTTAGGCTGCTTTAAGAAAAGCTTTCCAAGCGGTGCAACAGATTATTCAACAAAGTTTGGCGATCGGTACAATCGGCCCTTGACTCGTAGTTAATCGAGTTACTTATGGAAAAAGATTATTACGTGAAATACAGCCTTTATGGTACGGTTAGTTAGCATGGTTGTTTATTTAGTTTTTACGAAATATCTACGAGAACTGGACCATTATTAAATCGAATCGGCTGCCTTTTTGAGAAAACTATCCATTAATTTTATCGAAAGCTTCAATCACAGCAGCTCAAAGTTCATCTATTGTAGGAAAGATTTCTTTGTAAACTTTGTTTTTAACAGCGCACCACAAAAAAAAATCTAAAACCGAAGGATCGGGGGATCGTGGTGACCATAATTGAAAGTGATCTAAATGATCAAAGGCCCTTCAACCCTTATAACAACTGCCGAATTTCAAGTCTCTGCTATAATTTTGGTTGATAAGACAGCGTGTTGATTTTTTTTTTTATTTGATACTTAATTAGTGATAGCTCATTTCAAAGATCTTCTGTACCTCATCATATTCTCTTTGTTCGGAGAAGTTAACTCTTGCGGGTATTAATAAATTAAGTAGCAAAAATGAAAAAAGAAAATGTTTGACCCGCTGTCATATCAATGGAATGATAGCAGAGGCTTGAAATTCGGCAGTTGTAATCAGGGTCAAAGAGCCTCCAAAATAGGGTATCACTGGACCCTCCCTTTCCATTTGATTTTTTCATCCAAATGGCGCACAGCTGTCATTTTGACATTCTCAGCTTTTACCACTATGTCAAAACCTTCAAAAGTTAGAAAGAGGGAACCTCGTTGAGCCGCAATATATAAAAGGGCCGTTTGCACAGATCGTAATTTAAGCCTAGCTTTAATAGGCCGGCTCAATTTTTCCAAGCTTGGTTTGTATTTATTTTGTTGCACGGCCCTGATTTTTTGACAGCTTCACTAGATGGGACAAATGACTATTTTGTTCAACGAAAAATTTAAATTTGACAGAATCAGTCGAGGTTATAAATTATTATTTGTCTTGATTACAAAATGAAGAAAAAAATGCACTTTTGTTAACATTTGAGGGCACAGGCACAGTTAATATAATATACAGTTGGCTCACTCCTTGTCAGAACCTTTGAAAATCATGACCTTGAAGCGACTAGCCACAATCCCTACGATCAAAAACAAAAACTGGCCGAGAACAAGTTTCACGAGGAAGACAAGTTGGAAAAAGGCGATCGATTTCCAAACTCCAACGACGAATCTCCCGCCAGAATTTCCGATCGGCAACACCTGGTATAATATTGGGACCAGAGCGAGACTGGGAATGCGATGAGCCGGAGCTTCTTTTGACGGCGAGTGAACTCTCTAGTCTTTGGTACAGGGCCTCAGAAATCTTTTTGATTCAGATTCATATACCTAATACAGCATAAAACCAACCAAACATACAATTGACCAACTTTTTGCGTAGACAATAAACACCTTTCTAGTTTTGAAGTTTTGAATACAATTCAAGGTTAGAAAGCCACCAGAAGCTAAGCTCATATGAATAAGCCTAGAAATTTGACCGCTTCTAGTAAGCTCCGCTTTGGCTTCTTTAAGCGGTGCAAGAGATTTTTTCACAAGATTGAAAGCAGGGCTTAAGTTACGATCGGTGCAATCGGCAATGGAAGATTAGTTGTTTATTATTGTTATTCATGGCCCACTATTGAATTATGCATCTATTGTCAGAAAAGTGTCATTTATATGAGTGTTCATGAGAAAAAGTGCATACTCTTATATATTTATGAAAAGGAAAAAAAAAGACATTGTTATGTTATTGCTTATAGATATACAGGGTGTCACAAATTCGAGTATTTAGCATTGGTAACTCGTAAGCCGTGAGAGGTAGAGCGTCGATTGAATGGAGGCAATGTTGCGCAATTTGAATCTCGAAAAAATACCGCTTTGAAACTTGATAAATTTCGAAGACCTCCGGAAATATCCGGCAATTAAAGATTTCTTCAAAATCCTTCCTTATATTCTCCTGAGTTTATTTGACAACAGGTCTGTTCGTAGAACAATCAGAAACCAGTCAGAGCCAATCAGCATTTGCAGTTTTCAAACTATTTCTGATTATTTTGACCAATCGATGAAGCGCTGATCGATTTGTGATTGTTTCACGAACAGACTCAAGATAATTGAAAACGAATGACACATTCTCATGACCACTTTTTCTGCTCTTCATGCATGGTCGAAATTGATATCCGACGTTTTGAATCATCGACCATCATTCACCTTTTTTTTCAAGTACGAACCCAACTTTTAGTATTGATAATAATAATTCATCTCCAAATAATAACTCTTTGCTTCCTGAAAATAAGGATATATCACACTTGCCATTTTGAAATAATGCAGAAAGTTGATACGGTAGTTATCAAAAAACCAAGTGTTAGATCCTTTCAGAACACAAAACGCGAATGAAAAAAAAAATAAAAAATAGAAATAAAATTAATAAAAATGAAAAAAGGGAAAGTTGAGTATCATTATTTCTAGGAAGCCAGGACTGAGACTGTAACTTGCATTCTCCATGAAAGAGAAAGAGAAGCAAAACGAAAAGATCTCCTGTCAATCGAGGTACTCCGTAAACGTTTCACTATTGGCCTCGGCTTTTCCTTTTGGTAGCGAATCTACGTACTAGCATGTCAAAAACATTGGGCAGGTAGTTGATGCCAAGAAAAAGAGAGAATAATTTTTCAATCTCAACCTCACAATCACAAATATATTCGCGGTATTTTGTTGTTATTTCTAATTTGGTAAATGATGATCTATTAGCGATTGTTATTATCCTCCCTACCCGCGGTTTATTCCAAATAGGTATCAAATAAATGAGATATTTTGGAAGCAGATGAAAAATAATCTAATAAACCTCCAATAAAAATGGGTTGGGAGAATAGGTATAATTCATAAGTTTATATAAGTTTATATCCGTTCCAAAATACATGCTACCTAACCTACCTACCTGTCTAGTCTAGCAAAACTATAGTTTTCGCCTCTTGTCATATTCTCAATTTCTGACCCAAAACCCAATTTTATTCATCTGCATGATAAGCTTATAGCATAACAACTTCACATTAGAATCGAGGTTTCACCATCTCTCTATAATTCTCGATAAAATCAATAATTGCAGCTCGTTGTTTATTGGGTTTTGGAACTCTTTTTTACATTTTATTCCAATTCCAAACCATAAACAAAAGACATATGAGAAAGTGAGGTTTGGTATGTTTTGAATTGTTTTGGATGACAGCCGTATTCACGTATTATCGAATTTACAACGAAGGTAGATATATATTATTCCGAACGCTTCAGAGAGAGAGGTCCATCATAGCAATTAATAGCGAAAGTATTTTAGACTTCTTTAGCTTATATCAATTGGAAAGCCTCCGAACCCGACGGTCCCAGCCGCACGATGCTTACAGAGTAGCCAAACGCTGTTATAGGCAAGAAAAATCTTTCTCTTTCGAATTATCGAGTTACAGAGTCTCAGTCCAGGTGAAAAATTAATGAAAAAAGTTGGGTCCGTATTTGAAAAGAAAAGTTGATGGTTGCTAGAATTCGAAACGTCGGATATCAATTTCGACCTTGCTATCTTGAAAAGCAGAAAAAGTGGCAATTATCTCTCCAAATAAATTCAGGAGAAAATAAAGAATGATTTTGAAAAAATCGGTTATTGCCGGATATCTCCGAAAGTCATTGGAATTTTTCAAGTTTCGAAGCGGCATTTTTCTGAGATTCAAATCGCGCAACTTTGCCTCCATTCAATCGACGTTGTATCTTTCATGGAAAACGAGTTACCAATGCTAAAGCGACTAGGTGAGTGGTCTGAGATGCCATTCGACAAAAGTCACCGGAGAGGTAGTGGAAATAATTTATGTTCGACATTTTGTGGTACTATCATTGACCAACGTTACTGACAAGACTGCAGTATTATTGATTACTGACAGTCAAAAAGTTTAAATAATTGGCCTAAATTAATCAATTGGTCCCGCTAGTTCAAATATACAACTGGGTGATGTTCTCCATCATCAACTTGGTTAGAACTACAGTGGTTCTGGGGTTGGCAAAAAGAGCCTTTAAGGCCTACTCGCCGGGCAGTGGTTTGCTCCCCACCGATACCAATACAAATACCAATGCTATACAGGGTGTTTCAGAATAACATGCTAATAATAAAGGGGGTGATTCTTGGGCTCATTTTAAGAAAAAAAATTCATATGAACGTATGTCCTAAACGCCTTAACTTTTTTCCCAAAAAATATGCAAACCAAAACCCGCATGGATGGCACTGGTCAGAATAATTAAATTGTTGGTGCATCAAAGAATGAGTATTAATGCCTAAAATACATGACTCAAATTTCATAAAGATATCTACAGTAATGACAAAGTTATTGTAAAAAAAGTATCTATTTTTTAAAACTTTGACACCCTGTATCTCAAAAGTTAAGGCGTTTAGGACATACGTTCATATGAATTTTTTTTCTTAAAATGAGCCCAAGAATCACCCCCTTTATTATTAGCATGTTATTCTGAAACACCCTGTATACTCGAATTTGTTACACCCTGTTTAGGGTTTTCCAATAAAAAAAAGTGGGGTCCGATAATCTTTTGACCTGACCCTGTATACTCATCGCAAAGGCAGAATCAATCTCTACGGAAAAAGTTTAAATGAGAAACAGTGTCCACATTTTCCATAAGTTATCTGATAATTTAGATACGAGGGGTACGCTATAATGCAACATTTCCAATTCAGCCCTTTATCTCAAAAACTAAAAGTGCTATGAAAATTTTGTTGACGGCATCTTTAGTTTCACGAAAAAGAAGCACACTGTCAGACAAATCGCAACTTTCTATCTATAAAGACAACAGAGATACCCCGCAAAAATACCCAAAATGGAATACCCTGTACTCTCGAAATTTATTACGGCTCTGTACCAACCTTCCGTTCAATAAAACAAACATATCCCGATAACCATTTGATACAGGGATATGTTGTTTCTCATGAAATCTGCGTAATGAATAATTTTTACGCAGAATTCGGAAGTCAACTGAGCTTTTACGGAAAATTAATGATTTATATAAATGGGGGAAACGTGAAGTCTGATTGGAAAAACGAGGCTCTGCGTTTTTTGTAACTATGCGTTCACACTGACAAAGCATTACTTTTCATCGACTGCAGGAGTCTCGAAAAAAAATTTATGGACGTTCGTTGAAGTAGAATATCGAAGATGCTTCCATAGTAATACTTATTTCAAAGCAAGCGTTCTTAATAAATAGATTATTAGAGAAGTACATAACACTGTAGCATTAAAATTTACTTGAGAAGACACGTCATTATGTGAGCAGTTTATTTAGGGTTAATGCACAGAGAATTCATGGATGTTAATTTGCAATCTACCAGCCAAAGATTAAAACATAGACATAACTGAGGTAAAGTTTATTGAAAGAAAATAGTGTTACATCGATTATTAATATGAATGAAAAATCAAAAAGAGGAAGGACACTCTATCAACGCATTTTAACAAGTCCACTAAAATCACTGTTTTAACACTTCACATGGTAATTTCATCAGAAGATTGATGGTAATCTTTTCAGCATCTTCTCACTCGTCACATTTCAGCAAAAGTCAGCACCATTCTGGAAATAAGAAAAGTGTAATAAATAAATATGTAGGAGTGTAGGTTATAAACAAACTTTTTGAATGATCAATATTTATGTATTGTCTAAAATGACACCAAAGTACTTACCTGCGCTTAATACAGCCTCGTATAGTCGCAATCCTGCCTCATGTTGATTGGAAAGTTGCGAAATAGGTTCTATAAAAATCAACTTCTTCACTGACTTTCAATCCTGGAGTTTCTTCAATCGCCAAAGCAGCTTGTCAGTTGTACTGATTTGTTCGTTTGCAGCATGAACACTTTTCGCCTGCGCGAAATGAGTACTGGCAGTATTGCCAAATTTCTTGAAGAGATTTCCTGGAATTATAGTTGAATTTGAATCGAGCGCCTTTTCTCGACCAATAGAATTTCGTCCAATTTTGAGGAGGTTCATCTTCGGAATTTTTGGGGATGGCGGGGATTCAAGCTTTACTGTAGCACGTGAAGGTAGTTTTCAAGCTAGTTAAGTGGAAAACTGGGAAACCTTCCCTTCATACCGTTTCTGGTGATCTGTTGAGAGTTTCCACGATAGGCTAGGACTACATTTTCCTTGCTCACCAAGAATCAGGATCGATTTTGAATTCCCTGGCTTGACACGCCGGCAGTTCTTGGCTGCTTGAATCACGTTTTAGATTATTTTGAATCTGGCAGTGATTTCAATACTGGTAAGCATTTTCTTATTTCTTCAAACCTCGACTCTCACCCTCGTGTACTATTCCTTCAGGATTCACGTAGGAGTCGACTCCTGGATTTGACCATAAGTCTCAAGATAGACATAGTTTTGGATCATTTGGTTTCATCGAGCCAACTCCGCAACATTTGCGAGATAGACACCCAAAAAACCACCCTGCTGATCAATCACCCAAAGAGACCGCACTGCACTGGATTTTGCTGATCAAATTGCTGTTTTTGCTGACCTATTGGTGACGATCTGGATTATTCAGGCCAGTCCAATTTTAATTACATATTATCTTCATTTCGTGCTTTATATATTTTTATAGCAAATTAATAGTACCTATTTTCGTGAATTGAAATATTACATAACATATCCATATTACGAATATTACCCATATTTTATGATTTTTGTAAACCAACCCTTCAGAACAGACTCAGACTCAGGAAAATCAAAGTATGAACATTAGCAGCACTTATTTCAAGTCAACACCTGTACATCAATTAGGAATCACATTCGATGGAGAGCCGAAGAATGTTATGTCATTTATCGAGAGAGTGGAAGAAATGGCGCATTCCCGCCATATTTCGAGAGTTGATTTATTTGAATCAGCAAGTGATCTCTTCTCGAGCAAAGCTATCTTTTGGCTCAGGCATGTGAAACCTCAACTAAGAGACTGGGATTCCTTAGTCAACAAACTCAAATCAGATTTTCTTGATTCTGATATCGATGATGACACATGGCGACAAATACGTGAAAGAAAGCAGTCGAAGCACGAACCAGTTGTTCTTTTCATTGCTATCATGGAAGGACTTTTCAGTCGATTGTCATACAACACCGCAGAAGTCACTAAAGTTAAATATATCAAAAGGGGTCTACAGAAAGAGTACCAGCAGAGATTGGCATTGGAAGACGTAGTTTCAGTAGCTGAATTGAGTAAGCTCTGCAAACGCTTAGAGGAAGCTGATGTTCTTGGTTTAGCAAGTTCTTCCACCCGTCAAGTTTTGGAACTGGAGGAATATGAGAGTGATTTGGAAACAGATAACAGAAGGAAAAATTTCAGTAATAAAAGTCAAGACAAGAAGTACAAACCAAAATAAAATTTCAAGAAACAAAATAATTACAAAAAGTCAAATACCCCGAATAATGATGCCAATTCATCGTCAAAAGATAACCACAATTGTTGGAAATGTGGTGGTCCAAACCACAACTTCAAGGACTGTAAATCAAGAGTAAACAAAAGATTCTGTTACAAATGTGGAGTCCCGGATGTCACTAGTAAAACCTGCAGGATTGGTTCGGGAAACGCCCAATAGAGGAACGTGTCGTTGATGCGCGTCGTCCTCTAAAGGAAGAAGAAGTCAACAAAACTCCCAAGCTACCTACAGTAAATGCAGATAACGATACCAATAAAGTTGAGCCATTTTTCTTATCAAGAACCAATGATAATAGACCTTATATATCCGTAAACCTGTACGACCAGCAAGTAGTAGCCTTGTTAGACAGTGGAGCTAACATATCAGTGGTTGGAAAACAAGGACTACAAATTTTGAAGCACTTGGGTTTGGAAATACATCGCGCAGGGTTGCAACATGTGGTTACAGCCGATGGCGCTGAACAAGAGGTAAAAGGTATAGTCAACCTTCCCTTGAATATGAAGAATTCTATAAGAATATTACCATCTTATGTCGTTCCTACACTCGCTCACTCGTTTATTTTTGGAAGTGACTTCTGTAAAAAGTTCGAAGTTCGACTTGATTTTAGAAACAATGAGTGGCATGTGCAGAGTGATTTGATAGGCGCTGACATAGACATTTTGACAGATTTTTCCCCTAGAGAGTTACCACCAAGCTTGTGCTCCCTGGTGAAACTCAACAAAGACGAACTAGTGCAAGCAACAAATCTGATAGATTCCTTCAACAAACTTAGTAGTCAAGATAGACTTGGACTCACTGACAGGATCACAATGAGCATAGATACAGGTGAGGCTAAACCGTTCAAACTAAGGCAGTACCTGATGAGTCCATTCATGCTGCAAATTCTGAATAAAGAACTTGACGAGATGCTGAAGTTTGGAGTCGTTGAACCATCGCAGAGTGCCTGGAACAGTCCTGTTCTGTTGGTGAAGAAATCTTCAGGAGAATATCGGTTATGCTTCGATGGCAGAAAACTCAACGAGGTAACTTGTCACGACAGTTATCCCCTTCCGCGGGTCGATAGGATTTCAAGCTCTCTGAGAGACGCTAATTTTATTTCAAGTATAGATCTGAGAAAAGCATTTTGGCAAATACCGCTAGACGCAGCATCTCGAGAAAAGACTGCTTTTACAGTTCCCTCAAGAGGCCTGTTTCATTTTAAGGTAGTTCCTTTTGGACTTTGTAATAGTGCTCAAACCCAACAGCGTTTAGTCGATGCCCTTTTCGGACCAAAATACGAGCCTAATATTTTTACCTATCTTGATGATATAATTATAACGTCTAAAACCTTTGAAGACCATATTCGGTTGCTTGGTGAGGTGAGAGATATTTTGACCAAAGCCAATTTGACAATCAACTTGGACAAGTGCGAATTTTTCAAGACAAGACTGAAGTATTTGGGCTACATTATTGAAGGCGGCCAAGGAATTCGTACTGACCCAGAAAAGGTTGCCACTATGGTCAACTATCCTCGACCCTCAACGACTACCGAAATCAAAAGATTTATTGGTCTTTGCAGTTGGTACAGGAGATTCATCAACATTTTTTCAACTTTGGTATCCCCGATTAATGATTTGCTGAAGGAAAGAAGAAGAAAAAGCAGAGTGTAACGTGGTCTTCAGAAGCGGAAGAATCTTTTAATAATATTAAAAATGCTTTAGTTGCAGCTCCAGTTTTATGTTCGCCAGATTTTTCGAGAGAATTTACTATTCAGTGTGATGCTAGTGATACTGGTGTAGGAGGCGTCCTTACTCAGGACATTGAGGGAGAGCGAGTCGTAGCATACTGTTCTCGCAGCTTATCCAGAGCTGAGCGTAACTATACCGTCACCGAACGTGAATTGTTGGCATTGCTGTTTTCGCTGGAGAAATTCCGTATGTACGTCGAAGGTACAAAGTTCAAGGTGATCACAGATCACTATAGCCTACTTTGGTAAAACAACCTGAAAGAACCATCTGGACGTTTAGCTAGATGGTCGGTCAAATTAAGACAACATTCCTTTGAACTCATCCATCGTAATGGTGTTTCGCACAAAGTTCCAGATGCCCTTTCACGGATACATACTCAGCCACTGGAAGATGCTGAAGTCGTTGCCGTCGTCGTCCTGCCTCAAACTTCGGATCCATGGTATATTGAGCTCAAGAACAAAATTCAAGCTGATCCCTCATCCTATCCTCAATGGAGAATTGACAATCATTGTCTCTACAAGTTTATTCCAACTAGTCTTCCCCTTCAAACTAACTTTCGAGAATGGAAAATAGTAGTTCCTAAAGAATCCAGAAATACAGTTATCAAAAGCTGTCACGATCCACCATCCAGCGGACACTTTGGATACTTCAAGACGCTTTCAAGAATTCAAGAAACGCATTACTGGCCTAAGTTGCGAGTGGATGTCATTAAATTTGTGAAGCACTGCAAAATATGTCAGTCTCAAAAAATTTCCAACTCCAGTCCCCTGGGTAAAATGGGCACGCAAAAGACAGTACAGTTTCCATTCCAAGTAATAGCCGTTGATCTTATGGGACCGTTACCCAGATCCAAAGGCGGAAATACTTACCTTCTAGTCGCAACCTGTTGGTTTTCAAAGTTTTCGTTTCTTTTTCCAATTAGGCAGGCGATTGCATCGAACATAGTACGACATCTAGAAAAGGACATATTTTTGATATTTGGAGCACCCCAGATGATAGTTTGTGACAATGGTAGCCAATTCGCTGGAAAGGTGTTCAAGAAATTAGCTGATACATACAAAATCAAGATTTGGTTCACCCCAAGGTACACCGCACAATGCAACTTTGTGGAGCGAACAAACAAGACAATCGGTACAGCCATCAGAAGCTACATCAAAGAACATAAAGACTGGGACCAACATCTAGCTAAAATTCAGTATGCTATGAATTCAGCGAAGCATGAAGTCCACAACCATAGTCCATCTCTTATCGTTTTTGGAAGGCATGTTCCGGTTTCAGGAGAATATTATAGCAAGATCTCTGAAACCAAGGGTATACAACTGGAACCTGGTGATAGGGATGAATATTTGAGGGATATTTCTAATTTAAGACTTATCTATGATAATGTCAAGACCAGCCTCTCAATAGCTCATCAGCGTTATAAAAAGTCATATGACTTACGCAGAAGAGAGATACAGTTTCAGGTTGGCGACAAGGTATGGCGTCGGAATAAAGTATTATCAGAAGCTATTTCAGGATTCTCAGCCAAACTTGCACCCAAGTATATCTTGTGTAAGATAATTGCGAAGAAGTCTCGTCTCGTCTATACTTTAGAGAATATAAATGGAAGTTTTGCTGGAGATTGGCATGTAAGGAACATGAAACCCTATTTCGGGTCAAGTTCCGATGTTTCAGTCGGATAAGCAGTCTTTACGTGACTGATATCCTTTGGTTAATTTAGTTTTAAATAGCGCTATATAAATGTTAAACGTACGTTTTGGTATCAATTAAGAAGCTCGAGTTGTAGTATTTAAGTTATTTATAGGTATAGATTAAGGTTGTTTTCTGCAATTTCCTTTGAAATTTTATTACCGTTTAGAGATCCCCCTAATTGTGACTTACCCAAATTTGTCTTCCCGATATTGTCGCTTTAGGCCGTGTAGTACGCGCAGTTACTGAGCTAAACGGAATAATAAGAAGAAACTACTCATTTAAAAAAAAAATATTATTCAATAATTTTTTTTTGTTGTTGGAGGAGGATGATGTAGCATTAAAATTTACTTGAGAAGACACGTCATTATGTGAGCAGTTTATTTAGGGTTAATGCACAGAGAATTCATGGATGTTAATTTGCAATCTACCAGCCAAAGATTAAAACATAGACATAACTGAGGTAAAGTTTATTGAAAGAAAATAGTGTTACATCGATTATTAATATGAATGAAAAATCAAAAAGAGGAAGGACACTCTATCAACGCATTTTAACAAGTCCACTAAAATCACTGTTTTAACACTTCACATGGTAATTTCATCAGAAGATTGATGGTAATCTTTTCAGCATCTTCTCACTCGTCACATTTCAGCAAAAGTCAGCACCATTCTGGAAATAAGAAAAGTGTAATAAATAAATATGTAGGAGTGTAGGTTATAAACAAACTTTTTGAATGATCAATATTTATGTATTGTCTAAAATGACACCAAAGTACTTACCTGCGCTTAATACAGCCTCGTATAGTCGCAATCCTGCCTCATGTTGATTGGAAAGTTGCGAAATAGGTTCTATAAAAATCAACTTCTTCACTGACTTTCAATCCTGGAGTTTCTTCAATCGCCAAAGCAGCTTGTCAGTTGTACTGATTTGTTCGTTTGCAGCATGAACACTTTTCGCCTGCGCGAAATGAGTACTGGCAGTATTGCCAAATTTCTTGAAGAGATTTCCTGGAATTATAGTTGAATTTGAATCGAGCGCCTTTTCTCGACCAATAGAATTTCGTCCAATTTTGAGGAGGTTCATCTTCGGAATTTTTGGGGATGGCAGGGATTCAAGCTTTACTGTAGCACGTGAAGGTAGTTTTCAAGCTAGTTAAGTGGAAAACTGGGAAACCTTCCCTTCATACCGTTTCTGGTGATCTGTTGAGAGTTTCCACGATAGGCTAGGACTACATTTTCCTTGCTCACCAAGAATCAGGATCGATTTTGAATTCCCTGGCTTAACACGCCGGCAGTTCTTGGCTGCTTGAATCACGTTTTAGATTATTTTGAATCTGGCAGTGATTTCAATACTGGTAAGCATTTTCTTATTTCTTCAAACCTCGACTCTTACCCTCGTGTACTATTCCTTCAGGATTCACGTAGGAGTCGACTCCTAGATTTGACCATAAGTCTCAAGATAGACATAGTTTTGGATCATTTGGTTTCATCGAGCCAACTCCGCAACATTTGCGAGATAGACACCCAAAAAACCACCCTGCTGATCAATCACCCAAAGAGACCGCACTGCACTGGATTTTGCTGATCAAATTGCTGTTTTTGCTGACCTATTGGTGACGATCTGGATTATTCAGGCCAGTCCAATTTTAATTACATATTATCTTCATTTCGTGCTTTATATATTTTCATAGCAAATCAATAGTACCTATTTTCGTGAATTGAAATATTACATAACATATCCATATTACGAATATTACCCATATTTTATGATTTTTGTAAACCGAAGTCGACAGAGGTAGTAGTTTTTGAAATCTTTGGGTATAAACAATTTCCACACGTATCACCAACTATATTTATCATTTTTTTTTCTTTATTCTACTGCTGAATAAACGTAGTTGTTAAGACAAAGTTAGATTGTTTCGATTTGTTTGCACTCCACAGTAAATACATAATTATTTGAGGTCTCTGAGTTGAGGCATAACATCTGTTTTGGGTTTCACATTTCTCCCTTTAAAAAATGTGTGGCGCCCTTAATTTTTCAATCATCCAATACTTGGTTATTGCGTAATGTGCTCTTGAGTCAAAAGACTCACGCCTAGTGCTCACCGATGAATAGCGGCCGTTCGCTGTGGTAAAGTAAAGAAAACTATGGCCACAACACAACGTGGGTTGATATGATTCTCACAATCACAGAAACGATGAGGGAATAATGAGTTTTGCCCAAAAAGTCTGTTTATGTAGACCCTCTCAGTTGCGAAAGGGATTAAGATCAAAAATATAACCGCACTGTAATGCTCTGGCTTTCTAATCATATTATCAACTACCTACTCTAACATGGCTAATAGACGATTCTGGTTACGAGGGATCTTTTTTTTAGGTGAATTTCTCTTCGACTTTTTTTGATTTTGAACAAACATATAAAAGAAACTGGGATCAAGATATTAGTGATTAGCTTGCTTGGTAAAAGATTGTGTATATTATCATAATATACCAAACAAGATGACAAAACAGCAGTACAATATTTATTCTGCCATTTGTTCAATATGGGCCAATAAAATGAATGGCAAGAGAAAGCGGTGGATTCGGATTTCAAGCAAAAGATCCTCTATGTGAAACTCTCTGATGAATGATTATGTGGATAATTTATCCTTATGATAGACATGCAACTGCGCACACGTTTTCATATAAAAATGAAGTTGCCACAATCCATCAGATTCCAACTACGTTTGAACAACAGAAAACTGGAGAGTCTACGTAGCCCAGGCAACGAAGGAAAAATAGAGGAAAAAAATGGTGTATTTGCGGATTTTGGTATGGCTGTAGGGTGAGATGTTCTGAACAACATACTAAAAGTCCTAATCGGTGGGTGGCGAGCTAAGGTGGTGGAGGGTGCCTGAAGATTTTTTTTTTGGTTTTTCATAAAAAGCGGGAAAACCAGGACCTTTAGCAAATAAACATAAAAATCCTTAATTATTCTACATGAAATTCTCATCAAAAAAGGTTCAGTACTCATTGTCGCCAAGATTGACAGGTGATATGGATGAAGGAAAAACAATATGATAATACAGGGTGTTTCCTAGACATTGGTAAAAAAAATGCGTGAGGTGATTTATTCTCAAGGGGTACTTTCATCAGGGATTTTCATAAAAAAAGTTCCTTTGAAAATTTGACGAGAAATTTTATGTACGGGAGCTACGCCCTTTCAAATTGGGCACCCCAAGACTTTTCTTCCTCAATATTTCCGAACCCGTTCATACAAAAATCACGAGATTTCATATATCGCATGAACTCTCAGAGCAGAATCAGAATTTGAGCTCAAAATTTCGAAGTTTCAATCAGTGGCGTACCAAACTAGAAGGGTCGAGTGACGGTTGAGTGTTTAGCTTAGACCTCGATAAATGGAGGTATACGGAGACTCTTAGTAGACCAACTGACACAGTGAGGAGTGGAGCCAATGACTGAGTGAAAATGCATCGGTGGCACGTCAGAGGTAGCAGTTAAAACTCAATCTATATTCTCATAATATGAAAATCTGATTTTTCAACATATATCCATTTTATTCAGTTTATTCTCTTCATCTAGCGAAAAAATACATGAGACCTTTTTTGTAGAAAATTTTACAAAGAAAAATTTAGTACTCCAGTATTTTTTCGCTGGTTGGTTTCGTTTTCAAGTTATTTAAGAGAAACCTAGAAAAATGAGCAACAGAGACCTCCCTCCAGTTTAGCTCGCCCCCACCGATCAGGACTTTTAGTGTGTTTTTTAGGACACCTCAACCTACACTCATACCAGAATTCGCGAATACGCCAATTTTTTTTCTCGATCCGGCATTTTTTGGTCTTCGTTGCCTGAACTAACGGCAATCATTTCATGAACTATCCTGAGAAAATTCCTATTGGTACACAAGGGGAATGGTTGTGATAGAATATTGATCGACTAATTAATGATACAAAAACAACACTAAGAGAAGCTTACTAATTCAGGCAAACTGTATCAACAGATTTATCAATACCCAGTAAAGAAGAACGCGGTTATTAGCATAAAAAAACTTGATGAAAAAATTGTTTTTGTCGCCTTAATCTCCATAAGAATCAAAGATTTCCAAGGGCCGAAAATTATTATTGAAATTTTTCAAAGACACATGTTACTGAATTACTATAAAACACAAAACCACGCATTGAAAAATATTTCTATCTTCCAATCAATCACAACGAATTCACTATGATAATAGAGATGGTGTGATGATAATAAAAAAATGGAAAGGTACCGAACAGGAATGGATCCATACTATCAGTTTTCCTCTTTAACTTTTATCTTGAAGCAGTGTCCATGTACGAAGAGATAGTGGATGACATTGAGATCAACAACATCCTGATCATCAGCATTGAATTGTGCTCACTAGCAGGCTTTCCAATCTCTTGGCCATAATTATTAACCTAACCACAAATTCCTTAACCAAAAATAAGGCGATCTAGGCAAACTTACCTTTATCCAAAATTGCTTCGTTAAGTTTACAGAGGTCGTCAAATATCCAAAAGAAAATTGGTTTTTCTACATTTTTCATAAAAGTGCAAATCGATTTTGATAATTTTTGGTACCTAGTCTTGGACCATGAGATCACGTTATTTGATTCTATAGCGACCGGTTGAGATTAACACGAAGTGATATAGAGGTGATGTCATATGTAGTTATTTCTTTTGTTTTTTTTTGCCATTGACTTTTTGATAATTCAGATGTTTTTATCCAAAAGTGTAATGTATTGGGTAATTCTTCTCTTTCTCGAAAAAGTTTGCTAAGATAAGTGGTTGTGCCAGAAAAAAATCTTCTCAATTAGCTACACAGATATTTTATTATTGATTTATTTTTTTCTAGCATAACCAATTATCCCAGCAATTCTTTCAAAAGAGGAAAAAACTCTCTTACACACTGCGTTATCAGGTAAAAACATCTGAATCATCAGAAAGTCAATTCCATAAAAAATCAGTAACCTCATAATATGCAGCTATATCTTTTGATTTTTTATGGAATTGACTTTCTGATGATCCAGACGTTCTTTCCTAATAGCGCAGTGTATAAGACAACTTTTTCCTCTCCTGAAAAAATTTGCTGGGATTAGTGGTTATGCTATAAAAAAATTATTCAATAATAAAATATCTGTGTGCCTAATTGATTTTTTTCTCTGGCACAACCACTTATCCCAGCGAAATTTCTTAAGAAAGAGAAAAACTTCCCACTACATTGAACTATCAGATAAAAGAATCTGAATTATCAAAAAGTCACTTCCAAGAAAAATCAAAAGAAATGACTTCATGCGACGTAACCTTCACAACACTTCCGGTTAATTACAACCGGTCGCTATAGAAACAAAAAACTTAATTTCTTCGAACATTGAACCACTAGAACAAGCATAGCACCCCCAACGTTCACGATTTGTTTGAGTCGATAACATTCTGTTCTTGTTTATATTTATGTGATGTTATTATGACTCATTTGTGATAAGATCTCTACAATCCAATCGTCCATGAAGAAGCTTCACAAACACAGCACTTTTTTGGTATAATTGCCACACTAAATCTTTTTCTCGAGCACAAATATAGTTATTTTCCTAACAAGTTCGCAAAGTGATGCTTTCCCGCACGCAAAAGCAGTTAGACGAACGACGCGAAGCGGAGTTCAGATATGCTTAAAGGGCGGGCAAGACACTTTGCGAACTTGTTAGGAACAATATTTTTTCTACGAGCGTTCACAGATTAGACACGAAAAACTTTAGATAATATATTATTTGAACGCAATTAAAAACATAGAACTTGAGAATAATGATTATTTATGCTTATAACAATATATTTATATTGAAAGAACAGTTTGTGGCGGCAGCTGGAGATTGGATAATATGGGTATAATCAAAATCATAATTGATTTATTTTATATTTGAAAGGCAAGGGCATGTCCGATCACTGTTCATAAAATTTCCTCTTTTGTCGCCTTATTCCCTGCTATTGGCAACACTGTTTTGATTTGACATGACACTCTAGACAGCTGCGTCAGTCAGTCTTCGTTTAATCGTTTATACTTTTATAAATTTGATTGTCCGTTTGTTTGTATACATGATCAGGTTTTTTTGATGCCAGTATTCAGCTCAAATCTTTCGAAGATTTCCGATAAACACAGTAGTTTGCACCAAAATCAAGCAAGAACAACTCACAAATGCCGATTGAAAGTCGTCATTATCAATGTTTGTTTACGTTACTGGCGAATGCGTTTTCAACGCAAAAAAAGAATTGTGTTTCATTTTGATTTTGACTGAAAAGGGAAAAGTAACAAGAACATTATTTTGTGCATAACAAAGTGCATTATCTACAGTTTGGTTGATATGGAAACGAAGTTTAAAACAACAAATTGGTAGGTAGTTATTTGAGTTGACATTTGAGTGCGGGAAAAATTTTTCTCGCACTAGTGCGGAGAAAGGTTACTTTGCACACGCAAATGAGTGTGCGAAGTGGCTACTTTGCGCACGCTCGTAGAAAAAATTATTTTCGACTGGAAAATGACAACAACCGTGATTTTGGAGCATCTATAAACGTCATGGCAACGCATTTCAAATAGCTCGATTGACACTTCAACGTTGCCGTTTGTGAGAAAAATTCCTCTTATCAATTTTGTAGTGTGAAAGATCAAGGAGAATCGTTCGAGTATTTAACAAGTGGTGATAGCGATGAAAAAAAGGCTACACTCTCCTTGAATATTGAAGATCTATCTTAATGATAGTGAACTTCAAGACATTGTTATTGAATTGGCAACAGAAAATCTGGTGAAAGGTATTTCAAGGAAGTTAATATCGCAAACCGGGAGCTTGCTTTTCCCCTTTCCCCCCTTGTTTACATTGACAAGTTCGACTCACACAATATTGTTTGTTTATGCTTCTAGTGGCTCAATATTCGAAGCGTAATTTCATTGCCACCAAGCTCGTTGTTATGAAGATTGTTGGTGGCCAAATTTGGTCACCAGCAAATCACATAATAACTCGCTTGGTGGCAGTTAAGACGTGAATCAAAAGTTATTTGGCATTTGCTGTAGGTAAGTCTGCCTAGATCGGCTTATTTTTGGTTGAGGGATTTGTGGTTGAGCGTTGTACAGTCATTCCAGGGACACCCTGTATAATATTGTCCATTCCAGACGAGATTCCAGATATTCAAAAAAATAAATAAAAATTAGTATTTTTAGAATGGAAAATCTTTTACAAACTCACCTTTATTTACAATGCTCAATAAGATAAAATAATAAAAATTGGGGGTCTCCATTTGAGAAAAATGATTTTTGGCAGTTTTCTTAATTCTATTTTTGATCTCATTTTTGGGCCACCCTGTAATGATAGTTATCAAAATATTGTGAAAAATCTTTCAAAGTAGGTCCTGTCAACAAGAAATCCAATACAAATTAAACAATAAAGGCTTTCTTATACGAAAAATCTACATTTAAATAGGAACCTTCAAACGTCATTTTTGAAATGAAAACTCAAATAGTTCAAAAACGCTTATTTTCAGGTATAGGACATCATGCATCATGCATCAAATCTTACGTAAAATCCAAAGATGTAATGATATATAGGGTGTTTCATTTGAAACAAGCGAGTTGACACCTATTTCCGGTATAACCAGAAGTCGCGCAACGTCACTATCATTTCATTTGAAAAGAGCATCTCCGGAAATGTCTTTCTACAAATTTTCAAAATCCCAATCGCTTTATTTCCCGGGATATTCTAAAATGTAGTAATTTTTTCCAAACAAATCAAACGTTTTTTCAATTTGTTATCTTTAAACTATTTGAAAACCTCCGACTTCGCATAAGGGCAATGAGTGTGACAAAGATAGCATCACCTTTTTTGTCAAATCAAAATATACCTATGCGCCTCTTTGCGCCAAAAAAATACGACTAATATTGCCTCAGCTGTCGACAAGACAGGGGCCCTTCCAGTTACGTAGTATCGAGTTCAATGCTTCAATACCGTAACCGAGTAACCATTTGCTGATTGAAATTTGAACTGGCTCACGCATGAAGTCCCCACGTGACATTGATTGTAAAGGTTTGAGGTAGGTCAGGGGGATGTGCGAGAGTCATTGTATCATGGAGTGAGTTTATCTTGTTTCTTTTTAAGTATAATGGTAACCCAGTTACCTAGGTAACCTGTGAATTTTGAAGTTCGGACACGCAATGACGTCAGCGAAACCTGCGCGTGAGCATAATATCTTGTTTGTTATAGTATCATGGTGTTAATCGGTGCATAAGCTTGAAGCACTCAATGAGCACTAGCAGGAAAGCGACTCTGGACAAAATATTTTTCAAAGAATGTAATATTGTATATGGGATTTTCCGGTTTGGTCAAATATTTCAAGGTATTTCAATAAAACCAGATCGATCTTGAAACTGAATAAAACAAGCAGTGTGTAGTCCCATTTTGTATTAAGGATGACATCAGCCAATTGTCATTAGCGTCTTTTCTTTGTGGTCCGGATCAGATGAGTTCAATTTTCAATGACTCTGATAAAATATTGGTCTAAACTTAAGAAATTGTCTGTGTTTTGTTGACACTACGGTCGTTGATTGATTGCAGCTTATTAGCATAGACCTAAGACCATCAGAAAACGTCAAAATAAATAGTTTGGCAAGGTTGAATTGTCCTGCTAACATAGGCACTTCTCAAAAAATGCGCCTCGTTGCTGGAAATAGACTGTCAGCCTAGTCAGCAAACTAATAGCATTGCTCTTAGTATGGATGCAGTATCATATGCCGGCGAAAAATCCACCAAGTTGAAATCTGCGTGATGCCGAATTTTTTTGCACGACGAGGAATTGAATGACTTGGGTTTTCTTGTACACTGTTACGGATAGCAGCGATGTACGGATATGACGTTTCTTTGACGAACTGGTGTTGACTGATTGTGTATCAAACCGATCGTCCCGAATTTCGCCACCAAACATTGAAGGTTGACATGGAAGGGCCACAGCTTCCGACGTTAAATTGGCACTTAGGAACACCGCTTATTCTGATGATAGAGTATGCTTATTTGGAAGTGCTGCTCAGTTATGGAACTTGCCAGGGTGATGTGGCATCGGTGACTGAAGAATAAACAATAGGTTGAACCATATAACCAAAATCACAAAACAAGTAACAAAACAAATATCACTAACTCAAACTCATAAAATTATTTACACTTTTGTCAGAGTCGTTGCCATGTCCATGTTCTAAAGCTTCATGAGAAAATACCGGAAAATCTAAATTAATTCAACTGCTGATCTTCCAAATCACCACCAATCCCAAACACCTGTAATTCCATCTATCTCCAGTTTTTTGTAACTTCTGTGTCATCAGAAACACATTTTTAAAGGAGAAAATTTGTATTAAAGTCAACGTTCCGTGTTAAAACAATGCAACATCTGGTCGCAAAACTCTAACTCGAGGCCTGTGCCGCTAATGTTAGACCGTTTCTCATTCCGTTGAATAGGGCACTGGTACAGTTATTTCGAACCACGCGGAAATCATCACTGTACAGAAAATCTAAAATTTTATTGATGGAGTCGAATCCTCTAATATCAACCAGATAAAGTGTTTTATTTAGAGGTATAGAACTTCAAATTGAAATATAACCCAAGAAAGTTATGTTAACGCCCATGGTTTTGGCTTTATTGTGAAGATAATGTTATGCCATTTGTGCTTATATGTGACTTGGGGCATATGGGCGCCGCGGCTTGCCCGGATTCCGGATAAAGCGCAACGGAAGGAAGATTTTCTACTACTGTTTTCAGCAGGATTTACTCATAACGTGTGATATCTCAACCAAAGACTACTTTCTGTGGGGATAAGTGAGGTCTGATAAATTAAATAAATTAACGACGTTGGAAGCTAACATTCGCTCAGCCAAAACCATGGACGTTGACAAACCTTTCTTGGGTTTTATTTTATTATTTTTATTGCTGCTTGCTTTCTTAAAATCGGTCCACTCGTTCAAAAGACTCTTTGAAATGCCAGAAAACCACTTCGGAGAGAATTTGAAAAATTCATCAACCGTCCTTCCCTGCTCTGTAATGAGGTGTTAGATCGCCTGTCCATTGGAACAATGGTGTGCAATGTTGTTCTATTCTTCCTGAACCGCGAGGGTAAGTTTCTCGACGATACTGGAAAGATAAGTTCTGTTCAAGATTGCTCGTCCAATGAAAATCCACATGTTCTCAATGGGATTCATGTCTGGCGAATAAGCTGGCCACGCTCACCTTTCAATTTTCTAAATCGCTAGAGAATTTTGTATCTTCTTCGTGCGACCTAGAGTTGTCGTCAATGAAAAAATTGTCTTCAGTTTAACTTTGGAGTGAATAAATGATGGGTTCGATAATGTTTCAAACATACCTATTCTATTTATTATTGTCTGGAATAGATCTAAGCTGCGTACGACGATCATCCGTTATGCCTCTCCAAAAAATTACTGATCCTCTTTGGTAGAGAATGACTTCTATGACAAAAGATGGTCTCTCCTATCACATTGGCTCTGTCCAAACTCCCTGACGCCAACTATCACTAATTGAATCAGATCGCGTCTCATTAAAAAAAAATGACACTTCGCTACTGAGCTAAATTCCAGTCTTTGTGATGCTGTGCCGACTGTGGATGAGCAGCTAGGTGTCTGGAAAATAAGAAGGACATGGATCGAAAAGATGCTCTAGTAAGTAGTGTCCGTGTGTCTTATTGGGAGATATTCTACACTACGTTCTCTTTAAAAAAGCTATCCAAAGCTGCGATCGTTATGGTTCGATTCAAAATCAAATCTGGTCTAGTCAAAAATAAGACACTTCGTCACTCAAGTGAATTTACCAGTGATAGAAGTTTTGTTCAAACTGCAATCATACATTATGGAGTCACTTCACAAATATGTTAATAATTTGTTCTCGCTTCCAATCTGTCAAGTGGTCTCCTATGAACTACAGTCTTTATGTGTTCTCACTAAAAATGAGAATCTGAATGAGTTAAGTCCACTCAATTGCACCCCTTTGGCCTATCTAGCGGCCTGGAAACCTGATGGCCTTTAAATAATTACGCACATTTTGCAAGTAATGTGGAGGAGCTCCGTCTTGTTGAAAGATAATCTCTTCCTCAATGTACAAATGTTGGGTCATTGGTTCTATATTCATCTCAATGACTTCTCATAATTTATTTATTTTTGACAAGATGATGGTGCCGAGTCTTGATTCCCAATTTTCCAATTTTATTATATCTGACGTATCCACTAATCGCAAGCAACTTTTCCACTCCACAAATTCATTGTTTCCATAATCGAACACGTATAAAAGTGTCCGAGTAAGAACGCATATGTTGATTGTGAAATAAAAGTCAAAATTCATTTTAAACCAAGTGTTATTTATATCTCAATTTAGAGTTGATACACTGCAATTGAGCGTAAAAAATAATATCTGACAAATGGTCGCCCCAAACCTTATTCTTTTTTTAAGAAATGTTCAATCACATTTTCACATAATTCTGGCAAAATTTTGCGTTCAATTTTGTTCTTTTACTGTAGAATTGTTGTTGGTTTATCAGCATAATCTTCGTTATTAGTGATCAATAATCTTATTAGTAATCTTTGAACGGTTGTTTGATTTGGCGCTTTGTGTCAACAAAAATGCCTCGTACTCGTTATTTACAAACTGTTTCCGCATAACATATTTGTAGTGTGTTTTAACAATAACAATTCGTTGTTCGACCGTATATATAATCGCAAACTGATCATATTATTCTTATGATTTGTTTGTTGGTCTACTGCGAATATTGTAGAAATGCCGCGCGATTTAGTATCTGCATTCCTATTTGGACACCCTTAGCTTTGGGTTCTTGGTCAAGTCCTACTTACTGTGTTAGAGATAAATCCGATTTGACTATACTAAAGATTTATCTGGCATACGATTTTTGGATCAAAGTGACTGTATCTCCATGGTCACTAATGTTCTTGATGATGATTACAATCAAAGGCTGAATTTATGAGCCAGTTGACAACGCCATCAGGTTCACTAATTTCCGGACAACGATTTTCAAACCGAATTGTCTGGTTTTGTCCGTGAATGTAAAATTCCATCATATTTGAGTTTAGACGATGTCTTTTAAATCACGCGCTCTATGAATTGCAAAATACAAATGCCACCAGGTACCTGGATTTATAAGAAAGATTAATAAGAGCGACGTGATTGGAAATTATTTCCAGAAATATTTGCGATAGAGTCCAGCAGATTTTTGAATTGTTATCATACTGATTGGTCGTTACAGGAGAAATAAGATATTGTGTCCATGATCACTACAAGAATGATCTTTTAATCCAAATCTAAAACAAACAAGGAAACAAGGTTCTGACATACTTATTCAACATCACCTCAATGGACAATTTGCACATTTTTCATAAAAATGAAAAATATCAGAATGTTTGAGTACTGCCTCTATCTATGCAATAGTCATGCTGACGCCACACGATCTAATATTTATCTTCATCTGGAGCACATGACTGCGATGAGAAAAGATTTTTTTTTCGGTCAAACAGGAAATTTAAGTTTTTTTGCATCAATTTGGTACATTTTTGGGTATTGAAATTGTCTTTTGCTGATGACCTTCAAATATCGGATTGAATACGTACATATATCAAACTTCAAGTCATTGGAAAACTTATGCGAATTGTCTATTATTGAGGTCTTCTATTGCTTGTCATGGACAAAAGATACATTTTTCCAAACGATCGCTTTCCATTGACACTGACCAGTGTTGCCGACTTGTGATCATGAACGTCAATCTATAGAAATCTCCATGACGCCTAATCTTAAACTTGAGTAACCAATTGCTTTCAATCTTTAATTTTGGGGTGTCGCACAGTGCCTCGACCAATGGGAAATAATGGTGATTGATACACTATTTTCAAATGGCAAAAGTTTCACTATTGTTTTGAAGAATGCACATCAATTCTACTGATGGTAACGCAAAAGTCTGTCATTTATATCGGTTTGCCACAAAAACCTCATCAAAACTGCTTCAAAAAATCTGTGCGAAAGGATGAGGGACAAGATTCCGAATCTCTCATATATTTCAAGTATCGTGTTGACAATTTACACCGTGATGGTGACTTATTAAAATCATTTTCTATGGCCAAGAATGCTATACGTTTGTACAATGGATAGAATATTCAAGAATGTTTATTACAGTTCGGTTCAATTCTAGAATTTTTTTTTCAAACCAAGTCGGAGGTTATAGGTTGGAAAAATTGCAAGTCTGGTGATGCAGAACAAGCTGTTTTTCAAGGCATACTAAATACCGAGGATCTTGATCAGAATATAGATTGATGCAGATATTTCTTGATTCTGCATCATTTCTACAGAGCTTTTTGAGCTTGAAAATAAGCTTCTCAAAATAATGTATATTTATGAATTCTTGCTTTTTTTTTCTTTATCAGTTTGTATAAAATAATTGCTTGGTTTTAGAAAGTAGATTCTGTTTGATGAAGACTGCACTAGTCAGGAACGGTAATTATTATTTCATTTTATATTAGAAATAACTATACATTAAATTTGGTTGATTTGATAAAAACAAATAATTTGGTTAAACAAAAGTGTTTCAGACTTTCAAGTTTCTTATTACATTTAGATTTAGGTTTTGAAGTTTTTTCAAAAGGTCTACTTATAAAACGTATGAAACAAAATATTGAAATTATGTATGCAGGTATTTTATTCATTATAATAGGTGAATATATTTTTGTGGATGGCAATAATGGCAGTTTCCAACTATAAAATATTATACGGAAGTCTCTTCAGTAGAACCATAAATCCATTATTCCTTGAGAAATATGAAATTTTAATTTTTTTTCCTTATGTTGTCAAAATTGTTAAACTCTCAACCACCCTCTATAACTAACTTGACTCAACGTATTTCTGTTATACCAACAAGACACCAAACAGATTTTTTTAAGTCAATCAAGCCATTCAAACTACTTTATTTTTTCCTAATCATTTTTTCCCGAGACACTATAATACTCGAAGCACTGTGTGTCAGTGATACAACAAACATCTATCATCTTCACTCAGGGCCTGTTTATCAACTGAGTTAACCCCTGGGTTAACGGAATAACCTTTGGATAACTTCAAAATGTTTGACATTTGTCCATTTGGCAGGGGCTTAGTTGACCCAGGGCACAAAACATCCCCCTTGGAACTTTTTCTTGAATGCTTTATCCGATGTTGGGGAAAATGATTTTTCTGCGCCTTCTGTCATTCAGCTATTTATATTAAAATGTCTTCTAAACACCCAAACGTATACCACATTCCAAATTAATTTATCTTTATATGCGACCTCTATTATAATACGACACATGGAAAAATACTAGCGATTTCCAGAAAAAAAATCTTTGGAAAAAGTAGTTTTCACATGACCACTATACCATTTGTTCTGCTATACATATTTGATACAGGAAACTGAAGTTATAAACTGGTGACCTTTACCATGATGTTACATGCTTACCCCACAAGAAATATATTACTCTTTTCAAATTGAGGTTTAACTGAACTCAACAACACCAGGATGAGTCGTGTACACATACTTAAATTTTAACAATCCGTATTTATGTAAACATAATTTATGGACAAATTGACATTAACATATCATTGGTACACCGAATAGAACGATCACGAATGCAGCTGCTTATCTCAGACATCAAAGATTGTCTACATCCCTCTTTCCGGTTGACTCCACTTGAAACTATCCGAAACTCCAAAGACTCAAATCTCATTTGAAACCATTTGGCCTGACGTTAAGACAGCAGTCTATATTCGACGCCTGCCAGTTGTAGGTGAGTAAAGTAAAGTTCTGATGCATTTTAAAGTGGAAAGTCCAGCCAGGGGGTGAGAGTGGCTTGAGGTAAAGGTAAGGTGAAGTGGAGTGAAGGGAACGCGCTGGAGCCGGCTGGTCGAGAACGACGCCAGCCAGAGGACTGTCTTTCCGGAAAGTGGGCAGAAATTTTATCATTTACCGGACTGGTTACCAGTTTATGAAAAACAAAAAATTGATGAGAGCTGTCTGGATAAATCTGATTAAGAATGTATAAAGGGAAGAAGTGGATGTAAGGATGAGGCAATTATTTTGAAATAATTCTCTGTATAAACCTAGGAAAACATCAAAACAATTGGACACAATTTCGTTTTTTTTGTGCTTTTCTCCGGAGATATTCCGAAGTTTTTTGGTATTTTAAAATGCATTTTCATTGGGTATCAAAATGCGCAATTTTTCCATCATTTGATCATGGCTATTTCTTCTAGCGTTTATAAGATTATCATAGATGAACATCGAATTTGTAACAACGTTCTGACAAGCAACCTGAAAAAGAAATTCATTGAAGCCACGATCTATGAATGAAATGCAAAAAACTATTTTTTTTGAAAAATAAATCTAATTTTGTTATGTTAGCAGACATAAATGCGCAATGTTTCAAAAACGGCAAACATTCAAGTTCTTCACAATTTTTTCTTCAAACCTTTCATATGAGGCAATAATGCTTTTATCGGACCGACTAGAAGTTTGTAGATTTTGTGATAATTTTAAATAAAAATCAAGGAAATAGGAACGTTTTATTCCGTCTTCCAAATAAATCTGAAAAACAACAGCAAAAGTGCATAATACTGAGTAAGGCTGTTAAGATACAAATAAGGAGAGTACATTTTCTTTTTTGTTTTACTTTTTTTAAACTTTGAGTTTGAAAAAATATACTTTTCAGTAGTAGTTGATCTGCAGGATCGAGATCACGCCTACTGTTTTTTTTTTTAAAAACAGCAATATTTTTGTCGGACTATATTATTACGCAAACAGAGATAAAAGAAATATAATTCAATAAGAAATACGTCTTCTTGTTATAAACTATGAAACAAGATATCAGGGTGTTTTCTAAACATTGGTAAAACATCCGTGCATGGCGTTGTTCCTGAGGCATTCTTATGATAAAAAGCTCCCATGAATATCTGTCGACAAATGCTCCGTGAAGGATCTACGCCTAGTGCCCTTCAGATAAAATTCTTTCATTATTAGCTAAACCGTCCATACAAAAATCATGAAATTTGTTTCATCCCATAAACTTTTTTCATGGTATTTTTTCCAAATTCTGATTTTGATGAAAACGGTACTCCTAGGTCATATCGATAATTCTAGTAGTTTCTATACCGATTAAGGCGATTTTCTAAACATTTTCGAAATCATCCTGCACTGAAATTTATGAATTTGGGAACTGCATAAACGTTTGACACTTGATTTTATTCTGAGCTCAAAATTTTAAAATTTGTATCAGAGGCGTGTTCGAGGTACGTTTTGCTTGAGACGACTCTTGCAATTATCGTTAAAACAAAATCGTGCAACGATAATATCATAGTGTCAGCCATAGACCATGTTTTGTTTGAATACTCGTTCAAGCGAGAGGTGAATGTGATCATCAGTCGTGCGCGATTCTTGTTTTGACAAAAATTATTGAAATATAGCGCCGTCTTTGTTCAATGCGAAAAATGAAATTCTTGAGGAGAAAGCGGTGATTTCACTCATTCCTCACTAGGGAAATTGTCACATTCAGTATATTGTAAATGTCATTATAATAACTACTCAGTTGAAAGACGAAAAATTCTGAGAACTTCTTTCTGTCGTCGTGCAGAAGGCTTTTGATTAGTTTCCAGAGCAGCCCGTCTTCATTTTGGAGCACAAACATTGAGTTTATTTTAGTCCTTCGTTGTCTTCCATCCTCTAGATAATAGTTTTTCACATTCACTCAATTTTGCCAAACTCTTTTCACTTTCTGCCCGACAAAAACAAAAAAACTTCCGCAAACAATAATTCGCAAGAACTGAGAACTGTAACGGGCCAAGCAAAATAGGAGCCAGCGATCAACGTTCAACGATTAAATGTTCAACGATGATTGGTGATCGTTCATCACAATAGTTGCTTCGAGCAAAACGTAACTTTAGGTAAATTAACTTTTTTTCGTACAAATAGCTCAGAAATCAACCAACGAATTTTCACAAATGTTTATGAGACACCCTATACCTGCAGTCTTTTTCAATTTCTGTTGAACCTTTTAGGTACATCAGGTTTTTCAAATAAAGTTTTTTTTATTCAATGTTCATCAATAATCACGATCACGTCGTTCTTCGACTAATCTATAAGTTTCCCAAATTGTAATCTAGTGATGAAATCTCTTTTTTCACCAGATTCGACAGCTATACATATCAATCATACCACTTGATAAATAGGAAAAAGTGTGATTTCGAAAAATCAATTTTTGCCAATAAGGTATAAAACATTTTTTCCGAAAAGCACCAACTGTAGCATCTTATATCAACGGATTGTGCAAATAGATCATGATGCAATGTTGGATGATGTCGGAAGCATATAGGCTCCTATGGAATTACCTTTGAAAAAGAGGATTATTATAATCATCATATAAGACTTCGTGTGTCATCATGTGAAACGTTTATAATTATGCAATATCATGATGCTCCGAAGACCTGAGTTTTGGAGTTAAGATGTGTTTTGAGCTAGGTTTGTCTTGAGTCTGAGATCATTTCCGCACCAGGACTAAGTAAATTTCTGGTCTTGTCCATCGACCGTTCTCCAGGATTTAACAATCACGTATCTGCGTTGTGCAGTAAGAAGTCATCAAATTGTTCTGCCTTGAGGATTATCTCCAAAAACTTGGACTTCTTCATAGCTAAACACACTTATTTTGCAATGATTGATTTTCATCTGAGGCACGGTATCTGTTTCTGGGGTACATGCTCGCATACCCTTTTAAAATCACTTGCCACACTTCAAAAATGGCGATCAGGTGTATATGCAGACTCAAGGTTCGTGAATCATGTCGACCGCTCTCCGTGGAGCACAGGGAATACCACTGGAAGTTATTATAACACACATCAAAGTGATCTCTTGGGATTGCCTATACATCACACTGAGCTAGTCAAAAGTTCTATAATAGGATGTCTGGAAATGATGAGCAAAAAATTCAGATTATAATTCTGAACAAAAAACACAAAATGCTACCTCTTCCGATAATATTCTTTCAAAAATTGATTATTGACGGAGTTACAGGGTTTTTATGTTGCATTTTATTTGCAGTCTTTTCGCAATACCTTTTGCCACGCTTACAATATTTTGACGAAATCTTACGTTTGGGGCTTCATCAGGATGAGAAATTCAAATTTGCCCCCCGTTTTTTCGCATTCTCTAGAGTGCGCCACATACGAACCTATACTTTGATTTGAATGAACTTTTATGTGCTACACTGTATGTGACTTTTGACCAAATATTTTTATTCTCTTGACCTTTTGACATAGGAAAGGGGTACTTTTTTTGTTGCGATCAATCTCACCGCTTTCGAGAAAAACGCTGAAATAACCTTGCTAGCATGTTATGGATACGAATTCATTTCAATTTCTTTTCAACCTCAAAGCATGCTTTGGAAACATGTGCTATAGTTGCCGTAGAAACAAGTTTCGGAAAAATTAGTTTTGAAAGTTGGTAATTTTTTGAAAATTTTTTGTTAAGCTTATGGTGGTCGATGACAGAAATACTGAATATAAAAAAATGTGGAAAATAACCCACTGTCAAAACTAATCCTAATCAAATCTGTTTCTACGGCAACTTATAGCGCATGATTCCAAAGCATGCTATGTTAAGAGTTGAAAATAAGTTGACGAAATTTCGTATTCATTCCATGCAAGCAATGTTATTCAAGCGTATTTCTCGAAAACGGTTAGATTCATCAAAACAAAAGTACTCTACCTTTTTTATGTCAAAAGGTCTGGAGATTAAAAAAAAATCACTCAAAACTCGCATACAGATACAAGATTTCGTCTGAATATAATAAGCGTGGCGAAAGGCATGGCCAAAAAACTGCAAATAAAATTTAAGTTTAAGACCCTGTAATTTTCGAAAAAATGTTAGAGGAAAAGGAAGCATTTATTTTCGGTCTTGAAAGCTCCCATGATTTTTTTGCTCATCATTTCCAGACACTCTGTAAATGTATAATGGTAGGAAATTATTTAACCGTCCTCCCACGGATCTTGGAAAGTTGAAGTGTGCTAGGATATTTAGAAAACAAACTAAAATATCTTTGATGGTCAAGGCATACTATGACCTTAATGAGTTTCACAATTTTGTTTTTAGACAGTGAACATTCACCTACTTGGGTAGAGAATATGTACTTCACTTTGAACTCTTTGACTTCCAGATTTAATGACAATTCTAGCTTCTAGCCTACAATTTGTGTGAATGTTTTACTTTTACCTTGAATCTTTTTCTACTTTATTGTCTCTAGTGTTTCAATCAAGATAGCTTTGTCAACAACTTCCTGTTTTTTGATGATAAAGCTATTTTTGACTTTGACTTTGATATAATGCTAAGTACCTATAGGTTGAGCAGAATTTTCATAAAACGTTGATGAAGGTTTACAAAATCAACTCCAGGAAAACACTTTTATGAGATATTTGAAGATAATCACGGCATAAACATAACTCTATGTTAGTTGTGTTGTAAGAGGCTCTAATGGCAAATTGATTAATATTATTATAACTACATCGAATGACGTAAACACATTAGGTAGAGATTGAGCTTGAAGCGAAGGGCTGGATTTATTCATGCAAAAGGATTAAGATATGAATCCATGATATCCATATTATTTATCAACTCTATTCCGTTAGGGCAAAAGCAGTTTTGCCTCTAGCCTATCACCTATCAAACCACTGTTTTCCATCGACCTCGTGTCGGCGCCGTATCGCAAAGCGCAATAATTCCGCCGCGCGACGGCCCTCACTTAGTTCCTTCTCGCTTGAACGCGAAAACGTGTTTCGCCTAGTTTCTCAAGTGGCGCGAATCAAAGGTAATTTTGAAAAATTGAATGTTAAACCGCTGGATTAATGTTGTGCTTTCAACAAATTCTTCTAATTGTCAACTGTGATTATATGGAAGTTATTCAAGTACGTTACATCACATTATTTGTTTTGAATAATTCATGAGGTATCATAAGTTACCTACTCTGATTTCCCAATAATGTTAACTTGTCAAATATTTCGGTTATGTTGTATGAGACGTCAAAATATCACACTAGTCATTCTAATTCTCCTCACTCTAGATCCAATGCAATAAAAATGTTGACCCAATTTGCTAAGCGATCTGTGTGAGAGTAATCTTCGGGTGAATTCCGTAAAAATTGTTGTTGAACGATACAAATTATTTGTACATCATCTTGAGGAATGCGATGCCGGTATTTGCTGTCTATCACTCGAAATCTTTGGTCAAATATACATTTTCCAGTGCTTACATTTTATAATTATATTATGCCACTCTACATGTTTCCGTAGTGGACCTCAATAGAAATAATATTGATGAAAGTATATAGCGGCTTGCGTGACTTTTCACATTTAGACCACACCAAATAGTCGATGCTCAAAACTTGTTTTTCAAAGTTCATAAAACCCTTATATATTTAAACGTTAGTATATTAGGGGTAGTAATAAATCAGTAGCCATAAAGGGCTTAATCAATCGCATGCAAAATACCAAAATAGCCAAGTGACAAACGTGAAACTATTAAAAGGGTGCAGTTAGAGAATCGAGATCTTTTCTATAGAAACAAATAAATCCGACAACAGTATCTGTATTCTATAATTCCATCTAACACAGCCTGATTTCCAAATCAAGAATAACAAAAAATCTGAAAAAGTGTAAAATATTTTCGTGGTGTTCCTTCTGTGAAGTCGATATCAAAAGTTTAACGTGTTCTACCGCCTCATTCAACATTCAAGATAATGATATATCATCTCTACATAAAATATGAGTGCCTTAAACCACTCGAAATATCAATGAAATTTTAATATCATGTTATAGAGTATTTTTTTACGTACATATAGTAAACGTCAAACAACTTTCGATCCACGTCATCGTTACCACCAAGCTAGTTGTTATGAAGCTTGCAGGTGACCAAATTTGGTCACCTGCAAATCACATTATAACTCGCTTGGTGGCAATTATGTATGCTGTATATAAATTGGTCGGTCTTAACCATGATTCATAGTTTCCTTATGGAATTGTCGAAAGTGGAAAGTTATTCTCGGCAGTTGGCCTGTTAAGTTCTGTATAATCAATTCAACCTATTTTCTTGTTGGAGAAAAATAACGGTTCGGAATATTGTGAAGAAAAAGTTTTTCTTGTGATCTTTTCGCAATACAGAAGTTTATAATTTGAACTAGCACATGACCGGGTTTTGATAAAACTATCACTTAGTAGAGAATACATAATAGGAATACAAAGATATTTTTTCGTCATATGCTCAACTCCATTTCAACATAAGAAAAAGCTATTGGTTTTGTGTCAGTCAATCCAAACCAGACATCGGTTACAGAGGAATCATGATTTGCTACTTTTCCAATGAACGGTAGAAATATTTCAATGTCCCAGTTTCATTCAGAGAATATTCAAATGAAACCGTACTTAAAATGATAATTCACGTCCACAATAACATGGCAAATAGTTTCATCAAAGGAAATGACAGCTATTCATTCATCAAATATTCCCTTTATTCAAAAACACGAATGTGAACCGCATTTTTTTTTGAAGCATAGGTGTTATTAGCATGTCAAGTGTCAAGTCGTTATTCATAAACTGTTTGGGGATTTCTTAGACTTCAGAGAGAGAGCCTTATGTCCAAATTAGCAATATAATCCGAATAATTCCCAGATCTGAATAACTGGAATATGCCAAAAACATTTCTACAGAATTCTGATCATTTGAATTTCCATGTATAGCAAATGCCAAAGAACTTTCGATCTAAGTCATAATTGCCACCAAGCAGGTTGTTATGAAGTTTGCTGGTGGCCAAATTTGGTCACCTGCAAATCACATAATAACTAGCTTGGTGGCAATTATGACGTGAATCGAAAGTTGTTTGGCATTTGCTGTATGTATATTAGGCGTAACATAAATATTATGTTCAACGTATACAGGGTGTCCCCGAATAACGTCAGGAGACTTCGGGGGATGGTTGTATGTGTAAAAATATTGATGGTGAGTCATTTGACAAAAATTCGAAATCTCAATATATCTCGAGTTACAGGCAGTCAAAAATCTTTTTTTTTTTTGTCATTGATATATTCTGATTATTTCTTATCAAATCAGGAAGAAATTTGGAACACGGTTTTCACTTTTTCATCTGTAACGTCATAGTATGTGTAACGTTCTGTGGAAAAAAAGGTTTCTCCACTCTGCCCCTAGGTGGCGCTAAAACTGAAATCCAAAGTTCATATTACGCATATCTTTTTTGTCTCGATAGATTTCGTAAAAACAACTACGTTGTTCGAAAGTCGTGCCTAACTAGACAAAAAATGTATATCCTTTGTACGAGTCGATAAATTTCACCGATTGGCCGAAAAACGACATTGAATTAACCGGAATCAACTCATGTGAAAAAAAAATGTTTTGAATGACATGATAACAACGGAAATTCAACACAAAAACAACATAAAACAATACAACAACAACATAAACAGCAACAAAAAACTACAAAAGCAGCACAAAAACAATACAACGACAAAAAACACAACTGTTTTTTTTTTATGTTTTTGTTGTTGATTCTGTATTGTTTTGATTTTTTTTGGTGTTGTTGTTTTTGTTGTTTCTGTGTGGTTTTTTGTTGTTCGCGTTGTATCTGTTTTATATTTTGCGTGTTTTTTTTACCGACAAAGTTTTTTTTTGGGCTTATTGGCTTTGCGTCTAGCACTTGAGCCCGGTGTTCACGAGGCGATTTCAGTTGAATGATTCTCATTGACCAACAAAGATGGCAAGCGGGTTGTGTTTTTGTTGTTGCAACCGCTTGAAAGGCTGGTTCTCACGAGGTGAGTTCTATCGGTCAATTTGAAATTGCTTTTCATTTGAATGACAATCGTTTTATCAAGTTCTCACTAGGCGATTTTTAATGATCAACGTGGAATCGCTTTCGAATTGAATAAAGCCTGGTTCTCACGAGGCGATCTATGTTGAACGATTTTTGTTGAACAACAAAAATAGCAAGCGATTTGTGTTTTCGTTGTTGAAACGGCTTAAAACCCTGGTTCTCACGAGTTGAGTTTTATCGGTCAACTTGAAATCGCTTTGGAATTGAATGACAATCGCTCTGTCCCTAGGCGAAGTTGAACCACTTTTGTTGAACGACAAAAAGTTGCCAGGCTCTGAACTTTGAATCGGCAGGTCGTCGTCAAGCGAATTTAAAATTGTCATCGTGAGAACCTCCTGTCAGAAGTTGGAGTTATCAAAATTGGTTCCGTTGAAATATTGAGAATATTGCACGAAAACATCACTTTCCATAAAAAACATTTTATATGGAGTGATTTTTTGACCCTCAAGTTCCTAGACCATTATCAGCAACAAAAGTGCCTGTGGAATCACACCATCGATAAAAAACAAGGAAGCCAAAGAAGAAGTTTTGTGAATATGGGCTTGCTTATACGTAGAAGATTTTTTTATCTAGCCTCATCTTCAATTAATAACTCTTTTGAAAGCCTCTGTAAGGTTCCTAATCGGTCCCTTCTTGAAATCCAACCTCTTAACCAAAATATCTGTTTCTTTCTGGAAGTTTCTTTTGGCAACATTATTCTTAATTCCTGAATCAAGATATTTTTTTATTTCGGGCGACAAGTTTGAACAACCTTGCTTAGAGCAATTTTTAAGTTTGGCAATGTCAATCCAGTCCGATAATCGTTTTAACACGATTTTTGATGATCAACAAAAGTCGTTCTACTAAAATCGTCTTTTGAGAACACAAATCGCTCGCGATTTTTGTCGACCAACAAAAATCGTTCAAATAAAATCGCCTCGTGAGAACCGTACTTAACAATCGTTCAGTGGGAACAGACTTTCAATAAAAGTTGAACCCATAAGTTGAACAACTATTGTTGAACGACAAATAGTTGCCAGGCTCTGAACTTTGAATCGGCTTGTCGTCGTCAAGCGAATTCAACTATGTCATCACGACAACGTCCTGTCACAAGTTGAAGTTATCAAAATTGGTTCCGTTTAAATATTTCAACGTGACTTGAAAAAAAAACTAATTTTTGACCCTCACGTTCCTAGACATTTATGAGCAACAGAAGTGCCTCTGGAATCACACCATCTTCAAAAACAAGAAGTCTTGTGAATATGGGCTCGCTCATACGTAGATGTTTTTTGTATCCATTCTCATTTCAAGTTCCAACCCTTCCTTTTGGCAATCCAACATTTTACCCAAAATCTGTTTTTTTTGTACGTTTCTTTTGGCAAAATTATTCTCAATGCCTAAATCAAGCCATTTTTTGTTTCGGGCGATCAGTTTGACAATGTCATTTTAGTCCGATATAATCGTTTCAACACGATTCTTGTTGATCATCAAAAGTCGTTCTACTAAAATCGCCTCTTGAGAACACAAATCGGTTGCGATTTTTGTTGCCCAACACAAATCGAACAACTAAAATGGCCTCGTGAGAACCGTACTTCACAGTCACGACAAAAAACGTAATTGCATCAAGGGGATTCATCTGATCCGAGATTTTACTCAATGCAAGCATTTTTTCTAGGAAATTTTACCACATCACCCTTTGGAACAATCCAAGTCTTATCAGGTAGGTGAGATATCAAACTAGGCAACCGAATATCTATTTTTGAAAAAAAAAAACGGTAACAAAAACGGTATCTTAATGGTCAAAAAATACGAAAAATCTACATATTACGCCCACTTGTGAGAGACGTTTATTCCGTTAAATCAAAAAAATTGATAGTGTATTCACTAAAATGAACATTTCTGAGATCATCTGCGATCAGTAATACCTCTCACAAAATCTCATGTATTTCACAATAAATTGTCACCGTCCTCGAACAAAATATATAAACATCTCTTTCGAGGCGTAATGCTCACTTAGTTTGGTTGCCGGCGTGATGAAGACCCACTGACTATTTTCTATGAAAGTGATGATGAAAACTTATTTTGCTAGCAGTGCTTTTTCGAGCGGATGAATCCCCTTAATGCAATTCAATTCTTTCTCATGTCAAACATCAATTATCATTTATAAAACCATCCATGCCATGTATCTGTCATTCACAGAAGTCTTTTTTTTCCACATGAGTTACTTCAATTTCGATTTGCGGCCAAACGGTGAGATTTATCGACCCGTAGTACAAAGAGTACATTTTTTTGTCTTTTACAATCTTGAAAACGACGTAGTTGTTTTTGAGAAATCTATCGCGACAAAAAAGAAATGCGAAATATGAACTTGGGATTTCAGGTAAAGTGCCGTCTAGGGGTAGAGTAGAGAAACATTTTTTGAATCAGCTGAGGCTGTGTATCAAATTTGATTTTGATTCGATAAGAAATAACCAGAATATATCTATGACAAGAAAAAAAAATATCTTTGACTGCCTGTAACTCGAGAAATATTGAGATTTCGATTTTTTGTTTTATGACTCACCACCATTATTTTGAAACACACAATCACTTTCTCAAGTTTCCTGACGTTATTCGTGAACACCCCCTAAAATACAATTTGATTTTGACCTATTATTTTTGTTAACATAAGTATATGGGTTGGACGACTACTACCGGGACTGTTTTGAATAACGTCACTTTTGGCTTTCTTTTTTCTTTCTTCCTTTTGCTTTCTTGTTACTAGTTAAGCAAGAAGGATGAACTACATTTGTTTTTTCTTTTTTTTTTAATCAAAACATGTTCTGGTTTTCTTTATTCATAAATGTCTTAGACTATTGTGTACATTTCTAGATTGTTTTCGTACTTGTAGCTATCTTCTATACTTATATAAGAGCTTGTCTTGACTGCGTCATCAACGAGCCGAGCCAAAACTATTATAAATAGAGCCATGAAGAGATGTTCTGCTAAATATTTTTAGGTGTGCTAAGAAATGATCCTGTGAAATTTCATCCTCAAGGGGGTGAAAAGGGTGGGGGTGGGAAAAATCATATTATATTGATGAAAAATTATGTATTTTTGGTCACATCAATTTGAAACTTCATATAAATAGTCTTGATTGCGATTGATTGAACTAATGTTTCGTTATTTTTTGAACTTCAATCCCTAAGGGGGTCAAAGTCGGGCTCAAAGTAGATGAGGTGAGAAAAATCAATAATTGATAAAAGACTATGTATTTTTGGTAACATCATCCTGAAATGTTGTATAAATAATCTCAAATGAAATTATCTGAATATGTGGTACGTTATTTTGCGAAATTCAGCCCCTATGGGGGTCAAATTCGGACTCATAGGAGTGGGTGGAAAAAGTCGTTAATTGATGAAAGACTATGTATTATTGTCATCATGTTCAAACTTCATATAAACAATCTTCAATGAAATGGATCGAGCAAATGTATCGTTGTTTTTCAAAATGCGATTCCTAAGGTAGACAAAGTCGGACTCAAAGGAGATGGGGTGCAAAAAATCATTAATTGATAAAAGATTATGTATTTTTGCTAACATTTTGTTAAAACTTCGTACGAATAATTTTGATTAAAATTGATGAAGGAAAAATTCAATCCTCCAGGGGTGAAAGGGGTGAGGATGTGAAGAGTCATAAATCAATCAAAAAAATTGTATTTCTGGTCACAACGACTTGAAACTTCACTATGATGATCTTCAATGAGATTGCTAGAACATGTGTTTCGTAGATTTCCAAAATTCAACCCTTAATGGGGTGAGAGGGATGTGTCTGTGAAAAATCATGAATTAATACAAAAAAATATATTTTTGGTCACATCAACTTGAAACTTCATTATAATGATCTTTAATGGAATTAGTAAAACATGTGGTTCGTCATTTTCCAAAATTCAACCCCTAAGGGGTTGAAAGAAGTGGGGGCAATATTTATAGATGTGCTAAGAAAAGATTTTTAAAAATTTTACCACTAAGAGGCTGAAAGGAGTGGAGGTAGGAGAAATGACAAGTTAACGGAAAAAAATATGTATTCTTGGTCACATCGACTTGAAACTTTATATTAATAATTTTGAATAAAATCAATAAAACATGTGTTTCGTCGTTTTCCAAAATTCAACCCTTAAGAGAGTTAAAAAGGGGTAGGGGTGTGAAAGAACATAAATAAAAAAAAATATTTTTGATCATATCGACTTGAAACTTCATTATCATGATCTTGAATGAAATTGATAAAACATGTGTTTTGTCGTGTTCCAAAATTCAACCCCTGAGGGGGTGTGAGAGGAGTGTGTAGGTGTGAAAAATCATAAATGGAAAAAAAGTATTTTTAATCACATGGACTTGAAACTGTGTCAAAAATCATAAATTTATCAAAAAAATGTATTTTTGGTCACATCGACTTTCATTTTCATTTTATAAAGGAATCAATGAAACACGTGTTTTGTCGTTCTCCAAAATTCAACCCTTCAGAGGGTTAAAGTGGTGTGGGTGTGAAAATTTATAAATCGATTAAAAAAAGCATTTTTGGTCACATCGACTTGAAACTTCATTATGATCATGGTGGAAAGAAACAAGGTATGTGAGACTCACGAGAAAGAATTGGGTTCTATTGCGCATCGACGTCATACACTACAATTTTGTTTATAGTACCCATGGTAACATAGGAACGTGGCTTTTTAATTATTATGATCAATAGCATAACAAATAAGTTGTTTCATTAGCTGTGGTTATAATTCCATTCATCAATACTATGGATGATCACTTATAAATACATAATCACTAAACATACCTTGAAAAAAACTTCTTGTCTTCATTCCTTTTTATGGTATTTGCAGCATTAATTTGCTGTATACAGTGTGTCCAGAATAAAATGATGTACATGGGACTATACGAGGATATTGGAAACGGTAAAAGATACGACGTTGCTTAAATGGAAGAAAAGTTGCGTATTTGTATGCTCAAAAATATTCTACCTTTGTTTCATTTTGAATCGATTTCGTTATGTTCATACAGGGTGAAAAAAGAAAAGGTTCATTTTGAAAAAAACACAATATTTTGCTTGTTATAAAACCCAACACTTTCAAATTTCCAGGATATAGGTAAGAGGATACGACGATTCTTAAACGGCGTCAAAAAAATTCTAGACCTACTATGTTGCGTCCAGACAAAGTCAAGTCTGTTTTTTTTATGGAAGTCATATTTTTGGAAATTATTTTCAATACGGACCATGAAAATGGAGAAGTTCAACATAGTGGGCCTACAATTTTTTCGACACAATTTTCAAAATCACCGTATCTTCTTACCCAGATCCAGAAATTTTCAATACCTCATCTTTTATAATAACCGAAATATTGTGCTATTTAAAAAATGGCCATTTTTCTTTTTCACCCTGTATCTTCATTACGGTATCGAATCAAAACAAACCAAAGTGAGATTATTCTTGGGCACGCAAATACGCAACTTTTCTTCCATTTAACCGATACTGTATCTCCTGTAGTTTCCGATATCCCCACGTACATCATTTTATTCTGGACACACTGTATATCCAACTCTTCCATCATCGGTGAAGTCTGATATCAAGCAATCAAAAACCAGATTCAAGTGACCAGATAACAAAATTACGAACATAGCATTGAAAGATGAGACGAATTATTCCTTTAAATATTCAAATTAATCAAATTTTCAAATAAAAATGATTGGATCGACTTTGTGTAGACTCGTTCCTATTGTCAGTTAATTGACATCTGACAATATGCCCAATCAAAGTTGTCAGCTTGCAAATAATACTAGACACCTCTCAATCAAAATATAGGTAAATAACTAAAAAATATTTGATTTTGGGCAAAATAGACATAAGAAAAATAGCCGCAAATAAAATTAAGTAATGTAAATACCGCTTTGCGATTTTTCTCGAAATTTTGACGTGAATGATTGTTTCCAAAAGAAGCAAATCTGGAATAAATCGCTAATATGGCAACACTGTATGTTTGTAGCGAATGACGTCACAATGAGATTCGCGTTGGCATACCTTGTTTCTTTCAACCATGATTATGATAAAATCAATAAAACCCGTGTTTCGTCGTTTTCCAAGTTTTTGAGTGTAGCTTTCAACATTATTCGATAAGATTCAAACAATCGCGGGCAAAGCTGTGACGGGTACTGCTAGTATACTTTATTTCAGGTTGTTATTAAAACCTATACAGGGTGACAATCCAAAAAGGACCAGCATGTCATTGTTTCCAAACCAATGATAGTATGCATGAAGATTTGGCAAGACACGTCGATTTAGATATCGAGGGGGACAACTTTTGAGGTATCTGTTGTTTCTCTTGGATCGCCCCTCTCACGCCCAGGGTAGCTACTCCTGGAATTTCAAATAGCAAACCCACTTATTTCACGATTTTTGAAATCTTCACCTTATTCTTCGAGTATGAGAATTTGGTGGGACACATCAATCAAGATCTCGAAGGGAACAACTTTTGAGGTATCTAATAATTTTCTGAATTCAACCTCCTTACTTCCAGGGTAACTACCCCTGAAATTTCAAATAGCAGCGTCCACTTATTCCGCGATTTTTGAAATATTTATGCTATTCTTGATAAGTTGTTGTTCCTCCGTTCAGTGGCTTTGCTTCTGGGCAATTCGCCAGCACGTTTCTTGATGAGTTGCATCACTTTTTTTTTTAAATTGGACTACATAACCTCACAATTGTTTCCAAACGTACAACGATAATTATAATTTCTTAAACTGATGACGGTATGGAGATTTTGTCTACCTTGAGATTTTGAATGAAAATCCTTATTTCTTTTGTCATTTTTGAGTTCCTCATGTATCCCTAGATTAATTCCTTTCATTTTATTGGAATTCTCAATTTCACAAACAGAACAATGGTGAGGTCATCTACTTTATTTTTGGAAAAAAAAGTGATGTAGCTTATTTAGAATTACATAAAGTTTTCAAAAATCGCGAAATAAGTGGGGGTTGCTATTTCAAATTTCAGAGCAAGCTACCCTGGGCGTTAAAAGGTTGATTTCAGGAAAACATCAGATACCTCAAAAGTTGTCCCCCTCGATATCTAAACTGATGTGCCTCGCCAAATCTCCATACTATCATTGGTTTGGACACAATCAAATTCTGTTCCTTTTTAAATTGTCACCCTGTATGTATTTATATTGTTTTTCCGATTACCATTCTTATAAAAATTGTCTTGCTACAATGTTCATGTTCATTATGTTGTTCTCTTTTTTTTTTCCTATATATTATCATATTGTCTATATATCTTTCTTATGGTTTGTATCATTATTCCTGTGTACCTGCATTAGATTTATTTGCTTTGTCAACAAATCCTTTAGTTTATGACAATAAAGCATGTTTTGATTTTATTTTGATTTGATTTAGTATTGAAGTATGAATTTCAGATTTTCTCATCGATAAACATAAAATACGTCTTTTGTCGAGTAATATTCACGAAAAGGATTCTTGGGGATGATTTACTATCATGCCATGTTTATAAAAATAAGTTTGAGTTTTTCACATTGGTACATCCATGAGTGTAAATGTACTATTTATATGACTATTAAATAATATATACATCCACTTTCTATTGGTTGATGTGACTCGTCACTCATACCAGTGAAATTTTTTTCTTCGCTCGATTGTTTTCAGTCAATGAAAAGATCTAATCTCATTACTCCACTGTTCAAGAGCCAATCAGAAGATTCGACAAGTTGTCAACATACGTCAACCTTCAAATCCATTTTGAAACAACCCATTTGACCGTCCATACTTGTTTTATAGTCATTGTGTTAACAACCTAACCTAACTTTGAGTACTGTTTTCAAAAAGTGCCGTGCAAATGAAATTGAAAATTGGATAGTTCACTCAAATTATCAAATAATCATATAAATAGTATAGTATTCTGCTTGCAGAAGATGGCTTCCACTCACTCAGATGATTACGCAGACTACATCCTCGTGAATACTAGTCATCATTTCCCACTCGTTGATTAATATTTATCATTTATTTTATTTTATTCAATAATGTCATTTATTCTTATGCGTTCGCGGGTTCAAAGATTTTTCTTTTGTGATGAATTGAACTGTTCCACTTTTGGTTGAAAAGCGTTGAAACTATAATGGGGTCACCAAAGCTGGATGGCCTTGGGAGTACCTCTTTTTCCTTTCCGATGGCCACATGAATTGGATTGTTTTTTTTTCTAGATTTTTGAATGTTCCTAGGTAGACTATTTGAGTTTATTTTTTTCCCTTTGATGAAAATCTCATGGTTTCATAAAAGAATATAATATAAACATGGAAGAACGATTTGTTTACATCTCTTTTTGCAATCCACATATTATGTGTCATTCATGGTTTCCATGACCATTTTATCTTTAATCCACCCTATTTGTGGGATAGGGAGCACTGGAGATGTTGATAATGTCTGATTAGTTAATTTTTTGCCATTTGTTTGGTGATGTTTCTCCACAGAGCAAGAGATTGTGGTTTTAGAGAGCACCGCTGAAATTGGGAGTCAAAAGAAGATCAGGCTTGATCATGGGAAAAGAGTATGGGTACGAACGGTACCTACGGGATGAACCGGGTAATCAAATCATCGACCAATTCGTTAATTCGTATATCGTGGTATAATAATTATATTACGGGTATTATTATCCAATGTTTTATTTTAAAGCAAAGGTTTCTCACATGGTAGTGTTGATGTAATTCTGTGACTTTGTTAAAATGCTCATCAAAATCAACTATGTCAGACTATTTATATCAACTATATCAAACATCATTTCTATGGAGCGGAGATCATCATTACTGTATCACAAAATCCTAGTTCAAAGCTGTCAAAAAATGATATCGACTGTGTCGTCCAGATATTTTGGCGGAAAAAGATATTTATCTGATAGTCACGTATTTACAACAATAATAAAATTAAGATTAGACTTCTAATTTGCGCATAATAAAAGTCCTCATATCACACAATCGATAATATATTTAGTTCAAATTATTTGTCATGACTATATTATATTTTGACTATTTTATACCAAATCCGCTTTTTCTAAATATTTCTCAAATGCTACTTAATCTTACAGAAAACTGAGACAAAAAAACTCACTTTATCAGTCGAAGCTGGGATATAACCAGCTCGAGTGCAGGCGAGATTCTGAGATGAAGTCGAATGAAATTCGTTGTTAATCCGTCCGGATTTTGGAAATAAGAAATATAAAGACCAAAACAGACACTCAACTTTCAGTTCTTGGAAATAGCTTGACAGTATTAAAGGAATTTTGCCTAATATTTGTTTCAATTATTATAATTGATGATGGTTAATCGACACAATGAAGTTTCTTATTGATGAGAGTACCGTATGATGAGCACTAACACATAAAACAGACAGTGGATGATTTCGCGATTTCTTTGCCTACAAATTCAATGAAGAAGAATTACAACTGATTATAATGTCGTGGTTCTTTTTATAGTGTTCTTGTACTTATTTTGTCAACGTACCGCTCTCTATCGGCATATTTTTTAAATCTTTGCGTGCTGTCGTCATATTCCTGTGAACTTTTTGCGTTGTCAGAATTTCATATATCTAATAATAACACTTTATTTGCCTTTCTGTGACGTTCACATTAAGTTTTGAAAAAATATCAAGAATATAGTTGAGAAATCAATTTTGTGTGGACACTTGATATGCTCCTCTAAAATAATTTGTTACGAAGATTCTGCATGGAAAACTCTCTCTCCTGAACGTTTACATGCTTGGTCAATTGAATGCACAGATTGATGTCCAGTCAATTCTTTTTCTGGCACTCCCTTGGTGCGTGTGAATCAAGAATATATTATTTGGTCCAGAGTCCAGGCAAAATCAGAAAGGGTTGTACAGCATTTGAGATAGATTGACTTTCACTGGCGAGTTTTGATTGTATTACATGCTCAATACAATCATTACATTTTTGGAGTAGAGAATACCCTAATATTATAAGCAGTGTAGCGAAATGACATGCAAGTTTGAGCACTACAACAATCCCCCATTGTTTGTGCGAAAAATTCCAATTGTGCTGAAAACTCATCCCTAAATTCTTCCCAACACGTTGAATACACGTTACGTACTTTTCCAATTATTGTAATTAAGAAACCGTCAATGGAGAACTTGCATCAAGAATCAAATCGATTTTTTTTTATTGCAAACTGAAGAAAATCGATACGTATTTTTTTATTTCGTTCAGATATGATTTTCCCAATAGTCATTCAAGTTAAGAGTTGTATATGTAGATTTCCTGAGCATGGTGTTCCAATATTATGACGTCAATTCTTTGCGGATATTGAAAACTGTAGTGATGCAGTTTTTTGAATCCAACAAATTTTCAGCACCGTCTATATGTAGGTAAGCAAGGCAGATCATTTTTTTTTTGTTTTTGAAAGAGCAATCCATGGTTTTCAATCCAGAGCGTCTATTCATCAAGTGCCATATCCAGCTGAAAAATTTATATAGCTAAAGTCTCCCATAGAATGTAGTCGAGTGTTGAGCTGCTGTTTAAAATTATCATAAAAAAGTTGAAAGTTTCGAATCTTGTATGATCTCGATTTCAATTGACCTATTCTGAATTTCATTGAACGTTCCCTCAATCACATTTGACTCTTCTCAGTTACAATTGACGCATTCTGGATTCTATTTCTCAATTACATTTGACGCTTTCTCAAATGAATTTTAAACTTTTTGAAATACATTTAACCGTTTCTCAATAAATACTATTTCAACTGGAAAATGTGTAGATTCTGCAAAAATTGGGTTTTCTGATGCCCTTTGACCGTTTCATTGATGTGTAAATAGTTTTCACGCGAGACTGTGTACCTTGGAGCCAAGGAAACTGGATATCTCAAAGTAGTCTGGTCGCCGGTCGTCAAAAAACCAGTTTTTTTTTATTGCGAGCCGGAATCAACTTTTTGTGTCAATTGTGGTGTTAAAGTGATTAGGGGAGTTTCTTTGGATATTTTTTATTCGATATTAAATAATTTTTCGTTATTTTTTTTCTTGAATCAAACGGATACTCATCCACGTGTTCTTCCTCTAGAACTACACTGGAGCCGACTCTCTGGATTTAATTCTCCAAGTAATCCTGCAGATCACCGCCTCATCTGACTCATCCAAGGACACAAGTCCAATCAAATCTCTCAATTTTTTTGAAATGGGAAATCTCCTATGAACTATGCTGCTTTGCCTTTGAGGTGACACTTTTCTCTTGATTGTTGACTGAATAATAAGGCCATTTCCATCCATTTATTGATTTTGGATTCAAGTCAATACTCAATTTCAAGATCGATAAAATAATATGACTTTGATTTGAATCCTGGATCAATATTCTATTCATTTGAGGACCCGTTTATCAAAAGCGGGCTAACTCTCCGGGTAAGCTGACCCTCGGTCATCAATGCCTTTGGGTTGACTCTCGAGTTGAGGTGAAAAGTGTTTATCCATGCTTTTTTGACACATGGCTAGCTAACCTAAAGGTCTTGATCATTCTTTAAAAAATATCTTACATTTTGATCGTCTTCACTGATCAAGTCTTTCACTTTATTTGAAAAATAAGCCAAAAAACAAATACCTCCACCATTGAAAAATGATGGTCAACATTTTGAGGTCATTCCAAGGTTAACGTTACCCCAGAGATAACTCTCGAGTTAGCAGTTGACCCGCGAAAAATCAACGCTTTTCAGAAATTAACCACAAGTTATCCTTAACCCATGGGCTAACTCTCAATTGTTAAACTGGCCCTGAGAGACTTATTATTATTACTAGTATCATAATGAGTTCTCGATCGTTTGTAGTCTGAGATTAGATGGTTCTCCATGATACTTCTTCTACTTCTTGGGAAACGGGATATCGAATTTGGAAGTGATAGTTTCCGGCGAGTTGAATCAGTGGATTCTCCCGACGTTTTTGATAAAAATAGACTTCTAGTAGAGTTTGCTCCAGACGTCATGGCGATTTTTCATGAGCTCACTGCGTGTTTGATCATAACGTGGGATACACTACTGCAATAACCGTGCACCGTGTTTTTTGTACAATTGTACATTGCAACTTTAACTTCATTGCTACATCATAGAGGTTTTCTTTGGAATATCCTTTCTGATGATAAAGTCATACCATCAAGGTTAATTGATATGTAGAGGTTGTGCCGTAACTAGGGAATCGGAAATTCACGAACGATAAACCGAATCGATCCCGTCACCGAGCTCCATTATTGACATTCCTGTCATCGATCTGTCATCTTGATGTCATAACATGTCCGTATTTCAGGATCTTGAAACTTTTTTTTACGGAGTGTCGGCCGTTTTTAAACGTGTTTGAGGGTAAATTATTACACAGCTTTTGGTATACAGTGGAATATCTTCTTATTATCAAGTGTGAACCATATTCTATCTTTTTTTTAGATGTGTATTTGAATTTCAGAACCGAATCGGAGCCGACTGACGTCATTTTTGTCTGAATTCTGATTCGTCCGAAACCCGAACGTATAACGACGCAACCCTATTACTATCAATTAACCTTGTCATACCATAGTGTACATGATTTTTGTTCAAATGTTTGGCTGAGATGTCATGGTGTAGGTTGTAGTTGAATAGTGGAATGACTCTTGCTGTTCTGAAGGGCAGTTGTTTGGATATTTTTTTTAACAAAAAAACTGGAAAATCAAATATGAAGTAGTTAAACGGGTTGACGGAAGTGTGAACTATGTCAGTAAATTGGAAATTCTATATAGAACCAGATTAGTAATACATTCCTTAAAAATATTTTCTTCCTGGTATAGTACTCCGTATACATTCTATCGATTCTTTTCCAATGAGTTCGGGGATTCAAACTATGTATATTCAAATCTGATTCTTTTTCCTTCAAACTCAGTATTTCCAAGTTGTAAAATTATTTTGAGGCTCTCGTTCGCTTTTTTGAATACAAATCAATGTTTAATGTCTAGGATCATAATCAATTTCAATAAATGATATCGTGATCAGGAAACTATTGATTCGACGTAATCCCACATCCATTTCAATTTTCACAATTATTGCGTATATTAGAGTTATAATTCTCTCTCCTTGTTACTGACGCACATAAAATAGATAATACAATTTCAATTCCAGCTGTTCGATTGGTTGTTGCGTTCTACTGTTCATATTTCGAGAGGTCACTAAACGGCCGTACATAATTAATGAACATTTTGAGTAGAAAATACATCCACATGGAGGCATGTAATGTATGGCTCATGTAAAATCTTCTCTGTTTAATTTTTTCAGATCATCAAGTTAACACTCGGGTATACATGATGATAAGTAGCTCGGTTCTGCTTTTGGCAGACTGGAAAGTCGGGTATAGGCTATGTGCCATGGACATGAATTTCAAAATATATTATGTGTTTCCGCTTATCACATTTTTGACTGTAGAAGGCATGAACTCCTATAAGAAAGTGCATAAACGGAATCAGAATACAGTTGATTATTAATAACATTTAGCAGATCACAGGAGTCTACTCCATCTTCTTTTCAAAATGTTGTTGAACAATGATTTATCTGTTTGTTCTGTAATTTGATGAGTTAGAGTCTTGTCACATGATTTTTTTTTCATCCCTCTCATAAGTAGAATATAATCTTGATGAAGTGACATTGTTTAACGGTTATGTGATGTAAAACATGAGGTTAGTATAGAGCCGAGCTGCCGTGTTTATAATACTCGTCAACAGCTCATATTATCAGCGCCTTTGTTGACGGGTGGTCAAAATTGGACTCAGGTACCATGATTCTGGTGAAAATATCTTCACATTTTTAAAAAACGGGTTTGAAAAGAGTGGTGAATATATGAAACTTTAACACAGAGGGTTTTGGAAAGATACACGAAAAACCATCATCACGGGCTCGTCTTCGAATAACTCCAGTTCTCTTAGAAGACATTCCCAGACGCATGTTTGTATGGAGTTAACTCATCACTTTTGATTAGAGAAACTGCTTTTAAAAGTTTTGTTCAAGAAATTTTGGGACTTCCAGTAGTCTACACCATGATTTGTGCGTACCCACAAACGGCAAGATTTGGCGAGAAGTTCAAATCTGCAGATTTAACTTGTACGAAACTTTTATCGCACCGTATCTGTGGCTCATGCTTATCCATTATTGCCAAGACATCTTCACGAATTTGGCTAGCAACGTATCAGATTCATGACAGATATTCTGACAGTGTATAAGGCGCTGTTTATGTTTACATACAAACAAAAACTGATCATGAATCCTCGTTAGTGGATCACTTGATCTTGATGTTATACCGGCTCAAGTTAATCGCCCAGACAATCCGAGACCAAGCGAGAATGGAGGAAGATGAGATGTTTGGTATTTATAAATACCGGACATCGAGGCGTTAACTAGCGAGACGTGACGAAACATCAAGATACATTCTTGAAAATCCTTTCACTGTTCTCATTTATTCTATTTTTCGAAAGACTTCTATGGAACATTCAGACAGATATCCAAAGAATTCAAGGTTTCCTTCCAGTATAGCAATATTCAAGCGAAAGATTTATAGAAGGCTCTTGAAGAATACTTTGAAGATATGTTGACAGAAGACAAACCTCAATTTAAAGACATCCAAAATGAGAATCAGGGCATATTTATACAAGGATCTCCAATTAGAATAACTGTGGCAGAGGTTTAAGAATTTGAAAAACGGAAGAGCCACTGGACCGGGTGATATTGCTAATGAACTTTTGAAATACGGCACAGATAAACTATACGAGCTATTAAGAAATTTATTCCAGAGGTGCCTCAACAGGCACGAAGTACCCGTTGAAGTCTTCCATTCAACGGGTACTTCGTGCCTGTTGAGGCACCTCTGGAATAAATTTCTTAATAGCTCACCTATCGACGATATACAAGAAGGGAGACAAGAGTATCTGCGACAACTATCGGGAAATAGCCGTCACAAGCGCTATTAGTAGAGTATATGGAAAAATCTTGAAGAACCGGATAGAAAAAGAATACGCCGATATGGAGGCAGAAAAACAAGTAGGCTTCAGAGCAGGGAAATCCACAGTCGACCACCTGTTAACGCTAACTCAGATTATAAAAAAGAAGGCAGCACGGAATCAAGAGGTACATCTCCTGTTCGTAGATCTCAAAAAGGCCTACGACAGTATTCCCTTAGTAAAGCTTTGGGAGGCTCTTCAACATAGCAACATAAACATGGAATTAATATAGGCGGTGAAGTCTTTATACGCGGGGTCCACTTTCAGAGTCAAAACCAACAAAGGATTAACATCTGGATTCTCAGTAACCAAGGGTCTTAAACAGGGTTGCTGTATATCCCCAACGCTATTGAAAATGTACTTGGAGTACGCGCTGAGACATGGAAACGGAAATGCAATAGCATAGGCATGCCAGTGGATGACGACACGACAGTATATACCCTTTCTTTCGCGGACGACCATGTAGTTATTGCACAAGATATAGAGGACATGGAATATATGAGCCGAAAGCTCATCGAGGAGTATGGAAAGTGGGGTCTGGATGTAAACATTACGAAAACGGAGTATATGTGCATAGGAGGACAGCAAGAAGACCTACGTCTAGCAACGGGACAGATCATCAAACACTGCAATATATACAAATACCTAGGAATGAAAATTTCTAAGGAAGGGACACTCGACGAAGCAATATCGGACAAAAATGTACAGGGAAGAAGAGCTACCTCTATGCTGAACAGTATTCTATGGGACAAAAACATCACAAAAGAGAATAAAAAAAGGATATACAACTCCATCGTGAAAAGCATAATAACATATAGCTCGGAGGTGTGGCCGATAAAAGAAAAAACAAAAGGAAAGCTAAAAGCCACAGAAATGGACTTCTGGAGAAGAGCGGCGGGGAAATCTAGAATAGATAGAGTCCCAAATGATGCCATTAGACAAGAAATGGGAATACAACATGACATTATTGATGAAATTATAACTTAACAGCTAATATGGTATGGACACGTTCAAAGAATGCCAGATCACAGAATACCAAAGAAAGTACTAAATTGGAACCCCCAAGGAAACCAAAAACGAGAAAGACCGCGAAGAAGCTGGAGAGACGGAGTGGACAAGGAAATTCGAGAGACGGATCTGGAAGAAGGCCTGTGGATGAGCAGAGAGGAATGGCGATTAGGAATCGGAAGACGTAAAACGTTGTAACCCGATGAATATATATATAATATATATATATATATATATAATATATATATATATATATCTTGAAGAATCCAAGGCAGATGTTGCATGACTTGGTAGAATAAGGATTCTCAAGATCATAAAAATGTAGTTTTAGTTGACGTGTATGATTTGTTGAGACTGTATGTCAATAATTTATTCGAGACTTTTGTAAACTGAATTTACCAAATATTTTGAGCGAGTTTCGTTGAATAAAATTTATTTATACACATAGATATTCCTTCTCTGCAAATTTGCTCTTACTGCATGGAATTCATATTGATAAGTCTCGTACTAGTCGCTAGACTTCAGCGGCTTCTCTTTGCTTGTTTCCTGTTGCTATATAATATTATTAGCCAAGTAAAGATGTCGGTTTTCAATAAAATAATTCCAGAGAGAATGATATTTTCAGGAGTGCTTGTGGACTGCCTCCCGAGCATCCAACCAAAAAATCTGACCCGAAGTCATGGTACGTTTTGCGCTGAAGAGGTGGTTTCCTGAACATTTTCTTACAGCAAAATGACTTGAATAAAAGTTATAGAAGACTAAAAACTTTACAGATTTGCTCCATAACATTTTATGATAGCTCTGATAATAAACGAGTTACAGCACGTCAAATGACAAAAATAAGCTGACAAGCAGTGGTTTTAAAAATATTTTTTTGCAAAAAAGAATACCTGGATGAAAGTTTCAGAGAATCAAAGGCTGAACAACTTCTCCTCATAACTTTTTTCATGATTTCTGGACAAATGTTTTAAACCCACCCCTGATGCCAGCGGAATGTTGTCATTTGATGCGCTGTAACTCATTAGGTGTTACAGCTGTCAAAACATTTTAAAAGGCAAACTTGCTCAATTCTTGATCCTCTATAGCTTTAATACAGGTCATTTTACTCAAAAGAAATGTTTAGGAAACCACCTTTTCACCGCAAAACGTACCAGAAGTTCGAGTCAGATTTTTTGGTTGTATGCTCAGGAGACAGTCCACAAGCATCCCTGAAAATATCATTCTGTTTGGAATTTTTTTTTGTCGACCCCTATAAGCCGACGACAACTTAACTGGGCTATATCTAAATCTGTTAATTGGCTATTTTGATTTGAGGACGTTAATGGAGAAAAAGGAATTGCTTGAGGAATAATTGAAGTATCATTTCTCAGCGAAAAAAAAATTACAATAAATGGCTGTTGCTTTCAGTAGTTAGCCGAAGCTTTTTTGTTAGCATCACATTCAAACTGAAGATCTAGCTTTATCTCTCATATTATTATATTATTCATATTATACTTGTATCGTTAACATTCGCTTCCGACTTATAGACATTCCTCAGTAAATTTAGTAATCAAGTTTCAAGAATAGTTCGGAAGTGTGATTGTTGGTGGAAGTGAGATGAATTTTCTTTGACAGTTATTCTATCGACTTTGGCTGAGGTTTTAGAACCAGTCATTGAATTGACAGCAATGTGTTCTTATGGAGGTGCTCGGTTCGCTGACTGGATATTTATGAGCAGCTATCGATTTCGATAAATGGATCTTGGCTATGTTGTTTGGTTGCTCCATACCACTACTATCGATTTTGTCAAATAAAACCAAAAACCTAATAACATGATTGGATCCACCATGTCTTCTTAGAGTGTGTACACGCAAACGTAACTCAAACGTATTAAAAAGTAGTTACACCATTAGAAAAATCAGTTACACGTACATTCAACTTGAAAATGTCGCAGGTTTTTACGTTCTGCATCACCAAATTGTCAACGTTTCATTGTCGTGAAAACAAAACCAAAATTTAACGGTTTTTATTCAACGTTCTTCATAACCAAATTTTCAACGTATGATTCTGGTATAAATGAGACCAGAATTTTACGTTTTTGCTACACTGATACGAGAATCAGTTATAAATTATTTCTCAATCATCACTTTTTATGTATGGCCATAGTTCTTCGTCGTCATTGCGGTTGGTGAATAAATATGCGAATATGCGACCTGTCACATCACACCCTCCAAGCCCGGACCACCAATGATGTTAGTCACTAGTCTTCTCATCTATATGTAGAAAATTAAATATTGATAGCAAATTGGAAACATTTCAAAACGTCACCAGAAATTGATTAACATAAGGATCCTTTTCCAATCATGAATTCACATTAATATTATAACATGATTCGATCCTGAACCATGGTTATGGTACAACTCTGTTCATGAATTGTACTATAACCATGGTAGAATATGTATTCCTAGACTCTTTCTAAGAATAAATAAACTCCACTCTTGAACAATCAATATGTCGTCTCTTACTGATGGAAGCTATCATACGACTGGTTGACCCGATAGGGAAAATGGTGGTTGAGCGTGGTTTCAAGTGCACGTTCGAGAAACATTTAAATAAACCTTCTGAAAACGTGTGTGGCAAATTACTTTACTCAAACGATGAAACGTCTATAGAACATACAGGGTGGTGCAACCAAGATGGGGTGGACGATTGTGGGAAAATGGTGTATATTATAGTTAGTCAAAAAGGCTATGTTTTAAAAATATAGTCATAGTACAGAGTGTCCCAAAAAGTTTATGGCAAACCAAACTTGAATTTGTTTAAATGGAACCCCCTGTATATTGCTTGATATTTCAATTTTTTTTTCAATTTGGAACAAAAATTGTAATACAACTAATGTTCCTAAATTCAACCGTTATCGAGATATCGCGTTTGAAAATGGCATTTTAACAACTTTGACATGCTATAAAACTCAAACCATTCAAGTTAGATAAAAATGGATTGCACATTCCTATCTTAACTTTTCAAGAGCTATTCAAGGAGATTAAATTCATTCTTGTGAAAAAATGTCAAAATGTGCCGAAAAAAGTTGACAGTTGACGTTACCTTCTATCCAAATGACAGAAGAGCTCTTGGAAAGTTAAGATGTGAAAGTGCAAACCATTTTCCTCTAACTTGAATAGTTCGAGTTTAATAGCATGTCAAAGTTGCAAAAATGCCATTTTTAAAACGCGATATCTCGATAACGGTTGAATTTAATGACATTAGTTGTATCACAATTTTTGTTCAAAATTGAAGGAAGAATTGTAATATCAATTGACATACAGGGTGTTCCATTTAAAAAAATACAAGTTTGGTTTGCCAAAGACTTTTTGGGACACCCTGTACTATGGCTATAATTTTTAAACATAGCCTTTTCGACTAACTATGATAAACAAGAAAAAAATTATTCAAATCTCTCACCATTTTCCCACAATTGTCCAACAATGTTTCACAAAGTTGTTGAATGTCTGAGTTTTTTCAACGTAGCCGCAACGTGGAAAACCACATGGTTTATTATTTCGAAATAACGTTATCAAAACATTATCTATGACCGTTGTTTCTCCAACCATAATGTAACGGTTTATTTTTTGACGTATAACCAATCATCCACCAATGAAACGTGAAATAAACGTTGTAAAAACGTACGTGTGTCTATTGGGAACGGAATTGATCTAGAGCATTCAGAGCCTGTTTATCGATTGAGTTAACCTTTGGGTTACCTCAGGATAACCTTTGAATATTTGACATCTATTGTCCATTTAGCAGGGGCCCGGTTAACCCATATCAATTGATAAACAGCCCCTTGATGTGATTAAAAAAATCACTCGGGCACGTCAATTTTATTCTTGAGGGGAACACGTTTTGGGCGTATAAGCAAACCCTTATCTCCAACCCCTTCGGCAGGGTGAAACTCACTTCTGAAAACATGAATAGAAAGTAAGAAGCTCGAGTGATACCTTATTTTGAAAGACCCAGATCACAGCCGCCAAGTTTCCGGTCACTGCTGTCATTTCTGTTGATATGACAGCGTGTCATTTATTTTTATTTATTGAAAAATTACTCGCGATAGTCCACTTCTCGAAACTAGAAGGATATAATGAAGAAAAGAAGATCTTTCAAATGAGCTACTACTCGATCGTTTTGACGAGGATTTATTTGACCCCATTTTTTTTTAATTAAATACATCCTTGTCAAAATGATTGAGATATAGCTCAGTCTAGAGAGCTTCTGTCCCTAATCATATCCTCTGAGTTTGAATAAGCTCACACTTGCGGGTAATTACTTGAACATATGAAAAAAAAACATTTTTTTGACAAGCTTATATCAACAAGAATGAGAGCAGAGGATTGAAACATGACAGTTGTAATCAGGATCGAAGGGCCTTCAAAATGAGATATCACTTCACTTTCCATTCAAGATTTTAGAAGTGAGTTTCACCCTGCCCAAGGGGTTGCAGATAGGGGTTTGCTCATATTTCTGAAACATGTCTTCCTTACAAACAAAATTGACTTCTCCGAGTGTTTTTTCATGACATTGAATGCCCAAAATCAATGCCGTTTCGTTTTCGATGGGTCACACTGTATACTTGAAATTAATTAACCATTAACCGTCACACTCAGAGAACATAAAACCAGCACTTAGAAAGGAAACCGCAAGATCAGTATTACCCGATCACGTTCTTTTAAAACAACATCGAACAAAGTTTTCGGAGGGACACATTTTGTACTGGGAGTTACGTTGGAAAAAGCCAACTTTTCAACAAGCTGCTTCTATTGTCATATTTGTTTTGTGCGATTCAAGAGCTAGTGAAATCAATCCTCTGAAAGTTGATTGTTTTCAAGCAAAACACTTGTACAATTGATATTATGTGGACTAGCGATTGTCCCATGAAGCATGAGTTTGCTTGAATATGATGTAGATTTCTAGCGCCGAAACTTATGTTTTTCAACAGTTTACTTAGACATCAATCATAGATGTCGAAGCTATTCTCTGACTTATGAAAACAGCTTATCTGAAACATAAACCTACTTTTTCGTCTTCATCAGAGTAGTTCAAAACGATACATAAATAACTTATAATATTTTATTACAGTGAAACAAATCTCTGGATGATCGGTTTTTCATTAGTCAAGATCTTAACAATGAATCACTACTGTTGAATGTATGTGGTTGTGTCCAGAATCAACACATTCAGAAATATGTCAAGATTTGATCTTTTTCACGGAGTGTCATGATTATGCATTCAAAAACATTATCTAGACAAAAAATGATCAAAAGAATCTTAGCAAGACTAATAAATCGATTGATTTCTAAGAAGATATCTCATTGTAGTATTTTATACATCACTTACACCCCCAGTGTGAAAGAAAATTGTCTTTGAAGCGAACAATCATTTGAATATAAAAGTGGTGTTTATATGAATCACATTTTCCTATTAATACGTGCATACATACTACTTATGGGCGCTTTTCAAAATTCTCATACTGAATAAACGTCGCCCTACAGCTACAAAACAAGTCTATCAAATCAACACAGAACTCACGAACAGAAAACTCTTTGAGAATTAACTTTGTGTTAACATGCTTGATTTTTGGTCATGGATGACGTTAAAAAAAGATTCTTTGAACTCTATCATATAATATCTTAATCTCAACCGAGCGAAAGTTGAAAGCACAACAGGAATCCTGTAAACAATAACCATTTTGCCATTAAACATGTTCTACGCCACACAAGTAGTTTTCAAGTTAGACATAAACAAACAATGATAACAACAGGATTACCATAATGTCTTTCGCGTTTATGCCATGGGGACTATCATTGTTTTTTTGTGTCGATCCTGAAAATAAAATAAAGACATACATATTTCAAAAATTGTTCACAGATTACTGAGCTGAGGTTCACAAGATGTTAATTAAAATAAAAACTGCCGCGTAACCTCGCCGGTAGATGGGTATGTCTTTTGTTGGAAAAATTGTGTGGCTGTTGGCCACAAGCATTCCGTTGGCATTATGCAGTGAGTTTCCGGAAAGAGAGTGTTGTGACTTAACGACCACCGAGCCAACATCCACTGTGGGTCCTATTATCGCCACTTTGCTCCCCAAACCTGGTAAGTTATCATTCATTTTTATTTGGAATTGCATGGATATGGAAATAGTCACCTGATAAATTCAGCGATTAGAGAAATTACACGAACTAGTTGATTCCGGAAGCAGGCCAAATCCGTTCAAAAATCAAAGAGGACTGACTAAAAAGCATCCCTATACATACCTAATGAGAATTTGATAGATCGTCCGCACTTCTCTACCCATTTGTATTTGAAAAAATCTTGATCCTTCTAGAAACTATCCGATACGCTATCATATAATTAACCAACTACAAAACATGCAAATCGACGTTTTGATAAAATTCAAATCGCTTATGATTATTAGTCATATTTGCTAGACATGTTTTCCATTGAGTCTGTCACTCTTTCTGAACCATGTTGTTTTGAGTGGTGATCTAAAAAAGTTTCTCTCATATAACTGCAATATAAGAGAATTCAATTGAACAGTACCAAAAAAGTACGAAATACCCACTAAGATAAAAATGCCCTTTTCTCTTTTCAAAAACCATTTAATTTTCCCACTGCGTCAAGATTGATTTTTTATAAAAAACTGGGCGAATCCTCTTGGATGATAGGAGATAAAACTTTGATGAAATGAAATACCTCCCAGTTGATATGGCTATCGGCTTTTCAGATCGGAAATGATGCCAGTCAGTTTTCAAATTCCTATTGGATTTGACACATTTCTATTCTGTCTATTCCAGTCTCTAGTAGCTTGGCCTCTATCGATAACAATTTCCGATTGTTTGGGGCCTGATAAGCACAGTTCAAAAATACTCTAAGCTGTGAATTCTATGATTTAGTTTTAAAGTTTTCTAGATCCTCTTTCCAACAAAAAGGAGTTACAAGAGAAAATATGATCAAGCGAAATTCACCCAAAGACTTCTTAGATCAAGACCAAACAATCGAACTGATGACATCATATTCACAATTTCTTTGGAAGTCACAAACTCAAATCAAAATGATCCTCACCAGTACCTACATATATCGAGAGAAACTTTGAAACGTATTTGTGGGTTTCTAGGACAATGATTCATTTTGTTTAGGTTTCGTTAAAAGTATCAAGATATTTCTCAGTTAACTTTGATCAGAATTAGTTTTTGTAGAGTAGCACTAAACTCCAAACTGCAAAAGTATCTATACATGTGCTCTTTGGTTGTAATTTGGTAACAGATAATAGGTTCTCCCTGAAAGGAGACCTATCAACCGACCACTTTTGATAACATCTTTACTACCTCTGTTGATTTCGGGTTCGGGAATTCGTTTTAAATGTTCGAAGGACCACTACTAAACAGTTTATTGAGATAATTAATGAACAAACTAAGCCCAAGCCGACATGCAACGTTATCAAGCAGCGGCCATCTTTTTTCGTCCCCTTGCTTCCTTCCTCTTCCGCTCGTGGCGCTCGTCTCGTTACTCATCGTGACACGAACGCGATGTTGTCACTGTTATTTTTATTTATGAAAAGTCTTAACATGCCGGCCGCGTTGGAGAGATCTCTTTCCAAAACAACAAACAATAAACAAATTAAGTCCTTGTAACAAAGGTCAATGTATCACTAGATCGAAGTATCATCTGTCACAGGTAAAACACAAATCCGTTTCAGCGATCTTCGAGTGATGTTCCCATTCGATAGACGCACAGATACAACTCGGGTTACGTTGTCTGCTCCAGGATGGACTTCAATTACTCGCGCCATGGTCCAACGAAGAGGTGGTACATTATCCTCAACCAGGACAACCAAGGAACCAACTTCTACACCATTAGCTTCCTTTACCCACTTTGTCCGATTCTGCAAAGTTGCGAGATATTCTTTGGACCATCTGTCCCAAAACTGTTGAAATATCTGCTTTAAACGTTGATAGCGATTCAATCGATGTGTCAAGAGGTCCTTCACGTTTTCTTCTGGTGGCAGCAGCAAGGTATCTGCGATGAGAAAATGTGAGGGTGTGAGGGGTAAATAGTCATGGATATCATTGGACATAGGAGTCAAGGGACGCGAATTTAATATAACCTCGATCTGAACTAAGATCGTGTATAGTTCTTCAAAACCTAAGTTCGCATTCCCAATCACACGTTTTAAATGGAATTTAGCTGACTTCACCGCTGCCTCCCACAGGCCTCCCATATGGGGTGAACGCGCAGGAAGAAAACACCAGTTAATTCTATCATTTGCCAAAAAATTCGCGATTTGGTTATTATGATTTGAGTTGTTCAGCAAATTGTGTAATTCAATGAAAGAATTGTTAGCCCCAACAAAATTGAGACCATTGTCAGAATGTATTGCACTGGGCTTTCCTCGTCCTGAACAAAATCTTTTAAGTACATTTATAAAACTGTCTGTCGTTAAATCATTCGCCAATTCAATGTGTACTGCACAGGTGCAGAAACATACGAAAATTGAAATATAGGTTTTAACTAGCCTACTTCGTCTTGATGTATTTTCCTTTACATAAATAGGACCTGCATAGTCGACACCCACAATACTGAAAGGACGATTCGATGTAACGCGTGCTGATGGCAAATCACCCATTAAAAAACTACAGGGTTTCGGATTTGTCCTTACACATTTGAAACATGATTTAACGATTTTCTTCACCATATTTTTTCCTTTCACGGGCCAAAATTGTAAACGAATTATTGACAGTAATGTTTGTGATCCTACGTGAGCGTTTTTCTGGTGCTCGTGTGCGATAATAAGTTCGGTAAATTTATGTTTGTACGGGAGAATAACTGGATGTTGCTGATTATAGCTTAAGTTCGCGTTTGATAATCTACCGCCTACTCTCAACACACAATTGCAATCAAGAAACGGGTGTAACATTAAAATTTGACTATTTTGAATCAACTGTTTACCTTTTTTAAGAGACTCGATTTTTGGTTTAAAGGATTCATCCTGAGCCTTTCTAATCAATACGTTGAGGTCTTGTTCCAGTTCGTGTACCGTTAAAGCTTGAGATTTAGATTCTATTCTTTTTAGAGTTAGGTTTTTGAACCTTAGAATATACGCTGTGACTCGTTGTAATTTTAATAATTTAGAGTATCTACCAAAAATATCAAACTTTGGTTTTTCTGGATTTATGGTGGTTTTTAGTGACGCGTTCAGATCTACCTTTGATGGCACTTTTAGTTCAGGAATTGTGCTCACATCAAAATGTCCATCGTTTTCAGAAAACTCTCGATCTACATTTGTATCACTTCTTAAAAATTCTGGTCCATTGAACCACACTGCGCTATTGAGTAGATCTACTGGATTTAAACCACGGCTTATTATGTCGGCTACATTATCTTTGGGTTGTAATAAACTGAACAGTATTTAATTCATTATGTACAGTATAATATCACAAGCAGTCAGTATAATATTGTAGAAGACTCAGTATTTCTGTCAAAAATGATAAGTAAAAATGGAATTTTTGAGCAGTAAAAGTACTATTTGGCCTGTATTTCTATGTTCACTATTGTGATTTTAATGGTCAGTAAAAATTTATGAAATGTCAGTATGACTTAGCTGGTAATAATTCCACAAATGTACAGTAAGAAATAATAAATGGCCAGTATGCAATAGTCAGTAATAATTTTAACTAACTCAAACTAACCCAAACTTGATACACATAATACCAATACAGAACACCTCAATTATGATATATAAAAATAATTGTAATGTTAACTTAGTGCTAACCAACGAGCCGCTGCATATTTTTATCAATCACCAACACAAACTAACCCTAACTAACCCAAACTAAATCCGCCTCTCAAAGGAACCTATCTGACTATTTCATCATGACATAAAGGCAGAGTGTTTTCTCTTTACTAAGTTGTGTTTCGTTCCGTTCTAAAAATATTTGTATTTATACGAAATAAAATATATGACCAACCATTCATTATTTTACTGTCGCTTTATTAATTTTATGGACTGTCCATTATTTTCACCAGACATTTACTAATTTATTTGATCGTTTTTTTATGATACTGACTCTTGATTATTTATATCTACCATTTATTATTTTTACTGACCACTTCTTTATGTTACTGGCCCTTCATTATTTTTACTGACCATTTCTTTATATTACTAACCGTTAATTATTTCAACCGACCATTTATTATTATACTGACCATTTATTATTTTTACTGACCACTTCTTTATGTTACTGACCCTTCATTATTTCAACCGACCATTTATTATCATACTGACCAAGCGAAATAAAATAATGGCAAAGAGTACTGTCCATAAAATTGAAATACTGACCATTTAATTTGTTGCCATTATCTTTGCTTCTTACGTGTTTCCAATCGGTAATACTTGATAGTTCCCTAATTTTAGATACTCGATTCGCTACGAATGTCTTCAATTGTGCGGGTTCAATCTTAAGCCAATTTAGTACAATGGTCGAGTCGGTAAAATATGTGGTTTTAGAAATTCTGATATTTAAACTATTTTTGATCTGAAAGATAAGCTTCGCGAGTAAGTGAGCAGCTAAAAGTTCTAATCTAGGAAGCGATTCCTTTTTAATTGGTGCGACCTTTGATTTTGCCGTTAACAATTGAATATATTTGTCTCCGTTCGAATTATAAGACACTAAATAAACTGCACATCCGTATGCTAACTCCGAGCTGTCACTAAATCCATAAATTTCTTTTCGTTTACAGTTTGGTAACAAAACATGTCTGCTAACATTAATTTGATTCAACACATGTATTTCCGAGATAAACTCAATTCAAACCTTTTCCAAGTTTTCCGGTACTGCTTGATCCCAATCTAGTTTCAACTGCCATAGTTGCTGAATTAATAATTTGGCCTTTTTAACTGCTGGTCCTATTAGTCCCAAAGGGTCAAATATTTGCGCGACTGTCGCTAAGATCGTACGTTTAGTAATTTTGCTTTTATTTTTAGTGAAACTGATATTAAATTTCAATTTATCTTGTTGTGCATCCCAAACGATACCTAAAGTTTCAAGATCTTTTTGATTATGATACAAAACAAAGTTTTCTTCAGATGTTGAATTCATATTATCGATATAATTTAATAAATCTGTGTCATTTGATGACCACTTCCTTAACTCAAATTTTGCGCTGTTCAAGATTTCTGTAAGTTCATGAAATATTTCGATCGCTTCAGATTGACAATCAACACTAACTAAAAGATCATCCATGTAAAAGCAAGAGTCTATAATATCAGCCGTGCGAGGATATTTTTGTCTATTCAAATCTGCAAGCTCTTTTAAGCAGCGTGTAGCTTGCCATAGGGCACTAGACGTGCCATAGGTCACCGTGTTTAGATCGAAGATTTTAATAGTTTCGTCTTTATTTTCCCGCCAAAGTATTTTTTGAAACAATCTTTCAGATTCATCTATGAGTATACACCGATACATCATTTTGATGTCCGCGTTTAAAACACATTTTCTTAGCCGAAGTTTTAACAGTATTGTGAACAGATTTGATTGAATTGTAGGTCCTACTAGAATTAAGTCATTAAACGAAGTACCATTACTACTCTGTGCGCTTGCGTCGAACACAACCCTGCATTTTGTAGTGAGGGCTGCACTTCTAATTACTGCACTATGTGGCATAAAATAAGATTCGCTCGGAACAGAGTTGTCTGATTCTAAATTTCCAGTAAGCGCCATATGACCAAGGTGTATATACTCACGCATGAACTGTACATATTGTGTTTTTTAGTCATCGTTTTTGATAAATCGAGTCTCTAGATGATGAAACCTTTTTAAAGCTATGCTTTTGGATTCACCTAAGACAGCCTCAGTATTTTGATTAAACGGATATTTTACAATAAACTTACCGTCATGATTTCGCGTCGTGGTCTGTTTAAAGTACTCTTCGCAGTATTGTTCATTTTGTGTTAAATATCGTTTATTTTCGAATTCTTCCAAATCCCAAAATTTCGTTAATGATTCGTGTAAAGCTTTATTCGATATTTTCGATAAATTACAAACAGAGCGTGATTTTCTCTTGTTAAAATTGAAGGGTCCTGCTAACACCCAACCTAAATAAGTTTCTTGTAAAATCGGCTGATGTGTACCCAGCTTGATTCTTCCAGTTTGCAAAAGGTCATAAAAAACTTCTGATCCTAGTAATATATCGATTTCTTTTGGTTCGTTAACCATTTCATCTGCTAAATCAATACCTAACGGAATATTAATTAATGCTCCATTAAAACCTATAATAGGCAACCGTTCTGTGATTGAGGGTAACACCAAGAAAGACAGACGTCTTTCAAAATTTTCGAATCGAGATTTTACATTCGTGCACGTTTTACTAGATATCTTGGTTTCTATTTGATTAATCCAGATAGTGGGATATTTATTTTGTGACATTGTAATTTTAATCTGTTTACGAGTGATTGAGATATTAGATTTGATTGGCTACCCGAGTCAAGTAACGCGTGACATTTTATCCATTTTCCATGGATATCTTGTACTAAAATCGTCGCAGTTGACAATAAAACTTGATTTTCTGCAATATTTGTAGACGAACAGGTTGCAATTCGATCCAGGTTTGATTGATTAGACTGATTTGAGTCTACTTGTTCACTAATTTGACTTTCGAAATTCGTGTTATGATTTCGTTCGATTCCGTACATAGTAGGCCGAGCTGAACCACTACGTGAATATTGCGGCCAGAACTTAACATCTTTAGAAAGGGATGGAGTCCCAACACTACCAAAGTCGCCCATTACCTCAGTTGAAACGTTTGTAACTGGGTTTCTTGCATGTTGTTGCATATATGAAGCGCTGTTCCCGATATTACCATTAACAGCATTATTATTACGTTGTTGCTTTCGATCAACATGCAAAGATGTGTTGTGCTTTAGATCACATTTTTTACACCCACGTGAGCGACAATCGTTTTTTAAATGCCCTGATCTAAGACAGTTACTACAAAGTCTATGCTTACGAATTTCGTCATATTTTTCCGATATCGATAGGTTTGTAAATCTGGGACAATGAAATATAAAGTGAGCTTGCTGACAAATACAACACTTGTTGTCATAATAATTATTCTCGGTGACTGGAAAACATACTCCTCTCGTTAAATTTTCTTTATTAAATGGTTTCGTGTAAGTTTTGTCCGGGCTGTTAACTGGACCTTTTGTCGTGTTAACTTTTGCAAATTCGTTCGTGATAGCCTCTAAAGTGAAACACTTTTTTGACAAGAATTCCGTTAAATCATTGAGTGTCGGTAAATCATCATTCGTTTGTTTATTTTCCCACTCACGTTTCGTACGCTCGTCTAATTTTTGTAAAACTAAGGGAATTAATAACGTGTCCCATTGCTCGACTGGTAAGTTTAACTTTTCAAGAGCCGCCGTATGCTGATGTAAAGTGGAGATTCCCTTATAACGTTTGGTAGGTTGAATAAAATATTATTGACGTGATGATTAATGATAGCTCTTCGATTGTCATACCGTTTTTTTAATATTTCGAGTGCGATAGAATAGTTATCCGTCGTAGCATCCAGGGATTCAATCAGTTTTAGCGCATCGTCCTTGCAACACAGCTTGAGATATAAAAACTTGTCAATTTCACTTAAATCTGTCCTATTATGAACGATTGAATAAAATATATCCCTAAAGCTGTACCAATTTTCGTACTTACCTACAAACACCGGCAAACCCAAGTCCGGCAGTTTGGCAACCGCGCGAGGACCTGCTGCAAAAGCCATAATATTGTTTTTCGCCATGTTTTTCTTTTCATTTTCGGTAGCTATTAATCGTTTCGCATTTGATATTAGAGAATAAAATAACGACTCAGTATCTAATCGATGATTTTTCTCATCTTGATCAATAAATTCTACGCGCGTTTGAACCTTGTCGAATTCTGAGAAGTCTTCTTCAATACTTTTTAATCTAATTTCTAACTGAAAAATATCGATATTACCTGTGGTGCTATTTAAATATATTTGAAACCGTTCAAGCCTTTCACAAATGACAGTACGTGCGTGCAATGATTCCTCAACTTCGTCAATGATGCTAGGATCAACAATTCCTTCCCTTTTGTCATTATTTTTATTTTTATTTTTCGGCATTTTGATTCTTGACTTTGACAAGGTGACAAATCAACTTGGGTTACGATTTAGCGATAGATTGCTCACCTGAAATTAGGTAGGTACCTATACGAGAACGAGAATTCAGGAGTTTGATATGGCCGTGATACGAGAACGTGGTAAAGTCAAACTAAATACGTGTAATATTCGAGAACGTAATAAGTAAAATACAAATATGATACGTGAAATGATGCGAGAATAGGTTACGAGACGCTACCAATACTTAAAAGTCACAGGAAAAATTCGTGACTATATTAAATTCGATAGGAAATAAAACATGGAACTAAACTGGAACGTGCTCACCAGTTTTCTTCGAAAGGTTGATGTCGAGTGCCGAAATTCTGTCTGGTTCTGGTTACTGCTTTTCCATTCCACCTCGCTGTTTTCAATGCATTCCTATCCGGCTCGTAGAGACCAAAATGTTGATTTCGGGTTCGGGAATTCGTTTTAAATGTTCGAAGGACCACTACTAAACAGTTTATTGAGATAATTAATGAACAAACTATTTTAGTAGACATATAAATGTAAAAATTAGCCCAAGCCGACATGCAACGTTATCAAGCAGCGGCCATCTTTTTTCGTCCCCTTGCTTCCTTCCTCTTCCGCTCGTGGCGCTCGTCTCGTTACTCATCGTGACACGAACGCGATGTTGTCACTGTTATTTTTATTTATGAAAAGTCTTAACAACCTCTTTCTCTCTTTCTGCATCAACCAAAGCCATACTATCCACAGTGCGAAAAAGTTGTGTTATCTTCAATCGAATTTGATCAGTTTTGCGTCATCAAAATCGAGTGGATCAAATCAAAGAGAGAGTTAGCTTGATATCTCTTGTCAGACTTATGTCAATTGCAGCGAAAAAAAATAATACCTTCACTCCTTATTTAGCCAGTATGGCTAATACGGTTGTAGTCTTGTATTGATAATGTACAAACAGGAATGATTCCGAAACTTAAACACATACTTTGCAATATCGAAAGAATCAAAATTTCCATTAATCTTCAGATTCAGCACTTTTGGGCCATACCTAGTCGCGTTGTTCAACTTCAAGAATCCGTATTCATTCGTGATAATGCGTTATTACGAAGCATTTTGATCGCATCCAACCTCTTTTCGCTAGGGAATCAGACATATAAAATATCGAGCGAAGAAAGCTCCAACTCAGAATTGATTTTATTGGCATTATTATTCCCAACAAATAGAAAAAAATGAAAGTAAAGACTTTGTGAAAAAAGAATCCAAACGGTTTATTGTTCAGATATAAACGGATAGTTGATACATACCTTAATTGGCATCTTTCAGTTCTTTTGCATGAATGTGGCGAACATATAATCAGACAGTTCTTTGTCCCTGAAGCCGTCTCTCAAAAACCAAAAACAGACTCACATCAGCTGCTTATCGATCATCCAGGTATCATCAAACATGCCTTAACGTAGTTTTTTTCAAAATTTCGCAAATGGGGATTGGTGAGAATAACGAAGATAGTGAACGGTATATTTTCATTTTTCTCCATAGCTCACGTTTATAATAATACAAAAATACGATATCCAAAACTAAACAGCTGAACATATCATTTTGTAACGAGGAATATACAACGACAAGATGAATTATAGTATGACAGGTCTTAGAGAACATGAGTCTTCTTCATGATACTAAAACACACAAGATAAGATGATTTGCTGGACAGAATCAGAACCAAACCGCGCATGTCGTCACCGCGAGCCAAAGATGCGGTTGGATTCAAAACATCCATAACGTTACCTAGTTACAATTTGCTGGTCCCACCTTGAACTGGCTCACGCATGACGTCTCCGCGTGGCATTGATTGTATAGGTTTGAGGTAGGTCACGTGATGACTTCTGAAGTGGGATGTGCAAGAGTTTATGTTGTTTGTTTCAGTATCATGGTAACCCAGTTACCTAGATAACCTATACGTTTTGAGGCTCGGACACGCAATGACGTCAGCGAAACCTGCACGTGAGCATATCTTGTTTGTTATAGTATCATGAGTCTCATCTGCTCTGAATTAAATGTCATTGAATTTTTTTGAATACTCATGTCAATGAACATGATTTGATCTTGATGCACCTTTCATTGTTGCCAGTGAAAGGTACGACTTTCAACACTCACTGAAATGCACAACACATTAAAAGTCACATTATTTGGGTAAAGGGCATCTTGAAGAATGCCCAGGTGATGACTCCATTACTCGTTTGCACTGACACAACAGGAATCGCGCCGTCGCTTTTTGGATGAGTCTTCCCTATTCGCCATAAGCACCATTGGAGGAGTAGTAGGTTCTCATCATTCACAAGCACCAGATCTTTGATCTTTAATAGATGCTCATCCAGCCTTGTTCCATTTAGCTCGATACTGCATCTCCAACAGGTATTCCAATGACCATCAAGTCCAAAAATGCTGCTTCATTTGCTGGATATGCTGATACTGTCTCAGACGAATCACTGGGATCTTGCAGAAATCACATTTTGGCAGCGATTCCAAGGAGCTCCCAAATAAAAAGTGGGAAGAAGGAAGGGGGTTTGAATCGAAGAGTCATTGGACATGAATTAACCACAGCCCCGATTTCAACTAGCGGTGCGGCGTACAGAACACGACGTTACCTGCGACACGCTTTATATGACGTTTGACAGTCTTGACCACTGCCTTCCACAGACCACCAAAATGCGTTGAATTGGGAGGAATAGACGATCACGGTATACCTTGATTTTCTATGAATTCGTTGCATTGTCACTCAAAAATTCACCTAGTCCATCCAGTAACCGAGAAGCACCTCTAAAATTGGTTCCATTGTCCAAAACGATTACAGTTGGTTTCCCGCCACAAATGCTTAAACGCGCGGCTAGAAAAACTTAAGTTGTTAAATCGCCGAATAACTCCAGGTGAAGAGCATGAGAAGTTGAGCAAACGAACACTGCTATGTAAGCCTCACTATCCTTTATTTGAAACCAGCCTGTCGTGCAAGAGGGAAGGGCTGGCGTTACTCGAACCTTTAGTAAGCTGCTCATAATGTCATTTTTAACTTTGGATTTGCTCGAAAGCATATTCTGCAAATATATCTTTAACTAGGTTGCGTTCAGAAATGGGCCAATAGTTTTCAGGAATTACGGCTGTGAACCCACATGTGTAGTGGTAGCCTGTGCTCACGGAGAAAAAGGAGCTTGGTAGGTATATTTCTACCTGGCACAGCAAGTGAATGAATGACGCCGCGATATCTTGATCAAAACCACAGATGCACTTCGAATTTCACTTGCAAAAAAAAAGTGGTCCAAACGTTTTTTCTGGGCATCCAACAATTTTCTTTAAAACGAATACAATAGGCTATATTCTCCAAACTTGTCAGACTGCAGTACTTTTCAAAGACGATGAAATTCTCATCAACAACCAAATTGTTAACGACGACGCTTCTATTTCTGGCAATGGGTCAGATTTGGATAAGGTCAAAGATTCAGACCAAAATTCTTCCTCCTCTTGCAGCCAATATGAGTCCAATGCAAGCAGTTCCCTTGGTCTAACGCCTCGTGTTATATGAACAGCTGGATTGTTGGACTTTTTTCCAGTTCTTCACATCAGTTTTTTCTTGGAAGATGGCCACCCTATTTGCAATGAGTACTTGAAGCATATTTGCTGGTGTCTTGATCCAGCCCAAAACTATGGGTTAGTCTCCCAGAATGTTACTTGCTACAAATCCATTTTTATCGCCTGTGGAGCCTTTCCAGCCAAACGTGCAGATAGTACAGCTGCCATCAATTCTAGTCAAAGTACGATCTGGACTTTTAGTGGTGCCATCTTCGAATTCGCACAAGCCAATGTGACGAATATTTTGCCTTGGCTGTCAATGGAGCGCAGATACACACAGCTAACAAATGCGCATGTCGAGGAATCCGAGAAAATATGAAGCTATTTGTTTCACGTCATTGCATTTGATTCTTCTGTCATGGGGAAGAAGATAGTAAGATATCTGTGCCAGATCTGGTTGAATAACTCTAGTCATGTGTTCCATTCTACGATATTCATCTATAAAGCTGCGATACAAATCACAATAAGTCCGGTCACGCTCAAATCAACGCTCCTTTCATGAAAAATCCTTTCTTGTGGAAGAAAACAAAGCTTCTGATTTTTCGGGTGTTTCTTTCATAGGCATCGGGTAAGTTTCAACAAAGTTTGCTCCACAATCGGCTTCTTCACGAGAGAGTGGCTTCCTGCGTCAGATTCTTTCATTTCCCAGAAACGAGAGAAATGTTGGTCTATTTCATCGGTCTTTCAAAAACTATCGGCACGAATTATTATGTCTTTCGGGCTAACTTGATTGAAATTGGGGTCTGCTAACTATATTTTTGCGGGTAATTTAATAATGGAAATATCAACTCAGAATCCGGCAAGTAACCTCCTATTTGGGGCACGATGGAGCTTGACAGATCCATAGAAAATGCATTCACACGTGACTGGGCACTCAGATTGATCTCCCCCATGATTGTTGACTCAGTGTCATTCAAATAGAACTATGATGTAAGCTGCTTCTGGATGATTCGCCAACTTGTCTGCAAGCGATTTTGAAGTGGAACAGCTCTGCTAACCAGGATCCAAGAATACACGTGCCATGTACAAACGGCTCTTTGTTAACACACAAACAATTCAAACAAAATCTCTTTTTTGCATCGTAAATACATTCACGCTGAGATTTTTGAAATCTGCACATTCCTGGACAAAATGTTCCTTTCACAATAACTACAAGAAGCTGTATTTTAAGTGACAAGGGATCGATTTGTTACATCAAACATTGCCTCAAGATCCACCTTAAGCTTGGCCGGTCTCTTTTCCGATTTTGTATGTTCCAATACCTCCAAAAGATTAGCCCTGTTACGTAAAAACTTCAGCATGCCTGACAACATTGGTTTTTGAATTTTAACTTTGAAGTGCTTCCATTCCCGCAACAAAACGTCATTCAGTTTAATGTAGATCAGGTGAATCAACAACTTATCCCAATTATCGGTAGATTCATTCGAAGCAGTAAAAGATCTTATATGTTTTCTGATGTTGTCAGCTAAGCTAATGAACCTTCACTTATTTTGTCCAAATTGAACAGCTCCCTCATGTGGTTCTGTATCAAAACTTTGCAATTGTTCTATCTGCCACAAATCAATTTACAAGCAGCTCGTATATTGTACTCGAAAAACCAGATTTGTGATAACTTTCAACAACTGAGGTTCCAAAAATGATCTGAAATGAAAAAACTTCTGTATACTCGTGAAAGATTAATTCTTATGAATAAGCGATTCACAAGTGTCCCATAATTCCATCTACGAATTATAGTCACAATGGAAAGTCTGTATCTTGATTGTCAACAACTTGACTCCTTTGAAGGCCCTTCCTTGACTACTGGAACTATCACTGGAACACTGAGACAGGTGAATTGATCTAACGTCATAAGCATCAACACACGAATAACTGAGAGAAAAACCTCAGCATGAGCAACCAACTTATGATAAATAGTTTCAAAATTGTCTCTTTCCAAGTACTGCCTATCAATATTCTCCAAATCACTAATAGCTTCAATGCTCTCTAGAAGTTGCTCAAATTTGTTGGATAAACACGAAAAAAGTCCAAAACGCGAATTCGAAACCAAAAGATCGACTTGATCCGTCACAACTTTCTCCGGGTATTAAGCTTCTATGGATGAAATAAACTTCTCCAAATTGGTCAACTTGGCCTTCACAGCGCCTCGCTTTCGAACAAGAGGATCCATGTTTTTTTGTACTCAATGCAAAATGCTGAAAACAGTCAAACAACGATACAAAACGCGTTTAGCAAAACGACAACGAAAGTGCATGACTTAACAATCGAACTAATTGGCGATTTTGACTGGCCCGAATGTTCTTAGTTTGCACGCTCTGTGATCATGCATTTTTTTGCTTCAGAGTATGAAAATCGAGCACTTTATCGGAGTCAGTGCGAAACTATCAAGGAGCAATGACAAAGTAGAACAACCCGACTCCTCTGTCAAATTTGGCTGGGCCATGAACTCAACTGCATTCGATCACTAGTCAACACACTTACATCCATAATTTACAAGATTTTTTTGGGTATTTCGCCACACCCTATCAAATATCAATCAAACTAGTGTTTATACACCCGATCTTCTATATTACCTGAAAAAAGTCTATTAGTAAATAATAAAACCTATCAATATCAAACGTTTCGGAAACGAATCTGCTTCCGTCGTCAGTGAAAACCTAAAAATGGAACAATTAACTCAAATTCCAAAAATATAGTTCGTTTTTTGTAGTGAAATTGACTTTTTCGTGTTTTTGGCAAAAAAAGTGACATTTTTGGTTACAAACAATTTTGGTTGATAGTTGATATGATTAACGTCCGCTGTCAAACAAACTATCCAGATTCTGTTCACACACTAGTTTGAAACTCGTCAGAAAAAACATGCGTATTTTAGGTTGGTTTGGAAACTGTCAGAAAACTGTTGTGGATTTCTGTGTAAACAAACCTAATAATTCACCAACCAAATTCAATCCTCAAAGAAAGCAACAATGTTTCTAATCCAAGGTCCCTGAAACACCCAAAACAGGTCTATCTTTGAGGTTTCAGATCATGAGATTCACTCGATAGCATACTAGCAACCAGGAGATGGTCACTTTTTACGAAGAAATCACATGAGATTAATCCCTCGTTTCGAGTATACGTCTCTGTAGAAATTCTCATGATTTCGCTCAGCTTCTTTCACTTTCTCATGTGATTTTTTCGTAAGAACTAGTCATCTCCTGGTTGCTAGTTTGCGATCGAGCTAATGCCATAAACGGAAACCACAAAGATAGAACAGTTTTTGATGTTTTAACGTAGAACTATTTTTAATTTTCCAATAATTATAACTATAATTACTTCCTAAAGTATGATAAAATTGTGTCAAGAGTCATTATTTTAATGATTTATAAGACGCAGGAGAACCCGAACTCCGAATGATACCGATGATATTTTATTTCCAGAAAAAATGTTTTCGTCTTATCAATTCACCAATTCACTGCCCACTTAGGTACTATCTATAGATTATTCTCTATACATTCATTAATTTATTTCATGATATTATTATTTAGATGAACGTTCATCAACTATAGATCAATTATGATCAATATGAAAAACAGCATCATCGCAATTATTGATCCAAATGTTATGACTGCGGTTAAATACGAGGTCAAATTACAAGCTTTATCGAAAACATGAACGCGCATTCAATAGTGCACATTTGATTGGCTGATATATTTGACAACATAACAAACAGCACAATTTTTCGAGTATACACTTTTTAAGCAGCGTGCGATGTGCATGTGATTTGACTAATCTCACGAGTGAAGTGATCATCACATCCTCATGAACTGAAGTGAAAGCACCCAAGCGTGTTTAATTGTATTTTGCTATTGACTCCATTATGACGTCGTTGTCAAAGATTATTCAAAACAAACTATGCATGATTTTTTACCAACATACCTAATTCCCTCAACAAAATTTTTATAGAAAAATAATTTCGCAACTCCTTTTCACTCCAGTAAGTAGGTGAGCAAAGGATTTTCCCAGAAGCAAAATGCAGAAGTTTTTTTTCTCACTGACTCTATATGTTTTTTGGTCTGCTGAATCCAAATCTGAGGTTTGCTACCTTGCGAGGTGTGTCGAAAATGCAGAAAACGTCAAAATGTTGGCACTTTTTTCAGTTTTTCAAGTAAAACTCGAAAACTCAGCGTTTTTTTATTTTAACTATGAAATACTAAATAAAAGTAGACAACATTTTCTACAAATACGTATGATTACTTTGAACTCTTGACATTTTATCGCGTCGATAGATTGGGTAGAAAAGATGGCATCAATAACTTTCTTTCAGAAACTTGATGACATTATTTAGATTTCGCGCTTTGTACACCTCCAAAAGCTTTGTGCACCTCCAAAATCAATCATTTCATGACTACCTGGTATGTTCTGGTTACGTCTGAGGAGATGGCAAACGTGAGTGGTCTACCTATGAAATTACACAAAGAAAGTTTCATTTTTAATCCTTTTTTCAAACGTCACAATTCCTGAACAAATAAAAAAAAAAATTCAGGACACGTAAACTGACAAATGGATTGAGGTTCTAGAATGCACCATAATTTCCTTGACCACTGATGCGGGAATAAAGTTTCATCAAATTTTGCGCATGGACCTCACTCACGTTTTCCAACTCCTAAGATGTAACCTGGACATACCAGGTAGTCAAGAAATAATTGATTTTGGAGGAGTATGAAGCGCAAATTCGAAATAATGTTATCAACTTTTTGACGAAAGTCAAGAGATGCCATCTTTTCTACCCGATCTATCGACGTCTTAGGGTGTCCAGAGTTCAAAGTAATTATACGTGTTTGTGTGAGATTTTGTCTACTTTGATTTTGTGTTTCATAGTTATCATCAAAAAAACGCGTAGTTTCCGAGTAACTATACTTAAAAAAAAACTGAGAAAAAAGTACCGACATTTTAAGGTTTTCTGCAGCAGGCGAGGTACAAACTTCAGATTTGGATTCAGCAGACCAAAAAATATTTAGAACCAGTGGAAAAAAACTTATACATTTTTGTCTTGGAAACGCCGTTTCTGAACCTTTGAATACTAGTCTATTTCACCCTTTATCTTAACGCCTATCATTCTTTCTTACGTGGTGCACCCAAACAAAACAGGGATCAGGCTCAGTGGAAAACTTGACGGCAAGATCCAGAACTGGTTCATTTGCAGGCTGTAAAAAACTATTTGAAAATACCATCTTGGATATTAATTTGTACAAATTGTCTTCCGGTGAAAAGTTTTGAATTTGCAGTCTGCCTGGGGAAAATCCAAGTCTCCTTCTACTAAGCTTTCAATTTTGAAGCTGGTTGTGTTCATTTATTTCGTATTCAAGGCTACTTCAATATCACCACTTTAGTTTATGCAAAACGGTAGGCTACCTAAAATTTGTCTCAACTGTCAAAAAAATAGATCTTGACAGATCCCATTTTGCCAAGTATCTCACCTCTGATGGTATATTCCATGCTCTCTGTATAATTTTTTAAGTACAAACCACAGAACACATATACAAAGTTTAGAAGACAAACTGACGTATAAAATTAAACGGAACAATGCGCCACGGAATGAAGTGGATGCGAATCGAACTATCAGACTTGGATAATGTATTATTGAAGATCTCAGTAATATGTCATAGAGTTCCCTTCACATAAAAGCACTGACATTGACTTTGACGTTGAAAATGTCTTTATTCATTAAATAAAGACAAAACCTTGGAATCAATGTAGTTTTTTCGGTTTTTCTTGAATGTCCCAGAACCATCTGGGGATGGAGTCAGTGTGGGCTTCCTATCTGCGCTGTGGGGCGCTGACTCTGTGTGATGGTGACCATGAAAAAATGCCACTCACTCCGGAGGTCTAGGAAAGCGATGCATGGCTCCATGTGGTGTGGGACGGCTGGACAGTACGAAACCCGTCGAGGAACACTTCTTTTGTTTTTCCCCCTTTGTTCGACCTTTTCAGGATGGTGTCACTTAGCCTCACTGTTTGATTTGTTGTAGAATACACTGGGCGAAATCCCATCTGTTCTTCTGGCACAAAGTTTTTAGCCATCGTGACTTCCCTTATGTTGTGGAGGATGCATTTCTGCGGAAATTTTCCGATGGCGGCTGGAACATTGATGAGCCTCTAGTATTCCGGGTTGTATTCTGCGTTCTTATAGGTTTTTTGATCAGGATTACCAGGGCATTTTTTCACTTAGAAAGGAATCAATGCATGTCTTTTATGCATTATATGCAACATGGAGATAAAGGGTGACGTTCAAATGACTTCATCTATCATCATGACAAGCTAATAAGCTGTCATGTGGCAATCCACATACCACCATCTTCTCGAGATCTAATGAAATCAGGCACATCATCTCCTCTCCGTGGATGCGAATCAATGCTTTTACTTAGGCCCCGCCCTCCATTTACGTTTTTGTTCTGAACTTTGTATATGTGTTCTGTGGTACATACGTACAGCTGGTTCGTAAAAAAAATGGTATTGCTCATAGAAATGTTTACAAAATTGAGCAGTGTAATATTTGTTTTGACAAAACTATACGACAGTGACATGTCATTCAAGAGAAAGTTTGGGTAATGTTATGATTTATGTATATAAATAATTGATTTGAATCAGGTAGATTTGCAAATTTTGATACACACAATCGATCAATTCAATATGTTCGCTTCAGTTCCTGTACTCATGTGAGGATTCATTTGAAAAAAATATTCAAAAGTATCAACCTGGTAAAAATATGACGTCATACTTTTTTGTTTTGTCAAAACAAATATTACACTGCTCAATTTTTTGTACATTTCTATGAGCAATACCAGTTTTTTCACGAACCAGATGTACGTGTTCCTGCTTTGATTTTACTGTTTGTAACAAGCATGAGCTTCAAAATCTGCGATTACCAAGTTGGGAAGACCCTGAAAGCCGGGACACACTTATATCCGCATTGAGCACATTTGACGGTCGAGCGCCGGACGTTAACTCATTTAATTCAATGCTTAAAATACACAGAACGTGCTCCTTGCGGGCTCATTCTGGCTTTTTGTGTAATATACATGAATTCAGTTTTGGCTAAGGTGTTCTCGAAAGATATTGGTTAGCATACAACAGTCCAAAGATCTTAGCCTCTTCTCCCGCCTTATTTCACGGGCCAATAAATATATCATTGGATAGTGGTTTTAGGCCAAATAAAAACAATAAAGGAACATGTAACGATTTGTGATCCTCAGATATCAAGAGATTTCTGTTCTGTGGGTAAAACATCTCATTAAAGGCAGCGAGCAATGGTTAAAACTTCAAAAGATCTATATGAAAAGATCATGAAAGGTTAAAGTGAGAAATTAAAATACTCTGTAGGCAATATCTCAAATTCAGTTCTTTTACTTTTTCCTTTGCCTTAACTTGATTATGTATACAGGCTCAATATTATTTTTATCATGGGACAAAAGAACGAGAGTAGTTCGGAATCTGTTTCTCAAAACTGGCCATCTGCACGACGACTGCTCATATGACTTCACACAAGTGATTTTCTTTTATGTGAAGTAACTTCGTCATAGTTATTTTCCTTGTTTGCTCTACCCGAGGCTCTACCCTTATTATGTCGATCATATTTCTCCGTACTCCAAGGAGATTCAAAGTTTTTTTTTTGAAAGGTCGGTGGCGTAGATATCCGTGAAAGTTTTCTTTGACTTTCCAATAAATCGACCTTATTGGAAGTATTCCGATCACATTTTTCATAATCATATCAATCTCCAAATTACCTTCAAAAGCGTAGACATTTATAAGCGATTGACACAGCAATTTTTCTAAGAGATTTGAAGTGAAGTATTCATAAGAGGGCTTCCGCTCGTCAGTCATCTATCACAATTAAGTCTCGACGTCTGCCGAATCAGATCCGGTCAATGTTTGGCAATTTATCTTCCTTCTGCCAGTCTCCTTTACACTTAATTCTTGACAACGGCACAGCCGCATTGCCCACTTCTCCCGCCTTTTTCTGTTGCCAAATGAGGATTAGTTCGATCCACGCATTTTTTTCTATTTCGTAATCGCATTTGAAGAGTGTTTTTTAATATTTCTCATGTCTATTTTTCTTTAGAGGTAATCGAGAGCATAATAAACCCCAATCGAATATTCCGGGACTTCAATTTATTCTTTGTATTTCTAAATTTCCTATCTTGATTTTCACGTTTTCATACGGATGAAGACTAGGTTAGACTTATCCGTTGACTGCTAGAGCGGGGATGGTTAGGACATGTTTGTCGCATCATCAAAACTTTTGGTATGAGGTGTTATTTTCCAAAAGTCAAAAAAAGGCAAGACCTCACTTCCATCAGGGTAGATGGGGACATCGAAAATAAAACAGCCAATCACAAATTGATGTCAAATTTGTCATTTTACAACTCTTCTTGCTTTGCCGCCATATAATAGCAGTCCATAAACACACGAACAGGTTATTTCTACTGATGTAAGACTAAAGTATAACCTACAAAATATTTGATGTATCGTTTTGATCGACTGTCACCATAAGTAATGATACTTCAATAATACTTGAAATAAAAAATGGATGTATTGTATTGTTGCAATATTTTTTCTAAATAAATGTGAAGTGGAACTGCGATTTGACGTTTTTTCCAAACCTGATTAAATTTAAGTCGTCTTCATCAACCCCTTTATATGGAATCATAACTAAAAATTTAAACAAATTTGGATCTCGCTCAATTTTTCCCAAAATCTGTCGAGAGTAGAAATTTTCTCAAGATTTTTCTCTGGTTCTTCTCACGTGAAGATACAAGATTTTTGAAAATGATGATTCTTCCTATAATCTCTATGAAATTTCAATCAAGTGTCCCCCATTACCCCTAATGACAGTATTAAATAATAATCTGAGAACAACATTATTGGATGCTGAGATCTTTTTCTGATAAATGTCTCTTTCTCCTCACCAAAATCCTTCAAACTTTTGTGTATGCCGTTTTGCAATATCTTTAAAAATATAGAAATTTGAGGGTTTCCCTTGGTTGACAACCTACCTCAAAATAAAAATGATCTTCGTTTTCACATTCAGTCCAGTAACCATCTTATCATAATAGTTATCATAAGCTTTTATCCGATCATTGTCGAAGCATGAGCTATTTATTATTTCGATTCAGAATTAAAAAGCTTTATTATTATATCAAATATCACGCTGAAAGAGGATCGGATCATGAACTTTTTACCTTTCTCCCAAACTTTTCGTAATTATGCAGGAGTTTTTGAATAATGAAACTTTACGTTTTGTGGTTGGAAATATAACATCCATTGAAATACTTCTGAGTGTATTGTAATTATTTAATATTTGTGTTTTTGATCATTTTATTTTTCTTTTTGATTGAACTTTTCTTTTGTTCCATTTAATCGAACAATTTTCATTCTGGCTATTCTTCTTAAGCAAATGCGATTTTCTTGATCGAAGACTCAAATAAGGTTATAAATTTAATTTCTTGCGCTAGCGGCCGTTTATTGTTTTTTAGAAGTTACATTGCCAATGTTCATTTGTATTGCTTGCCTGGTGAAAACTTATGGATTTGAAAAAACGATGAAAAGTGTATTGAGACTATTTCTTGTTCTGTTCTCTGATTATCTCAAATGATTGAACAAGAATATACACTTTCCTCCGTTTTCAGCGAGCTAGAATGAATTTTGCTGTCTATCTTTTTCTGTTCCAACACTTGCAAACCAATAAAATGATGAAAGTGGAGATTTATACATCTAGATTAGATTGCATTAGTTCCAAGGATCGAGCAACTAGATTTGATTGAATTCATGATGTTAAAGGCGTCCGTGATTATCTCACACTGAAAAAAAATCGAAACAATTGAAGTGTCTACATGAGTTGCGGTTTTGGAGTTGTGTAATATTTTTGTCTACACTGTGTTTAAATTGTGCATAGAGAGATCTGCTGTAACTATAAACTGGCATGACTCTATTATGATTTCATCTATCTGCCGCAACATGTGAATTGCGAATCCACGAAAAAACTTTTTGTCAAGCATTTCTTTTCAGTCATGGTGTATGGACTTCTTAATGATTTGTTTTTTATTGTTAGCTCCACTTTCACTGCTGAGTTGAGTTGTTTCTGCATATTCTATCACATTTCTCAGTGTGATGCAGATGAAGGAAGACTAATATCTGTTGAATGCGGTATTTTTTCCAACTGTCATATTCCAAAGCATCATTCATTGTCATGCTATGCTTGTAATGATATGGCGAGAAGTTCAAAATGAACTGTGAATCTACTCCACCCAGAAGTTTCCTTCGACTTATATCTTAATTTCCATTGAGATTTATCTCCGTTTTTTTTTTCTTCACATGATATCACGATCTATACGATGATTGATTTGCTCAAGGTTTGCATTCATGATCGTATCATATTCATCTACATGCGATCTTGATCACTATAACTCCGACAAGAATAAGTTCAGATAAAACATTTTGCAAACCATCACAATAGCCATATTTTTCACGATATTTTGAATTAACATTATGATGTGAACGTACTTCAGTATGACTCCTAAGAAGCCTATGCTGTGTTTAAACATTTCTCAAGCATCTATTCTCATATATTTGTCTCCTGCTTAATCACCATACTGTGATCTACATAATGTGATTTTCTCTAATTTGATAACTCACAAGTAATAAATGATCAAAAAAAATCATCAATTTGTCCTCTTTCAACCGTCTTATCTATATAACGTTATTATGTTTTGCTTGTTTTAACAGCGCATCCTATTTTGTACCTTAGTTCGCTCAAGTCATTCCCTTTTCCACCTTACCTCAATTTATTTTCGGTGTTTTTTTCTAACTTGATGATCAAGGAACCATATTTTCATCAACAATAAATGTTTCCATGTACAAATTTTCTTTTGGGTCCCATTTTGATCACTTACATTTTTAGATCAATCTAATGAAAATGGAGCACTAAAAGTTTTTTTCCAAAGTGATCTGGCAACTTCGATAGCTTGGATATTAAAAAAGTAATTAATCGCCAAGAGCACAGGCCTCGTTATTCGATAATTCCAGCGTTTCTTCTCAAATTGCTTCACCGTCTACTACCTATGAAGTTTTCGGAAACTCATCAAAATGTGTTATAGACGTTCGCTAGCAGGTGGTGCGGACGATCGAATTTATTTTTAATCAAAAAATATATTGTTAAGTGCAAGTTGAAGGGCTGTTTCTGTTTATTACAAACAACAATGATGCTCTTTTCTTGTTAGTCATTATCAACACGTTTGTTCGTTGCTCGATTCTAGATTGAGATTTTCAAATCTACTATGTAATCAGTTTATTGAGTTTCTCTTCAGGGTGGAGTGTCATTATAAAGGGTATTGTCAAAAAAGGTCCAAATCTCCCCAATTGCAATTCCACAATTGAAATTGTGGAGATTTGGACCTTTTTTGACAAAACCCTTTACTATGTAATGCTGGTGTATGCAATTTGACGTGAGACATTTGGAAAACGATGATTTCAGGTTCTCAACCAAAGAAATATAATTATGTGACTCTGTCCATTGCGATTATTTGTTGATATGATATCTGAAAGCTCCATGAATTATTCGTTACATGAACTACGACATACATAAGTATATTTTTTATCTCCATGAGACTACATGGCCATAAAATGAATCCATAATTTTTTTCAATAAACATTCATCTTCTTGGCAAATTTTGCGGACTTCTTGATATTTGCCTATACAGTACTCATTTACTTTGAGGTGGAATCTGTGTGAGAATAACGATCAAGAACTTAATTTTGCTACAGATCCCATTGCAAAGTTCCATCAGTCATACTTGCACTCATATCGCCAACTTTTTCGTTGGACGGTACACATTTACAAAAATATAAACTACTTGGAGCATTCAAATCATCAACCTAATAGACATAAGAAGAGCTGGTGCATTGACAACGAAATTTGTCAAAGCAAAGTCCATCAAAATTATTTAGTCTTCAATCTAATTCCTGATTCTCTAGACAGGTTTCATTTTACCATTGCCTGCCGTGAAGCTCACCAGGAACCTACCTTCATCTGCTCATCCAATGGAGTATCTTAGTTTCAACCCAATTCGTGACTAATTGAACTCTCTCCTGAAAGTTTGTATGAAGGGGTACCCATCGATTTGATTTTGGCTCTAACTTTTGAACCGGCTTGTATAATATGCTCCAATTTTAGTATGTTGTGTAGGCCATGAAGACTCGTAAAACCATGGTAAAGTTAATATTTTGGATTGTAGGGGGAACCAGGACCGGACTGGCCACCAAACCTTTAGACCCAATTTTTGACATGTGATTCTACAGAGCTGAAAACTACTTTTTCATATACTCTGACCTTTTCTCATCTTCTTTTGTTCCAAAAAACTAACCGTTTTCGAGAAAAATAGGTTAATGTTGTACATGTTTTTGCAATAATACACTTAAATACGCCGGCGGGGCACCAGTTGTAATTGTTGGTATTGATTTTTTTTTGACACTCAGAGTGATTGACTGTACTAGAATTTGTCAAATTCAGAAAAAAAAATTAAAAAAATAAATAAATTAACTTGATTTTTTTTGAAAATGTTTTTGTTTTTTTTCAATTTTTTACTAATTTTAGTATAGGCAATCAATCTGAGAAAGTCAAAAAAATGTTCAATACTAAAAATAACAACAACTGGTGTCTCGCCGTAGTATTTTTGTGTAGTATTGCAATAACTTGTAAAACAAAAACCTATTTTTCTCGAAAACGGTTAGTTTTATCGGAACAAATGAAGAGTTTTTTTTTTGTTGAGAAAAGATCAGAGTGATTGAGAAATGGTTTTCAGCTCTGTTAAATGACACCTGTCAAAAACTGGGCTTAAAAGGTTTTGTGGCCAGGTCGTTCCTGGTTTTCCCTACAATTCTAAATATCAACTCCACTATGGTTTTATGAGTCTTCGTGACCTACACGACATACTAAAATTTCATCAAATTATACAAGCCGGTTCCTTAGTTAGAGCTAAAAGATCCAATCGATGAGTGCACCCTTGAGGCTCTGTATCTCCGTTGGAGGGCACTTTAAAAAAAAAGTTTAATGACAAACGTGTACCGAAATTATGACATATACCAACCGGACACCCTGTATATCGTTGACAGACTAATTATTGTGAATCAAAAAACAACCATTACTTAATCAAAATAATTTCGCAACTCTTTTCTAAAACCAAATACTCTAACAATTCTGAGTTTGACTGATAAATTCAGTACAAAGCACATATCGAGCGATATGCGACCTACTAATATAGCTCGATGTATCGATTAACAATTAAATTTTAATAAAGGCTATTTTGTCCGTCAAAGCAGTATGCATACATTGCCTAATTCAAAACCGTGAAACAACATATTGATTTACTACCACAATGATCTTGCAAGCATTTGAATAATGATTGTTCTATTTATGTAACGTCATTCATCATTATGGTATCGATTCATATCAAATTCGCGGTCATATTGAATTTTTGAAATTTGGACTGCTAGAAGGAGAACAAATTGCATGTAAATACATGAATATGATATTGGAACCGGGGAGTCTGCAGTGGATTACTTTGGATAAGGAAGCTCAAGTAGACTCGTTCTCACTGCAAAAATTTTCGCTAGACGACTTCAGGTTTCTGATACATCTGTTGAGAGGTTGTGAAAAATAACTAGCACATCAATACCATCTTCCAAAAAGCTGAAAAATGGTCATAAGAAAATACTTTATTGATCAGAACAAAAAGTAAAGTACAGTGCTTTCAATTTAATATGTCACACTTTCAAAAGGCTGTAAAATATTTATTTTTTGAGCTAAAAGGAGGACCAAAAAAAGGAATTGTAGGGTTTTTCGTAAAGTTTTGTGCTATTGAGTCAAATATTTTCTAAACTGTCAAATGTCACAATTATTGACATAACTTACTTTTTTTAAAATGGCACACCCTATATATCATTACATTCAGAAAGGCGTCATTTTTCTGATCACAAAAATATAGCACACATGACCTTTCCATCCACTAGTTTGAAGGAAATTGGTATAAATCTGATTAAAATTGTAATTTACAGGCGTGTTTTATTTTGCTTCCAATAACTTTCATAGTTCTTGTTCTGAATATTTGCTAAGATATAGAAGATTTTCTGGTTTGTAAATATAGCATTTTGCTGAATTTCTCAAATCAAGAAGTATACACATCTATTTATTTTCACCAACTTATTGTAAAGGAACAGTACTCACGTATATAATACTTGACAATTCGAGTGCAACCCTGAAAATTATTGGAAACAAAGGAATAAACTCGTCTATCTGCAATTTCAATAATATTTATATCAATTTGCGCTAAGATTCTCAAAGATTACAGTCTCATTTAATTGAGAAAAAAATATTTTGAACGAATGTATTTTTTATAAAGTCTAAACAGGTTCTTCAGTGGTAGAGGTAGCAACTTCAAAAATCACTAAAGCAGTTCCCTTCGTTCGATTTCCTCGAGATTATTTCTCGAATCTTCTCAATATATAGTGGTTTCAGTATAGAAATATGGCACCATATCAATACACTGTATTTGAGAAATGATTCCAGTCACGCGTTGTTCAAATTGCGATTGGGTCTGCACACCAGTATAGCGCGTATTTTCCGTCATGACTCATGACGTCACATTTGTAGTCCGAAACTTTATCTTTTGAGTCGTCTTTCCTTGATTATTATATTATCATTTTGAACGTTCTCTTTTCATAGAGTATGGTATTATATCGTAGTATCATAGTTATTATGGATTATAATATCATGAGACCTCTTTGATACTTACTATATCTGACAATTTGGTCTGGTCTGTGCAGCCGCTTGGTTGTGAAATGTTTTGTTATAATTTTCATAGTGTTAGTATTTGTTGAAAGACATTAACCATTATAACCTACCTAAAGTTGGTTGTGAATGCCTATTTTTACGAATATTGTTGATGAAATAAATATCGGAGTCGGGTTTTGGAGAAGCAACCTTCACTTGTACTTTTGCGCGATACCATTTTTGTTAAAAACTGAAAAAACGACTATTAAAAGTGTTTATGAATACAGTATATTATGAAAGTAAGAAAATCACGACTTTTGTTTCATTCTGTGATGTAAAGTATCATTTCCCGGACTTAAAACCAGTCCGGTAAATGACACTTTGCATTATCAAAAACTGTCAAATTGGATTAGAAGAATACATAATTTGACTAACTCTGAAAGTGGTAGCATGGCTTCAATTGATAACTTGACAAACAAATGGTGCCTATACATGAACAACCTACCTATATTACCTAGGTGGTAAAATGGTTTGGCTGGCGCCATCCCATGGTAAGAATGTGAGACGAAATACCACCACCTCTCAATGTGTGCTTTGATAATAAGGAAGCACGTTTTCTGCTAAATCGATTGAAAAAGATTGTCACAGTATGAAATTGATTGTACGATACAAAATTAAATGTCATTCAACTACTCGTCTAGGAATTCCAGACTTGGGTTCTTTGCTGTCTCGTCCATAAGCATATTGACCCATAATCTAGAGAGTAATTTACCGGCTTGGTAACGTAAATTACTATTCCACTCACTTTTGCATGTCCAAGGAAATTATTGAAATATTAGGTTATAATACCAACGAATCGAATAGCGTTTATCGAAAATAGTCGCACAACTCTATTCGAACAAATGTTTGAACAATAAACCATGCCAAATCTAACCTCAACATATCATAACATCATCCCGACATGCTAAGAAAATTGACAGATGAGCGGTTCGCGAGTCTAAAGGACGCCATTTTCGCACCATCAAAGCAGTCAATTATTTAGCATATTATTGTTATGTATTTTGAAGAAAATTGTTTGCCAATTACTCTCAAATATTGGGTAACATACGTATACAAAATGTCCCGAAATCAGAGCGTCAATATTGAAATAGAAATTCAGCATCATATAATCTAGTATCCACAAACGCTCCATTTTCAAGATAACGGGTGTTTAAAGTAAATAACTGGTGACGGTTTTTTGTGGATATTTTCGAAACCTGTGAGGATAGCTAAATCAAATTTTATACAGTTTCCAAACTTTTTGTGCTTTATACAATGACCGGAAATGAAGTATTTTATTATCTTTTTGAGTGGGCAATACAGGGACGGTCCTGAGAAAAATTTGTCCCAAATTTTTTTTAGTTTTGCCTACAAAGTTTGAAACCCCACACAAATAATCTTCTCGTACCTTGCTGGTATGCACCATTGTCGAAATAAAAAACAATATACAAAACTTATTGTGAAAACATTGTGTGCTTCTGGCTATAGCTAGTACAGTAAACGCCTGCATTTGCTGAGAATTTTGAAAAACAAGCAATTTTTTTCATCAACTTGTGAATGGGCTCCTCTCGGGACTCCTCAATAATAGCTCTGAGTTTTCGGAAAATTCGAGTGTGAGCTCACCCCGCCACCTTGAAACTAAAGACGCTACGTGTTTTCCATCAGACTTACGATGCAATGCCATAAGAACAAAGTTCAATAATCCAAAAATCAATAATAACGTGGAAAAATATTGTAAGAAGGTATATGATGAAACCTGTGCAGAATCACATCTCCAGCTTATTTTTAGTTGATGAATTTGGAGAAAAAAGTCTACAATAAAAGTTGTAATGTGATTCTGGAAGAATGTAATTCTGTTCAACAATGGTTCATGGTATAACATCGTGGGTCTGATAGGAACGAAGGTGAACACGTATCGCCCTTATTCACAAGATGGCGAGGTAGGCTTACCTCTTGTGTCACCTTTGATTTTCTCGAAAACTCAGTCAGGTTGGCGGAACTTTCAAAAAAATATTGCATATTCTTCAAAATTCTCAACAAAAGCATTCACTGTACAAGCTAGACAGATGCGCACAATGTTTTTTCAAAAATCAGTTTGTTATAAGAATTTAATATTCAAAAATCTGATTTAATTGTCAAAAATGGTGCCTCCCAGCGAGGCTCTAATAGAGTACCTTATTTGCGTCGAAAACCATAGATTTAAAAACTTTGTAGGCAAAACTACAAAAGATCAACAAACAAAAAATTTGAGGCAAACCTTTCCCAAGCCCACCCCGGTATTAACGACCTTAATACAATACCAAATTCCGTCCACTGGATAGAGCATAGGATGATGAGTAATTCTACCAAATTCCATCTCATTTTCTTCACAAGTTTCAAAAATATTCAGAAAAACCGTCCTACGGTCTTCACCTTTAACATCCTGTAACTTGAAAACGAGGTGTTTGAGGATACTAAATAATGTTTTATTTCTATTTCAGGGCGCAGAATACGTGGTTAACGTCTAATTTTGGGACACCCTTTAAAATCACAAGTAATTCGAAAGTTCATGTAGATTTTCCGAAGGGACTGGTGGAAAAACCGGTCAGTTTAATTTTTTCTAAAAATCACTTTTCCACCAAAATCAACACCTCTAGTAGGTTGACGACAGGTGATCCATCTTGAAAGTTCATTTGTGCTATTTCAAGTCTTTGTGCCTTAATAAAAAGGAAGGTAGTAGTACTAACTTAATAGAGCACGCAAGGGCCGCAAATTCACATGTGCGTACCATCATCAGATCATCAAGTCTGTATAATATAGCTACTATAAACTTCGACTTCAGCGCGTACGGCTATGACCAGCACCGATTATGGCGCTGGAAGGCAGGCTCACGATACAAATAAGTTTGTGCGAATTTTCACAACCAGCTTCTTGAGTCATTATTTCAGCTTCTCTGGTATTGATATTTTCTGAAGTGTTTGTAAAAGTTATTATCATTAAAAAAAAGGATTTCATAGAGTCGAGAGGGAAAATTATAAATAATGCAATGGCCACAACAACTACCAAGGCAAAGCTTTCGGTTTCTATGTCGACTCGATGATACAATGTTGAACAGAAGGTTGGTACAGGAGCGTAATCACTGCGAAGAGTTGCATCATTGCGAGTGGCACTCTCCTTATACCGATTTCAACATGCATCGGAATGATCAGTCAGGCAGCACAGCAAATGTAACTCTTGACATATCACCCTATCACCCGGACTTGTATACTAAAACAATATCAAGATATCTCTTGATAAGAACTTCTCTTAATATTACAGCATGTCAAGATGTCAAGTTTCACAATAAATAAATCATGAATATTCTTAGCTGCTCCACAGTCCCCTTTCCAGTGAATTCATGAAAAGAAAGCACACAGCACAGTGATTCGCAAGTCGACATGATATTTCCTGTAGCTAGACTTTTTGGAAGTATCCGTGTCCGGTATAAGTACCTGTGTGAGATGGAAGCTTGAAATACCCTGATATTATAAGAGTATCTTTTTTTGTCCACGCACTCATACTGATCATTTGAAACAATTCAGCTTGATCTTGAAGTTTCTTTGCTTTCCGTTCACTTAAAATTTCGGCGTTTCTCCTTTCATTGCGCAATCTCGGGCCCCTGAAGATCGATAGATGTCATGACCTCTAACACCAGTACAGTTTTTGAAATTTCTTGACGTTCATTATTTCATGCAATATCAGCACAACATATAAGTAACATCAGAGTTTGTGAAAACAAAAAGTGATTTACGACTTCCAGGAGAACCTTCAGATCTGATATAAGCCGGCAGAGCTTCATCATGGTTGTCATCCAACTCTTGATATTTTATTTTCGCTTCTATGTCAAAAACAACACTGATGTAAGTACGATGTTGTGACACTCAATGATCCAACAAAAAACACATGCTGCATCAGTATATTTTCTAGGAGTACTTGCAGCTCTAAGTAGATGATCAAGAAAACTTTCTTGGAGCTTTCCACTGCCACTCATTATAGCTTATATCAACAGTTTCGTTTTGTGTACATCAACGTTACACCTATGGTATTTCTAATTCGATTACAATTCGTCACTGAAAAAAAGCTATATCCTGACCTGCATTTACGACTTCCCTTTCGTGCTCTGCGTACTTGTGGCATGATTTGGGAAAATTGCTAGACTGTTTATCTGAAACTTAATCTTTTTCGCGTAAAAGTTGACCCATACCTTTTGCTATTAGCACAATGACTACTGAGTCCCACACGCAACTTTTCACTCACTATCCATTTTTAGGTTTTAGAAAGCAAGACTAAATACTTTTCATATACATTGAATAATTGTAATGAATAATTTCGATCATAAAAAAGTAATAAGTTGTGCAGTGAATTTAACTTACCGGGGTGATCCAGTAACGTATTACGGTACTGTTATTGTGAGTATTTTCAATAAATTTTTCGCAGCTTATCGCACAGAAACTCAGACCTGACAAGTTTTGTATTCTCTCTCTTCCATATCCGGTTAGGATTATTTTTCATTCCTTTTCACTAACGTTCGAAACCAAACTGTCTATTCAATATATTCCAACGTTAATCCGCAAACTATATTTTCTACATATTATCTTATTCAATCACACAATTTATAAAACTCTGTTGGCATGCGAACAACCCTTCAGTTCAACACAGAGAGTTATTAAAATGCTCCAGTTTTATTCGTCGCAATTTATCTGTTTCACAAATATGAGTCCGCTCTTGAATGTACAAATATGAATCCACGGCTTTGCAGGAGTTTAATTTCTGCCAAACAAATAGCTAGTCAAGTGCTACATTGGTGTTGTAACTGCGAAGTGTGCAATCGATCCGGTCGAATAAATTCAAAGCGAAAGGAAAAAACTGTAATTGGTTTCATTTTTATCTGATTTTTTAATTATTTTCAGGCATGACTTTCTGTTGATTGCAAACAAACAAAAAAGTTATCTTTAAGAAGTGAATTTTAATATTTTTGCCTTAAAAAGACCGCTTGATGATCACCTCGAGTGTGGTTAAGCAAACTGGTAGGCACTGAAGATTCAACTTGCAAATAATGACCGTAACCCAAACAGAGATCTCCAAATATATGAACAAAAATGTACTCATTCTGTCTATGATGATCAGCTTAATTCAATAAACTGCTTTTTGAATTTCTAATTTTTGGCAATATGGCTTGCTCGAGAAATTGAAAAATAATTTATGTTTTTCAAATAGTACAGTAACAATGATAAATCAAGGCTAGTTATTCAAGTATATGCCTCAATAACCGTTTATCAACCAAAACTTGCACGAGTTGACAACCTGATGGGCAGGTGTGACCGGCAGGGGATTAAACGCTCAAGGCTATGCTGACAGTGTAGCAATACTAGTCATAGACAAGCACATGAGAATGTCATCAGAACTGATGCAGATAGGTCTGACCATCTCAGAAGACTGATACAGAAAGGTAATCCTGACCTCTGTGGTCAGCTTCACTTGTCTACGTCTCTGTTGCTGATGGTCAAAAATCAAGCAATGAGAGTCAGAAGTGGCATATGATAAATCCTATACGCTGGAACCAGTTTTTGCTTGTTTCTGGTTTGTGACTTCGGATGTCTCCTTTTTTCCTGGCATAAAAATACCTTTCATACAGGCTGGGGCACAAAAAAAATATTTTCTGGATGACACATTTCTGTCGTATATTATTCCTACCTGTTCACCCCCACTTAGAAGTGGACAGGACATATGGAAACCTGAGAAACACCATTGTTTGTCACGCTCTCAGATTATATTATTATCCCATCTTTCTTTGCATTTCTGTAGTTATGATTTCGAAAGTAAGATATTCTTGTCACAAAACCTCACAGCATACTGATCTGTAGTTCTCCTGCTTATTAGGGTCACCCTTCTTGAAGATGGGGATGATTATGGCTTTTTTTAGCATTGAGTGGAATGTAGATTCCCTAAGACACTCTTTTATTTTATGAGCCCTACAAGCCTATTATGGCGAAGTTCTTGATGATCTCCATCACTTCCTTGATCATGCCAAAGATTAAAAAAGACTTTTCTATCATCCACAATACCTATCACATCTCTCAGCTGATTGTCCCCCATCTCTGAAAGCTGAAGGACTTTCCACAAACCATCAATAGCCAGCCTATCTGCTGGCTCCTTGTTCTGGGTAGTGAAAACTGTTGAAGATATCAAAGGATATTTTAATATCCAGATTGCTCTTGCGTTTTTTTTGCCTATAGGGATTGATAATGATCCACATAGTCAATGACTTCATATGGATATTGTTTGAGCTTATTTTGACTTTCTTATTTTTTTTTGTAGTGGTCTCTGAAACTATTGTGTAAATGGATGGTATAACAGTAGATAAGCAATGTTCGTTCTGCAGCAATTTCGGTCATTTTTACATGTAAATTCCCATAAGAAAATCGTAGGTCGATTCTGCAATTTGTTGTACCGTTCAAGGTCATCGAGCGTCGACGCTGTGGGCGTGGTTGATCTTGACATGACAGCTTTGACAGATATCATTTTGACAGTTGACAGCTTTGACAGATATCATTTTGACAGTTGACAGCTGCGACAGATGTCATTTTGACATGACAGCTTTGACAAATATCATTTTGGCAGTTGACGGTTTGTGATTTTTTGTAGCTTGATTCCCAGGATCGGGGTGTGTGTGTGGAAGGTGAGTTTATTCTCACCAAAGCCTGAAAAAGATTTTCCGATAGCGAGATTGGAACCCACGTCCTGTGGATTTGTACGTGACCGCCTTAACCACTGAGACAACGAGACGTCATTGATTTAAATCTATAATCAAGGTACTGTTGTTGCTACTTGGTTGTTGTTTGTATAGATGACGCGTACTATTGATTCAATTCTTTGATCGTTTGCTATTAGAATGACGGCGTGGGATGTTTGAAGTAGGTGAGCTGATTTTTAGGCGTAGTGTTGGGTTATGGTTGCGGGGAAGCGGGGTGTGGAGATTAGGATGTGGAGCTCGGTGCGGTTGGGAGATCAATATGTTTGCATCTTTGTTGGGAAGATAAGACCAGTCGTTGGTACTAATTTGTTTTGCGATTAAGAGTGATGAAGTCGAGCTCGTTCATTGATTAGAGTAGGGTTTTCATTTTTTAGCATTTCTAAATATGAGAAGAGTAGCGAAATTTTGATAAATAATCCATCCTATTTATATGAAACAGCATGCGAGGTCCATAATGGAACGATGCCCATGAGGCAAAGTCAGAACTGAGAACTTTCAACAGATGCCTTTTATTGGCATATGGACTCAACGCAATTTTGGTCTGTCTAATTGTAAATAAATCATGTCTGCTAGCACAAATCAATTTTGATCAACGGTCTTTTGGGAATATGACTCAAGACACTCAACATAATCTTCGAATGTAATTTTATTCTGGACAACATTTTTTTTCACCCCTTTGCTCTTTTTCACTTCACCCTTATCACGCAAATATTTGATAATAACATCTTTTTCGACCCCCTCATTTTCCATCTTAGCCCTAATCAGCTGCAATTCATCATCCGTATAAAGTAGTTTCGTAGCATACATTTTAAATCGCAATCCAATAAATTGACTCATAATTCGCACATTATTTTCATCGTTCATCCAACCCAAAACTTTTTTATCAACTAATGGAATGTTGTATGAATTGTTGGAGGGATAATCAGAAGTGTCAAAGTACTCACGGCAATCCAGTCTAATTATATCATAAACTTCAGAATCAACAATTTCATATATTAGAGAATCAGTATCAGTGTAGAGAACAGCACAATTTTGAAAACGATTCTCCATGTATACATAATAAAAGCTGTAGATTGTAGTCTTAGCCAGATCTAAAATACACATTCCAACATAAATAGGTATGTTGAAAAACACCTCTGATTTAGCTAGCTCTATGATTACCAGGTTTTCATTAAATGTGGTGCTACTTTTGAATTCAGGTCTTGAAATCAAAGCCTCAGCCCCATATCGACCATCTCATCTAGTTACTAGTTTAACAGATGAATGTTTCCTGAAGTTTTCCATCGTTTTACCAGAAATTGCATTTATCATTAGTTTAAATAGATTTTTCTCGAAATCATTTCTGGAGGCCTGTCTGAGACGAGTATTTAAATCAAAACAAAGCCTATATCAGAAGTATCATCAACGTTTAAAACATCGAAAGAGTTAATTTGAGCGTCAGTTAACCACTTGAAACCGTTATAGGGTAGATACTGAGACATGGCCCATCCATATTGATTATTGATGTCAAAATACATAATATATGTTTTTTAATTAGAGAAATCATACGAAGGAATGTACTTATTGTTGGCTTGAGCATATCTCTTGGAACACTGACTCAGACCCCCTCGTATACCCTTCTCAATGAACATGACCATATCTAAATCGGTTAAGAGTTCAAGTTTCGGATGATCTGATTTATACAACTGATGTAACATACATTGCCAAGAATAACCCGGAAGAGTGAATGAATGAGCATGATCTAAACCATATATTTCATGAGATGTAGATCTAAATTGTTCAAACACGTCTGCCAACAACAAAATATCCGTTTTCATGTGCAGCTCAGCAAAATCTTGCACTGTTTCGCATTGGAATGTATTCCAAAACTTTTTGTGCATGTGCATAATCATTATCTGAGATATCTTTATCGGTTAATCTATTATAAAATTCTGGTTTTGGAGGTAATTGACACTCATTGATTTTAGACCACCCATCCATAAGGTCATATGGGAATACACCTTTACGAGTTCACAATCTAAAATGTTCTTCGTTCAACCCCAGGTTTAACCCCGCAAACTCAGATTTTAAAATAGAAAACTCGGAAAGATAAGATGCAAGTCTATCTAATCCAGAACCCATGAATCGAAAACTATCCAAAAACCTGAATGCAACATGATTGTCTGGGATATGCTTGGTGAAGGAGATGTATTTTTCCTTGTTCACAGGTAAAACATCAATTGCCCCCTCCACTTCCGCTAGAGCCTTAATCCGCAGATGTCCATCATAGGAACTCGTGACAATCGTTATAATTGACTCACAGACATGACAGTCTCTAGCTCTATGAAAACCTTTAGTTTGTTCAGGTTTTAGCTTGTCCATAGAAAGAGGACATTGGAAGACGGTCTCCACATTCTCGGCAAAGTCAGAAAGTTCTTGAACAAACCATTGAATGCAGTCTTTTCCACTATAAGATTTATAAAATGATAATGTATCATCATAAGAACATTTAACATAATAGCCAATGCTAAATGGGATATGAGATTGAGATTTTTGGCTATTTTTAGATATATCATCTTCGAAAGGTAGCAAGAGACATTCTAAATCAGCCATTATAACAAAAGGAACTCGTGTTTTAGAAGAAAAGTTGGTAAAATCAACAAACCTTTTTTCCTTTGTCGGAACTTTGGGAATCGAACCATCGTTCAAACTTAACAGTCTTCTATATGATTCTCTAGTTAACCTTCATCAGAAAAGTACCTAGTGAAGATAGCGATCGCAAATGTACACTTTCCTACAGTTCTTGGTTACTTGGGGACGAACTAGACGAGACAAATTTTTTATCCACACAAAGTGAGTTTTCAGTGGCGACACCAAATACAGTTTTTCACTATAATAATTTTCTTGAACCATAAGATGATAAATATGGTAATTGAGTTTATTTTTGGTGATGTAGGCTGGTACCACTTCAATAGACTTTCCAGATTTGTGTAATCTATGAACGTTTATTGAAATACCGTTTTGTTCTTCAAACCGAGCAACTTGTGTTAAAGTCATAGGAAACTGAACACCGTTCAAATTCAAAACATCTCGAGGATTGGGATATGAAGACGACCTATTTACAAAATCTCGATCTACAGGCAATAGTGCAGAGACCACAGCCCAAAGAAAACACAAATCATCTGAATTTTGAATATTTTTTTTTTTTATTTGAGGGGGTAGATCAATATAGGACCCGGCTCTAATGGGATTATACTTATTTATATTGACAGGTAAATTTACTATTTCACATAAGGCCCAAACACCATCTCTTTCTTGAAACTCTTCTAATTCACCAAGCGATGGTATTTTTACATTATTTTCAAACCACACATCTAAATTACTATTCCGATATATTGGGGCGTTTCGAGTGTTTAGATATTTATTTTCGCTCAAGGTTTTATCTGCTTTATCAACAATGAATTCTACACATAAAACTGTATCAACTTTAATGGCACTGTTCTGTTTTAAAACATTTTGAATTCTTTTTTTGAATATAGCTTTACAATCCATTAGATATTTAATAATGTCTATATGATGAAGATTAATCAAGACACCCGTTCGAAACCTATAATCAAAAGCCGTTTTCAAATCTTCCCATTTCACTCGACGATATGCAGTTTCTTTTCTCACGGTGCCCGTTTTATGGCAGTCTAAACAGTTTCGAAATAACACATTCTCTTTTATTTCCTCATACATAGTTGGCGGAAAACTACAGGGTGTCCGTTTGCTTGAATCTCTTTGATCAACATGATTATTGTTCAAGTATGAAATTAAGTTGAAAAATTATCAATTTATGTCTGAATATACCAGACTTTGGAAAGATCCCTGCCACGTACACGCATATCCGATAAGGATGGTTTTTTTTACATAGCTGTGGTGGGGTTGTGGGGTCGGTGGTAGTAGTCTTTGGTGGGTGTCTTGGGTGGTGGTCTTGAGTGGAGGGAGTGGAGGTGGGAAGTGGGTATTGGGGGTACGTGTTATTATCGTTCACCGCAGGGTTGTGGTTTTCACACCAACCGCAACAGTTCTATATTCAAACCAGAACCACACCAACCACAGCCATATCAACAGTTCTAAATTTAGGTTGAATGTGGTATTCTTATCAACCGTAAACAGGATGTTGTTTTCACGTCACACTCCTCTTATCAACAGTTCTAAATTTAGGTTGAATGTGGTTTTCTTATCAATAACAAGTCTCAGTAACTATAAATTGATATTTATCTAGTTAAAACAACAACAACAACAACAACAACAAGAAAACAAGAAAACAAGAAAACATGAAAACATGAAAACAAGAAAACAAGAAAACAAGAAAACAAGAAAACAAGAGAACAAGAAAACAAAAAAACAAGAAAACAAGAAAACATGAAAACATGAAAACAAGAAAACAAGAAAACATGAAAACAAGAAAACAAGAAAACAAGAAAACAAGAAAACAAGAAAACATGAAAACAAGAAAACAAGAAGACAAGAAAACATTAAAACAAGAAAACAAGAAAACAAGAAAACAAGAAAACAAGAAAACAAGGCTTCATGCGGGAAGTCTTTGAGGCAGTGATTTCTATGTTGTCATACAGTCCAGTTGATAAGATTTCTCTTGTACAATAACGATTCTCCTTTGACCTTCACAGTAGCGAACTTGGGTTTCCACCTCGCTGCCTTCCAACTTCTCTCTCCTTTTACCAGGAATAGATTCATTTTGTTTTGAGCCTTTATAACTCTCATATTTACTCTTTATCATGTTTGAAATTCCGATCTGTGACATGAAAACAAGAAAACAAGAAAACATGAAAACAAGAAAACATGAAAACATGAAAATATGAAAACAAGAAAACAAGAAAACAAGAAAACAAGAAAGCAAGAAAACATTAAAACAAGAAGACAAGAAAACAAGAAAACAAGAAAACAAGAAAACAAGAAAACAAGAGAACAAGAAAACAAGAAAACAAGAAAACAAGAAAACAAGAAAACATGAAAACAAGAAAACAAGAAAACATGAAAACAAGAAAACAAGAAAACATGAAAACAAGAAAACAAGAAAACAAGAAAACAAGAAAACATGAAAACAAGAAAACATAAAAACATGAAAACATGAAAACAAGAAAACAAGAAAACATGAAAACAAGAAAACAAGAAAACAAGAAAACAAGAAAACAAGAAAACAAGAAAACAAGAAAACATGAAAACATGAAAACAAGAAAACAAGAAAACAAGAAAACAAGATATTAAGAAAACAAGAAAACAAGAAATCAAAAAAACAAGAAAACAAGGCTTCATGCGGGAAGGCTTTGAGGCAGTGATTTTCATGTTGTCATACAGTCCAGTTGATAAGATTTCTCTTGTACAATAACGATTCTCCTTTGACCTTCACAGTAGCGAACTCGGGTCTCCACCTCGCTGCCTTCCAACTTCTTTCTCCTTTTACCAGGAATAGATTCATTTTGTTTTGTCCTTTGAGTAGAGCCTTTATAACTCTCATATTTACTCTTTATCATGTTTAAAATTCCGATCTGTACTGTGAAGATGTCTGCTTGTTTTCTTGTTTTCATGCTTTCTTGTTTTTTTGTTTTCATGTTTTCTTGTTTTCTTGTTTTCTTGTTTCCATGTTTTCATGTTTTCTTGTTTTCATGTTCTCTTGTTTTCTTGTTTTCATGTTTTCATGTTTTCTTGTTTTCATGTTTTCATGTTTTCTTGTTTTCTTGATTTCATGTTTTCATGTTTTCATGTTTTCTTGTTTTCATGTTTTCTTGTTTTCATGTTTTCATGTTTTCTTGTTTTCTTGTTTTCTTGTTTTCATGTTTTCTTGTTTTCTTGTTTTCTTGTTTTCTTGTTTTCATGTTTTCATGTTTTCTTGTTTTCTTGTTTTCATGTTTTCTTGTTTTCTTGTTTTCTTGTTTTCTTGTTTTCATGTTTTCTTGTTTTTCTTGTTTTCATGTTTTCATGTTTTTTTGTTTTCTTGTTTTCATGTTTTCATGTTTTCTTGTTTTCTTGTTTTCTTGTTTTCTTGTTTTCTTGTTTTCTTGTTTTCTTGTTTTCTTGTTTTCTTGTTTTCTTGTTTTCTTGTTTTCTTGTTTTCTTGTTTTCTTGTTTTCTTGTTTTCTTGTTTTCTTGTTTTCATGTTTTCTTGTCTTCTTGTTTTCTTTTTTTCTTGTTCTCTTGTTGTTGTTGTTGTTGTTTTAACTAGATATATATCAATTTGTGGTTACTGAGACTTGTTATTGATAAGAAAACCACATTCAACCTAAATTTAGAACTGTTGATAAGAGGAGTGTGACGTGAAAACCACATCCTGTTTACGGTTGATAAGAATACCACATTCAACCTAAATTTAGAACTGTTGATGAGGCTGTGGTTGGTGTGGTTCTGGTTTGAATATAGATCTGTTGCGGTTGGTGTGAAAACCACAACCATGCGGTGAACGATGAAAATACGTACCCCCAATACCCACTCCCCACCTCCATTCCCCCCACTCAAGACCACCACTCAAGACACCCACCAAAGACCACCGCCCCCACTCCCACTACCACCGACTCCACAACCCAACCACAGCAATGTAAATAAAAACCATCCTTATCGGATATTATGCGTGTACGTGGCAGGGATCTTTCCAAAGTCTGTTATATTCAGACATAAATTGATAATTTTTCAACTTAATTTCATACTTGAACAATAATCATGTTGATCAAACAGATTCAAGCAAACGGACACCCTGTAGTTTTCCGCCAACTATGTATGAGGAAATAAAAGAGAATGTGTTATTTCGAAACTGTTTAGACTGCCATAAAACAGGCACCGTGAGAAAAGAAACTGCATATCGTCGAGTGAAATGGGAAGATTTGAAAACGGCTTTTGATTATAGGATTCGAACGGGTGTCTTGATTAATCTTCATCATAAAGACATTATCAAATATCTAATGGATTGTAAAGCTATATTCAAAAGAAGAATTCAAAATGTTTTAAAACAGAACAATGCCATTAAAGTTGATACAGTTTTATGTGTAGAATTCATTGTTGATAAAGCAGATAAAACCTTGAGCGAAAATGAAAATCTAAACGCTCGAAACGCCCCAATATATCGGAATAGTAATTTAGATGTGTGGTTTGAAAATAATGTAGAAATACCATTGCTTGGTGAATTAGAAGAGTTTCAAGAAAGAGATGATGGTTGGGCCTTATCTAAAATAGTAAATTCAACTGTCAATATAAATAAGTATAATCCCATTAGAGCCGGGTCCTATATTGATCTACCCCCTCAAATCAAAAAAAAAAAATAGGAAAGCGTGCGTTAATATTCAAAATCTAGATGATTTGTGTTTTCTTTGGGCTGTGGTCTCTGCACTATTGCCTGTAGATCAAGATTTTGTAAATAGGTCATCTTCATATCCCAATCCTCGAGATGTTTTGAATTTGAACGGTGTTCAGTTTCCTATGACTTTAACACAAGTTGCTCGGTTTGAAAAAAAAAAACGGTATTTCAATAAATGTTTATAGATCACACAAATCTGGAAAGTCTTTTGAAGTGGTACCATCCTACAACACCAAAAATAAACCCAATCACCATATTATTCATCTTATGGTTCAAGAAAATTATTATAGTGAAAAACTGTATTTGGTGTCGCCACTGAAAACTCACTTTGTGTGGATAAAAAAATTGTCTCGTCTAGTTAGTCCCCAAGTAACAAAGAACTGTAGGAAAGTGTACATTTGCGATCGCTATCTTCACTAGGTACTTTTCTGATGAAGGTTAACTAGAGAATCATATAGAAGACTGTTAAGTTTGAACGATGGTTCGATTCCCAAAGTTCCGACAAAGGAAAAAAGGTTTGTTGATTTTACCAACTTTTCTTCTAAAACACGAGTTCCTTTTGTTATAATGGCTGATTCAGAATGTCTCTTGCTACCTTTCGAAGATGATATATCTGAAAATAGCCAAAAATCTCAATCAATGAAGCATCTAATTTGAATTATAACGATTGTCACGAGTTCCTATGATGGACATCTGCGGATACTCTAAATACTCGTCTCAGACAGGCCTCCAGAAATGATTTCGAGAAAAATTTATTTAAACTAATGATAAATGCAATTTCTGGTAAAACGATGGAAAATTTCAGGAAACATTCATCTGTTAAACTAGTAACTAGATGGGATGGTCGATATGGGGCTGAGACTTTGATTTCAAGACCTGAATTTAAAAAAGCACCATAATTAATGAAAACCTGGTAATTATAGAGCTAGCTAAATCAGAGGTGTTTTTCAACATACCTATTTATGTTGGAATGTGTATTTTAGATCTGGCTAAGACTACAATCTATAGCTTTTATTATGAATACATGGAGAATCGTTTTCAAAATTGTGCTGTTCTCTACAACGATACTGATTCTCTAATATATGAAATTGTCGATTCTGAAGTTTATGATATAATTAGACTGGATTGCCGTAAGTACTTTGACACTTCTGATTATCCCTCTAACAACTCATACAACATTCCATTAGTTAATAAAAAAGTTAGGGGTTGGATGAACGATGAAAATAATGTGCGAATTATGAGTCAATTTATTGGATTGCGATCTAAAATGTATGCTACGAAACTACTTTATACGGATGATGAATTGCAGCTGATTAGGGCTAAGATGGAAAATGAGGGGGTCGAAAAAGATGTTATTATCAAATATTTGCGTGATAAGGGTCTAGTGAAAAAGAGCAAAGGGGTGAAAAAAAATGTTGTCCAGAATAAAATTACATTCGAAGATTATGTTGAGTGTCTGGAGTCATATTCCCAAAAAACCGTTGATCAAAATTTGATTTGTGCTAGCAGACATGATTTATTTACAATTAGACAGACCAAAATTGCGTTGAGTCCATATGCCAATAAAAGGCATCTGTTGAAAGACTCAGTTCTGACTTTGCCTCATGGGCATCGTTCCATTATGGACCTCGCATGCTGTTTCATATAAATAGGATGAATTATTTATCAAAATTTCGCTACTCTTCTCATATTTAGAAATGCTAAAAAATGAAAATCCTACTCTGATCAATGAACGAGCTCGACTTCATCACTCTTAATCGCAAAACAAATTGGTGCTAACGACTGGTCTTATCTTCCCAACAAAAATGCAAACATATTGATCTCCCAACCGCACCGAGCTCCACATCCTAATCTCCACACCCCGCTTCCCCACAATCATAACCCAACACTACGCCTAAAAATCAGCTCACCTACTTCAAACATCCCACGCCGTCATTCAAATAGCAAATGATCAAAGAATTGAATCAATAATACGCGTCATCTATACAAACAACAACCAAGTAGCAACAACAGTACCTTGATTATAGATTTAAATTAATAACGTCTCGTTGTCTCAGTGGTTAAGGCGGTCACGTACAAATCCACAGGACGTGGGTCCCAATCTTGCTATCGGAAAATCTTTTTCAGGCTTTGGTGAGAATAAACTCACCTTCCACACACACACCCCGATCCAGGGAATCAAGCTACAAAAAATCACAAACCGTCAACTGCCAAAATGATATCTGTCAAATCTGTCATGTCAAAATGACATCTGTCAAAGCTGTCAACTGTCAAAATTATATCTGTCAAAGCTGTCAACTGTCAAAATGATATCTGTCACAGACAATACGCGACGTTTTTAAAAACGTCACAGGCACCATATTATTGGTCGTGGCCGAATTTGGTATCCAAAGAAGCTTTTCTGACTTGTGGTTTTGTGTTGTGTGAGTTTGAAATCAGTGTTTGTGTCCAATTTGGACTTCTTTGGACTATATTTTTGAGTGTAATACATATATCGTGTGTCCCGTTAGTGCGTATATGATTAGCCGAGTGAAAGGTCAGCTTTTGAGGAAATAAAAAATAGTTTGTTTGGATATTTCCGTCTGACAGCTGACGTCATGACGTCACAGAAACCTAGCGTATAGACAATAAAATATGCAAACCATTGTCAATGAAGAAAACCGTTATAAAAATGCAAAATACGGTACTACTCTTTCTTATTGTTTATTATTACCTGGGATGGCGGTACGATTTCAACAAGCTGCACGAAATAGCAGTGGTCTCTCTTCACCCAACTTCATAGCATGTGAAATAAAAAACGTACGTCTTTCACATTTTTGGAGCGTTTTTCTTCATTGTGAATGATTTGCTTATTCTGTTGCCCATTTTGGGCAAAATTATACGGGATCTACTTTTCTACTTTTTCAACTATCAGAACTTATCTAGGCACCCATGCCAAACAAAGGTTTCCATTTGCATTTTATTCGCCTATTCACAACAAGTGGATTTGGACTAGTTTGTGTGAGATGCGGGGTTTGTGTAACTGACAGCACTGCCTTGTCTTCTGATAAACCGATTTAGACACAGTTTATCAATACAGTACAAACTCAATAATCCGGAATAATTATTGCAAAGAACCGTTCGGAGTTTCGATTTCTTCGGATGATCGAAAAGTTAAATAATGAAAAAGCTTAATTTTTTGAACAAATCAACTTTTTAAAACAATCCAAATGACGCAAAAAACAAAAAAGTGACAATAAAGTGACGACAAGATAAAATACATAATTTAAAAAACACTTGATTTTTCGTGAGAAAAAAATGTGATTTTGGTTTTGTTGTATGTTTCTGCTACTTCGCCCTACTTTTTTCAATTTCTTGAGGAGAATTTGATTTTGAACTGATGACAAAACATTTTATTTGTTTCTCACCATTTCAATATTCAGTAACACATCATTTATTTTTCACGCAGGAATGTAGGTACATTACTTCATGATTTGAGCATTTTGTAACATTTATTTATATCTTGTTACAGAGTTCAATAATTGTTTTTTGAACATTTTTATTGTTTGATTGTCACCAAGACCAAGGCAAGACCAAGACTAGTCTTGTGGTCTCGCGAAGCCCTAGGAACAACTCAGGACGTTACAGGGAGCAATATAGTATACAGACAGTTTCAAGAAGTTCCGGGGGACAGACGCCAGAATCGAAGTGGAAAACCCAACGTGAGAATTATACGAATCACCTGGGAAGTATGCATCCAACGATATAACTCTAGTATAAATAACGGAAGACAAAGAGATAGTTGGAGATGAGCAAGCGGACCAACCAGCACACAAAGTTGCAAATACACCACCTGAGAGTCCAGAAGCTGCCATTGGAATCCCTAAATCCTCCAAAAAGCAGAATGAACTGTTGGTTCAAGCGTAACAGGAAGCAAGATGGTACCAATTATCAGGACTCAGACACAGTAGCTCAATGATGGATGAGAAAACCCAACGATCATCAAGTAGGTATACTGAAACTCAGTGAAATTCAGCTAAGGAAAGTAACTGAAATCTCAACTGGCGGCAGCACCCTAAGAAAACCTATGCATTCCATAGGCCTTCTTCAACGATGAACCCATATGTAGGCTCCGAAGTAAAAAGGAGGAAATATTGTCTCTGAATATCAAGCACTGACGTTCTGGAGAAGGAATAATGAACAATTGACATTCATCCCTCAAAGATCGGACAGAGAAACAGTAGAACGAGTCAAAAACCTCATTAAGACTGAGAGACAGGCACACAGAGAACTCAATAAGCTCATCAGAGGCTGCAGCGGAAGGGACAATATCCCGGATATCATTTATCAACCATCGCTCTAATCATATGAGGTTATTTATTGGATCTGATTGCTCTATGGCTGTAATGATTTGCGAAACACGTGTAGGGTCTCTATAAGTTTAACTCTCTACCAACAGAATTGAAAGACTGTCATAATTTATATGATTGGTGGTTCCTGGATATCAGGACAATAGGAGAATAGAAACTACAGTTCTCAACGCGACGTTTCGTCGATATTTGAAGACTTCTGCAGGCTATAACAAACAGACACAGGTGTCACAACATAGTTGCCACATACAATTTAAGTGTGAATCATTGACGTTGAAAAACAAAATTAAAATTGCTGAAGTCTGCTGGCAGTCAATGCTTGGTATTAAAATAACCAAACATCGGAAAAAAAGGAAAAAACAAAAAAAAAATTAGGTCGAGACCAAGATTCGATCTTGTGACCCTTTGAATACGGGAAGCATACATTACCATTGAGCCACACTAGATGCTCTGAAGAAATCCATGTTACTGACGACAGAAATTGACTTTTTTCAAGTGAAACGAAACTTACAGAATACGTCCAGAATACAATAAATAGCAGATACAAAACAAGTGAGATTTACCAAATTAAAACAATACACTCACCGGTAGAAAACAAGTCAGTTATTGTTGAATACATATTTTCTTGGAAACAAATTACGCAGGTGAACATCTACTCGACATTTTCACAACTACTAAACTCACAAATCACTGGTATAAGTAACATAAGATAAAATAACGGTACTAACTAATAGATTACAATTCGTGTAAACAGTACAAGTACGACGTAAAAACGGTGTCAGTTGTCTTCGTGTAGGAGTAACTATGGTCCAATGAGTGCAACAACCACGTACCTGTAGTGTCGTGTCCAACATTGGACACAGCGGACTTGATCAAATTGACATAAATATTGTTCAGATTTTCGGTATCCCTGTGGTTGTTGATGGAATTACCCGTGTTATTGATATACCATTTCTTTGATGGCTCTTTTTTTGTAATGGTTTTCGGTCTCAAACCCCCTGACATTGTCAAAGTTGAAGTTGTGTCGAGTCGCCGTGTGATGTTGTGATAGTGCAGTTTTTCCACTTTCAAGTCTGCAATCGTTATTGTGGTTGTTAACTCTGTTCTTCAGATAATTTTTTGTTTGGCCAACGTACGTGGCCGGACACTCATTACAGGAGATAGAATATATCACGTTGGATCTCCGATCTTGTGGCTCCTTCGTTTTCAGTTTGGAGTATATAGTTCCTAATGTTTTCTTATAGTATGGTACAATCTGTGTCTCTTTGATGCTCAAAATATGGTTGAGTTTGGAAAACAAATTGGGAATGTAGACCATTAATAGCCGTTTGATTACCGTATTGGATGTATCTCTTCGGGGCTGTGCGTCATGGTTGATGACCCTATTGACCAAGTTGGATGGGTATCCGTTCTCTTCTAACATCCTTTTCAAGACAAAACAAAGAAATCTTAACCTTTTTAAGGCTTCCTCGTTTTTCTTCCAAAAGTCTTCATGGCTTAGTCTTTTGATTCTGTTGAGATTCGTCTTGATCAGACCAATTTTGTGGCAGGTGGAATGGGTGGATATAAAGTTAAGGCACCTTCCTGACGTCATTGGTTTCACATACCAATCTGTAATTATTTTACCGTCATCCTTACGCAAAAGCACTAGATCGAGAAAAGGTATTCTATTGTCGACTTTTACCACCATTGTAAATTGTAGGTCGGAATGAAAACGATTGAAAATAGGTAGTATTTCGTTGAAATGGCTGTTGGGTATAGCCAATATTGTGTCGTCTACATAGAGCTTTAGTAGCGGGATAAGGAAAGGTATTTGTCCTCGATCAGATGGGTCATGACCATTTTAGCAAAAATCGGCGATAAAGGGAATCCCATCGGGGCTCCTTTTATTTGTTGATTATATGTTTCCTCATACGCACAAAAGCTGGACTCGAATATGTTCTCTACCACCTTCAAAACACTGTCAAGGTCCATTTTGGTAGTTTGTGGGATGGTCGGCCAATGGTTTCTCACCACCAACGTCACCAGATCTTGAGGATTGTTGGTAAAAAGAGAGCCTATATCCAAACCAACCAAGCAATTGTCCTGTGGAAGTCTAAAGTCCTTTGAGAGGTCAACAAATAGAAACGAGTTAGTCAAAGAGTGATGGAACTTTGGCTGTAGACATCTAAGTAAATCGGACATAAATTTAGAAATTTTATATGATGGACTATTAATGCAGCAAGTGAAAGGTCTCAAAGGCATATTGTTCTTGTGAATTTTTGGCATACCATATATTTTTGGGAAAATTGCATTTTAGATCTTCAGACGTTGGCCCTGAACTTTATCGATTTGACCAGTATCTACTAACTTTTTCACCAAACTGTTGTTTTTTTTCTGGAACTTACCAGTGGGGTCTTTTGGAAAAATTTTGTACGTTGACGTATTGCTCATAAGTAACTCAATCTTGTGTACATAATCAATTCTATCCCTTATAACTGTCTTGGTTCGAATGTACGACCACGAGCTCCGGATGTTGGTATAGATATTTCTTTATTTTCTTTCTTTATGTCTTTCTGGATGGTGTTGGGATCCAAAGAATGTCCATGTAACTGTGTCTTCAAGTTGGTAGAAGTGTGTGTAACCCTTGTTCTAAGAATGTTCTTCTGTTCGGTGTTGGTGTTCTTGTTGGAACTGATTATATGTTCTACGTCCGCTACAATGGATACCATCGGAGAGTCTTTTTTCGTAAATGGTACCAAAAACTTGGGTCCAAGTGAAAGAGTATTCTGTATTTTTTCCGGTACGTCAGTCGTGGACAGGTTTGTTATCCAAATGGTCTTTGATGAAATTTGTTTAGGCCTGTGCAGTTGAGCCAGTTGGTCAAACCTCTTTTGATGCTGTCTCTTCCTGGTCAAAAAACTCTTCTCATAATATTGATTCTGTCTATCTAGAAATTCTGTGAATATGTCCCTCGGCAGTGAGTTGCTCACTTCCACCCTACAGCTGTCGATCTGGTTGTGGATATTATTGATTGCTTTCATTGTGACCTCGATTTTGATGTTAAGAATCGGTCGTTTATATCTCCAGTTTACCAGATCTATCCTCCTAAAAATACGTTGGTCCGGAAACTGAATTTGTGAAGTTGTCGAAAAGTTCAAGTTTTGTGAAATATGGTTAGGGAAAATGTTGTTCATCCTGGATCTTAGTAGAAAAAGCTTCCGTTTCTTTATGGAAGTGAGTTTTCTGTTCAAGGTCGCCCACCTCCCCAAAAGTCTTGAAAACTCTTTCCCGTAGGTAAGGCTGATGTCTTGATAGAAACCCATTCTTTTATCCAACTGATGGATTTTGGTAATGATTCTTCTCCTTAGTATAAGTATATGGTTGGTGGTTTTTGGATATCAGGACGATGGGAGAATAAAAACTACAGTTCTCTACGCGACCTTTCTTTATTTAAAGACTTCTTCAGGCCATAACAAACAGACACAGGTGTCACAACATTGTTGCCCCATACAATTTAAGTGTAAATAATTGACGTTAAAAAACAAAACTCAAATTACCGAAGTTTGCTGGCAGTCAATGCTTGGTATTAAAATCACCAAACATCGGAAAAAAAAGGGAAAAACAAAAAAAAAACAAATTAGGTCGAGACCAAGATTCAATCCTTTGACCCTTTGAAAACGAGACGCATACTTTACCATCGAGCCACGGTAGATGCTCTAAAGAAATCATCTACCGTGGCTCAATGTTAAAGTATACGTCTCGTATTCAAAGGTTTCAACGAGGTTTTTGTTTGCTTTTCCTCGAACGACATCGCATACGCAACTATCAACTTCTGACCGCGATTTTTACAAATTTATTTTTCTTAAGTCACTTTCGAGCGACCATCCCCATCCGTCATGCTTCTGAAAACATCGTTATGTAGGAGAGAAGCGACTTGCCCTGTTTCTAGGAAGGTGGTAGGTTTTTCTGGGGCTAACACCAGTCCGCAGGCCCTTGTTGTCTGTCCCCTTCTGGTGCAGAAGTTGCGCACCTGATGGTGAATGCGCTTCTGCATCATTCTTATGTAATAGGCTAGGGAAAATGTTTTATTTATTTTTAAATAAAAACTACCCCTTAGTCTGTTGGGGAAGACTAACTGTAACCTTTTGTAATTTATGTCCTGAATAAACAATGTTTCAAAGTATTCAAAGGGTCACAGGATCGAATCTTGGTTTCGACCTAATTTTTTTATTTTTTATTTTTTTTTTGTCTTTCCCTTTTTTTTCCGATGTTTGGTTATTTCAATACCAAGTATTTACTGCCAGCAAACTTCAGCAATTTTAATTTTGTTTCTTAGAGCCATTAATGGCTTTCAGAGCCATTAAAAGCTTGAAAACTTTCCAACATAAAGTTGGCTGCTTCCTTAAAACCAAAGCATACAACGATCTGGATGAATACCTGTGTGATATTTTTTGAAGTCATTTTACACTGTTCTTGTCAATGTTTGTACCAACGATCCCTAATTCGGTGTTTCGGTGTCATTTGTTTCTCATTATATTTTATTTTATTTTATTGATTGGCGTTAGTTAAGACTTTATAGCTTTTTGATCGATACATTGTATTATTAGGCACAATAAAGCATGATTTGATTTGATTTTGATTCTGGTCAAATCGATAAAGTTCAGGGCCAACGTCTAAAGATCTACAATGCAACTTCCCCAAAGATATATTGTATGCCAAAAATTCACAAGAACAATATGCCTTCGAGACCTGTCACTTGATGCATTAATAGTCCTTCATATAAAATTTCTAAATATATGTCCGATTTACTAAGATGTCTACAGCCAAAGTTCCATTACTCTTTGACTAACTCGTTTCAATTTGTTGACCTCTCAAAGGACTTTAGACTTCCACAGGACTATTGCTTGGTTAGTTTGGATGTAAGCTCTCTTTTTACCAACATTCTTCAAGATCTGGTGACGTTGATGGTTAGAAACCATTGGCCGACCATCCTACAAACTACCAAAATGGACCTTGACAGTGTTTTTGAGGTGGTGGAGTACATATTCGAGTCGAGCTTTTGTGCGTATGAGGATATATATCATCAACAAGTAAAAGGAGCCCCGATGGGATCCCCTTCATCACCGATTTTTGCTGAAATGGTCATGACCCATCTGATCAAGAGGGTGTTGGAGAAGATACTTTTCCTTATTCCGCTACTGAAGCTCTATGTAGACGACACAATATTGGCTATACCCAACAGACATGTCAACGAAATACTACCTATTTTCAACAGTTTCTATCCCGACCTACAATTTACGATGGAGGTAGAAGTCGACAATAGAATACCTTTTCTTGATCTAGTACTCTTTCGTAAGGATGACGGTAAAATAATTACAGATTGGTATGTATGACGTCAGGAAGGTGCCTTAACTTTAGATCCACCCATTCCACCTGCCACAAAATTGGTCTGAATAAGACGCATCTCAACGGAATCAGAAGACTAAGCCATGAAGACTTTTGGAAGAAAAACGGGAAAGCCTCGAAAAGGATGTTGAAAGAGAACGGATACCCATTCAACTTGGTCAATAGGGTCATCAATCATGACGCACAGCCCCGAAGAGATACATCCAATACGGTAATCAAACAGCTTCCAATGGTCTACATTCCTAATTTGTTTCCAAAACTCAACAACATTTTGAGCACCGAAGAGACACAGTTTGTACCATACTATGAGAAAACATTAGGAACTTTATACTCCAAGCTGAAAACGAAGGAGCCACAAGATCGGAGATCCAACGTGATATATTCTATTTCCTGTAATGAGTGTCCGGCTACGTACGTTGGCCAAACAAAAAATTATCTGAAAAAATGAGTTAACAACCACAATAACGATTGCAGACTTAAAAGAGAAAAAACAGCACTATCACAACATCACACGGCGACTGGACACAACTTCAACTTTGACAATGTGAGGGTGTTGGAGACCTGAAGCCATTACCAAAAAAGAGCCATCAAAGAAATGATATATTTCATTAAAACGGGTAATTCCATCAACAACCACAGGGATACCGAAAATCTGAGCGATATTCATGTCAATTTAATCAAGTCCGCTGTGTCCAATGTTGAAAACGACACTACAGGTACGTGGTTGTTGCACTCATTGGACCATAGTTACTCCTACACGAAGACAACCGACACCGTTTTTACGTCGTACTTGTACTGTTTACACGAATTGTAATCTATTTGTTAGTACAGTTATTTTGTCTTATTTTACTTATACCAGTACTTTGTGAGTTTAGTTGATGTTTACCTGCGTAATTTGTTTCCAAGACACTATGTATTCAACAACAACTGACCTTTTTTCTACCGGTGAGTGTATTGTCTTACATTGTTTAATCTCACTTGTTTTGTATTTGCTATTTATTGTATTCTGGACGTTTTTTGTAAGTCTCGTTTTACTTGAAAAAAGTCAATTTCTGTCTTCAGTAACCTGTTCAGATAATTTCTTCAGAACATCTACCGTGGTCCAATGGTAAAGTATGCGTCTCGTATTCAAAGGGTTACAGAATCGAATCTTGGTTTCGACCTATTTTTTTTTTTCCTTTTTTTTTATTTTAATACCAAGCCAGTCAATGCTTGGTAATTATTTCGTAATTTAAAAGTTTCTGATGCAACTAATGACAAATAAATAATAATGAATGTCGAAATGTGTAACTAAGCGACCATAGTTACCTGGAAACCTGGTTGCTGTTTGCTTATGATATTGTTAATTTTGAAATATCCGTGCGGAATAATTTTTTCACACAAATTAAATTTTCCGCACCGATATCCGTGTGGAAAATCAGACTTCCCGCACCAGTGCGGAAAAATTTTTCCTCACGGATATGTCAAAATTAACAATATCATAAGCAAACAGCAACCAGGTTTCCAGGTAACTATGGTCGCTTAGTTACACATTTCGACATTCATTATTATTTATTTGTCATTAGTTGCATCAGAAACTTTCAAATTACGAATTATATTCTTATTTCCGCACGTCTGTAGAAAAACTATTGTACCTAACACTTGCGGAAAATGTTTTTCCGCCCTCGGCTGCTTCACCGAACCCCGCTACGCGTCGGTCGGTGAACGGCAGACTCGTGCGGAAAAACTAATTTTCCGCACTTGCTAGGTAAAAAGCTATTCCGCACGGAAATGTCGTGCGGAAAAATTTTTCCGCACTGGTGCGGGAAATCTGATTTTCCACACGGATATCGGTGCGGAAAATTGAATTTTCCGCACGGCTGTAGGAAATAGCTATTTACCTAACAAGTGCGGAAAAATAGTTTTTCCGCACGAGTCTGACGTTCACCGACCGACGCGTAGCGGAGTTCGGTGAAGCAGCAGAGGGCGGAAAAACATTTTCCGCAAGTGTTAGGTACAATAGTTTTTCTACAGACGTGCGGAAATAAGGATATAATTCGTAATTTAAAAGTTTCTGATGCAACTAATGACAAATAAATAATAATGAATGTCGAAATGTGTAACTAAGCGACCATAGTTACCTGGAAACCTGGTTGCTGTTTGCTTATGATATTGTCAATTTTGACATATCCGTGCGGAAAAATTTTTCCGCACGGAAATGTCGTGCGGAAAATTTTTTCCGCACTGGTTCGGGAAATCTGATTTTCCACACGGATATCGGTGCGGAAAATTGAATTTTACGCACGGCTGTAGGAAATAGCTATTTACCTAACAAGTGCGGAAAATTAGTTTTTCCGCACGAGTCTGCCGTTCACCGACCGACGCGTAGCTGAGTTCGGTGAAGCAGCCGAGGGCGGAAATACATTTTCCGCAAGTGTTAGGTACAATAGTTTTTCTACAGACGTGCGGAAATAAGGATATAATTCGTAATTTAAAAGTTTCTGATGCAACTAATGACAAATAAATAATAATGAATGTCGAAATGTGTAACTAAGCGACCATAGTTACCTGGAAACCTGGTTGCTGTTTGCTTATGATATTGTTAATTTTGACATATCAGTGCGGAAAAATTTTTCCGCACTGGTGCGGGAAATCTGATTTTCCACACGTATATCGGTGAACGGCAGACTCGTGCGGAAAAACTAATTTTTCGCACTTTTTAGGTGATTAGCTATTACATATTGTTTTATTAAAATGTTTTTGTATGAAGCATATTTGCTAAATAAGCGAATATTTATTTTATGGAAAAATAATAAATATTTTATTAATAATTTGATTATCAATATGATTTCATGTGCTGTATACGTGCCGTCGACCCCATTATTTCATTCCGACTTATTGACAGAACGTGGTTGAGGAGGTTGATGTCTTTCTCGACCTCGATGAATCAGAAGTTACTTCGATATTGAAATAATTTTTCGCCACTGTTCTTTTGAACGTGTATAAACTTTCAATATTATGGGATTGTCAGAAACGCATTTTTCTTATCTGTTCAATTGTGGTGGTGTAGTGTATTGTTACGGCTGATATACAAACTTGAATAGTTTATAAACTAGCTGGATAGTTTGTGAGCTAACCAAACCATTGGCTATTTTGATAGAAAATGCAATTTCCACTAAAATAGCAGTTATTTTGCAAACTATCCAAGAGTCTTGGCTTACTTACTTGAAACTATTAAGAAAACCAAAATAGCTGGTTAGTTTGTAAACTATCCAAAGTAATCTGGCTGAAATGAAAACCATAATTTCTAGTAACATAAAATAGCCAGACCTTTGGCTAGCTCATAAACTAACTAGGTTAGGCATTAACAATAGCTGGTTAGTTTGTTGATTATCCAAAGAAATCTGGCTAAAATAAAAACCATCATTTCTATTAAAATAAAATAGCCAAACCTTTTTTATGAACTAACCAAAAATATGCAGCAATTCGTTGTTTAGCAACAGGTTAACATTTCAATTATTATTGTGAATCATTATAGACCGTTATCAAGTACGTCACGAATCCCAGCTGATTCCTGAAAATGACTTTAGAATTTTAGGCTGAAGGTTGGCCAAAAAATCAAATGTCATAAGCCATAACGTGCTCGCTGATTGAAATGAACAGATATTAGACGTTTCCATGTGACGTGTCACTACAAATGTCAAATTCAAATATCAACAGTTGATCGAGGTCGGGCGCTCATGTCATCTCATAGAAAAGTAAAAAAAGTGAATAATGATATAATTTTTAATCACTTTTCGTCATGTTTCGTATGCTCCTTTGATAAAGTATTGTTAAATCAGTTCGCGTTAACATACTGTACATAATGACTCGATCTTGTGCGGTGTATAAGTGCTTAAAACAAAGTTATCGGGAGAAAAACAAAAAGTTCTTTGGATTCCCGGGAATTCGGGGACTATCACCTTGTCGATGTTGAGAGGGCTCTCAAAGTCCAGAAAGTGATGCCGGTGGTAGCATAGCTACTGGTAGGGCCATCCTTGCCGGTAAGGTTCCAAAGTGACAGAGATGAAGCCGAGATGATCCACAACATGATAGCGTCTGACCCAGAGTGGGCGGCTATCAACAGCGTCTGACCTGCAAAATACAACTCACCAAGACGCCCGACCCAAGGACAACATTGAACTGTTTACTCGGGTGCAGAGTTTCTCCCACCACGTTGTCTGCCAAACTTACTCTATCAAAAGTATTATTATGCAGCAAAAAGATTAAAACATTGTTTGGAATTCCAGATGATGCAACGTGATAGTGGGGTTGAGGAAATCATTCAAAATTGAAAATACGAAAGTTTGCCACGAGAAAAGATTAAGAAGATAAGGCTAACATTGCTAGAAGAGATCAAGTCCATACCGAAAAGTGAAATCCAGAAGTATTCCGAAATTTAAAATATCTCTGTCGCGAATGTGTATCTGGGAGAAATAACTTTGAGAAAAAAAAAATAGATATTGATAAATATCTTTTTGCATGTCCATGAATGTATTAGGTATTTATATTTTTCGAATAAACACTCAAAAGAATAGAAAAAAATAGATCGTTCTTGCTCGTCAGATATTTCCGTATCCGGATGAATCATTTACTTTGTCTTTTGTATGTATACCTAAAAAATCTTTCCATATACCCTGTATCTTATATATGTTACGGCTAATATACAAACTTGGATAGTTTATGAACCAACCAAACCATTGGCTATTTTGATATCACTTATTTTGCAAACTATCCAAGAATCTTGGCCAATATACTTGAAATTATTAAGAAAACCAAAATAGCTGGTGAGTTTGTGAACTATCCAAGGTAATCTGGCTAATATGAAAACCATGATTTCTAGTTACATAAAATAGCCAACTTTTTGGCTGGTTTATGAACTAACCAAAAATATGCAGCAGTTCGTTGGTTAGCAACAGGTTAACATTTCAATTATTATTGTTAATCATAATTTAAGTGATTTGTATGGGTATTATGAGAATTAAGATTGGTTTTATTGTTTATTAATATAATCACTAACCCAAACTAACCCAATCTCAAATCTCATTAATAGACCGTTTCCACATGACGTAGAAAACAGCTGATTCCTGAAAAATCATGTTACACGTTTATAATAAAAACAATTTTTGAAGTACACAGACAGTTCAAAATTTCAGGTTGAAGTCGTTTGGTTGCCATAATGGTTTTTACTACAATGATTACAAATTGAACTGTGATTCCTTTGATTGGGCTATGTTCAAAATGTTTCTCTCCAAAACGATTGATTGCCAAAAACTGACAACGGTCACCAGGACCCGTATTCCGTGTACCTGTGGAATTCTAGCAACATGTCGCTTTCCTGATGATGGATGACAAGTGGTTTCATGTACCAACCAATATTCATTGTGTATGGTTGCAAAACATTCCCAAAAAATGGATTTGTGATGCATGTAAATGAAAGACGTAATAGCCAAGTTACATGTACTTGAGTAGTTATCTTTTATTGTATCATCCACTTGAAATAACTGAAGGACATAAATAATTCAGAGCTGCACATACGGTTAAAATTTCGTCAATAACAGCAACGTCTCCTGCTTTCTTTTTCATCAAATACATTGGTATTTTTTTTTGTAGAATTGTATATTTCTGCTTCAAGACGCCTGTAAATGTTCCAAAATTCCACAGTTGTCAGTAAGATTTTTATCGCTAATGCGTCCTCCGTACCCCTGAGAAATAAACGAAATGGATCCCGCAGAAGTTTTAACCAATGATCTAATAACTATAGATGAAACGTTTCATTCATAAACTGTGAAAAATTGCGTGGACAGCATCGAGCATAGAAGAGACGTGAGGAGAAGTTGAGCGGAGCACTGAGTGGGGATACGTTTGCACCTTGCTTCGGCTACTACATGCGAAGCTGCCAGTGCCGTAACTATTTACAGAATTCCTAAATTCCTATTTACTGCAAACTTGACACTTGCGAGTCATTTCAATATACCATATAAGTAAATAATGAAGCACTACAAACTAAACCAGAATACTAACACAA